>CM047004.1:7877874-9077874 GCA_025698465.1 Gossypium longicalyx
GAGATTGGCCCAATGACATCCATGCCCCACATTGAGAAAGGCCATGGAGAAGTCATGACATGAAGGGGTGAATGAGGTACATGAATTTTATCCCCATAAATTTGGCATTTATGGCACTTCTTGGCATAGTTGATGCAATCTCCTTCCATAGTGGACCAATAATATCCGAATCGCATGATTTGTCTGGCCATGGTGAAGCCATTAGCATGTGTTCCACAGACACCCTCATGAACCTCTTCTAGGATTTGCTTAGCCTCGACAGCGTCTACACATCTTAAGAGTACTTGATCCTTCCTTCTTTTGTATAGGATCTCTCCATCCAAGACATAGTCACTTGCCAGTCTTCTTAGTGTCCTTTTATCATTCTCAGTCGCTTGGTCTAGGTATTCATGACTCTTCACATATCGTAAAATATCCTGATACCAAGGATGATCATCTTTCTCTTCTTCTTCTTCAATGTTGCAGCAATGAGCTGGAGCCTCATAAATACTCATTTGGATAGACTTCATATCTTCTTGTTTATTTACTTTGATCATAAAAGCTAAGGTTGCCAAAGCATCAGCCATTTGGTTTTCGTCTCGTGGAAGGTAGCAGAAAGTGATATTGTCAAACTCCTCGATTAACTCAAGAACCAGCATTCGGTAATTGATCAGCTTAGGGTCTCTTGTCTCTCATTCCCCTTTAAGCTGATAGATCACTAATGTAGAATCCCCATATACCTCTAGCACTTTAATCTTACGTTCTATGGCTGCACGAATCCCCATGATACATGCTTCATATTCGGCCATATTGTTTGTGCAATCAAAATCCAATTTACTGGTGAAAGGATAATGATCTCCATTTAGGGATACCAAAACTGCCCCAATTCCGTTCCTCACAGCATTGGAAGCTCCATCAAAATTCAACTTCCAGGGGTGGCCTTCTTGAGAGTCTTCTTCCATGGTTGCCACGTACATTAGATCCTCATTTGAGAAGTCAAAGCTTAACGGTTCATAATCTTCTAGAGCTCTACTGGCTAGAAAATCTGCTATTGCACTCCCCTTTACGGCCTTTTGGTTCACGTAGACTATGTCAAACTCAGAAAGCAAAATTTGCCAACAAGCCATTCTTCCGTTCAAAGCATTTGACTCCATCATGTACTTTAAAGGGTCTAGTTTTGAGATGAGCCAAGTTGTGTGGTACAACATGTATTGTCTCAGTCTTCGGGTTGTCCAAATCAAAGCACAACACAACTTCTCGATAGACGAATACCTTGTCTCATATTCGGTGAATTTCTTGCTGAGATAGTACATCGCTTTTTCTTTTCTTCCTGACTCATCATGTTGGCCTAGCACACATCCCATGGAGTTTTCAAACACTGCTAAGTACAGTATCAGTGGTTTTTCAGGCAAGGTGGCATCAGTACTTGGGCATTGGACAAATAATGCTTGACTTTATTAAAAGTTTTCTGACACTCCTCATCTCATACGCCTGGATTGTGTTTCCTAAGGAGACGAAATATAGGGTCACATTTTTTCGTTAGTTGTGAGATGAAACGGGCGATGTAATTTAATCTTCCTAGGAAACCTCGAACTTCTTTTTGAGTACGTGGCGGGGATAAATCTTGTATAGCCTTGACTTTATCCGGGTCAATCTCGATCCCTTTTTCACTGACCACGAATCCCAACAACTTTCCTGACCTGGCTCCGAAGGTACATTTTACGGGATTGAGCTTTAGTTGGTACTTCCTTAACCTTAAGAATAGTTTTCTCAGGACTTGCACATGTTCCTTCTCTGTTTTGGATTTTACGATCATGTCGTCAACGTAAACTTCGATCTCCTTATGCATCATGTCATGGAACAAAGTCACCATGGCTCTCTGGTATGTTGCTCCTGCGTTCTTCAATCCGAATGGCATTACTTTATAACAAAACATTCCCCACATGGTTATAAATGTTGTCTTTTCCGTGTCTTTAGGATGCATTTTTATCTGGTTGTATCCCGAGAAACCGTCCATGAAGGAGAAAAGTGAGTAACCTGCCGTGTTGTCTACTAGTGTATCAATGTGAGGCAATGGAAATTATCTTTTAGGCTAGCTTTGTTCAAATCCCGATAGTCCATGCACATCCGTACCTTCCCATCTTTCTTAGGAACTGGGACTATATTGGCTACCCATTCTGAGTACTTGACCACTTGTAAGAAACCGGCGTCGAATTGCTTCTTGACTTCTTCTTTTATCTTTAACAAGACATCGGGTCTCATCCTTCGGAGTTTCTATTGAACTGGCCTACATTCTTCCTTTATGGGGAGTCGATGTACCACGATATCTGTATTCAATCCGGGCATGTCTTGATATGACCATGCGAAGACATCCTTGAATTCTCATAGTAACTCGACGAGGTCTTGCTTTGTTGCTGCAGTGATACTAGCTCCGATTTTTACCTCTTTTTCTTCTCCTAAGCTAACAATTTCCACCGACTCTTTGTGAGGTAGGATTTGTTTCTCCTCTTGTTCTACCATCCTTAACAAATCAGGAGATAGGTTACAATTTTGATCATCTTCAAAATCCTCAGTGTCCTCCATACACAAATCTTGCTCGAAAGGAATCTCTGAGTCATTGGCAACTTTGCTCATATCATTGATATCTGGAGACCTGTTATGGATGAAGAAAGAAATCTAAAGAACAAAAAAATCTAAGAATATTTGATTTGTGCGGTATGATTATGAATGAAGTAGAAAGAATAAAAGAATATTTGCTCAAGATGATATGCAAGAATGTATTTTTTTATTGAAATAACGATATTTGGACATATGCCTATTGCATAAAAGGATTCTTACTGCCCCTAGGCTTAGAGCAATAAGTTTGTTTTGAACATTACTCTAAATTAATTCTAAAAGTTACAGGGATCTCCTCTACGGTCCAATTGTTCAAAACACTTCCAGGAATGTAAGGGCAAATTCTAGATAAATCCCCTTCTTCGGTTTTTTCTTCAGATATGGCGTTAATGCTCCAACTTCTCAACATTTCTTTTGCCACTTTCTGCATTGTCATCTCTTGTTTTGGATGGATAGTTCCTCCGGACACAAACGTTCGGGATAAATGAGGAAAGGTCATTGGTTCCCATTTGACCTCCTCACCGCACAGACGTGCTCTTCTCATCTCTTGCCTTTTCTCCAGCTCTTTCTTCTTTTGCTTCGCGTCTGGCTTAAATCTTAGGCCAAAGCGGTCTCATTTTTCCCTTAGCACTGGTACCTCGATCCTTCCTTGGAGGCATCTTCCAAGTCCTCTTCCTAGCAGGGCTCCTTTGTCGACCGTCAATCGCAGGCCCATCCTTGTAGTTTTGGATATTTTGGGCATTGGGATCTTGTTCTCTTCGAAAATGAATGTAGTATTGACGAATTCTAGCGAACGAAAGGAACATTCTATCGCCTCATCGTCCGTACCCACGTACGGTACGTCACTAGTAACAGATGCAATGATGTCTTCCTCCACGTTTATCGTTACTAACCTACCCTCAGTTACCAACTTCAACTTTTGGTGTAGGGACGACGGCACTGCCCCCGCCGAGTGAATCCACGGTCTCCCCAACAGGCAATTGTATGATGGCTTGATGTCCATTACCAAGAAGTCCACCTCGTATGTATTTGGGCCAATCAAGAGAGGTATCTTGATCCTTCCCATCACTTTTCTTTCCGTACCGTCGAATGCTCTCATGACGTTTTGACATGTCTTCATGTGAGAGTTATCCACTGGCAACCTATTTAATGTGGACAAGGGCATGACATTCAATGCCGATCCATTATCAATCAATACCCCAGCAATGTGTATCCCTTGCAGCGAGTGGTAATGTGCAGGGCCTTTGTAGATCCCATGCCTCCCAGTGGTATTTCATCATCATTAAAGAAAATAAAATTATCCGCGCTGATGTTGTTGACCAGACGATCGAGTTTGTTGACAGAGATATCATCCGCCACATATGTTTCATTTGAAACCTTCATCAATGCACTGCGATGAGTCTCTGAGCTCAAGAGTAAGGCTAGTACCGATATATGGGATGGCTATTTGTGTAATTGTTCCACAACACTGTATTCGCTGTGCTTCAGGAATTTTAAGAATTCCTTAGCCTCTTTTTCAGTCACAGGCTCATTGACAGGTGATCCAGATCCGGTTGTCTTTTCTTTTTCTTGCCCAACGACCACGAATTTTCCTTTGGCTGATTCTGCTTTTGTGTTCGGAGTGTAACGCCTCCCACTGCGTGTATAGAAACCCTCGTCTTGACCTTTCTCCGAAGTGCCAGCTAGATTCTCCTCTCCCGGGATTGTTACGTTGCAGTCGTAATTCCAAGGAACCATTTTGCTATCTTTATAGGGGAAAGCAACGGGCTTTTGAATTATGACCTTTGGCGCAATTGATACTCTAACCTCACTAATTCTTGGTCGTGATATGATCACCACTGGGTGACTGACCCTCTGGACTTTGTTGGCTGACCCTTCTTCTGTAGCGCATACATTTTCTCCTCTCGGGCCCTCGGTATACTCAAAAAATTCAATCTCTTTATTTTCTATCAATCTCTGTACCAGAGTCCTGAATTTATTACACTTTTGGATCTCGTGCCCTTCCTCGTTGTGGAATTCACAGTAGTACTTTTGCTCCTTTGGGCTTTTCTTCTAAATCTTGTGTAAATAAACATTCTTCCACCATCTTCTTCCAAACCCATCTCAACGGGGTCTTTACCTCCGATACGTCCATCCTAGTTCTCATCCCTCCACTTTCGACTATCGCGTTTACCCCATTGTCTGAATGACTGGGTAACGAATTTCCTGCCATATTAGGTCCTGTGGAATCATCAAACTTCACAATACCCATCTTTATAAACCTTTCGACTAATTTCTTGAATGCCGTACAGTTCTCGATTGTGTGCCCTGAGATTCCTGCATGATATTCGCATTGAGCGTTTGCGTCATACCACTTAGGGAATGGAGGTTGCATGGGTTTTAGGTAAAAGGGAGACACCACATGCTCATCGAACAGATTCTGGTAGAGCTCCCTATACGTCATTGGGATTGGCATGAACTGGACTCTTTCCGTGTTAGGCCTTGGGTTAGAATCTTGTCTTGCGGAGCCCTGATGGCCAGCAGTCACTGCCCTCAGCTGGCTTACTGTAACTGGCTTGGAATAACCTTTATTGTATACGCCCGCATTGTTCACCTCATTTTCTTTCCTTCTCGGAGCTGATCTCTTAGCACTCTCTCCCGCTTCAATTTTCCCACATCTCACCGCATTTTCTATCATCTCCCCAGACATCACTATGTCAGAGAAGCTCTTAGTAGCGTTTCCCAACATGTGGTTAATGAATGGGGCCTTCAGGGTATTGATAAAAAGCATAGTTGTTTCCTTCTCCAAGAGAGGTGGTTGGACCTGCATTGCCATCTCCCTCCACCGTTATGCATACTGTATGAAGCTCTCATTCGGCTTCTTTTCCATATTTTGTAGGGTAATTCTGTCAGGTGCTATGTCCGTTACGTGACCGTATTGTTTCATGAAAGCTTGAGCCAAGTCTTTCCATGAACCAATTTGGGCACGACTGAGCTGGTTATACCACTTGGCCGCGGATCTGATCAGACTGTCTTGGAAACAGTGGATTAACAGCTGGTCGTTGTTGACATACCCTATCATCCTTCGACAGAACATCGTAATATGAGCTTCAGGGCAGCTCCTCCCATTATACTTTTCAAACTCTGGGGTTTTAAATTTTGGTGGGAGCACCAAGTCTGGGACCAAGCTTAAGTCCTTAGCGTCGATCCCGCCACGGTAATCTGCAGTCTCCATTGCTTTGAATTTTTCTTCAAGCCATTTACAACGATCATCGAGTTGTTTCTCTAGGTCTACTTTTTCTTTCTCCATTTCCGCCACGTCGTCAAGGTCCGGTACAAATGGATTAGCTGGATTATCTCCAGACTTAGAGCTTGAACCTATAGGAATGTTCATTGGTGTCGAGGCATTGGCCTGGTATTGCTGGGGCCTAATAGTGACAGGTACCGTTCATGGGTGCACCTCCGGTTGTGGTTGGGTGCTTACCGGAGCAAAGCCTGGAGGATAGATAGGGTCTTCATTATCATTCCCCATGATGCTTTTCCCTTTCTCGCGTTCTCTAGCCAGCAACTGCGCCAACTGGCCTATCAGATTATTTTGGGATTCTTTCATTTTTTCCTTCATATCTTGTTGTATCTTAGCCAGTTGCTCTTGCATCTGCGCTTGTAATTGTTCTTGCATTTCCCTTTGCATTTGTTCTATCCTTTCTAATCTCTGATCCATTGCTTTGGTTTTACAGCGGGTATAGTAGCTGTGTTCGGTTGGTTGATTCTCGTTGGTTTCCAGATTAACTGAAATAATTTTGTTTAATTAGGGTCTTTTCATGAAATTTAATGCACACGATGAAATGTAATGCAAATGAATGAATGCAAAAATAAGTTTTGATTCTAATTCAATTTCATTAGAAGAACTTCACTAGAAGAAAAATTTCTTTACATAGAACGGATGATTACATATACGACTTTGCCCTAATGCCTAAAGCCTTAACTTTCCTAAGAAGCCAAGCTAAGTTTTGGCCTCGCTCTAATTCTGACTCATACTTTAAGCTCAATACATCTGCTTGGACTGCCAAGGTTTGCAAGTGATCGGCTACCTCCCGAACCTGAGCCACAGCTTCGCCCATGATATAGTCTCTATTTCTAATCTGGTTCTTGGAATGGTGAAGTTGTTCCCTACAATGGTCGTTATTTGCTTCAAGAAGTTCTACTCGAATTTTACCATCTCTTAGTACAGTCTCGAGTTCCTTTACTTTCCCTTTCAACTCTTCGATCCTGCTCAGACTAGCTTTTAGCTCAATTACCGAATTACGGCTATGATGTTGATGTAGTGATCTTTCCAATTCAGCCACCCGAGCTCGTAACTTCTCCTTTTCGTTTTGGCTTTCTATCAAACTCTTCTTCAAAGTGTCTTCTCGTACTCGAGCATCTTGAAACCTTTTCTCCCAATGGTCGGCTCTAGTATTTTCCTCTTTGATCTCTTGATGCCATTGCTCCGATGTTTTACCTAAACCGACAGTTCTTATCGACATGCGCAGCTTCTTGTAATTGGTTTTCAGGCTAACCAAATCTTCATCGGCCTTGTTCTTTCCTTTTCTCAATTTCTCGGCCTCTAGCTTATGGATATCGACGCCTAATCCTAACTTCATTTTCTCTTCTTCTAGCTGCTCTATCTTCTTCCCCAACTCCGAGTTCCTTTTCTCAAAGTCTTGTTTAATGATCTCTAATTCGGATGGGATGACCCGTAAGTGCTCCTCTATCGGTTGAGTGTTTCTTTGATTCGGCCTAGGGATGTTGTCATTGACTCTCCTGCCCCACCACCATTCATACTCGGGGGTCATTATCGGGCCCATGATGTATTCTTTCATTCTTCGGGTTTGGTTCCAAGCATCCGATATCTCACGAACCCTCCTCTTATAATTGTCATCTTTATAGGAGAACTCACATTGTACCAACCCTTGTGTCACTGGTATAAACTGCCTTGACTGGTATTGCCTTAGCACCATCAGTGGAGCGTATCCAACGGCTCTCCATATTCCAGCCAGAGGGACTCAGTCAAAATCACCACACCTATATAATATCTCGTTAGGGATTAACCATGGAGCCCTCTATTCAACGTCTTCGGCCCGCAAATTCTGGAGAATAATTATCCATTTCTCTTATGAGATATCGTCCCACCTCGATGTGTCCACTAATTCCTTTAATGGAGAATAATCCTTAGAGAAAACTCGATAGGAGACCTTCTCCACCTTCCAAAAATGGTTATGGAACCAAGCCAAAAGAAGCTGAGCACAACCGATAAATCTTTCCTCGCATGCTCTCCGGCATGCATTCAAGGATCGGAAAGTTTCTGCTAGGATTGTCGGGACGGGTGTGGTACCTTTATCAAGCCGATCGAATAGATCTGAGACAGCTTCATCTATGTGTCCTAGCGCCTTAGGAAAGATGATCAAACCGTAGAGACTTAAGGCAAAAACATCAACCCTTTTCTTCGAATCTGGGTGTGCAAGAATCAAGTCCCTCAAATTCCTCCAAAGAATACACTTACTATCCCCTTTTTGCTTGATACGGGCTGCAACCCATTGCTCGCTCATCCCTGTTATATTCATCAACTTTTCAAAAAGGGAGGGATGTTGACAGGTCTTGAATAGGCCCTATCGGCCTGAATCTTCGGGCAATTAAGTAACGCCATGTATTCCTCTATAGTAGGTACTAAATCAGCTCCTCCGAAGGTGAAGCAACTGTAAGCGGGGTTCCAAAACTGTGCGAGGGCCCGGAACAAGTACTTGTCCACCTTTACATTGAGCAAATAGGGTAGATCGCCGTAGTTACAGTAAAAGAGTTGCTTGACTTCGCTATTCCAACTATTCCATATATCCCTTAACTCTTGCAGGTCGTTTTGAGTCACACTAATGCGAGTGAAATCCCACAACTCTGATTCATATCCCTCGGTCAAACTATCTCCTTTTTCTCGTTGCGTTCTCTCGGATCACACTCGGACGGCCGCATTATCCTCCACTCTATCAAGAAATCCTTTTTCCATGGTAAACTCTTCTATTTAGTAACCGAACGTAAATCAACACCTTTTTATGATGAGATGTCATGCGAAAACAATCAAAACACAACAAGTCAGTATTATATACAAAGAATAGAATTCAAAGCAAATAAAGAGTAAATAAGCACCTACTAGGGTAACCACTAGGGTTCGGTGTGGTTCTACCTAGGGTAGGCTCTTAGAGCTCATTACATGTGGTTCGGTTCTAAAGTAAAGGTACCTGAACCAGCAGATTCCTCGATCCTCACCCATTATAGGCTCATACGGACCGAGTTCGATTCAGGGGAATACATTTCCCTACGGCTATACGGAGATGAAACCTCACGAAGATGTAGGTACGGATGTATCCCGAAAGCGATCCACTATCCTATATGGAGGTGAAGACCTCACGAGGGAGTAGTTTCTCACTTCCACTTAAGAGGGTGCAATTGACCGGTAATGCGATGCGATATGCAAAGATACATCAAAGAATTAAACCGCTTAAATCAGCATATTATGAAGAAAGCCACAGAAGTAACAGACAACATGCAATGCAGTAAATTTAAAATCGATTTTTAATTTTTGACAAAAGACAATAAATAATCAATTTAAGGCTCGACTCTCGATGTCCCCAGTGGAGTCGCCAAGCTGTCGAAACCATATTTTTGCAGAACGGGAATCGACTTATTCTTCTTAAAATAAAAATCAAAACGGGAGTCGCCACCGATCTTTATTAGGTGTGATCGAATCACCTTTGTTTTAATAAAACAATTTTTTAGTTTACTAAAATAGTATTTTTTAGTTTACGAAACTCGAGAGAATGGGTTCGGGAGTCAGTTACGTGCGAGGAAGGATTAGCACTCTCGACACGCCCAAAATTGGTACCGAATTGATTAGTTAGTGTCTTAATGTCGAAAATTGAAATCGGGAATGAGTTTGAAATACAATCCTTTTTTATTAATATCGATTTCAAAAATGCTTGAATTGGGTCAAATCGATTATTTAAAGATTTCCTTATCTCGAGATATCAGAGTATCACATCCCGTAAGTTAGGACACAATACCATGAATTCCCGAGCGTAAGGTCATCTTTTAATTTAAAATAAGAATTTCATGTGTTTCAAAGCTCGAAAAGGATATTTAACTATTTAGAAACAACGAGAAAATTGAAACCCCGTAAGTTAGGGCACAATTCCTCGATATTTCAAAATGCAAAACATTGCCTTATTTGGAAAATTTCGTCTTTGAATAGTAGCGAATACAATATTTAAACGATATGTGTTATTTATTAGATTAAAATAAAATGATTTATTGGATAAATGGATTGAGCTTAATGTATGATATGACTTAGGCTAGATAAAACAAAGATATATCGTAGGGCACGGGATAATACAACACGAATACGATGATTATACAAGCAAATGACAATAATGAAAATACGAATAAATCAAATATAATACTTATAATGGTAACATTCACACAACATATGTCACTTAGACATTAATCATTAGTAATCAAAGACAAATGAATTAAATAAGATATAACCATTTAAAAATATATATAAAGCAGATTAAAATAAGTAAAGTATAAAACAAA
This sequence comes from Gossypium longicalyx, assembly GCA_025698465.1. Classification (NCBI taxonomy): domain Eukaryota; kingdom Viridiplantae; phylum Streptophyta; class Magnoliopsida; order Malvales; family Malvaceae; genus Gossypium; species Gossypium longicalyx. The sequence goes on from CM047004.1 coordinate 7,888,072, forward strand.
CTCCATGATGATAAGAAATGAATTTAAAATAAATAATGGAAAAAAAATGAAGTTTAATATCAATAATATACAAAAATTAAAAATTAAAAATAGAGTATATGTAAAAGAAAATCTAAAATGGGTAATGTACAATACGTCAAGGAAATAATTAGTATGTATATAAAAATAGATATAACGATTTGGAATTGATAACATATATAAAATTTTACAATAAATAATAAAACAATTTAAAATGAATGACACATAAAGTGAGTTTATAAAATGAATGATGTAAGAGAATTTTAAAACCTATATTATATAAAGCAAGTTACTAAAGATTCATATGAGTAATTTTAAAATGGGTGATATATGTAATTAAAAGTGAAAGATAAATAATATTGAATAAGTAGAATGGGTTTAAAATAAAGTATAAAATAACTTTGAACTAAATAATATATAAGTTGATTTAAAATTATAAATATGAAGTTTAAAATATATATGATACGTAAAAGGATTAAAAATAGACAATATAACTATACTTTATAATAATGATTTAGATATAATATATAAAGAATTATTAGAAATACATAATACATAATAACTGAAGAATAAACAACGTAATATAATTTGAAATAAATATATGGCAAAAACATTTTTGAAATAATAGCAAACTTATAGAAACTTGAAATAGATGGTATATATACAAATATAAGTAAGAATTATAAAATAAACAATACATACATAAAGTAAGTTGAGATAAATAGTAATAATTAGAATAAACAACATATTAAAGTGAGTTACAACAAACAACAATGATATGAACAAACAGTACATTAAAACAAATTAAGATAGATGTAAAGAGAACGAATTGAATGAATTTAAGACATAGATGAAAATGAACCAAAATTTCAGGGTATAAAATTTGAAATAATAAAAAGGGGTCACTAGGGGCTAAATTGAATATCAGGAAAAAGGGGAGGGACCAAAACGGGTAATTTCCCATTTAAGGGAAACATGCAGACCCCCCCTTTTCTAAACGGTGCTGTTTTGTAGCCTAATAAAAGGCCCCAAATTTTGGTTTGCTTCATTTTTTCTTAGTGTTCTGTAAAAAAATAAACAGAGAGCATTCCTTCCCTCTCTCTCCCTTTTCTAATTTTCACGTTTGGCTAGGGTAATATACCCATCCTCGCCGGACCGCCGCTCCTCCACCGTAGATAGTGGTCGGTGAGATGCAAAACGATCCACTTAGTCCCATTCAGACCGGATCTGAAGGTCTAGTCCTTTATTTGTGACAAAAAGACGAATAAAGAGGACTTTGGTCCTTTTAGCCGAGCCTTAAAAGGTTACGAGGCCCTCGGCGCCGGTGAAGCACCCACGACGACGGAGGGCGTGAGGCTACTCAGGTAAGTTTATTCCTTCCCCCTTTATTTTGAAAGATTTCTGTTATGAAATAAAAGATAAAAAAAAAATGAAAGAGGCAAAAACGAAAATAAAAAAATCCACCTTTCAAAACTTCTGTTCTTTTTTGATTAATCTTGCTTGTAAAATGTCTCTAAAAAATTTACAAAGAAAATATATTGGCTTTTATAGCCAATCTAAAAACTGCTCGTTTCATGGCTTTTGTTATTTTGCCATTTATTTCTCTGTCGATCACGTGGTCCTTTTTGTTGTTGTATTTGCTTCTGTTGCAGGTGCCATGCGACGCGTGGAAGAGGCGACAGAAGGGCGTAGTGGCCGAGGGGAGGCTAAAGGTTCGGCAGCACGCGTGGGGGTTGAGCGGCGGCTGAAGGTTATGGTATCTAGAGTTGGTGGCTGCTAAAAAAATTAAAGATAGTGGGCTAGGGTTTTTGGTCCTAAAATGTTGGGCCACATATTTGTTGTAAATGGATTTAATTTGGATTTTTAATAGTTTTATTTAGTTTTTTTTTTATTTCTTGTTGGTCAGGCCAAAATTGGCTATTACAAAGATGTTTGATGAAATCTATAATTATTTTATATTTACTTTTAAAAGGTTTAATTTTAGTTTTAGTATATTTGTTAATATTTTTTTTATAGTGAACTTACTTATCTAAAAGCGGTAATAATATGGTACCAAATGTTTTTCTTTAATACTTAATTACGTATGATAATAATACCATCAAATTGTGTGTTTTCCCATATTAAAGGCTTTGTTTTTATCGAAAGACTAGAATTGAATCAATTTTGTAGTAAAAATAAAGTAATGGATGGAATGTACAAGAAAAAGAAACATGGGACTATCACCTTATCCAAACTGGCCAACGGCATTAGAAAAATAAAAATTGCCATATGGCACTATCAGAACGCTCCATGTTAGCTTCTTTTTATCTTTTAATATTATATATTATATTTATCAAAAAATAAAAATAAAAATAAATAATCCAAAAAATAATTTAAAAATATTCTTATAAAAATCTAAAATCTAAATTTCAAAATAATATATAATAATTGAAATTTGTGTCTAAATTAAAATTGGTATTTAAATTTCAGAGAATTGAAAAAAAAAACCCTTAAATTTTAAAAAATACATATTCTAGAAAATTTCTCATAAATTTTATTTTTTATGAAAATTCTAAATTCTAAAAATTCAAAACAATTCATAAATTTCAAAAATAGACAAAAACTTAATATATATATATTTAAAGTTTAGAAATTGAAAAAGTTTGACATTATTAAATATATATAGAGAGAGATTTTTTTTAAAAATTCAATATTTTTTTAAAAAATTGCAAAAAAATTATATTTTTTAGAAAATTTATATTTATGAAAATTATTTGAATTTTAAAGTTAAATGTTTGTCAATAGTCAATCAACACTCAGTCAAAGTCAGTCAATGGTCGGTCAACACCTGCTCAATGATGGGTCACAGTTAAAGTTAAATATTTTTTTAATATTTAAAATTTTTTATGTTTTGAATTTAAGTTATTTTTTTGAAAAAAAAAACCTAAATGCCATGACTCATTCTGATGAGTTAGATGTGCCACATGTCACATTCTAATTGGTGGCACATGTCAACCAATTTTTTCTAACGTCATTACAAAAAATGGATCGAACTAAATAATAAAATGATAGTTTAAGTACTAAGCTGAGACAAAATAAAATTTAAGTACTAAAATAAAAAACAAGCATAAATCAAGGGCTAAATTTAGTATTAAGCCTAGATTTAAATATGAGTCATTGAATATATCCATTACTTGAATCCCATTTTATTTTAATTCTCTTTTGTAATTATTTTTAATATATATATATATGTTGAAAAATTCTACTTAAGCCTTCTTCCTAACCTTTAAATTAAAGAAAAATGCACTCAAATGCATTAAAATTCATATCCTCTAAGTGCAATAGAAACAACGCAAACTAAATTAAAGTTCAATCAACAAAACAAATTTTATTTAAAATTATTTAGTTATGTTTCATTTTAATAAACAAAGACTCAACACTCATATATTGGAGTCACGACACCAACAACAAATTACTTTAGATATGCTTTTAGGTTTCAGTGTCGCGACAACAGTCCTTTGGTGTCGCGATATCGTCTTCAAGTAACTTGACTTATTCATTTGTAGGGGTTGTGTCGCTACTAGGGTTTTTTGGTTATTGAGTTTGGGTAGTTTTTTATTTGGGCTATGGGTTTTGGGTTTGATGTGTAATGGGTTTTAGTTTAGGTTATTTGGTATGTAAATAGACTCTTAATTACTTATTTTTATTTTGAGTTTTATTTTCAAAATTAGGCCAGGCCAAAATTGGCCTATTACACCAACCCTGTGCGAAAACTAAAAAGGAGGGTTTAATTTGATTAAAAATAAAAATAACAGAAATACATAAAAGTTGATATTGCAGTAAAATAAACAAAACAAAATAAGATTAAATAAATTGCTGCGATCATGCTCTATCTTCAAGTTTAACTTAGATTCCGGCTTCAAACTAATCTTGAATAATGAATTTTCTTCCTTTTTATTAACGTTGTGACTAATTGTTCTTAGTTGCTCATTTTTAAAATTGACATGGATTAAATTGCTCCAATTTTTTGAAAGGGACCAATTTGTTCAATATCAAAATTGAGAGGGGCTAGAGCGGTCTTTTTACTATTCCTTTATTTAAAGATTATATAAAACATAAAATATGAAAAAACAAAAACATCATCACAATAAATTTAGTTATTGTTTAAAAAGATATATTAATCTCTTTTTTTTTCAATTAAATTAATATCCAATTAACCGATAACACACAATTAAGAGTTTTTCATATAAATACTAAAATTGAAGGAATGCATTTTTAAAATGTCTTTATATTATAGGGCTAGAAGTAATTAAAAGGAAATGAAGTAAATTGGTGAATCTGGTATTAGAAATTAAAAAAGAGAAAGACCATTGATAACTATATTTAACTATTTCCTTTAATAAACTAATAGATTATGAATAATTTAGCCACTTTCAACCTAAATGGGGCAATTTAATCACATCATAAATTACTTACACTGGAAAGATATATACAATTGTGAAAAACATCTATACATGCCCATCATCAAATAGTTGAACTTTAAAAAACAAATCAGAACAATATATATATATATATATATAATATTTTAGAAAAAATAATTATTCCGATGACCATTTCTACCGACGAGCACCGTCAACGGAGGAAGAGCGGTGGCAAAAAGGTAGGTTTAGAGAGAATTAGGTTTTTTGTTTGATAAAGATGAAGAAAAATATGAAGTAAATTTAAGAAAGAAGTGGGGCACCAAGCAGAAACAACCCATTCCCGGACGGGAGCAATCAACTGGCCCAAAGAGAAGCAACAGGCCAATGGGCCAAGAAGTAGACCAGCCAAGTCTTTTGTTTGTTGGGTCATTTTAACTTTTTTTTTTTATGTCACTTAGTTTGTTTAAGATTATTGATTATTAAAATTGAAAAGCATGCTTTCATAATAAAATAATTCTATGTGCATGTGCAAGTATTCAATTTTCACATTTTTATAAAAATAGATAATGTAATATTTTCATATGATCATAATTTTGACATAATTCTCAAGATTTTGTTCAAACCTTCAATAATTATTTATGGTAGAAATTTTTTTAATATTGAATTTAGTTATGTTCTTTTCATTCATAAAATTTTAAATTTTGTTTTGAAGAAAACCAAAAATTTTAATTTTAGTTTTTTTCTTTTCTTTTCACGCATAATTGATAAGGGTCGTTTACATGCTATTCAAATATTTATGTGCTAAATATGCCTTTAGGGGTCATTGTTGTAGAGTAATAAGAATTTTGGGAGTCACTTTTTGGTTTCCACTGTGACCCTAAATAATCATAATAAAAATTTCCATTTCCATGTTCTTGAATGAAATGATTTTTTTTAATATTTGAGGATTACAGTTAGTTTTCACAATGATTTTTATTTCGAAAATAAATTTATCGTTGTTCAATAATATTAAATTTGAATTTATTTTTTTGAAATTAAAGATAAAACATAATTATATAGTAGTGATTTATTTTTTTTATAAGAAAGGATTGTTTTGAAGAGAGTGATTCGTAATAATTTAAATTATTATAAGATTTGCAAATATCCATACTTGTAAAGAAGTGTTTGGATGTTAGTCAATAGGTGATTCGATTGGATTGTTGAATAAAATCTTTAAGTAAAATTTCACAGATATAAAATTATTATATCCGAACTATATTAACAAAATTCGATTACATCTTTATTTTGGCATGTTCACAAGTTTTCTGTCGTATTATTTGTTGGATCGGAAGATATAACAAGTCTGAACATTAAGTAGAAACAAAGGCATTTTCATATCTTTAATAATTTGTGTGTGTAAATCAATTCAAGAAAATTTTGTATTTTCATTTCATGACCACCAGTTCTTGAGATATTTTACATGCTTTGACAAGTAACTCAACTTAAATAAAAGTGCGTGGCTTCACATATTCACGTGGAATCTAATCTATACATCTACATATAAAAGGAAGACCCTAAGGCCTTCTATTTTCTTCCCCCTTTTTTTTTATATATATGAAAACATTATGAGTAAACTCTAATTCCAATTTTGTATAGTATTTCCCTGCTGTGAACAATGCATGAAAATGGTGCAAAGAAACCTGAGTTCAACTGGTAAATAACCCACTTACCTACATATTATAAATTGAAATGAAATATAGCTATATATACAGTTACACACCGTAGCTACAGGTTTATAATTAAAAAATATTTCCAACTTGAACACAAACCTTATTCCTATATGGAGTCATGCTTCCAAATTTGAATGAAAGCCTAATTTAGAGAGGTCGAAATTGTATTGGTCGTACTTTTGATTTGGGGTTTTCTTGGTCACAAACCATAGAAAATGGGTTGCGCACATGAAGTTTTTTTTTTTTTTTGGGCATGCAGTATGCACGTTTGCCTTCGCTATTAATTTATATGGTAAACTGTAGTATTTGTTTAATAAATCCAACACTTTTATTGCCTTGAGATTTGGATCCATGGTTGATCAGCCAGCTAAAACGCATTATTTTGCATAAGATTTGACCCATCGCCCCACTATTCGACTACTACTGTCTAAGAAAAAAAAAAAGTTAAAGAACAATACTGAAGATTGTTCTTGGAGTCGTTGATTTCAACTATTCTTAAGCAAACGCTAGTAATTCCTTCTTTAGTTGGATCTTTTGAAGTGGAGAAAAGAGTTTGGCACTAGCATTCTTTATTCCAAGCTAGATTCAAGTAAGCTTCAATAAATTGGCCATAGCATGCATATTATACTCTGCTACTTGCGTTGCCTTTTATTCTTGTATTATCTCCAAATTCACCAAAATGTGGAAAACAAGTTGTGCTAACACACAAATACACCCAAGTCTTATGTGATCTTACGTATGTTGCATATATATCATTTTATTCAGTCCCTTTATGTGGATATCATATGCATATATGTAAAAATGAACTGGATTATTGTGTCTGTAAGGAAAGATGTATTATTTAAAGACTAGATCTGGTGGTTTGGAGTTGGGACCTATGGTGTATCCTCCCATCATGTCTGTAATTTTAGTGAATTTTGTTTGAAATTATAAGTTCTGCATATGGTTAGAGGATTCAACCACTTAAACAAGCTCAAGTGGCTCTATTTGTATTATTGTAATTGTAGTTTTGATTTTCTAATATTCTTAAACTTAATCATTAATATGCTAAATTTGATGTAGGAAAGCTAGACCTTTTTAATGGCTGAACTCACTGGGCCAATCCTTGATGTTATTAAGTTCATCGGTCGTAATGCTAGCAAATATCTAAAATACCAAAGGAAATTCACGGAATACGTTGATGATTTCAATCAAGCACAAGCGGATTTGCGTGCCAAGGAGGCAGATTTTCAGCAGCAGTTGGAAGACGAGCATCACTTCGGGAAAACGCCAAAGCAGGAAGTTAAAAGATGGTTTGAGAAAGTAGAGCAAAAGCTTGGTCATGCTCAACATGTTGAAGATAAAATCAGTAAAGGAAAATATCTCTTCCGCTCATGCTTGGGGAAGCTTGGCGACTCAGGCAATGAAGGAAGTGCATGCTGAAGGAAATTTCTCTGGGGGCTTGGTTCTTAATGATCATTCTACCAAAGCGGTTAATCTACCTACACCGGAAGTAGTAGGTGTGACCAATGTTAGAGAAGAAATTTATCAGTACTTGATGGGAGATGCAGTTGAATCGATTGGTGTGTGGGGGATGGGCGGAATCGGGAAAACAACCATTATGCGGGGTGTCCATAATAGGTTGTTGGAAGAGAGTAAATTTAGAAAATTGATTTGGGTAACTGTATCTCAAGTCTTCGATATTCGAAAGCTGCAACAGGACATTGCTTCTCAATTGCAGAGAAACTTGTCAGATGACGAAAGTACAATCGTCCGTGCAGGGAAGTTATCAGAAATGTTGAGAAGACAAATGAGGTATGTGCTAATATTGGATGATGTATGGAGAAGCTTTGCCCTTGAGGATGTTGGAATCCTTGAGCCAACAACAAATAATGGATGCAAATTAGTGTTGACCACACGTTCAGAAAGGGTTGTTGAATCAATGGGATTTAAGAAAGTTAAAGTTCCTTGTTTTTCTATGGAGGAAGCCATGAACTTATTCTTAAGCAAAGTTGGACAAGTCATGTTGCCCAATCCAACTTAAGAATCATTAATGAAACTTGCTGTGAGGGAATGTGATGGACTTCCACTAGCAGTTGTCACACTGGCTGGTTGTATGAGGGAAAATCCGATCCTCGTATGTGGGAAAATGCTATAGCTGAATTACGAGGCTACATCAGAAACATCAACGATATGGAAGATACGGTGCATAGATGTTTAAAATTCAGCTATGATCGTCTACAACGAATAGACCAAGATTGCCTTTTGTGTTGTGCATTATATCCTGAAGATCTTGAAATCTATAAAGATGAGATAATTGAAAATTGGATGGAAGAAGGGCTTATAGATGAAATGGGAAGTAGAAAAGCAATGGAGGGTAGCGGTCATTCCATTTTGCAAAAGCTTGAAGAAAATTGTTTGCTAGAAAGGGTTCAGGATAGGACACGTATAAAAATGCATGATCTTGTTAGAGATATGGCATTGCATATCACAAGGAAAAGATTTCTGGTAAAAGCTGGTATGCAGTTGAAAGAGGTGCCAAACATGGAAGAATGGGGTGAAGATTTGGAGAAGGTTTCTTTAATGTGCAATTCCATCTCAACAATTCCTGAAACCATGAAATGCCTGAAATTTCCAAAACTCACAACATTGTTGCTCTCATTGAATGCATTGAAAGAAATTCCGGAATCTTTCTTTGAGCACTTTCCTAACCTTAAGATTCTTGACCTTTCCTATACTAGTTTAGAGAGTTTGCCTAATTCTCTTTCTAGTTTGGAGAAACTCACTGTATTGTTGCTTAGTGGATGTAAGCGATTAAAGAGTTTGCCTTGCCTACTGAAACTTCAAGCATTGAAGAAATTGGATCTTAGATTCAGTGGAATCAGGGAAATCCCTCAAGGTTTGGAAATGTTGGTAAATCTTAGATATCTCAATCTTGGATTTATCTTTTTTCTAATGTGGATTCCTACTCCTACTGGAACGCTCTCAAAACTATGCCGGATTCAGTATTTGACAATTCATTCTAAATTGAGAAGCGCAGAAGAGTTAAGGGAATTGAATAAGTTGGAGGTTTTTGAGGGATGGTTCGATAACGTGGGTGACTGGAACACGTTCGCAAGTAAGAATAAAACGCTTTATAAATTCTACATTTGGGTATGTTCTGAAGCCACTGTATCTTATCTCTTGACTAATTCTAGAAATGTTGTTAGATTTAGAAGGATTAAATTTGATGCTGGAGATGAAATTATACTTCCATACGGTATCGAGGAATTAAGTCTATTGAAGTGTAGGGGTGTGAGAAGTATAAACGATATTGGATTGAGGGATGCAACTGATTTGAAAATATGTGAACTTGATGGTTGTAGTGAGTTGGAATCTGTAATTTCATCCCACTGTGATCAGCTTCAAACACTCGAGTCTCTGAGTCTAAGAGAGTTGGAGAATTTGAAAGTCATAGTTGAAGTTGGAGCTGGAGAATCATCAGTCGGAAGTTTTTCCTCCCTCAAAGAGATCAATCTATGGAGTTGTCACAAAATTAAGAAATTGTTTTCAGCTGATTGGGTTCTAAGCAACCTGAAAGAGATCAGTGTTATGAATTGTAGTGAATTGGAAGAAATAATAACAGAATCCGAGAAAAAAAGATTGGGTTCCAGTAATGATACCATCAAATTCCCTTTCCCCAAACTGAGGTCGTTTGAATTGGGGAAACTGGTACAATTGCAGCGCATTTGTAATGAAAATGGAGTAATGGTTTGTGATTCTCTCCAATCCATTACAATAAGTGATTGTCCAAGGCTAAAGCGGATTCCTCTATATCTTCCACAGCTTGAGATTGATGATGAAGGAGAACTATCTCCTTCTAAATCTCTCCAGAGAATCCAAGTGCGTCCATTAGATTGGTGGGAAGCAGTGGAGTGGGAGCACCCTAATTTCAATATTAAGAACGTTGTTCGACCCCTTGTTGAGGTTGTGAAATGGTAGAATTGAGGAATGGGAATGGGAATGGGAATGGGAATGGGAATGGGATTAGGATGTATGATGAAGTCTGTTTAAAACCATAACAGTGTAAGCTAATCTTTTATCGTACATTTGCAGATCTTTCTCTCTCTTTGTTTTGAAGTGTTTTTATAACATATTAATACTTGGTCTATTGTTTTGGTAGTTTAGAAATTGTTGCTTCATGACTTCAACTATCTTGTATTTGCATTTTACACCTTCTTTGTGGGTTTATTTTGGATTTTGTTCTTTAGGTTTTGATTTTTTTCATCTTGTAGTCTTCATTTGTTTGCCAAATTAGTGAAATTTCCGTTGTTCGTGGTTTTTATCCTCTTCGTATGAGTTTTCCACGTAATATTTGTATTCGATCTTTTCTAACTTTTCTATTTCGTTGTTTATATGAGTCAATCTTTAACAAGCTATTATATAAGTCTTTCATATTTGGCTCTTAAAAGGTTTAATTTTAATCTTGACAATGCATTTATACTTCGGGTTAGTATTTGGTATACTGACAATTTACTCTCTCTTTTTTATTCTATAAGAAATTTTAAAAAATTGTCACTTATTTTTTTAAAATTTTTTTTTAAAATTTTTTTAATATCTCTATAAAACACTTGTTAATCACTGTTTGTACTTATAAAGTCTAAAATCTGTACTAATCTAATACCAAATATTTTTCTTTAATACTTATATGTATGATACCAATACCAAAAATAATAATACCATCAAATTGTGTTTTCCTAGAATTGAAGGAACTTTGCAGTAAACATAAAGTAATGGATGGAATGTATAATAAAAAGAAAGATTCAATATTCAATTATTGTTTGCATATTTGTATAAGATTTGGATTTGGTAAATTATCATATCTAAATTCATAATAGATTTAAAGCTTAATGTTGAGTTTCGCTCTCGAATAATGTATGCATTTTTATGTTGATATCTATTTTTTTTTTCAATCAACACTTCAACTATTCACCTTATCTAAATTGGTCCACGGGATTAGAAAAATCAAAATTACTACATGGCGCAATCATAATGCCCCATGTCAGCTTTTTTTTAAATATTATATATTATATTGATTAAAATATATAAATAATTAAAAAATAAAAAAAGTTTAAAAATAATTTTTATAAAAATCTAAAATCTAAATATAAATTTCAAAATAATATATAAAAATTCAAAATTTTGTATAAATTAAAATAGGTATTTAGTTTTATAGAATTGCAATAAAAAATAAACAATTTTTTTCTAGAAAATTTTTCATAAATTTTAATTTTTCTTGAAATTTTAAATTCTAAAAATTCAAAATAATATCAAAATTTCAAATATAGACATATATATATAAAGTTTAGAAATTAAAAAATTCAAAAAGTTTAACATTAAAAAAAAAGAATATAAATTTTTTAAAAAATAAATATTTATAAAAAATTTTGCAAAAATCGTATATATATTTTTAGAAAATTTATATTTATGAAAAATATTTAAAATTTAAAATTAGTGATTGGTCAACCGTCAATCAACATCCAATTAAAGTATGGTTGATCAACATCGATCAATGGTGGGTCAAAATCAAAGGTCATTGCTTGGTAGCCCGATTTCTTCTTTGTTCCATTTCATGTCTGAATGCAACGAAATAACATATCCAAATGCCAAATAAAATTTAATTTGCCTCGGGGGTATTCTATTTATTCCCATTATTTGGAGACTTTGGAATAGTAGAAATAATTTTGTCTTTCAAGGGAAAACCCCAATAAGTTTGCCAGTGTTGCTATATGCTCAGAAGTTTGCTACAAACATCTTTGTTGACATGAGTGTTGTCACTCCAAGGTTAGTTTGAGGCCCACACTAGATTAAGTGGACAAACCACCTCAAGGAAGTTACGTACTCAACACAAATGGGGCTATAAAATCTCGCTAATTCTTAGCTTCAGTCGAGGGTCTCATCCGTGATAGCGAGGCTCATTGAATTGGAGAATTTATGTTCAATATTGGGCTAAAGAATAGCCTTCAAGCGGAGTTATGGGGGGTGCGAGTCGGTCTTTGTCTCGCAAAATCCTTAGGGATTCGTCGACTCATAGGTGAGTTAGATGCACTGCTGGTGGTTCAATCCCTTCAACGACCTCTTGAGAAGAATCATTCTCTAGGTACTTTGATTAAAGATTGTTTTAACTTGATAGATGAAGGATGGGTGATTGAGGTTCGACACATTCATTGTGAAGGAAATAGTTGCGCAGGCCACTTAGCGAATTTAGCTCAAAACAACGAGAGAGGTCTGGTTCGTCTTGAGATGGCCCCAGTGAGCCTTGAAGCTTTACTCCATAGGGACACTTGTGGAGAAGGGGTAATTAGAATTTAGTTTCCTTATTTCCTTATTTTGTACCAAAAAAATAAATTGATGTATTTATTTATTTAAATGTGCATGATTAAATCAAAATTAAATTTTCAAGAATACATTTGAACCACAATTAGAGTTTTGCATGTGTTGTGAATTGACCAGATTAAGCAACGAACAAGTAAGAATAATGGAAGAAGTTGAGAAATTAAACACACAAATTTAACGTGAAAAAACCCCTCGAAAGAGGATAAAAAACCACAGGTAAATATAATTTTACTATAATGGAAAAAGAATGAAAAGTACAAAAGATGGAGATAAAAACTAAACCCCGAAAACAAATAACCCTCAAAACGTAAACACAAAATTCTCTAAAGGTGTTATGAGTTCTAATCTCTAATGGGTGTATTTTCTAATGTTGTAAAAGAGCATATTTATAAGCTAAATTCATAGGTCAAATAATAATAAAATAATCTAGACTAATCAGAGTTTAATTGAAATAAATAAATAGAATTTAACTGGAAGATTATTTCTCAAATTTGGTTGAAATAGGAGTCATACTCAACAAATTTCCACCTTGACTCATATTTCCACAACGCCATCTTTGCTAAAACCCACCACGGGCCTATCTTGAACTATGCAGGGAATTAACTGAGTCGAATATGTGCTTAGAAACTGAAAGACTTCTAGCCTTCGACTTGTACACTGCCAAATCAAAACTAACCTGGGTGTGATTTTCACGAACACAGTGTCCTAACTTTTCAAAACCTGCATCCAAAAGAGAACATCTCTTCAATTAAACGATCATACATTTTCCCTCCTATGATCAAGTTGCCTCTGCTCCAAACAAGTTGACTTTAACTCCGTAATGGATGAGGGACCTTCGATTTCATCGATCACTGTATAACCTTCTAGAATATAAATATTGTCAGTCCTTTTACCTTTTAACAAAATAAGAGCTCCATGAGATACCTTAATGTCGCTCGACTCAATGTTGATTCTGCATCCTTACGAGTCTAAAATACTCAAGGAGATGAGATTCTTTCGTAAATTAGGTACATACCTGACATCTGAGAGTGTCCTAATTGTCCTATCGTGCATCCTAATTTTAACAGTACCAATACCAATTACTTTACTGGATGAATCATTTCCCATGCGCACAACTCCACCTTCAACCGAACTGTATGTGGAGAACCATTCTCTATTAGGACATATGTGGAAAGAACATCCTGAATCTAGGATGCACTTGGACGTAAGCTTGGAGTTATCGCTCGTTGACGCTAACAAGAAATCATCACTACTTTCATTGGCCAAATTAGCAGCAGCTACATCTTCCTCATTACTCTCAGCAGTTCTTTTATTTCGCAGTTTATAACAATCTATTTTGACGTGACCTAACCTTTTACAGTAGCGACACCTTTTGTCTTGCTTCTTTGACGCTACCAGAACGGAAGCTTGCCTATCTGTCTTGCTTTTTGAACCAAACTCATTGTCAAGTTTGTCTCTACTCAACAAATGACCCTTCATATCTTCGAATGAGAGTTTGTCTCTGCCATAAATCAAGATCTCCCTAAAAGACTTGTATAAAGGAGGTAAAGAGCACAATAATAGCTGATCTTCATTGTCCATCTGAACCTCAGCGTTCTTTAAATCATTTAAACAAGTAATAAATTGATTGATGTGATATCTAAGAAGCTCACCTTCGTTCATGCAAAACGTAAATAGACATTGTTTCAACACTAAACAGTTAACCAGAGACTTAGTCGCATAAAGAGTTTCTAACCTTTTCCACAAGGCAGATGAGGTCTTCTCCATCAATACCTCCTATAATACTGTATTTGCGAGGCACAACTGCATTGCAAACAATGTTTTTTCATCAAGTTCTTTCATTCTGTTTGATTTAGATTCTCAGGCTTTTTCTCGGTAACAACCTTTTTCGGGCCGGTTTGAACTAGAATTGTCATCATCCGAACTTGCCACAGATTGAAATTTTGTGACACCATCGAACTTCTCAAGTTCAAACCTTGTTGCTGTCATCTTTGAACGGGCTGATCTACAAAAATTGAATTAGCTCTAATATCACTTGTTGTGAATTGACCCGATTAAGCAACAAATAAGTAAAAATAACGGAAGAAATTGAGAAATTGAATACACAAATTTAACGTGGAAAAATCCATCCAAAGAGGATAAAAAACCACGGGTAAAGATAATTTTACTATAATGACAAAAGAACAAAGAGTACAAAAGATAGAGATAAAAATTAAACCCTGATAATAAAGAACCCTCAAAACGTAAACACAAAATTTTCTAAAAGTGTTATGAGTTCTAATCTCTAATGGTTGTGTTTTCTAAGGTTGTAAAAAAGCCTATTTATAGGCTCAATTCATAGGTCAAATAATAATAAAATAATCTAGACTAATTAGAGTTTGATTGAAACAAATAAATAAAATTTAACTGAAAGATTATTTCTCAAATTTGACTGAAATAGGAATCATACTCAACAACGTGTATAATTGCACAAATTTGAAGTTCATGTAGAATTTTGAGATTTATCCCTAAAAGAATAAAAAGAGCAAATAAAAAGAGAAATATAAGAACAAAAGAGAAGTATGTATTTTAATGATTAGCTTCTCCAAAATTTATATTTATAGGCATAAAAAGTATACACGATATAAAACTCTACTTCTAATTACTATTAAAATCTTAAGTACATCATACTCATTTTAATGTTAATGGACATTCATTTAATAATAAAATATTTATATAACACTCTTCAATTATATTTTAATTATTATTATTTGTTCTTTCTGACAATTTTTTAATGTTTTGAGATAAATTCTAGATAGATAGAAGTAATTTGTCAATATCGACCTCCAAACAGAAAGGAAGTGAAATGTTAATCAGTGAAGAACATAATAATTTAATTATGGTTTTTCTAAGGACTTTAAACACATAATATAATTGCACTCACATGCATGGCACATAAATTACACACAAGCATACTTATCAGTTTTACCACTTATTTACCAAATCAACAAGGTGATGGTATCACATTACAATTAAACATATATTGCATATATCTTATCAAATTTCTTAACATTTTATCACTTAACTAACGTAATTCAATTTAATGACTGTATTTGTGAATACATTTATTTAATACTTGTTTAAGAAATAATCTAATCATCCAGATTATTTTATTACTCTTTTTAATACAACAAAGCGCGATGGTTAGCAATTGGAAAATTGGTGTGAATATGCAGATGATGGAATTTCAACTATCGAAATGACTTACAACGCCCCAACCAAATACACCAAGCTCATAAGTGCCTAAACTCCAGAAATGCACACATATCTCATACACATAATACAAAACCATCCAAACACGAAATAATAAAAATAGGCAATATCGTGAGGGATGAAGCCAAATTTTTATTTAGGGGTCGGAATTAAATTATATATATTTATTATAGTAAACATGTAATTTTTCCATTTTAATAATCTATATTTTTATAATTTTTAAAAAATTAAATTAATTTTTTATCATTTTTTAAGGTCAAAGAATAATTTTATTATTATTTATTTAAAATTTTATAAATTATAAAAGAGTCTAAATTAATTTATTTTTGTTTTTAGGGGAGGCCCGAACCTCTATCAAACCCCCTAAATTCGCTTCTAAACACTACTAGATCCTAGTGATGTGGCACCTATATTCAACTATTCTAACTTATGTTTACCAAAGTTCATGACATATATTCAAATAAGATTTAAACATAATAAAAATACATTAAATTTATATACATACCAAAAGTTTCAAATTCGAGTAAAGCAGACATCTCATTTTAGCAACGGATTGTTTCTATAATTCGAATTTGCAATAATGGTCAAATATTAACTCAATTTAGATTAAAATTTAATTCCATAATATAACATAAAATTTCCAAATATGAACTAATTAAATCAATATATCAAATTAAGTTCAGAATTTTAGGCTAAATATTACCTTATTCTCATGCAAGTATTAAGTATTACATTATGCCAAAACTCAAATTCCCAACACCAAATATTTCGATCCACAATTACTAACTATCAATAAATTTAGCAACCAAAATTCAAACATGAAAGCAAAAAAATATCAACAAACTTTCTCACCCTTCTAAGCTTAACCCAAACACAAAGCTATCGAGTCCTCTTGCTTCATAATTTAACCGACACTTGAACGGACTCTCTCCCTTCTACAATTCTACACTCAAAATTCATGAATTTCACAAAATTCTCTTCAATTCTTTGACTATGGTGTATACGGCTTGAAGGAGATCAAATCCCTTCATATTCATAACATTGAACTTTTTTTTTTTTTTGAACTCTCTTTCTTTATGTGAGTCTTTATGTCACGGTTACTAGTCCCTCTGGCATCTGATTTAATTCTCTTCTTAGAGAATCTCTTCATGATCTTTGTAAGCAATGCTATTTGCTCATTGTTGTCTTCAGTAGCCTCCACTGTTTGTTTCTTTGTTGGAACAGTTTTTTACACATTGAATACAATGTTCTTTCATGTAACATTTTTATTTCACTACAGCAAAACAGGTTTTTAGCGGCATTTGGATAAAAAACGCTGCTATAGGTCGACCATTAGAGGCGCTTTTTGAAAAATGCAGCAAAAAAATTAAGCAAAACCAGGTCGTTTTATGTTGAGCTTTAGTGGCATTAGCGGCGCTTTTTGAAAAATGCCGCTATAGATTGAGCATTAGCGGTGCTTTTCGAAAAATACCGCTATAGGTCGACCATTAGTGGCGCTTTTTGAAAAACACCGCAAAAAAATTTGCTCAACTGTGCTCACAAAAAAATTAACCACAACGCCGCAAAAAAATTAAGAACAATAAAAAAAATTAAGCACTACATAGAGGAATGCTTAGCGTGGTGGAGTGGTTATATTTATTGGAACGGTAGAAAACTGACTTCCATTAACAAGAGAGACGAAAAGGCCTGGTCAAGGAAACCAAGGGCAACAAAACTACATCAGTCTCGAGAATCCAAACAAACATCAAAAGCCCCAAAACAAATAGTTGACTCTCAACCCAAACAAGATGTCAAAACTAATAGTGCAAAAAGAGCTCCATTTCCTCATCTAAACAGAACAAGGTCACAGAAGTTAAATCGACCGAACTTATAATTAAAGCAAATACTTATAATTATATACATAATCAAATTTTTAAATATTTCTTTTAACTTATTGTAAATATTTAAAACATATATCTATTAAAGTTGTGAATCATTAATTATATATAAGTAGTAAATATAATAAAATTTAAAGTGCAGAAAGTAGTATTTGAGTTAATGAATCTTAAAAATCGAAATAATGGATTGAATATAGTATTTTTTTAAAATAAAAAAATTAAAATACTATTATTTAAAATAATTTTAAATTTTTTGGGTATATGACTGATTGTTTTTAAATTTATATAGTACATAATTTCTTATATAATTGTAAAAGAGATAATGTTAATATGAATATATTAAAATTATAATTATAGTTTAAATTATTTAAGAGATGATAGATAAACTTTATATATATTAAAATTTAAAAAATTGGTAACCTGTGCATCCCTAGAGAAACAAAATTAATTAGTAAATTGAAAATGTTATTTAAATTTCCTAAAATATTGAAAGAATATAAAATATTCAAATTTTATCTAACTAATTTAGGGTTTAAGATTTAGAGTTAAGGGTTTAGTTGTTTGTGGTTTATAGAATAAGGGTTTGAGTTTAGGGTTTTGAGATTTAAGACTTATGGTTTAGGATTTGTGGTTTAGGGTTTAAGGGTTTAGGGGTTAGGGTTTATGGTTTTCATATTATTTAAAATTATTTTCATACACAATTATAAAATTTTACAAATTAAAGGAATTTAAGAAATAATTAAACCTTTCAAATATAGAAACAAAGAAGAAAATTGGATTGAAATTAGCGGCGTTTTTATGATAAACACCGCAAAAGGTAAGAAATAGTGGTTTTTTTTTTATAAAAATGCGGCAAATGGTTACTTTGTTTTAATCAAAACGGTGCAGTTTAATTACATTTTTTAGGGGCGTTTTCGTCAAAACGCCGCAAGAGGTGGGGATTTAGCGGCGCTACCTAAAAACGCCGCAAAATGTTTATTTGTTTTAGCCATAACGATGCCATTTTGTAGGTTTTTTAGTGGCATTTTTGCTTAAACGCCGCAATAGGTAGGGATTTAGCGGCGTGAGTGGATAAATGCCGCAAAAGATGATGATTTCTTTTAGTCAAAACGTCATCATTTTGCTCTCCCCCTTTTTCTAACCAATAAACCTGATGATAATGTATTCCTTTCCTTCTTCTTTCCTTTGCTTTTTTTCCCCAACCAAAGTCTGAAATCCCTAAATTTCTCCTAAAATTTGCAGCCCACCCTTTTCTCCTCTGCTTTTCTTCCTCAACCTTTTCTCCTTATTCTTTTTTCCCCCCGAAATCCCTAATTTCCACCTAAAATCAACAGCCCAACTATTTTCCCTAAATCGGCAGCCTTGAAATCGATTTTGGCGCATTAAACAAGTATCAAAAGCGAAACAACAAAGTGAGAAGAAGGCTTTCACCATGCCTACTTGCAAGAATGTAATTTTTTGTACATTAATATCTTGTTATGAAAGCATTCCATGCTATTTACTAAGGATCCGATTTAATGAGGTGGTGGCTTAACTTTACATGTGTTCAACGTCCGATGATTTGGTTTGCATTTGGTCGACTACAAAAGAAAAGTTATGTTTCCATTTACAAGGTTAATGAATGAGAAATGAATAAAGAAAAATCAGGTGAATAAACGAAGGTGATTTTTTGGTTCCTAGTCGTGGTAAAAAAAAATCCCATTAGTTATTTCTTTAATTTAACCTATTTGGATTCAAGTGCTCTTTTCTGTCAAACTTACCAGCCACTCTGAGCAACTATTGTATTGAATCAGGTAGGAGTATCAACTTTCCAAGTTGTCTAAGCAGCCCAACTATTTGATTATCCTTGCTAAAACTTCATGCTATGTTTTAATGAGATTTCGGCGCATATTCTAGACTCCTTTGATAAGATATATCCATATTCTATGGCATAAAAACTGTAACTTTACCTGCATGTTGTATTGGGGTGATCAGAAAAACCAACAGTCTTGTCACGTTTGCGGTAAATCTCGTTGGATGAATAGAAATACAAAAGATGTGAATGAGGATGAATATGAGGCACAGTCAAGAAAGAAGCCAATAAAGATTTTGTGATATTTTCCGTTAATACCAAGGCTTCAAAGGTTTTTTATGTCATCAAAGACAGCCGAGTCTATGACGTGGCATCATGATCAACGAACCAATGATGGATTATTAAGGCATCCTGCGGATTCTTTAGCTTGGAAATCATTTGACAATAAATTTCCAAGCTTTGCAAGCGATCCTCGAATTGTGAGGCTTGGGCTAGCATCTGATGGATTTAATCCTTATAAAATCATGAGCACTTCGTACAGTACTTGGCCTGTAGTGCTCGTTCCTTGCAATTTGCCTCCATGGATTTACATGAAGCAATCTTTTTTTATCTTATCTATGATTATCCCTAGAGAGAAAGGTCCCAGAAATGATATTGATATTTATTTGCTGCCACTTATTGAAGAGTTAAAATAGTTATGGGCGGGTGTTGAGACATATGATGTATTGAGAAAGGAGAACTTTTATTTACGTGCAGCTTTGTTGTGGACTATTAATGATTTCCTGGCTTATGTCAATTTATCTGGTTGGAGTACCAAAGGACGTTATGCTTGTCCTTGTTGTACTGCGCAAACATGTTCGAAGTGGTTATATAATGGGAAGAAGTTCTCTTATATGGGGCATCGTCAGTGGTTAGATGAAAATCATAAATTTAGATTTTAAAGGACTCTATTTGACGGTACTGAAGAGTTCAGAGAAGCTCCTAAGTAGACCATTGGATCTGAAATCTTATTTATGTTGAAAGATATTAATTTCAGTTATGGAAAGATGAATCAACCACCCAACACAGAAACAAAGAGAAGATTGATGGATGAATCTGATGATGAATCTGATGAAGAGGATGATCCTAATGAAGTGAACTTGTGGAAAAAAAGAAGTATTATTTTTTAGTTGCCTTATTGAGAGTATCATATTTTACGACACAATCTTGATGTCATGCATATTGAGAAAAATGTTTGTAAGAACATCATTGGGACAATTTTGAATGTCGATGAAAAATTAAAAGATAATTTTCAGAGTCGACTTGATTTAGTTGACATGGGAATTCAGCGTGATCTTCATCCCCAAGTACTTCCAAATGGGAAATATCGGTTGCCGCCTTCTATTTTTGCAATGTCGAAGGAAGAGAAAGAAGTGTTCTGCATGGTGTTAAAGGATATAAAGGTCCCAGATGCGTATGCATCAAATATATCTCGATGTGTGAGTCTTAAAGATCGAAGACTATATTCCTTAAAATCACATGATTATCACATCTTGATGCAAGATTTACTGCCAGTTGCTTTACGGTGCTGTATGTCAAAAAAGGTGATGTCCTGTATAATTGAACTATCCAATATAATGAAAGCTATTTGTGGCAAAGTTTTGAATGTTGACGAACTTGAGAAAGAACAAGATCGGGCCGCTTTGACTTTATGCAATTTGGAGAAGATCTTTCCACCTTCCTTCTTCACTATTATGGTGCACTTGCTAATCCATCTCCCTCGTGAAGCAATACTTGGTGGACCGGTTTTCTATCGATGGATGTATCCAATAGAAAGGTGTTAATTTATTTGTAAAGTATTCATTCATTCACCTCTATACCTTTAATTATAACTTTTGATAATGTTGTATATCGTGTTTAGGTTCCTATGTAAATTGAAGTCTTATTGTCGTAATAAGCGTTATCCAGAAGGATCAATTGCTGAAGGTTACTTGACAGAGGAATGTATGACTTCCTGTTCTAGATATTTAGAAGATGTTGAAACAAGACTGAATAGACCAAGTAGAAATGCTGGGCTCACTGATCATAACTTGGCCGAAACTTATTTATTTCAAAGTTATGGAGAACTAATTGGTAAAGTTGAAATTGCAGAATTAGATGATAGATCTCAGATACAAGCACATCGATATGTTCTTTTTCACCATGATTCAATTGAACCATTACGCAAGTAAGTTATAGAATTTGATAAATATTCATCTTTTTGATTTGTTTATCTTCTAACCAATTAAACCTTTTTTTAACATAGTGAGTACAAACAAATCTTGAGATCTCGTTCACGCTCCCGAAGATTACAACATCGAGAGATTAATAAGTTATTCACAGAATCTTTTCATGAATGGTTAAGCCAAACAGTATGCAACTGAAGTTAATCAGTTACACATAATCGTGATATTTTTCTATCAAATAATAATGTTTTCTCATAACATTTATAATTACTCAATTTACTTTCGATTCAATAGGTTTAGAGTGGGAAGGACGTCAATGACGAAGTTAAATGGCTTTCCCAAGGTCCAAATAGAGTAGTAAAAAGATATAGTGCCTTCCTCATCAATGGATTCAGATTTCATACAAAATATCGCGAGAGATTAAGGAGAACTCAAAATTGTGGAATTGTTGTTAATTCTTCAATTACAAGTTATGCTAGTGCTAGGGACAGTAATCCTGTTGAAGGAAATGTAGAGTATTACGGACTTCTTATTGTCATTATTGAGTTGGATTACTATGGAAATGGAAAGTTGTCTTATTTCGATGTGATTGGGATGATGTTAATACTGCTCGCGGAATTAAAAAAGATCAATTTGGTTTTACAATGGTGAATTTCTCTCGCTTGATTCACACTGGACAACAATTGATAGACGAGCCGTATGTATTTTCTTTTCAAGTGAAACAAGTTTTTTATTCGAAAGATCCAACTGATGAGGGTTGGTACGTTGTACTCTGAAACACCCCTAGAGACTTGTTTGACATGGACAATGGAAGTAGAGATGATATCGTCGAAAGATCAGAAAATTTGTCTTTTCCAGAACAAAACTTAAATGAAAATACCCCTAGTACCAGTGCACAATTTCAATGGGTTCACCAGGATGTGGATGAAGATATTTATGAATTATGATGTAGTAAGATTTTACGATTTTTTAATTATATATAATATTATAATTTAAATCTTAGTCTTGTTAAATATTTCAACTATTTTATATGTACTATTATTGTTGTAATTACTTATTAAAATTTCAACTATTTTATGTGTATTGCAGAAAAAATGCCTAGAAGAAGATTATGAGATCTAAGTATTATTCAGAATACTCAAAATTCGGACGAAACAAATAGTTAACAATAGACTACTACTGGATCTTCGAATGTTCCAGAAACACCTAACGAGCCTGCAGAAATTCAAAGTAATGTTAAATTTAATTTACATGCGTGTTGACTTTTATTATTGATTTCTTTTTCAAATTCTTATATTATAATATACCATTTTTCATCTGAAAGTTGTGGGATGCGCAGAGGTCGAGGATGTATGCTACTTAAAGATTTATACGAGTTAAATCCTGTCGAGCGTGTCAAAGTATCTAGAAACAATTTTAGTCAGCCTGTTGGATCAAAAGCTCGACTTTTAGCAGGATATTTGAACATTATAGCACGAAATGCCAATATGTTGCCTACCAACTACGAATCATGGCATCAAATGCCTGATAGTAACAAAAATCAAGCTCTTGATAATATTAAGGTAACAAAACATAAATGTAATTTATAATACTTTGGTTTAAGTTTCATTCATATTTACTTTCTAAACTTGTGTTTCTTTAGGAGAGATTTGCTTTAGAGGTCTCGGATGCTTATATCAAGAAGGCATTGGGAAAAAATGGAGAGACCATAAAAGCACCTTAAAAAAAATATTTTAAGAAAGATATAAGCCTCGAAGAGAAATTGCGAAATGTCCCGCTGGGAATGCTAAGGTACTAACAGGAAGATGCGGTTAGATTCTGGAATTCAAAGAAATGAGAGGTATTATGTACTTCCAAAATCTTATAATTATTTCGGTTTATATTATTTACTATATACGTAATAATAATTTCATAATGTAGGACCGTGAGCGAGTTGGAACAAGCAGTAGGCAAAAACAAAAATTCACGCACACAGCAGGGTCGAAAAGTTTTGTTTGTGTAGCTGAGGGTGAGGTATTTTGAATTTATTAATTGTGTCAAATATAATTACTTTCTATTAAATAATATTTTTACTACTATATTGTAGGAACTCTTGTCTGGTCAAAAAGTTGGATGCCTTTAGCTTTTTGACATTACACATAGGAAGAAAGATGGATCTCTAATGACTTCTGAAGCTAGAGAAATTATGGTATATTTACTTAATAAAATTTGATTTATTTTAAATATTTATAATGTTTAATTATAATGGTTTAATTCGTCGTTAGTAGTTTTAAATAATGTTAAGTTATGTTGCATTTGTTTTATTATATATTTCGTTTCTAACTTTTTGATTAATTTATTAGGAGAAACTAAAGGATAAAAAGGCGGAGTATGAAATGATTGCTTCGAGTGATAGTTCTGTTAATCTTGAGGATATTGATAACAGAATTATTACTGAAGTTTTGGGTCCTAAAAGGTATGGTCAGGTTTGAATTCAAGGATCTGCTGTTAACCAAACCCAATATTTTGGATCCAGCTCATAGCAATACATGCCTTCAGAGAATCAAGCTCAAGCTGAAGTTCAGAGGTTAAGAGACCAGATGGCTCAGATGCAAGCGAGCACAGTTGAGCAAATTGCTCAACTTAAAGCGGAGGCAGCATCGAAAGAAGTAGAGGTTCAAAGAAAATATGAAGAACTCCAGCTACAACTTAAAGAGGAGGCAGCAGCGAGGGAAGCTGAGCAAAATAGAAAATACAACAAACTCCAGCAATAGCTTCAGAATATGATGAAGATGTTTCAGCAGTCACAGAATCCACCATCTTAGACATTTATTTTCTTATTGTAAGAATGTTTTAACAATATAACTTTTAACATTACTGTAAGAATACTTTGTTATTTCATTTATTAATTTAGATAATATATCTTTCGTTGGATTTTTGAAGCATTATTTAGATTTGCTGTTATTGGTTGGATTTGATGTTATAGGAAGGATTGTATATGAATGAAAATAGGACATTAGAAAACTGCTAAAATTAGTGGCATTTTTACTAAAAAAGTCGCAAAAGAACATGACATTTAGTGGTGTTTTTGAGAAAAGCGCCGCTAAAGGTCATGCTCTTTAGCGGCGTTTGTATGAAAAGCGCCGCTAAAGGTCACGTTCTTTAGTGGCATTTTTGAGAAAAGCGCCGCTAAAAGTCATGTTTTTTAGCGGTGTTTTTTTTACATAAACACCGTAAAATGTTAGCAGCGTTTTTTGCGGCATTTGGGTAAGTGCCGCAAATAATTTTAGTGGAGCTTATAAGCGTCGCTAAAGGAAAAAAAAAGGGCACTAAAAACCTATTTTATTGTAGTGTTTGATTACATTTTACTTCTTTTAAATTCAATTCATAGGTTTAAACTCAACCTATTACCTCGTCTAGCCTAAGGGTGGTAACATTTATTACCTTTTTTATTGACTTGACTTTAATATCAAAATATTCTGACAAAAGAAATGAATAATTTCCAGTTGATTTTAAATTTTTATTAAAATGAAAATTTTCATAGGTGACCAATCACACCTAAAGAAAAGAAATTGGTGACCATTTCCCTTCTTTTTTTTTTTTTTAAACTTGTTTAGTGATCTTAAAAAAACCATTATGATAAGCTAAATGTTATTGATTGTATTTTCACATGGCATTTATTGGAAATATATTACTACAAAATGAAATAGCTAGTTCTGATAGGATAAATAAATTGAGCGTAAATAAATAAAATGATCGTTGTGTCATAAAAGAACCACTGCCTTAGAAACAAATTTTCCTTGACCGGTATAATCGTGTAGTAGACGTCGCCCCCCAAGGTTAACACAATACTTCAATATTTGTATATGTAACATCCTAAAAACTAGGTTAGAAGAAATTGAGTTTTGAAACCAATAGTGATCATACCTTGATTTTGAGTTTAGATTTTGGAAATTTTTTATAGGTGATTTATTCTAGTTCAATTGCTAAGTGTTGTGTTTGTGTGTGAGAGGTTCTTGGTTCAAATCATATCTTTTGAAATTTTGCTACTTTTGATTAAACCCCTATCTTTGGACACATGGGTTATAAGTTAAATTTAGTCAAATGATAATAAGAATGAGCCTATTGGTTCAATGGTTAAGTTTTTGTGTACTCTTCGGTTTAATGTTTGAATCCCTATTAAAGCAATAGGAAATGTTTAATTTTTGAATTGCTTCGTGTGGTAGTTATTTTCGGTTTGTTAATTAAACTTCCTAGAAACCTCCTAGGTTGGGGCATTTGTTTTGTTTTTCTTTTTACTTTCCATTTATGTTTCTATCATTCCTCCGTTATTTCTTTATTTTCTCTTCGTTTTGATTCTTCTCTTCAAACTACTTTCCTTTTTGCTATTTTATGCCAAATTGATTCTGTATCGGGTTGGACTTCTTCTTTCTGGTTCAATTTGGCACCGATAAGTTCGATTTAAAGCTTGTGTCGAAAGTTATTCAACTTAACTTCAGTCTCGGACGCTAATCTTAGTATTTTGAGTGCGAATACGTTGTCTGATTTGTCTTTGTAATGTCGTTTTAAGGACGTGAATTCATCCTTGTTGCTTCTACATCGAATTTGTATCAGGTGGGTACCGAAACCCTTTATTCTTCGAGTTTTAGTCATCAAAAAATGGGACTGTCGAAGCCACACGGTCGTGTGCCAGGCTGTGCGGTAGGCCATGTGAGCCATACGATCGTGTGTCAGGCCGTGTAACTCACTACTCACAAAAATTTGAGGTACACGGGCATGTGCTAGGTCATGTGAAGGCACACGGGCAACTATCCAGGCTGTGTGAAACCATATGGGCGTGTAGACCAATATTTGAGATTTTTCCCTCGGGCCACAAACGTCGTTCGAAACGAATGCAAGCCTATTGTAGGGTCTGTACAATCTGAATTAGGCTATATAACTTGATATCTGATAATCTAATAATGAATAACTTGTGATCTGTATGCATGTCTGCTATGTTTGAACCTAAGTAGGATCAGTCAGAACGTAACTTGCTCTTGTTTAATGTATACGAATTATCCAAGTATGACCTATATTCTGTTAAGTATGATGGTACACCCTACATTACTCTGTGATTTAGAATATGAGATATCCGAATATGTTGAATTGATTGGTATTGATTTTGACTTATAAACATGCATATGATTTCATGGCAATCTAATGCGATCCGTCGAGATTTGATATATTTGTTTTACAAAGCATGGACTTTTATGACTATTGATTCTATTATTGTACGATAGCGTGACCTACATGCTTAGCATATTGACTTTGTATTTGCATGTCATGAAATACTGCATGAGATTGAGATAATGTGAAAGGAGGAAGTTTGCGGCAATTTAATTATCTGCATTATCTAGTGGTTATCCACAATTCTGTTCTAGCAGTATCTCGGCAATATAATGGCTCGACCACATATTTTTATATGGTAGTTGATAAACTGCAATTTATACATATTTCTATCCCATGCTTAGTAAGTTTTTGGGTGATTTATCCTTGGAATTGGTGAATTCGATGCTCCTAACCCTTTAATTTCATATTTTATACTTAGGTGAGCTTAGGAGAGTAAAAAGAGCGAGAAATGGGCTGAAAACGGAGAAAAGGGCCAACATAGGAAATCAGCACGGCCTGGACTTCCTCACACGGGTAGACCACACGGCCGTGTCAATCTGGCAGAATCGATGCATGACTCACATGGGTAGATCACACGTCCGTGCCCATTTAACAGCCTTGACCATGGCTTGAAGATATCGCACACGGGCGTGTCCCTGTCAAGCCCAAGTTTTGTTCTATTCGGAAAAGGGCACTTTTGAGGGTTTGGAGACATTCTAAAGCCTATATAAACATCCTAGAGGAGGATTAAAATGGACGCAGAGTAGGAAGCGAGGAATTACTTGAAGAAAGCCGATTGATCCATCTCAGAAGTCGGATTCACCTTCAAGACGGAAGATCTCCCTTCAATTTCCCTCATGAGTTTTTGGGTTTTCTTTATGTTTTGTATTCATTATTCTGAGATATTTTCCTTTACAATTATGAGCTAAACCCCCTAAATACCTAAGGGGAATGAAACCTAAGACGAATCTTGTTATTATTTTCTGAATTGTATGATAAATATTTGACTTGTTCTTAATTATGTGTTCTTAATTCTTGCTTCAATATTTTAGAATATTGTCTCAAGTTTATGCACTTATTCAAAGGAGCAAAAGTCCCTGTTTAAGAGTAACTTTGTCATAATTAAGCGGAGTTGATTGCACGCCTAGACATAGGGTGACAAGATTTTTTCGGATTTGGGTGAAACCTAATAAGGGAATCCATAGATCGAGTTAATACAACACTAGGGAGTTAATTAGAAAGAGATTTCAATTAATCAACCTAGGGTTAGACGTTGTTAGTCTCGACGGAGATAATAATATAACTTAGGGATTTCTACGGATCAAGTCAAATGAATAAATCGTTTGATTCAGAGTCAAATAACAAGTGAAGTCTAGGTGGATTTCTCCGTAGGTATTGTCTTAATCAATCAGTTTTTCCTAAAAGTATTTTCCCCAATTTTCTCTCTGTGCACCCTTAGTTTAGTTAATTAAGTTTAGATAAATAAATCCCTTAATTTTTAGGTTAGATAATAAAAAGAAGGTAATTACTAGTACTATTAGTTCCTTTGGGTTCGACAATCCGGTATTGCTAAAGCTATACTATTGTTCGATAGGTACACTTGCCTTTATCGTGATAATAGTTAGTTTCAAGAACGATTAATTATAAATATTTAAAACCTGTCGCGAATATCACGTATCAAGTTTTTGGCACCGTTGTCAGGGAACTAAGATATTAGGAAAACTCGATTTTTATTACTTTAGCCATTTACTTTTATTGCAATTTAAATTTTGTTTTGATTTATTTTACTAAATTCTCTTTTTCTTTCTCCTGGCAGGTTCTTATAGTTTATGACTAGAAGAAACCCGTCAGGACCATTGCTTTTTGACAGTGAGATCGATCGCACAGCTCGCAGAAACTGAAGAGAAATAAGGCGAAGCTTAAGATACACAGAGAAAGAGTAAGAGGACGATATTCAAACCACAACTGAGGAGATGGTTGAAAACCAGGAAAATCCGCTACCTCCTACGATTGTCACTGAACAAGTAAATCAGAATCATGCTCCACGCACTATGTATGATTATGCTAAGCCAAATTTAATAGGAACTGAGTCAAGTATAGTTAGGCCTGCTATTGCTGCAAATAATTTTGAACTGAAATCTAACACGATTCAAATGATACAGCAATTTGTTCAGTTTGATGGTTTGCAGGACAAGGATCCCAACACTCACTTGGCAAACTTTTTAGAATTCTGCGACACATTTAAAATTAATGGCATTTTTGATGATGCCATTCGCCTTCGGTTATTCCTTTTTTTATTGAGAAACAAAGTTAAATAGTGGTTGAATTCGTTACCACGAGGGTCAATCACTACTTGGGAACAAATGACCGAAATGTTTTTATTAAAATATTTTCCATCGGCTAAAACGTCTAAATTACATAATGGTATCTCTTCTTTTGTACAGATGGATTTAGAAACACTCTATGATGCATGGGAGAGATATAAGGATCTTTTGAGAAGATGCCCTCACCATGGGTTACCACTCTGGCTACAGGTTTAAACGTTTCACAATGGCCTGAATCCCTCGAGTAGACAAATGGTTGATGCAGCCGCTGGTGGAACTATCAATAATAAGACACCTGAAGATGCTTATAAATTTATAGAAGAGATGTCACTGAATAATTATCAGTGACAAGTTATGAGGACAAAGCCGACGAAAGCAGCCGGCGTTTTTAACGTCGATTCAGTCACCATGCTCTCAAATCAGGTAAAACTTTTTAATAGAAAAATTGATGGTTTTATTGCCTCTTCACAGGTTCACCCAGTAATACAATGTGAAGCAAGTGGAGGTGGATCGAGCAATACAAAATATCCACCCTATGGCTATAGTATGGAGAACGAGCAATTAAATTATATGGGTAATAATCTTCGACCTCAAAATAATCCTTATAGTAACACCTACAATACAGGTTGGAGAAACCACCTAAATTTCTCGTGGGGAGGTCAAAGGAATCAGAAACCACCACCCCCTCCAGGCTTCTAATAACAACCTTACCAGTAAGATAAAAAGGCGGACCTTGAGGAGATGATGACAAAATTTATTTCAGTAGCAGAAACTCTTTTTCAGAACACTGAAACTGCACTTAAAAATCAGCAAGCATCGATTCAAGGGCTCGAGAATCAAATTGGATAGCTGGCTAAGATGATTTTAGAAAGACCACCAGGAAATCTACCTAGTAACACCGAACCTAATCCAAAAGAACATATGAAAGCAGTTACACTAAGGAGTGGGAAAATGTTAGCTAAATCTGAAAAGAAGCCACAACAAGAAGCTGACAGAAGCAAAGGAGAAGAGGTAAAACCCGAAAGTAATGAAAATCCAATGCTGAAGGAATTTAAACCACCAATTACATATCTAGCAAAGTTGAAGAAAGACCGCATGGATGCATAATTTGGTAAATTTCTTAAACTTTTTAAACAACTGCATATTAACTTACCTTTTGTTGAAGCTATATCGCAGATGCCTACATACGTAAAATTTTTAAAAGAGCTTCTAACAAACAAAAGGAAGTTTGAAGACTTATCTACAGTGGAACTTAACAAGGAGTGCTCGGCTATGCTCCAAAATAAACTACCAACCAAACTGAAAGATCTAGGAAGTTTTACTATTCCCTACTTAATTGGTAGTTTGAATATTGATAAGGCACTAGCTGATTTAGGGGCTAGCATTAATTTGATGCCATATAAAATGTTTAAACAACTTGGTCTTGGGGAACCTAAACCCACTAGGATGAGTATTCAACTAGCTGATAGATCTGTTAAATATCCTAGGGGTATTATAGAGGACGTACTTGTAAAAGTAGATAAATTTATATTTCCTGTTGATTTTGTTGTGCTTGATATGGATGAAGATGTTGAAGTGCCTTTAATTTTAGGGCATCCATTTTTAGCCACTGCTAGGGCTGTTATTAATGTGGGTGATGGTAAATTGGTACTTAGAGTAGGTGACGAAGAGATTGTTTTTAAAGTTTATGATGCCATGAGATATTCTAGGGAACAGGATGACTCATGTTATTTTAATGACTCTATTGATCATGCTACTTAAGATTCTTTTCAGAAAATCATACATAAGGACACGTTGGAACTGTGCCTTGCCCAAGGAGAGGAGGTAGATGACGATGATTCCGAGACAGGTAAAATAAAAACTGAACTAAACTTCAATGAACCCTCCCCAAGACAAGTAGAATATGAAGGGATTAAAGTAAACAATGATTTTAAGCAAAAAACCCTCTATTGAAGAACCTCTCAAACTGGAACTTAAACAATTGCCAAATCACTTGGAATACACATTCCTTGGAAATAATTCTACATTACCAGGGATTATTGCTTCTAATTTGAAACCCAAGGAGAAAGAAGAATTACTCCAAGTATTAAAAGAACATAAAAAGGCCATAGCTTGGAAATTTTCTGACATTAAAGGAATCAGCCCTTCTTTTTGCACCCACAATATTTTAATGGAAGATGAATATAAACCATGTGTGCAAGCTCAAAGATGACTGAACCCCAACATGAAGAAAGTTGTTAAAGCCGAGGTAATTAAACTTCTAGATGCTGGAATTATTTATCCTATTTCTGACAGTTATTGGGTAAGTCCAGTGCAGGTTGTCCCTAAGAAAGAAGGAATGACTGTTGTAACCAATGAAAAGAATGAATTAATCCCAACAAGGACAGTCACAGGCTGGAGAGTGTGCATTGACTATAGGAAGCTGAATGATGCCACGAGAAAAGATCACTTCCTCTTTCCATTCATTGATCAAATGTTGGAAAGATTATCCGGGCACATGTACTACTGCTTTTTAGACAGACTCTCTGGTTATTTTCAAATCCCAATAGCTCCTGAAGATCAAGAAAAGACAACATTTACATGTTCATACGATACGTTTACTTATCGTAGAATGCCTTTCGGATTGTATAATGCTCCTGCCACTTTTCAGCGCTGCATGATGGCCATCTTTGATGAACTCGTAGAGGATATTATGGAGGTATTTATGGATTATTTCTCGGTATTCGGTATGTAACACCCCAAACCCGGCCCAGACGTTATGGCCGAATCTGACGTGCCACATAAAAATTTTAAAATCCATGTTTCGTTTTAGTGTTTAAAAACTAGTTTTTGTTAAGCTAACAAAGTGAATGGAAGCTGGGCACCAGGTAGGTATCCGAAACAGAGGAGGTGAGCCATGAAGGCTGCTTAAGTACCAAGCTCTTCGATTGGATCCAATCCTAGACATGCCCACTGCCATTGCCACACTTGGTTATAACGAATTGAAATTTATTTAAGTGAATATTCTTGTTAAAATTGGATAATCGTGTCGTTGTGTTATTTTAAAAACGAGTTTTATTTTGAAAACGCGTCTTAAGTCTAGCTCATTAATTATCAACCAGTTTAAAGTTAATAAAAATAAAATAATCCAGAAAAGAAATAAAAGAAAAGTTAAAATGGCCTTATTACAACCCAAAAATAAATTATATATAAAGAAAACCAAATGCTTAATTAAAAGCCCAAGGGCGATCACCGTGGCCACTCTGAATCCCCTCCGGCTCCAAGTCCCCACATCATGGCTCTCCTGCAAGGTTAAGAAAAGGGGGGTGAGTTTGGAAACTCAGTATGCAACAAGCCCCTTTCAGAGCCCAAAACAATATCAACCTGCTGGGCCTTAGCCCAAGTCCAAGCTCAACATATACTGGGCCGTAGCCTTTCATATTTCATATTTCATAACACTGAGCCGAAGCCTTTACTGTAAACGGTCTGGCCCATAGGCCAATTTCAATATTATATGCAATGTCAACAAAGAATGAATGCAAGCCCATATAGGGAGACTACTCGACCCACCATCCGCTACTCTCCACCCGTACCAACCAAGCTCTCCATGTGGGGAATAACTCAACCCACCCAGCCAAAACTCTCCACTGGCAGCATAGATGATTTATCATATAACTGGGGGCCTTGCCTCTTTTTAATAACTGGGGCATAAGCCTTTTTCGGTAAACTGAGGCATAAGCCCTTTTTCACTTCCTCCATCCATATAAAAACCCAACCCAATGTATTTATGAATTCATCATGAGCATATCATATATATCATGTGCATATCATACATATCATGTGCATATCATACATCTCATGTGCATATCATACATATCATGTACATCAAAATCCTATGTAACAAGTTCATAATTAAACCCTAGGGGTATAATGGTCATTTTTACCTAGGGGCAAAACAATCATTTTCATATTATAAGGGTAATTTTGTAATCCTACTAAATATTAGGGACTTTCCATGTTCATTATCAGTTACTAACTATTCGTTTGTTTTAACCGCGAATCTGGCCCATTTTTAACAAAACCGAGTTATTGGGCTAAAAACCCCTAATGGGCCCTACATAGCCGATTAGTCATCTAGGCCCATTTAGCCTATATTCCATATTGGTGTTACCAGTCTTAACGCTCAATTTAACATGTTTTCATTTTCTACCAATTTTACCCAAATGGGCCCGAAAGCCCATTGGGCCCGATTTTAGCCCCTCGAGGCCCAACTTACCGTGAGTGCCAAAAATCATACTCTTACCTTTACCAACGTCCCGATCATCATCTTAATGAATCTAACTAACTAATGAGCGTTCGCTTGCTCATAAGTCCTTGAAATGCCAAAATTTCGGCATTTCGGCTTTTCGGCATTTATCGCTTTAAGCTATGAAAAAGGGTTCGTTACACACCTGATTTGCGATATTCCTCGACGAGATCTCCTACACGATTTCTCCTATAATCAACCACTTATAGATCAGCTCGCAGTAATTAAACCAAAACGAGAACCATCTATTATCAACACTTACACCTTCGGCCACCATCCATAATGGCCTTAGGATCCATACCTTTGCCGAAGTTGATGACTAGATCTAGTCACTCCAATGATTCGAGCTAATCCAAGTCGACACCACACCTTGCTGCTCCTCTACTATACAAACCATAAAAAGATTAAAAGAAGAACCCCACAAGGCCTATACCCATATTCGACCGCCTCCCTACACTATAGGGGTTTCGGCTTTTGTCAACAGTTACTATTCGAAATCGTTTAGAGTTTGAACACTTACCATAGTCCCCTCTTCTTGAGTCTGCCTATGCTTAGAAGATAAGAAAATTGATCACCAAAAAGTGAAAAGAAAAAGAAAGGTTACTGGTCAGTAAAGAATCGGCACCACTTAGTCTCCACAGGTTTTCGGCTTTTTGCGATATTTCGGCAGTAGTGGTGGTCAGAAAGACAATAGGTGAACGAAAGGGAGTAGTGGGCTGGTTTGGAAGAAGGGAAAGGAAGAAAATATGAATGGCAAGGAGGTATATTCGGCTGGAAAGAAAAAAAAAGAGAGAAAAGAACTACACCAAAAGGAGAAAACGGCACAACCTAGTCCCTAATGCCGAAAATCCCCAACTAAAACCCCTCTGCCGAAATTCCCTCTCTAATCCCCCTTATTCGCCAACTCTATCTCCCTCTCAAATCCCTAAAATCTCTCCCCTTATCCCTCCTTAATCCATGCACTTGACTGATTCAAACTCTTCCCCAAAGAGTTCCATTCGGCTACAACTCTTGCATGCTCAAAGCATAAAAATTAGCATCCTTTTTGCCACCACAGGGAATCGATCCCAGGTCTTCCTCTATGCTCCCCACGCCACCTTTATAGCTCCCTAGTGGTGTCACTTAGCCACTTTACTAGAGGCTCTTTTTGTGATACATTTTACCCACAACTTTACATAAGGTCATCTAGCCAGTACCCCTAACACTTAAGTCCAAAATTCAAAAATTCCACCGGGTTTTGACCAACACATGGGCCTTCCATAAGCCCATTTACATACTCAGATTATGAATTTCACAATCACATACTAAATTTTAGAAACTTTACTAAAATATCGAGAATCGCGTAAAACCCAAAAATCAGGATGTTACACGGTAACTCTTTCCATCTTCGCCTTAAAAATTTAAAACGAGTTTTAATAAGATGTGAGGAAACGAACCTTGTGCTGAACTGGGAAAAATGTCACTTTATGGT
Source organism: Gossypium longicalyx (assembly GCA_025698465.1). NCBI lineage: Eukaryota > Viridiplantae > Streptophyta > Magnoliopsida > Malvales > Malvaceae > Gossypium > Gossypium longicalyx. The sequence continues at coordinate 7,922,885 of CM047004.1, forward strand.
CCAAGAAGGTATTGTGCTAGGACATAAAATTTCTAGTAAAGGGATTGAGGTTGATAAATCAAAAATTGAAACCTTTGAAAAACTACCTCCCCCTAGTTCGGTTAAGGCTATTAGAAGCTTTTTAGGACATGCTGGGTTCTATAGAAGATTTATTAAAGACTTTTCTAAAATAGCTAAGCTTTTGACTAAATTACTAGAAAAAGATGTGCCTTTTAATTTCGATCAGGAATGTTTAAAAGCATTTAATACTTTAAAGGACAAATTGATTAATACTCCAATTATAATCACACCTGATTGGAATTTACCTTTTGAACTAATGTGTGATGCGAGTGATTTTGCAGTAGGAGCAGTTTTGGGATAGCGAAGGGACAAGCATTTTCAACCTATTTATTATGCTAGCAAAACTTTAACAGCCGCACAAGAGAACTACACCACCACGGAGAAAGAATTGCTAGCTGTGGTTTTTGCATTCCATAAATTTAGGCCATATTTAATACTATCTAGAGTTATCGTTTATATTGACCATTCTGATCTTCGCTACCTTTTAAATAAGACTGATGCAAAACCTCGACTCATTCGATGGATTTTGTTATTACAGGAATTTGACCTGGAGATTAAGGATAAGAAAGGAGCAGAAAATCTCGCGGCTGATCATCTTTCCAGGCTTGAAAATTCAAGTACTAAAGAGCTAGACAAAGTGGAAATTAATGATTCATTCTCTAAAGAACAATTTTTTATTATATTTGACTCTGAGGTACCTTGGTTTGCAGACATTACGAACTTTTTAGCGCTAACGTTATCCCAAAAGGGTTGACACATCAGCAAAAGAAGCGATTCTTTACTAATGTGAAAAATTACTTTTGGGAAGACCTTTTTCTTTTCTGTATATGTGCAGATCAAGTCATTAGGAGATGCGTTACAGAGTCAGAAGCATTGAAGATCTTGGAACACTACCACTCAAGACCGACTGGAGGACATTACAATGGAACTAAGACCGCACATAAAATTCTTGAATTAGGTTTTTATTGGCCCATGCTATTCAAAGAAGCCAACAGGTATGTTACTTCTTGTGACAAATGCCAAAGGACAGGTAATATCTCCAAACGTGATGAAATGCCTCAAACATATATACTTTCTTGTAAAATATTTGACATTTGGGGTATCGACTTCATGGGTCCATTCCCTAGTTCATTTGGGAATAAATATATCTTAGTAGCCGTTGATTATATGTCCAAATGGGTAGAAGCCCAAGCTTTACCCACTAATGATGCTAGAGTGGTAGTACGATTCCTTAAGAAACTCTTTTCTCGATTGGGAACACCTAGAGCAATTATCAGTGATAGAGGTACTCATTTTTGTAACGCGCAATTTGATAAGACCCTTAAGAAATACGGAGTTCACCACAGAACAGCTACCCCCTACCATCCTCAAACTAGTGGACAAGTCGAAGTAGCAAACCAAGAACTTAAACCTATTTTAGAAAAGACGGTAGAATCAAATAGGAAGGATTGGGCAATGAAAGTAGATGATGCTTTATGGGTTTATAGAACTGCTTTTAATACTCCTACAGGAACATCACCGTATAGACTTGTGTATGGAAAAAGTTATCATCTACCATTTGAGTTAGGACACAAGGCATTCTGGGCTATAAAATTTCTAAACTTGGATCCCAAACTTGCAGGTGAAAACAGGTTGATGCAGTTGAGCGAGTTAGATGAGTGGCGAACCAATGCATACGAGAATTCATGCCTCTACAAGGAAGCAACAAAGCGCCACCATGACACTTATTTAAAGCAACACAAACAATTTGAAGTCGGAGATCTTGTCTTGTTATATTACTCGAGACTTAAATTATTCCCTGGGAAGCCTAAATCACGATGGTCAGGTCCTTTCATAGTCCAAACTGTCTTTCCATATAGAACAGTAGAGATAAGCCACCCATCACATGGCATTTTCAAGGTAAATGAACATCGTCTCAATATAACGGTGAGAATTTTAAAGACGATAGAGAGGAGCTACAGCTTCACGAACTTCCCTAAATACCCCGACAAGTAAAGTCAAGCTTAGACTATAAAAAAGCGCTTCTTGGGAGGCAACCCGAGCACTAACGGTGTTGATTTTTCTAGATTTTAGTTTCTAACATCTAAATCATTAACTGAGTCCTTAAACATAGGATGTCCAAATCCACACGGGCGTGTCGTAGGCTGTGCTCACACTACGGTAGGTGACATGGCCGTGCGATACAACCGTGTGAAAACAAGGCAAAATTTTTCCCTACACACGGGATACGATAAGTTGCCACGACCATGCGACATGGCCGTGGGCAATCCTGCCAAAACAACACAGGCGTGCGACATGCCCGTTCCCAATACCCGTGGTCGACACTGTCAAACTACCACGTGCGTGTGCATTTATACACGGGCATGGGAAAAGTGAATAACATTGCACATGGTCGTGTGATACGACCGTGCAAACCATACGGCCGGGACACATGGGCGTGTCCTTAGGCCGTGTTAGACAATAAAATTTCGTAATAGACACGGGCTAAACTCGAACCACACGGGCATGTGACACGACCTTGTGGCCCAAGTCTAATTATTTTAATTTTAATTTTATTTCCATTCATTTATTTAAAAAAACTTATATTTCATACTTTGCTTATCTTTATGGTTATTTTCTAATTATTCCCTAATTCTCTTCCAAAGTGGTGTTTATTTTCTCAGAATCATGCCTTTCATTAGCCTTATTTACAATTCCTATTTTTGCTCTTCTAAGGATTTCATCCGAAAATTCAGGGCAGTTTCGCTTTTCTCCCTCTCTTCTGATATTATGCTTATTTGTCATTATCTATCTTTGTACATTGAGGACAATGTACATCTTAAGTGTGGGGGGGTCATTTATATCATTATCAGAAAAACCCCTGAATTTTGTCTTATTCTCTAGTAACTCGCTGATATCACTATTAGAATGAATTTTGATTAATTTATGATTTTTATTGATATGTCTTGAATTAAAACATAGGCATCCATGCATTGATTGTTAAACTTTAAGACATTAGAGAATCAAGCATGATAAGTTGATTTCTGAGAATTTAAAATTTTTAGGTTATTTTCCCCAAGTTTAGGTATTATCTTGAGTTGAAATTCATAGGTTTAAACATCAAAAAGCCATAATTTTGGTGAGATCTTGAGCCTTTAAGATCATCTATTATTTCTTTCTTTCTCACTTTTATTATTGCTATAAGTACATCAATATTGATTTGTTATTCTAGAACTTGCGTCGATTATGCATGTCAAGACCACACCATTGATTTGATATGTCGAAATGATAAAGGCACTTAGGTTTAACCCACTCACTCCATAAAAGCCTACCTTCATAATTAACCCTTAGTGAACTCCCTTGAGCCTAATAAGCCATTCATTTATTAACCCATAACTCATTATTGTTGAAATCCCTTCAATTAATTTTATCCCTATTTTTGTCGAGATTTGATTTGAATAAATTTCTTAGCGTTGATTTATCTTGATAGTTATTCGATGTTATTTGACTTGTTCTAAATATATATATACATACTTACTTATATATTAGTAATAATTCTTTATTTTTGAGCTTAAGTGTTTAATTCCATATTCTGAGAAGAACTCACTTGTACTCAATTGATGATTAAATATTTTTTTAGTTAGGTAATTTTTCAATTCAATCTCGATTCTAACCTTTTCTTTCAGTATGTGACCACACCCCCTAACCGAAGCCACGTTACAACCCTTTAAAGACCTTTTGATTGATGTATCATCTCAATATATAGTGGTGGAGATTTGATTTTCATGCAAGCCTATGGTAATAGCTTCTCATATTGACTGTTGAGTGCTAAATTTCTTGTCCTTAAACACCTTGAGTGATTTGAGTGAATCTTTAGTGAGAATGTTAAACTCGGTGATATTTTGAATCAAAGGTAATTACTTAGATGAGGGGAGACACCTATGTTTTCGTGCTAAAATGCTCAACTTGGAATGTTTGAAACTTTGATGCTCTTCTAGTCGAATTTTTAATGTATGATTACTTATGGGTTATTTTGAGATAATATCGATAGGAATTATAAATTGTGAAGAATTTATTTTAATTGTGAGTTGAGGGTTTTGCTTGAGGACAAGCAAACGCTTAACTGTGGGGGTATTTGACAAACCGTAATTTATACATATTTCTATCCCATGCTTAGCACTTTTTTAGTTGATTTATCCTTAGAATTGGTGAATTCGATGCTCCTAACCCTTTAATTTCATGTTTTATACTTGGGTGAGCTTAGGAGAGAAAAAAGAGCGAGAAACGGGTTGAAAACGGAGAAAATGGGCCAACATAGGAAATCAGCACGGCTTGTACTTCCTCACACGGGTAGACCACACGGCCGTGTCAATCTGGTAGAATCGAAGCACGACTCACACGAGTAGACCCGTCCTTATTTAACAGCCTTGACCATGGCTTAAAGATATCGCACAAGGGCATGTCACACGGGCATGTCCCTGTCGAGCCCAAGTTTTGTTCTATTCGGAAAAGGGCACTTTTGAGGGCTTGGAGACATTCTAAAGCCTATATAAACACCCTAGAGGAGGATTAAAAGGGACACAGAGTAAGAAGTGAGGAATTACTCGAAGAAAGCCGATTGATCCATCTCAGAAGCCGGATTCACCTTCAAGACGGAAGATCTCCCTTCAATTTCCCTCAGGAGTTTTTGGGTTTTCTTTATGTTTTTTATTTATTATTCTTCTGAGATGTTTTTCTTTACAATTATGAGCTAAACCCCCTAAATACATAAGGGGAATGAAACCCAAGACGAATCTTGTTATTATTTTCTGAATTGTATGATAAATATTTGACTTGTTCTTAATTATGTGTTCTTAATTCTTGCTTCAACATTTCAGGATATTGTCTCAAGTTTATGCGCTTATTCAGAGGAGCAAAAGTCCCTGTTTAAGAGTAACTTTGTCATAATTAAGTGGAGTTGATTGCACGCCTAGACATAGGGTGACAAGATTTTTTCGGATTAGGGCGAAACCTAATAAGGGAATCCATAGATTGAGTTAATGTAACACTAGGGAGTTAATTAGAAAGAGATTTCAATTAATCAACCTAGGGTTAGACGTTGTTAGTCTCGACGGAGATAATAATATAACTTAGGGATTTCTATAGATCAAGTCAAATGAATAAATCGTCTAATTCAGAGTCAAATAACAAGTGAAGTCTAGGTGGGTTTCACCCCGTGTATTGTCTTAATCAATCAGTTTTTTTAAAAGTATTTTCCCCAATTTTCTCTCTGTGCACCCTTATTTTAGTTAATTAAGTTTAGATAAATAAATCCCTTAATTTTTAGGTTAGATAATAAAAAAAAGGTAATTACTAGTACTTTTAGTTCCTTTGGGTTCGACAATCCAGTCTTGCTAAAGCTAGACTACTGTTCGATAGGTACATTTGCCTTTATAGTGATAATAGTTAGTTTCAAGAACGATTAATTATATATATTTAAAACCTGTCGCGAATATCACATATCAGTAGTTTCACTGCAAATTCAGGTGGCACTATCCACAGTTATCTATTGGTGTGACTTGATTGGACAAGTTCTGGGAAACTTTATTTTGGTGTGTAGTAGAGTTAGGTAGGATGATTTCTGATAAATCTACACTCTGATTGGTTTTGAAAAATATTGCATTGACATCGACATACATTTTTTGTTATGTTTTGTACTATTTTGTTCGGTTCTGCTCTGGTTTGATTTGTTTTGTTCTGCTTTGTTTGCTTTTCTATTGTTCTGTTCTGTTGTGCTACCATTGTTGAGATCTCTGTGATACTCTAGAATTGTTTCGTACTGGTTACTAAATTGTTATTAAGTTCTATGCATTATTATGATTTATATGTTACGATCTGTCTATTTGTATTTGAGTTTGGTTATACGTGATGTTTGGTATCTCAACTTTGTCTTATCTTTATCTGTTCAGGTAAACATCTGACTTAGAATCGAACGACGTCTGACAGCTCAGATTGTTTTTGCACTAATGTAAATATGTTTGATCTTTTGGAATTATAAACTATTTTTAAACTTGTTTTGGTTTTACTAATTTCGTCAATAATTGACAATTTCTAACACGAAGCTACAAAATCGTTAAGTCGACCAAAATGGATTTCAGCTTTCAAAATAAGACTTCGAAAAGATTTTTCGCTATTAATCGAGTAATCTTTGAACATTTTCTGGATACCTATTGAAATCAGTTTTCTATGTGTTGATGTAACTCCTCCAGATTTAGTCTTAACTTCTAGGTCAAGTTTGGGGTGTTATAGTACACCTGAACAAAGAAGGTGAAACACAAATAGTATTGCTTTTTTTAACAGTATTCAGAAAAGCACACTGAAAACTAAAGCTAAAAACTTGGTCGAAAATCAGACCGAAAAAACTTTCTGAATAGGAAACAGGCGAGCTAAGAAAAACAGAGAAGAGATTGTTGTTTGCTTATTGTTGTGAAAAATAAGAAATGACCTACTATTTATACTTCTTTTTTGAATAGGCATAAAATGGTAAAATAGAAATGTTAGTTTCTAAAAATAGCAGAGGATTTTTCTCAACCCAACATATTTTGCAACAGCCAACAGATTTTCTACAATTGAAAAAATATTCTAAAAACAAAACAAAATATTTCTAATAAAATGAATATAAATTTTATTCAAAAAGCATGTATGTGTTGAGCCTTTAACCCCAATTACCCAACGAGGATAAAAGGCAAGGCTAAATTTAAACCCCATTAGAAGCCTTTTCTCAATCAATGTGGAATTGCCCACTTTGCATTATCAAAATTGACTGTGGATCCAATAACAAGAAATTTTCTTCCTAGTAATCACTTTAACAAAATTACCTAATAATTATAGTGTGGAAGGTAGATCCACACATTGCAATTGCATATGGTGAGACTTAGTCTTTACCCGCAATGCAAACACCTAGTCTTTACCCGCAATGCAAACACCTCATTGGCAACTACATTTTACATTTTAGTGAATTAAAAAATGGTAACTATTTTATACACTTTAGTGAATTAAAAAATGTCATAAATACAAGAAATTTATTTCATGGCCAACTATTTCCCTCTTTAAAGAAGACTCGTGGCAAGAGAGAATAACCACTACTACCAGCATTGGATACTCTAATTTCAACCAAAAATGCATGAAAATATATACCACAAATATGCATCAAATATAAAACACATTTTAGCTCAAATTAAGAGACTATTTGCTGGGTTTTACTTAGTTTCATCGTCTCCTACATGCCGTAAAATTTTGTATAGTATTTTCTATTGTGAACAATGCATGAAAATGGTGCAAAGAAACCTGATTCCAACCGGTAAATAACCTACTTACCTACATATTATAAATTGAAATGAAATATAGCTATATACATAGTTACACACCATAGCTAAAGGTTTATAATTAAAAAATATTTCCAACTTGAACACAAACCTTATTCCTATATGGAGTCATGCTTCTAAATTTGAATGAAAGCTTAATTTAGAGAGGTCAAAATTATATTGGTCGTACTATTGATTTGAGGTTTTCTTGGTCACAAACAATCGAAAATAAGTTGCGCACAGGAATGACTTTTTTTGGGTGTGCAATACGCACGCTTGCTTTTGCTATTAATTTATATGGTAAACTTTAGTATTTGTTTAATAAATCCAACACTTCATTGCCTTGAGATTTGGATCCATGGTTGATCAGCCAACTAAAACGCATTATTTTGCCTAAGATTTGACCCATCGCCCCCACTATTCGACTACTACTGTCTAAGAAAAAATAACAAGAACAATACTGAAGATTGTTCTTGGAGTCGTTGATTTTAACTATTCTTAAGCAAACACTATTAGTTCCTTCTTTAGTTGGATCTTTTGAAGTGAAGAAAAGAGTTTGCCACTACCATTCTTTATTCCAAGCTAGAATCAAGCAAGCTTCAATAAATTGGCCATAGCATGCATCTTACACTCTGCAACTTGTGATGCCTTTTATTCTTGTATTATCTTTAAATTCACCAAAATGTGAAAAACAAGTTGTGCTCACACATATATACACCCAATTCTGTTGGAAATTGGCCTGCATGCAGCATGTGAAGAAGCCAAAGTTTCAAGAAGCACCCTGAGCCATGCATGTATCTGTAAAGAAAAGAAAAGAAACCAAACTGGTGTATTATTACCGGGTGAAGTATGCATCTTGAACCAGAAAAGATGGCCATGCAGCTCATGCAAATTCATGCACATAAGTTTCCCGGGTAAAGTACGTGCAACTGAAGATGTTAATACTACTGTTTCATCTTAGTTTCATTTTGTTACTTTTTAACAATGTTTTTGTAACTTAGTTCATTTTGAATTATGTTTGGATGACAACTTGATGTAACTTGATGGTCAAAGAGCTGGTTACCAGCTTTGTTTAAGTGTGCAAGTAATATCACATAGTTCCAATGTAATAAGCGGAGTTAGGTAGTGTTTAGATGATGAGTTTGTTGATCTTTTTACCAGCCAATGACTGGTATATGTAATGGCTTTAAGCCAATGTTTCTTTTGAATGAAATCATCAGATTTTACTTCCATATACTCCATTTTTCTTGCCTTCTAAATTCTGTTCTCAATTTCTGGTAGATGCTAAAAGCTTGAACTTCAAGCATTTTTCCTTCATTCTTTATCCGGGTATAATACACTGCTGTTAAAGTCCAGATCGTAGTTCTTACTTCATCCAGTTAAAGTGTGCCAAATCCCAAACAATTGGTATCTAGAGCCCTTATCTTAGTGGACCTGTTATAGTTGGATCACATACTGATAGCTTCATCAAGCTTCTCACCAGCTGCACCTCCAGTTTTCAATGGAGAAGGATATCACATTTGGGTAGTCAATATGAGAACCTACCTCCAGGCATTTGATCTATGGGAGGTAGTTAACTCAGATGTTGCACCAGAACCATTGAGAGCAAATCCAACAGTAGCTCAAATGAAGCAGTACTCTGAAGAAAAAAGTAAAAAGCACAAGGCCATGTCATGCATTCAGAACTGTGTTTCTAATGTAATTTTTACTAGAATCATGGCTTGTGAAACACCAAAACAAGCGTGGGACAAACTCAAGGAGGAGTTCCAAGGTACTGAGAGGACAAGGCTGCAACAGTTGTTGAATCTGAGAAGGGAGTTCGAGAACTTGAAGATGAAGGAAGAAGAAACTGTCAAGAAGTATTCTGACAGAATCATGGCTGTAGTTAACAGCATAAGGCTCCTTGGTGAGCAATTTGATGAGGCAAAGATTGTGGAGAAAGTGCTCTCTACCTTACCAGAAAGGTATGAGGCAAAAATCTCATCTCTTGAAGACTCAAGGGACCTAACCAGCATCTCTTTAACAGAGCTGATCAATGCTCTGTATGCACAAGAGCAAAGGAGGGCCAGCAGATCGGAGGAGCACCAAGAAGGTGCCTTTCAAGCCAAAGCTAAGTCTGCCTCGAGCACCTCTACCTACAAAGACAAGAATACTTGGTCAAACGAGCCTAAAGCAGATGGTGCAAAAAGATATCCACCCTGCCCACACTGCAAAAGGGTAAGTCATCTGGGTAAAGTATGTTGGTTCAGGCCTGATGTGCAGTGCAGATTCTGCAAAAAAGATGAGTCATGTAGAAAGGGTTTGCAAAAACAAGGGCAGACCAAGATACAACCAACCGCAGCAGCCAAGAGCTGAAGCTCAAGTAGTAGAAGAAGACAATGACCAAGAAGAACAAGTTTTTGTAGTTTCTTGCTCAGCTACCAAAAGAAAAGCCACAAAAGGATGGTTGATTGACAGTGGATGTACTAACCACATGACTCATGATGTTGCCATCTTCAAGAAAATTGACAAAAGCTTCAAAACAAGGGTGAAGGTTGGAAATGGACACTTCATCAAAGTTGAAGGCAAAGGAGATGTGCTGATAAACACTCCTACAGGTACTAAACTTGTTACAAATGTCTTGTTAGTGCCTGAAATTGATAGAAATTTGCTTAGCATTGCTCAACTGCTTGAGAAGGGCTATTCAGTTGTATTCAAAGGTAAAGAATGCCTGATTAGTGATCCTAGTGAATCCAAGCTCATGACAGTAGCTATGACAGAAAAAAGTTTTATTGTGGACTGGAATAAGAGTCCAAATAGTGCCTACACAGCTGTTGCAGATGAATCCAAGCTGTGTCATAAGAGGCTTAGCCATGCCAACTACATGTCAATGGCTCAGCTAACCAAAGAAGATTTGGTTGAAAATTTCACTAATTCAGTTGAGAAAGAAAGGAAACTTTTGACACTCAAAAAGGTGCATGATATGCATGGGAATCAATCATCTGCTCAGATAAAAGAATTAAAGGCACATGTAACTAGCTTGAAGCTTGAGTTGAAATCATTGCAAGCAACTAACAGAGATATGGCGGAGCAATTAGAGAACAAAGCAAGTGAAGCAGAAAAACTTGGAGAACAAAATATAGGACTTCAATCCCGCATTTCAGAACTCAAAATAATGTTAGAAAAGAGAGAAAAAGAAATTTTTATTCTCACGAAGAAACTTGAGAATGATAACAGTGAATCATTGTCTGGTGTGAAGAACTTGACTGCTCAGGAAAATAATCTGCTATCAGAGAATGAGACGTTGCAAGCTGAGAAGGCTCGGTTGAAAGAAAATTTTGTATTTGAAGGTGATGAAGCATCAAATCAAGTACAGAGGTTAATGGATGAGGCAAACACATAGCAGCAGCAGCAGCTGGAATCTCTTCATATCCAGAAGGCAAAACTGGAATTGCAGTTTGAGAGAAAGAAACAAAAGTCATCCGAAAGATTGAATGAAATGGAGAATAAAAAATCAGAGTTGAAGCAAATGGTCGAAGACCTTCAAAGAGATTTGGAAGCAAAAGGAGATGAGAAAAATGATTTAGTGAACCAAATCATCAAAGAATGCTTAAATAATAAGAGTTTCCAGCATGCAAGCCAAGGAGGAGTGTTGGAAATTGGCCTGCATGCAGCATGTGAAGAAGCCAAAGTTTCAAGAAGCAGCCCGAGCCATGTATGTATCTGTAAAGAAAAGAAAAGAGATCAAACTGTTTTATTATTACTGGGTGAAGTATGCATCTTGAACCAGAAAAGATGGCCATGCAGCTCATGCAAATTCATGCACATAAGTTTCCCGGGTAAAGTACGTGCAACTGAAGATGTTAATGCTACTATTTCATCTCAGTTTCATTTTGTTACTTTTTAACAATGTTTTTGTAACTTAGTTCATTTTGAATTATGTTTGGATGACAACTTGATGTAACTTGATGGTCAAAGAGCTGGTTACCAGCTTTGTTTAAGTGTGCAAGTAATATCACCTAGTTCCAATGTAATAAGTGGAGTTAGGTAGTGTTTAGGTGATGAGTTTGTTGATCTTTTGACCAGCCAATGACTGGTATATGTAATGGCTTTAAGCCAATATTTCTTTTGAATGAAATCATCAGATTTTACTTCCTATGCTCCATTTTTCTTGCCTTCTAAATTCTATTCTCAATTCCTGGTAGATGCTAAAAGCTTGAACTTCAAGCATTTTTCCTTCATTCTTTATCCGGGTATAATACATTACTGTTAAAGTCCAGCTCGTAGTTCTTACTTCATCCAATTAAAGTGTGCCAAATCCCCAACAAATTCTTAAGTGATCTTACGTACGTTGCATATATATCATTTGTTTAGTCCCTTTTTGTGGATCTCATATGCATTTATGTAAAAATGGACTATATTATTGTGTCTGCAAGGAAAGATGTATTATTTGAAGACTAGATCTGGTGGTTTGGAGTTTGGACCTATGGTGTCAACAACCAGATCTGTGGTGTATCCTCCCATCATGTCTGTAATTTTAATGAATTTTGTTTAAAGTTATAAGTTCTGCATATGGTTAGAGGATTCAACCACTTAAACAAGCTCAAGTGGCTCTATTTATATTATTATAATTGTAGTTTTTATTTTCTAATATTATTAAACTTAATCATTAATATGCTAAATTTGATGTAGGAAAATTAAACCTTTTTAATGGCTAAACTCATTGGGCCAATCCTTGATGTTATTAAGTTCATCGGTCGTAATGCTAGCAAGTATCTAAAATTCCAAAGGAAATTCACCGAATACATTGATGATTTCAATCAAGCACAAGCGGATTTGCGTGCCAATGAGGCAAATTTTCAACAGGAGTTGAAAGACGAGCATCACTTTGGGAAAATGCCAAAGCAGAAAGTTCAAATATGGTTTAAGAAAGTAGAGCAAAAGCTTGGTCAAGCTCAACATGTTGAAGATAAAATCAGTAAAGGAAAATATCTCTTCCGCTCATGCTTGGGGAAGCTTGTTGATGAGGCGACTCAGGCAATGAAGGAAGTGCATGCTGAAGGAAATTTCTCTAGAGGATTGGTTGTTAATGATCCTTCTACCATAGCGGTTAATCTACTTACACCGGAAGTAGTAGGTGCGACAAATTTTAGAGACGAAAATTTTCAGTACTTGATGGGAGATGCAGTTGAATTGATTGGTGTGTGGGGGATGGGCAAAATCGGGAAAACAACCATTATGAAGGATGTCCATAATAGGTTGTTGAAAGAGAGTTAATTTAGAAAATTGATTTGGGTAACTGTATCTCAAGTCTTCGATATTCGAAAGCTACAAAAGGACATCACTTCTCAATTGGAAAGAAACTTGTCAGATGACGAAAGTACAATCGTCTATGCAGGGAAGTTATCAAAAATGTTGAAAGGACAAATTAGGTATGTGCTAATATTGGATGATGTATGGAGAAGTTTTTCCCTTGAGGATGTTGGAATCCCCGAGCCAACAACAAATAATGGATGCAAATTAGTGTTAACCACACGTTCAGAAAGGGTTGTTGAATCAATGGGATTTAAGAAAGTTAAATTCCTTGTTTTTCTATGGAGGAAGCCATGAACTTATTCTTAAGCAAAGTTAGACAAGACATGTTGCCCAATCTAACTTTAGAATCATTAATGAAACTTGCAGTGAGGGAATATGATGGACTTCCTCTAGCAGTTGTTACACTGGCTGGTTGTATGAGGGGAAAATCCGATCCTCGTATATGGGAAAATGCTATAGATGAATTACGAGGCTCCATCAGAAACATTCACGATATGAAAGATAAGGTGTATGGATGTTTAAAATTCAGCTATGATCGTCTACAAGGAATAGACCAAGATTGTCTTTTGTATTGTGCATTATATCGTGAAGATCATGAAATCTATAAACATAAGATAATTGAAAATTGGATGGAAGAAGGGCTTATAGATGAAATGGGAAGTATAAAAGCAATGAAGGGTAGCAGTCATTCTATTTTGCAAAAGCTTGAAGAAAATTGTTTGCTAGAAAGGGTTGAATATAAGCCATGTATAAAAATGCATGATCCTATTAGAGATATGGCATTGCATATCACAAGGAAAAGATTTCTGTAAAATCTTGTATGCAGTTGGAAGAGGTGCCAAACATGGAAGAATGGTGTGAAGATTTGGAGAAGGTTTCTTTAATGGAAAACTACATCTCAACAATTCCTCAAACCATGAAATGCCTAAAATTTCCAAAACTCACAACATTGTTGCTCTCATGGAATCCATTGAAAGAAATACCATAATCTTTCTTTGAGTACTTTCCTAACCTTAAGATTCTTGATCTTACTAATACTCGTTTAGAGAGTTTGCCTAATTCTATTTCTAGTTTGGAGAAACTCACAGTATTGTTGCTTAGAGGATGTTGGTGTTTAAAGAGTTTTCCTTGTTTATCGAAACTTCAAGCTTTGAAGAAATTGGATCTTGAAGACAGTGGAATCGAGAAAATCCCTCAAGGTTTGGAAATGATGGTAAATCTTAGATATCTCAATCTTAAACGTACCTCTCATCTAACAGTGATTCCTACTGGATCACTCTCAAAACTATGCTGGCTTCAGTATTTGTCAATTCATTCAAAATTGAGAAGTGCAAAAGAGTTGAGGGAATTGAATAAGTTGGAGGTTTTTTATGGCTGCTTCCATAACGTGGGTGACTTGACCATGTTTGCAAGTAAAAAAAATGCTTTATAAATACTCCATTTTGGTATGTTCTGAAATCCCCTATTTTGATCCCCCGGGTTCTAGTGATTTTGTTAAATTTGAAGGGATTAAAATTGATGTTGGAGATGAAATTATACTTCCATACGGTGTCGACGAATTAAGTCTATTGGGATACAGGGGTGTGAGAAGTATAAACATGTTGGATTGAGGGATGCAACTGGTTTGAAAGAATGTGAACTTTGTACTTGTAATGAGTTGGAAAATGTAATTTCATCCAAGTGTGATCAGCTTCAAAAACCCGAGTCTCTGAAGCTAAGTGAGTTAGAGAATGTTAGGGATTTGGGACAGTTTATCCGGATGAAGTATGGACTTCTGTCTGGAGCTTAAACAACAATGTAATGAATTCGAATGTAGAATGAAGAAAACTTGAAGTTAAAGTCTGGTGATTCTAAGCTTGAAAAACAGAATAAAATTGAAGGCAAGAAAAGAGAGAGTATATGGGAAGAAAATTTGATATTTTTTATTTATTTGAAACTTTGGCATAAAGCCATTACATATACAAGACATAGGCTGATCATTACAAGTCAAATTTACCTAAACATCTACCTAACTCTACTAAAATACATTGAAACTTGTAAAACTAACTTTTTCATACAAATAGAGCTGATTTTCAGCTCAATCACTACCTAAACACATCAAATACATCAGCAACAAGTTGAAATCAAACTAAGTTACATTACAACTACTTGGAGTAACAAAATGAACAAAATGAAATAGTAGCATTAACAACTTTAGTTGCATGTATTTCATCTAGCAATATTGCAGCAGCTACTTCTTCATATTTCATCCACAAGACTTATGTGCATGAATTCTTCTTGGTTGCATGAGCTGCATGGACTGCTGCTTACTGGTCTTAGTGGCACATACTGGCCAACTTCAACACTCCTCATTGGCTAGTATGTTGCATACTCCTATTTCAGCTCTCAAATGAAGGATCGTGTCACACCAAGGGGTTTTGTAAAAATGTCATGAAGTTGCTCCTCTGAACTGTAATGAATCAGTTTCACCTCATGTGCTTGCTCCATTTCTCTTACCACTTGAAGCTTAATGCTGAAATGCTTTGTCCTACCATGAAAAATTGGATTCTTTGCAATTGCAACAGCAGATTGATTGTCACAATAGATCTCTATTGCTCCCTCCTGGTGTAAATTTAAATCTGTTAAGATTTTTCTCAGCCAAATGGCTTGATTCACAGCTCCAGCAGCAGATACATATTCAGCTTTAGCAGTTGACTGTGCAACCACATTTTGCTTCTTCAAACTCCAACAAAAAATTGCTGAACCATGGGTGAAAGCATGCCCTGATGTTCTCTTCATGTCATCTCTTGATCTAGCCCAATCACTATCAGTATAGCCAATAAGTCTTAGCCTTTCAGCCTTTCTATATTGCATGCCATAACTTAGAGTGCCTTTGATGTACCTGAGCACCCTTTTTGTTGCTCGAAAATGCTCCTCATTTCAACAGTGCATAAATCTTGACAGCAAACTCACTGCAATCATGATATCTAGTCTAGTGGCTGTTAAATACAGCAAGCATCCAACTAGACTTCTATAGATTGTTTCAAAAACCTTTTCTGAGTTGCTTTGGCTTGTTAATTTTTCTCTAACAACAACTGGAGTATTTGTTGCTTTGCAATTCTGCATTGAGAACTTATTCAAGATCTTAATAGCAAAGGTTCTTTGACTTAGAAAGAATCCTTCCTGTGATTGTATCACTTCTATGCCTAGAAAATAGGTCATTCTCCTAAGATCAGACATCTCAAACATTTGCTGCATTTTAGTTCTGAAATCATCAAGTATTGTTTGATCTCCTCCTGAAACTAGCAAGTCATCCACATACACAGACACAATAAGCTGTTTTTATTATGTTCTTTCTTGACATACAAAGTAGGCTCACTAATACTCCTTTCAAAACCCAAACTGATCAGATAGCTATCAATTCTGCTATACCAAGCCCTTGGTGCCTGTTTCAAGCCATACAAGGCTTTCTTTAGCCTGTAGACCATATCTTCCTTGTCTGGCACTTTGAAGCCTTGAGGTTGCTCGACATATATTTCTTCTTCAAGAAAACCATTGAGAAAGGCTGACTTCACATCGAGCTGATGGATTTTCTACTCCATTTGAGCTGCTAAGGCAACCAGCAGCCTAATAGTGTCTAGCCTGGCCACTGATGCAAAGGTTTCTAGGTAGTCCAGGCCATACTTTTGGTTAAAACCCTTCACTACCAGCCTGGCCTTTAACTTGTTCAAACTCCCATTTGTATTGTGCTTAGCTCGATAAACCCATTTCACCCCAATGACCTTCCTGTTGGCTGGTCTTGCAACTAACTCCCAAGTCTGGTTCTTTTCAATCATTGCAATCTCATCAGTCATAGCCTGTTTCCAGCCTTGATGTGCTTCAGCCTCTTCAAAACTGCTTGGTTTAGCTATTGCTACTTGAGCCCTTTCATAAATTTCAGCCAATGGTCTTGTACCTCTGACTGGTTCATCATCAATGTCCATTTCTGGACCATTTTGGCTAGGGTTAGTCTGTTCAGCCACAAATTCTTTAGAAAGTGCTTCTGGCTCATTTTTGTCCCAATTCCAGCTTGCTTTTTCATTAAACACTACATCCCTGCTAACTAGTACTTTATTTGTTGAAAGATCAAGGATCCTATAGCCATTTTTGACTAACCTATAGCCAACCAGAATGCTTGCTTGAGTTTTCTTATCCAGCTTGCTTCTTTTAACAGCTGGTACTTGAGCATAACACAAACAACCAAAGACTCTCAGGTGAGCCAGTGATGGCTTGAACCCAAACCAGGCCTCAAATAGAGTCTTGTGCTCCAGTGCTTTGGTTGGTAGCCTATTCTGAATATAGACAGCAATATTGACTGCTTCAGCCCACATGGTCTTGGGCAAATTCTTCTGAAATAGCAAACATCTGGCTGTATCCATCAAGGTTCTATTCTTCCTTTCACTTACACCATTTTGTTGAGGTGTATAAGTGTTGGTGAGCTAGTGTTTAATGTCTGCTTCATCACAAAAGGTATTGAACCCGAATAAAGTATATTCTGTCCCATTTTCTGACCTCAAGATCTTCAGCTTACAACCTGTTTCAGTCTCTACAGCAGCTTTAAACTTCAAAAATACAGAAGCTACCTCTGACTTGTTCTTCAAGAAGTAAATCCAACAGTATCTTGAAAAATCATAAATAAACAAGATGAAATACCTGCTGCCATTCAATGACTGAGTCTTCATGGGGGCCACATACATCAGTGTGTACTAGCTGCAGCTTATCTAAAGCTCTCAGGTTGATTTTGCAGGAAATGGAAGTCTGGCCTACTTTCCTTGTTGACACACTTCACACACATCATGGTTTTCCACTAAACCAGTGAAATTTTCAGCCAAACCATCTTTGACCATATGAGCCATGGACCTGAATTTGGCATGACCAAGTCTTTGATGCTAAAGCTTGGACTCTTCTGAAGAAACAGCATAGGCACTATCTAGGCCTTTATTCCAGTCCACAACAAAGCTCTTGTCTATCATGGCTACTGACATGAGCATAGATCCACTTGGATCACTGATCTGACATTCATTTTCTTTGAACACCACAGTATAGCCTTTTTCAACTAACTGAGCTATACTTAACAGGTTTCTCTCAATTTCAGGAACTAACAAAACATTTGAAATGATCTTGTTACCTGTTGGAGTGCAAACAACCACATCTCATTTTTCCTTCTGCCTTAATAAAGTGACCATTGCCCACTTTAACTTTAGTTTTACAGCTTCTGTGTAAGGACTTAAAAATAGCTACATCTGGTGACATATGGTTGGTGCAACCACTATCTAGGAGCCAACCATTTGAAACTTTCTCCTGAGCAACTGAGCAAGAGACTGAAAATACTTGCTCCTCATTGTCACTGCTTTTTTTAGCTACCCGAGCTTCAGCCTTTGGCTGCTATTGATTTTTCCTTGGACTGCCTTTTTCCTTACAAACCTTTTCAACATGGCCTATCTTCTTACAGTATTGGCACTGCACATCTGGCCTAAACCAGCATTTGGCCTCTGGATGACCAGGCCTCTTGCAATGCCTGCATGGTCTATTCAATCTTCTTGGAGTATCTGACTTAGGTTTGTCTTTCCAAGCTTTCTTGCCTTTGTAGACAGTGGTACTCAAATCAGGCTTTGTTTTGGCTTGGAAAGCACCCTCCTGGTGCTCCTTCAATCTGCTGGCTCTTCTTTGCTCTTGTGCATAAAGAGCATTGATCAGCTCTATCAAGGAGATGCTGGTCAGGTCCCTTGAATCCTTGAGAGAGGATATTTTTTCCTCATACCTCTCTGGTAAGGTTGAGAGCACTTTCTCCACTATTCTTGCCTCATTAAATTGCTCTCTAAGGAGCCTTATGCTGTTAACCACAGCCATAATTATGTCTGAATATTGCTTGACAGTTTCTTCTTCTTTCATCTTTAAGTTCTCGAAGTCTCTTCTCAAATTCAAAAGTTGTTGTTGTCTTGTTCTTTCAGTCCCTTGGAACTCCTCCTTGAGCTTGTCCCAGGCTTGCTTTGGAGTCTCACAAGCCATGATCCTGGTGAAGATAACATCAGACATACAATTCTAAATGCAGGACATAGCTTTGTGCCTCTTAGTTCTTTCATCAGCATGTTGCCTGATCTGAGCCACTGTGGGATTGGCTCTGAGTGGTGCTGGTTCAGCATCTAAGTTGACCACTTCCCATAGATCAAATGCTTGGAGGTAGGTCCTCATATTGACCACCCAAATGTGATATCCTTCTCCATTGAAGACTGCAGGTGCAGCTGGGGAGAAGCCTAACGAAGCCATCAATTTGTAGTTCAACTATAACAGGTCCACTAAGATAAAAGCTCTAGATACCAATTGTTGGGGATTTGGGACACTTTATCCGGATGAAGTATGGACTTCAGTCTGGAGATTAAACAACAATGTAATGAATCCAGATGAAGAATGAAGAAAACTTGAAGTTAAAGTCTGGTGATTCTAAGCTTGAAAAACAGAATAAAATTGAAGGCAAGAAAAGAGAGAGTATATGGGAAGAAAATCTGATAATTTTCATTTATTTGAAACTTTGGCATAAAGCCATTACATATACAAGACATAGGCTGATCATTACAAGTTAAATTTACCTAAACATCTACCTAACTCCACTAAAATACATTGAAACTTGTAAAACTAACTTGTTCATACAAACAAAGCTGATTTTCAGCTCAATCACTACCTAAACACATCAAATACATCAGCAACAAGTTGAAATCAAACTAAGTTACATTACAACTACTTGGAGTAACAAAATGAACAAAATGAAACAGTAGCATTAACAACTTCAGTTGCATGTATTTCATCCGGCAGTACTACAGCAGCTACTTCTTCATATTACATCCACAAGACTTATGTGCATGAATTCTTCTTGGTTGCATGAGCTGCATGGACTGCTGCTTACTGGTCTTAGTGCCACATGCTGGCCAACTTCAACAGAGAATTTGAAAGTCATAGTTGAAGTTGGAGTTAGAGAACCATCAGTCGGCATATTTTCCTCCCTTAGAAGGATCAGTCTATCGTGTTGTGATAAAATTAAGAAATTGTTTTCAACTGATTGGGTTCTAAGCAACCTGGAAGAGATGGATGTTGTGGGTTGTAGTGAATTGGAAGAAATAATAACAGAATCCGAGAAAACTGATGACTGATGACTGATGACTGATGAAATAAAAAAAAGAAATGATACATAATTATTTAGAATTATAACTGATGTTCTTTAGTGAGTAGAAGAAATTGTATCTGCTACAGTATCTATCCCTCCTGTTTCTTAATCGGTTCCCGAAGTGCTTCAAGGTATAGAGCTTGTCTGAACGGGTAAGTTATCTGCCGTTAATGATCTGTACATGTATATATATGGTGTGGATGAATTGAGAATTAAAGCTGAAAATGATATTGGAAGAACTGAAATCTAGTTAGAGAATATTATCGGGATTGTTTCTGTTCATCGATTAAATGCTAGAAAGGTATGATATTTATGTTAAAAAGATTCAGCTTGCCAGTGGTGGAAAATACTGATTTCTGTTGTGATTAAGAAAGGGTTATTTGGAAATTTTTTGAGATGAGTTCTGAAGGAAATATATATATCAGTCAGAGATTTCTTGATCAGAAATGTACAGAATTTTTGAAGCTTAAACAGGATCATATAACTGCAACTGTATATGAAGGGAATTTGTTTGATTGAATAAATATATCAAAGGGTATATTCCGATAGAAATAGTAAGGTACAAATAGTTTGAAGATGGTTTAAAAGAAGACAAAAAGCTGAGGAATGTAGAATAAAGAGCGGAATATGTGATTAGATATGATTCTTCTGATTATTATTTTAGTGATTGCTTGAAGAAATTTGAAAAGATATTATTCAGAATTCAAGATCAGTAACACAACTATCAGAGGCACATTACTCTGTAACTCCGGAAATACGGGTAATAGTCGAAGTGTGATAAAGGACTTCATTGAAAAATCTAGAGCATGAACATCAGCCACGACATACGTTAATCGTATAAAAGAAGATATTTCTCTGTCGGATGTCATTACAGTATCTATTAAAGATTTTTCTGTTGAGTTCGCTGAATTTTTGGTTCAAGTATCAAATTTTCAGGTCAGTATTTATTTATTAATAGAATCTGCATGAACTATCTGATAATGATACTAAGGTACTATTTTCTGATCGATTAGATGTTATTATTGTTCGATGTGATTTTGAGAATGGAATAGCTAATTTTGCACGATGTTTGTGATAAATTATAAGCAGAAGTATAATATGTTGCAAGATCAAGATGATGAAATGTTTTGGTTTGAACAAGAGAAGATTGAATGATTTGTTTACTGTGATATTAATTATGACAACACAGAAGTGTGCTAGAAAAAGGTTCATGGTATTTACCTTGTTTATGTATTGAATATTAAAGTATTTAAGTTAAGGTTAAAATCAGTGGCAATAGTGTGAGAGAATTCTGATGTGTTTCCAGAAGAGTTGCCCGAACTACTATTGATTGAAAAAGTTGAATGTGCTATAGATTTTGTGACTGAGATGATAGTGAAAAATATATTTGAAATCAGAGGTTTTCTAAAACTAGTCAGTTATTACAGAAAGATGTGGAATTGGAATGATCTGATAGACGTTAGTAATGTTCTGATTAGTTGAAAGCTCAGTTAACTGAAGCATTAGTTCTGGTTTAGTCTGAAATCCAGTGAAGAAACTTGTGATTTACAGGGATAGCAGTGTTTTGATGCAAGAAAGAAAACTAATGAATCATGTTTTGGAGAGTTAGATATACATGAGAAGAATTATTTGATACATGATTCGAAAGTGATAGCTATTGTCTTTGCACTAAAGGATCATGATTTGATAATTGAATATCATCCAGGAAAAAAAAAACAAATGGAGTTATGAATACTCAGAATTGAAAGTTTTGCTTTGTGTTATGAGCTATGAACACTCTATTGTCATTATCTGATGATCGCTCAATTCTAGTTGAAATAAAGGTTAAACTTACTTCTCTACAGTAGGTCTGCAAAGTTCAGAAATGTGATAATGAGTTACTGGTTAAATGGGTATAGTGTATAGATGATTTCTGATTAAACATTTCGAATTAGATATGATGGTTGTTTGCTATTTAGAAATAAAAACTGAACAGAGGGATTCAGAATTTATACAGGAGAATTTGCATGAAATTATAGTAGTACTATGTCTATGCATTCTGGAAGAATAAGATGTACAGTGATTTGAGACAGATGTGTTAAAAGACTGGGAAAAGAAAATCAATACTTTGAAATTGTATATAAATTTTTATATCAGATACAGATACCTTCAGAACTGTTACAGCTAGAAAGGATATCAGAATGGAAATGAGATATAATTTCTATGAGTTTGAATTGGAATTATCTCGATCTTCGAAACAGAAAGACGGTATTTAAATAATCGTAGAAAGTATGGCAAGGTCTGCATATTCTATTTAGGTATGAATACATTTTTTACTAAATAATTGTCTAAAATATGGGTTTCTGAGATTGTTAGATCATATGGTATGCTAGTTTTTATTATTTCTGATCGAGATACATGGTTTATATTATGATTCTAGAATGAATACAAGAAGTTTTGGGTACGTAATAACAGTTTTTAGCACTGTATGAAGTTCTGAATGATTATGAATATAAAACTGCATGGGATCTGATTGAATACTGTGAGAAAAGGAATATGCAGAGTTGTTTGATTTGTGAAACTGAAGAAAAAGTGCAAGTAATTCAAAACAGACTGAAAGCAACTTTTGATAGACAGAAATTGTATGTAGATTTAAAATGTCGGGATATCGAGCATTTTGTTAGTAATATGGTATTTCTTAAATATTCACCTTGGAAGAAAATTTTGAAGGTCGGGTTGAAAGAGAAATTGAGTTATTATTCTGTTGGGCTATGTGAAGTTGTAGAAAAGTATGATCGGTAAAATATTGTTTCGTTTTGCTTCTGAAGTTACATAAAGTTATGATAATTTTTCATGATTTGAAGCTCAGAAGATGGTATAGATCAGATCTCTTACATGTTATATTGACAGAGGATATTGAGATTCAATCTGATTTATCGTATGAAGAAAAACTAGTTGAGATACTAGCTTGCATGATGAATTCATGATATTGAGGAAGCAATGTGGGAACCGAAAGAAACAGTGAGATTTCTATACCCCTACCTCTTTTTAGGAAAATTTCGAGGACGAAATTTATTAAAGGGGGAAGAATTGTAATGACCCGAATTTTATAGTTATCGAAAAAGTACATTTTCGGGTCTCCGTTTCTGAAAAATGGATTCGTAAATATTTATTAAAATATATATATATTTACGAAGTTAAGTGAGTGATTAATTTAAAGTTTAATGAAGTGGATTAACTTAAATTAAGGATAATTAGATAAAATGATTAAATTGAATGAAGAGTGAAAGTTTAATTATAGAATAAATAAAAGTGAATGGACTAAAGAAGCAAATAAGCCAAAAAGGGGTGACAAATGTATGGTTAAAATAAGTTAAATGTGTACAAATATAAATGGTACACATGTATTATACATGTGTATTTACTTATTATATAAGTAAAATAATAATAATTAAAGTTTATTATATTAATAATATTTTATATTAAATAAATAAATAAATAAAAGTTATGACAAGTGTAAGGTGATAAATGAATACATATGTATTAATAAATATACACATGTATAAATAATAAATATTATAATAGTTTAATAATAAAAACAAAGAAATAAATGAAATAAAAGAAATGAAAAAGAGAAACAAAGCAAAACGAAACAGAGAAGAGCAGGGGAGAAAGAAAGGAAAGAAAGAAAGAAAGGGAGAAAAGGGAAAATCAAGGTTTTGAAGCTTTATATTTTAATAGGTAAGTCAATTTAGCCATTTTTACTTAATTTTGATGTTTTAGAAGCTTTGGAACAAGATTTTGATGAAATTAAGTTGATATTTTGAAAGTTATTAGATTTCTAGATAATGTTCATGTTGAGTAAAATGATGAATTAAGAGCTAAATTGATAGAAATTCAAGTTAGAAATGAAATAAGGATTGAATTGTAAAGTGATTCATAAGTTTTATGATTTAAGGACTAAATTGAAAGAATTTTGAAATTATGGTTTTATGATGAAAAATAGATAATTATGTCTAAGTTTGATTAAAAATTGAGTAGAAATAAAGTATGAATTAAGATAGAAAAGTAAGTGAATTTAGTTAGGATTAAATTGAAATTAAAAGTAGAAAATCAACATTTTGTACTAAGATTATTTTGGACAGCAGCAGTAGTGTAAGTTTGAAAAATCACCAAAAATTGTATAAATTTAATTAGAGAATGAATAAAATATGAAATTAAATTTTATTGAGTCTAGTTTCTTATAGAAGAAGCGGTATAAGCAATTGAATTGTAAATTATGAGATATAATGAATTTTGTGAGACAATGTCAGAATGAATTCGGGTTCCCCTGTTCTGACTTTGGAAACTCACCAAAAATTGGAGAAAAATAATTAGAGGCTTAAAGTTATATTTTTAGAATCCCTAATGAGTCTATTTTCAGGAGAAATCAACGGGAATATTATCTGAGTTCTGTACTGTGAGATAATTAATTTTTAGTGAAGAAGGGTCGAAACTGTCAGATAGCAGAATAGGGGTGAATTTAAATAATAAACTGTACTTAATGGCTAAACGAAAAATTCTGAAAATTTTATGGTAAGAAGATTTGTGAGTCTAGTTTCAGGAAAAATTAGTGGATATTAATTTAGAATTCTATAACTCAAGATATAAATTAGTAATGAATTAATAATTATGAATTGTATTACTTTCGTAGTCAATGTGGTACCGGAAATCTCGGCTAAGAAAGGACAAGACAAAGTCAACGGGAGTTAGCTCAAAAACTACGGTTTGTATTTCTATAATCCGAACTTAGTCATTATTTGTTATATTTATATACATATGGCAATTGTTAGTGTTAGAATTATGATGTTTTACAATTGGGATGGATTGATTTTGGTATGCGATGAATTTATTGAATTTATATTGATTGAAATTATTTTGATTGAATATATATTGATTCAATTATATAATATATATGATTTATGTAAAAATTTGAATGTTGAATGAATGTTATATGAAAAATATATTGATTAGAAATATGAGGAAATTGATATGAATATATGAGATTGTGATATTTGAATATTTGATATTGAAAAGTGAATTGAATTGTATTGAATTATGAATTAATGTGAGTAATTGAAATATATTGTTGAATTGAATGAAATTGTATGAATAGTGAAAATGGGTGAATATATGTGATTATCAGAATGGTATATTGATGAAAGAATTATTAAATTGAGAAAGTGAATGAAATACCTTATTAACTAGTCGGGCTGAGTCAGATATAATTGGCATGCCATAGGATCTGAAAGTGTATGGGATTTGCCGGCTTTATCGATTAGGCACTTTATGTGTCGTATTTCAGGCACTTCGTGTGTCGTATCAGGCACCTCGTGTGTCGGTTTAGGCACTTTATGTGTCGTATACTGATCAAGTACTATGTACCGTTTTAGGCACAATGTGCCGTACTGGTGTGTTTGGGTTGGAATCTGTGTATCCATCAAAGTCCGGGTTTGTTAATAGGGGTAAATAAGTGAAAGATAAATCGAATAAATTTGATTGATCAAGCTATTGAAATGAAACGAGAAATTGAATTGAGAATTGAAAATTTAGATATGAAATTGAAAATATGAACCAAAAGTTCATGAAATGATTAGAGTTCGAATTGATGATATATGATGCCACTTGATGAATTGAAATGTGATTTGAAATATATGAATCGTATGTATATAGTGAAAGCTATCAGGGATAGTAAGTTGATATGATATAAATGAAATTGGCTATTATTGAAATGAATTAAAATGGAATATGATTGATAAATGTATAGTTGAATATAGTTTAATGATATTGAATTGTGAATAAATTAAGGAAAGCTATACTGAATAGTAAGTGAAAGAATGAAGTAAATAATAATGGATTTATTTAAGAATTGAACAATTATATTATTGTGTTTATTATATGATTTGTATAAAATTTATATGGTAAGTAGTTGAAATTTATCTATGAAATAAATAATTGAATAATTGTAATTGTTATTATGATCTTAAGTATTTGTTATATTATTAAATGTTCGGATTATAGAAATACCACTGAGTATACCATACTCAGCGTACGGTTTGTTTCCATGTGCAAGTTAAGTTAAGGTTAGACTGTTGAATCAGCATCCCAGGCCGATCCCGAATTCA
This sequence comes from Gossypium longicalyx, assembly GCA_025698465.1. Taxonomy (NCBI): domain Eukaryota; kingdom Viridiplantae; phylum Streptophyta; class Magnoliopsida; order Malvales; family Malvaceae; genus Gossypium; species Gossypium longicalyx. The sequence continues at coordinate 7,948,882 of CM047004.1, forward strand.
ATGAGGTAAAGTATGTTGAGTATTGGTAATGGAATATACCTAGGATGTTTTATGAGAGTCATTTAGGTTGTAGAAGTATTGATGAAATGAGTAAATTATGGTTGGCAACGGTATGTAGTATGAATTTTGAAATTTACTAAAAATTCGTAGTGATTCTAAATTAGTCCCGAATTGAATTTACTGTTCATATTGGACCGCGAGGGCCCACTAAAGGGATGACATCTTAAAACTAGGACGTGTGTGAATATTTATTTTAATTAATGACCGGAATTGGACTGTACTGACTGGTAATGTCTCGTAACCCTGTTCCAGCGACGGTATAGGGTTAGGGGACGTTACATACATACAGCTGTTTGTTGCCACCTTTAACACTCCTCCTTGGCTACAAAACAGCAGACTCCAATTTGCTTCTTTAAATACTCGAACCTGATGGCAGCTAACGGCTTGGTCAAAATGTCTGCCAATTGATCTTGTGAGCTGCAATGAACAAGGTTAACTTCTCCTGTCTGCTCAGCTTCTCTAAAAAAATGAAATTTGATTTTAAAATGCTTAGTCTTGCCATGGAAGATTGGATTTTTAGCAATAGCCACTGCTGATTGATTGTCAACCTTAATTTCAGTAGGCTCAAGTTGCTCTTCATTTAGATCATATAGCAACTTCCTAAGCCAAATGGCTTGATTTACTGCTGCTGCTGCTGCAATGTACTCAGCTTCAGCTGTAGATTGGGCAATTGTTTGTTGCTTCTTTGAACTCCAGCTAAATACTCCTGAGCCAAGTGTGAAGAAGTAACCCGAGGTGCTTCTCATGTCATCTGCAGAACCTGCCCAGTCACTGTCTGAATATCCCACAAGTCTAAGCTCATTTTCCTTCTTGAACATGACACCAAGCCTCAAGGTTCCCTTAATGTATCTAAGTACCCTTTTTGCTGCCTTGAAATGAGATATGTCACAACAATGCATGAACCTAGACAACAAGCTAACAGCATGCATAAGGTCAGGTCTAGTTGCTGTCAAGTAGAGCAAACAGCCAACTAAGCTTCTGTACTCCTTCTCATCAACTCTCTCTTGATTTCCAAAACTGGTCAGCTTCTTTCCTTGAGCCATTGGTGTGCTCACTGATTTGCAATTTGACATGCAGAACTTGTCTAGGATCTTCAGGGCAAAAGCATACTGGCTAATGAAGATTCCTCGATCATACTGGTTCACTTCCATGCCAAGGAAGTATGTCATGGCTCCCAAGTTAGTCATATCAAACATTTCCTTCATTTGAGTCTTAAAGTTATTGATCAGATCAGTTCTGCTTCCAGTCACTTGCAGATCATCTACATAGACTGAAACAATTAACAAAGTTTCATCTTCAGTCTTCTTTACATAGAGTGTTGGTTCACTCAGACTTTTCTCGAACCCAAGTCTGCACAAGTAAGTATCAACTCGATCATACCAGGCTCTAGGTGCCTGTTTCAGACCATACAAGGCTTTCTGCAGCCTATAGACTTTGTTCTCTTCTCCTGGAGCTTTAAACCCTTCTGGTTGCTCTATGTAAATTTCCTCCTTCAGAAAACCATTCAAAAAAGCTGACTTGACATCCAATTGGTGAATCTTCCACTGTTTCTGTGCAGCCAAGGAAAAAAGAATCTTGATTGTGTCAAGCCTAGCTACTGGAGCAAATGTCTCCATGAAGTCAGTGCCATACTCTTGACTATAGCCCTTTACCACCAATCTTGCTTTATGTTTGTTTAAAGAGCCATAAGATTTGAATTTGGCTCTAAAAACCCACTTGACACCTATGACTTTCTTCTGATTTGGCCTATCAACCAAGTATCAAGTTTCATTCTTTCTGATCATCTCAAGTTCAGCTTCCATTGCCTTCTTCCAGTTTCTATCCCTTGCAGCTTCTTCATAGCTTGAAGGCTCAACTATGGCTACATTACACCTATGATAGATGTCAGCAATGGTTCTGGTTCCTCTTACAAGAGGATCATCAATGTTTGCACTTTCTGGTTCATTCTCAACTGGCTCTAAACTAATGTCAAGTTGTTTTTCATCAATCTGACTTGCATCTGAACCTTCCCAATTCCAAAACTTTTTCTCATCAAATTTGATGTCCCTGGTCACTACAATCTTCTTTGTTGAGGGATCAAACACTCTATATCTTTTTTTGGTACTGCTGTAGCCAACAAATATGCCAGGGGCAGACCTTCTTTCTAGTTTAGTTCTTTTTTCAGTTGGAATGAGTGCATAGCACATGCATCCAAACACCTTTAGATGGGAAACTGATGGTTTAAGCCCATACCATGCCTCAAAGGGTGTTTTGTCTTTTACTGCTCTTGTTGGAAGCTTATTCAACAGGTAAACTAAGGTGTTGACTGCTTCTGCCCAAAATCTGCTTGCAAGTTTGCTTTGAAACAGCAGACATCTGGCCATATTCATCAATGTCCTGTTTTTTCTTTCACAAACTCCATTTTGCTGTGGAGTATAGACCGTGGTCAGCTGATGATGGATCCCTGCATGCTCACAAAGTTTTTGAAATCTTTCATATAAGTATTCAGCCCCATTGTCAGTTCTTAATGCCTTGATTTTACAGCCTGTCTGGTTCTCCACTAATGCTTTAAACTTGCTAAAGGCTTCAAATACCTCAGACTTTTGTTACAAGAAGTAAACCCAACAAAGTCTGGTAAGGTCATCAATGAACAACACAAAATATTTGCTGTTATTCAAAGAAGGTGACTTCATTGGTCCACAAATATTAGAGTGCACTAATTCAAGCCTTTCTCGAGCTCTCCAAGCTTGGTTCACTGGAAATGGCAATCTGGCTTGCTTACTAAACTGACAAACATCACAAACACTGTCACTTACTTCCACTTTAGACATATCCTCCACCAAGTTCTGTTTTTGTAACAGGTTAAGTGATCTGAAGTTAACATGGCCTAATCTTCTGTGCCATAGGCCAGTATTATCAGACAAGTTTACATAAGCTTTGTTTTCAAGCTTATTAACATCAAGTACGAAACATTTATCTACCATGCCTCATCAGAATCAATTCTTGACCATGACAGTCCTTTATAACACATGAATCATTTTTGAAAACTAGAGAATACCCTTTTTCAACCAACTGACCAACACTCAGCAGATTCTGATCAATATTAGGCACAAAGAGTACATCTGAAATGATTTTGTTACCTGAACAAGTGCTGACAAGAACACTGCCTCTGCCTTTGGCTTCAATTAGCTCACCATTGCCAATTCTGATTTTTGAGACATAACTTCTGTCTAGATCCTTGAACAGACTCTCATCACCTGCCATGTGGTGTGAGCAGCCACTATCCACCAACCAATTGCTTCTGGCTTTGCTTGAAGATGCAAAGCAGGAAGCTGTGAACACATGCTCCTCCTGAGCTTGAAGGTCTTCAATAGCTTGAGCTTGAATCTGCTGCTGTGCTGGTGCCTTTGGTTTGTTTTTACAAACTTTCTCAACATGGCCAAACTGTTTGCAGCTCTTGCATTGGATGTCTGGCCTAAACCAGCAAAACCTTTCAGAGTGAGTGGTCTTCTTACAATAGACACATGGTGGAAACTTTCTCTTGTCTGAATCTCTCCTTGGTTTATCCCTCTTGTCAAGCCAAGGCTTCTTACCTTTCTGACTTGTGCTGGAATTTTCTTTGGCCTTTGCTTGGAAGGCTCCTTCAGGATGGTCTTCCTGCCTATTGGCCCTTCTCTGCTCCAAAGCATAAAGGGAGTTCACTAACTCAGACAAGGAGATGGTTGTCAAGTCCCTTGAGTCCTCAAGTGAAGAGATTTTAGACTCAAATCTCTCAGGGAGTGTGGTAATAACTTTTTCAACCACCCTGCTATCACTGAAATCCTCACCAAGCAGCCTTATGCTGTTAACAGTGGCCATAATCCTCTCTGAGTATTGTTTAATGCTCTCAGACTCCTTCATCTTCAAGTTTTCAAAGTCTTTCCTTAAGTTAATCACTTGTTGCTGCCTAGTTTTATCTGACCCCATGAACTCCTCCTTCAACCTTTCTCATACTTCTTTAGGTGTTCTGCAGGCCATGATTCGAGTGAAGATTACATCTGTCACTCCATTTTGTAAGCAGGCCAAAGTTTGTGCTTCTTGGTGCTCTCCTCAGCATGCTGCCTCATTTGAGCAATCGTGGGATTGGCCCTCAATGGAGGTGGTTCGATGTCATTCTCAACTACACTCCACAAGTCTTGAGCTTGAAGATAAGTCTTTATCTTAACTACCCAAATGTGGTAGTTCTCTCCAGCAAACACAGGTAGTGGTGGTGGTGGTGTAAAGCTTATTTTTGCAGCAAACAAATAGACCAACAAAAAAAGCTTCTGCTTCTTTTCTCTCAAAAACAACCAAGGTCCTCAAAGACTTAGGCTCTTGATACCATTTGTTGAGTTTTTCACACAGGAAGAAAAACAGATCTAATTCACCCGGGTAAAATATGAATAACTTGTTGAATTTGGAGCAACAAAGTAATATTCCCGGATAAAGTATGAAAAAAGTTTTTTTATTCAAGAAAAGAACAGACAGAAGCAAAAGGAATGAGAAATTGAGAGAACAAGAAGATAATCAGTATTTTTCATTGATACATCAAATATATGATATAAATAGAAAGCTTACAACAATATTTTTAACTTGTTGTAGTGAACAAACATTAAATTCATCCTAATGATAACCTAGGACCTGTCTAAAACTGGAAAGTACTTGACCAACTTTATCCAGTCAAAAAGTTTCTGTCTAATCACATATAGGTCGTCTGTTACAACAAAACGTACTTCATCCGGATAACATACGTACATTTGCAGTTTGCTGTATTTCATCCGGGTAACATACATACAGCTGTTTGTTGCCACCTTTAACAATTACAATAAGTGATTGTCCAAAGCTAAAGCGGATTCCTCTATATCTTCCACAGCTTGAGAATGATGATGGAGAACTATCTCCTTCTAATTCTCTCCAGATAATCCAAGTACATCCGAGAGATTGGTGGGAAGCAGTGGAGTAGGAGCACCCTAATTTCAATATTAAGAACGTTGTTCGACCCTTGCTCGAGTTTTGGAGCACCTCAGATGAAGATGCTTGATGAAGTCTGTTTAAAACCATAACAGTGTAAGCTAATCTTTTATCATACATTTGCAGATCTTTTTCTTGGTCTTTGTTTTGGTAGAAACAATTGAAGAAGAAGACGAAGGTTTTGGTGTTGTTTGCTTTGCAATTCTAGAGGTTTTAAATTTTAAAATTAGCTGCAATTCAAGATTCTTGAATAAAAATTTACTTTTTCTGCTGTAATATTTACAAGTAGATTTATACATTTTTTTTTTTTTAGTTTTAAAAGTACAAAAGGAGTACAATTACATCTATATGTATTATTAATTACAATTCACAATGAATGAAGAATTGAATAAAATCTAAACAAGGCTTATGAACAGTGTAAAAGGTAGATACACGCATTGCAATTGTAGATGATTAGACTTAGTCTTTACCAACAATGTTAACACCTCATTGGCAACTATTTTATATACTTTAGTAAATTAAAAAATGAAATTAATGCATTACCGTTTATTTCTTCACTCATGACAAAAGAGATTAGTCATTGCTACCTGCAGTGAATACTCTGATTTCAACTAAATTATATACCACAAATGTGCATCAAATATAAAACACATTTTAGCTCAAATTAAGAGACTATTTGCTGGGTTTTGCTTAGTTCATCGTCTCCTACATGCCGTAAAATTTTGTTTATTATTTCCCTGTTGTGAACAATGCATGAAAATGGTGTAAAGAAACCTGAGTTCAACTGGTAAATAACCCACTTACCTACATATTATAAATTGAAATGAAATATAGCTATATACACAGACACAGTTACGCACCATTGCTACAGGTTTATAATTAAAAAATATTTCCAACTTGAACACAAACCTTATTCCTATATGGAGTCATGCTTCTTAATTTGAATGAAAGCCTAATTTAAAGAGGTAGAAATTGTATTGGTCGTACTTTTGATTTGGGGTTTTCTTGGTCACAAACAATAGAAAATGAGTTGAGCACATGAAAGTTTTTTTTTTTTTTTGGCATGCAGTAGGCACGTTTGCCTTTGCTATTAATTTATATGATAAACTGTAGTATTTTTTTAATAAATCCAACACTTTTATTGCCTTGAGATTTGGATCCATGGTTGATCAGCCAGCTAACACATTATTTTGCATACGATTTGACCCATCGCCCCACTATTCGACTACTACTGTCTAAGAAAAAAAAAAGTTCAAGAACAATACTGAAGATTATTCTTGGAGTCATTGATTTCAGCTATTCTTAAGCAAACGCTAGTAATTCCTTCTTTAGTTGGATCTTTTGAAGTGGAGAAAAGAGTTTGGCACTAGCATTCTTTATTCCAAGCTAGATTCAAGTAAGCTTCAATAAATTGGCCATAGCGTGCATCTTATACTCTGCTACTTGTGTTGCCTTTGATTCTTTTATTATCTCAAAATTCACAAAATTTTGAAAAACAAGTTGTGCTAACACACATATACACCCAACTCTTATGTGATCTTACGTATGTTGCATACATATCATTTTGTTTAGTCCCTTTGTGTGGATCTCATATGCATATATGTCAAAATGAACTGCATTATTGTGTCTGTAAGGAAAGATGTATTATTTGAAGACTAGATCTGGTGGTGTATCCTCCAATCATGTCTATAATTTTAGTGAATTTTGTTTGAAGTTATAAGTTCTGCATATGGTTAGAGGATTCAACCACTGAAACAAGCTCAAGTGGCTCTATTTGTATTATTGTAATTGTAGTTTTGATATTCTAATATTCTTAAACTTAATCATTTACATGCTAAATTTGATGCAGGAAAGCTAGACCTTTTTAATGGCTGAACTCATTGGGCCAATCCTTGATGTTATTAAGTTCATCGGTCGTAATGCTAGCAAATATCTAAAATTCCAAAGGAAATTCACGGAATACGTTGACGATTTGAATCAAGCACAAGCCGATTTGCATGCGAAGGAGGCAGATTTTCAACAGCAGTTGAAAGACGAGCACCAGTTTGGGAAAATGCCAAAGCAGGAAGTTGAAAGATGGTTTGAGAAAGTAGAGCAAAAGCTTGGTCATGCTCAACATGTTGAAGATAAAATCAGTAAAGGAAAATATCTCTTCGGCTCATGCTTGGGGAAGCTTGTTGATGAGGCGACTCAGGCAATGAAGGAAGTGCATGCTGAAGGAAATTTCTCCGGGGGCTTGGTTGTTAATGATCCTTCTACCATAGCGGTTAATTTACCTACACCGGAAGTAGTAGGTGCGATCAATGTTAGAGAAGAAATTTATCAGTACTTGATGGGAGATGCAGTTGGATTGATTGGTGTGTGGGGGATGGGCGGAATCGGGAAAACAACCATTGTGAAGGATGTCCATAATAGGTTGTTGAAAGAGAGTAAATTTAGAAAATTGATTTGGGTAACTGTATCTCAAGACTTCGATATTCGAAGGCTGCAAAATAACATCGCTTCTCAATTGGAGAGAAACTTGTCAGATGATGAAGATACAATCGTCCGTGCAGGGAAGTTGTCAGAAACGTTGAGAGGACAAATGAGGTATGTGCTAATATTGGATGATGTATGGAGAAGCTTTTCCCTTGAGGATGTTGGAATCCTTGAGCCTACATATAATAGATGCAAATTAGTGTTGACCACACGTTCAGAAAGGGTTGTTGAATCAATGGGATTTAAGAAAGTTAAAGTTCCTTGTTTTTCTATGGAGGAAGCCATGAACTTATTCTTAAGCAAAGTTGGACAAGACATGTTGTCCAATCCAACTTTAGAATCATTAATGAAACTTGCTGTGAGGGAATGTGATGGACTTCCTCTAGCAGTTGTCACACTGGCTGGTTGTATGAGGGGAAAATCCGATCCTCGTATGTGGGAAAATGCTATAGATGAACTACGAGGCTACATCAGAAACATCCACGATATGGAAGATAAGGTGTATGGATGTTTAAAATTCAGCTATGATCGTCTACAACGAGTAGACCAAGATTGCCTTTTGTATTGTGCATTATATCCTGAAGATCATGGAATCTATAAAGATGAGATAACTGAAAATTGGATGGAAGAAGGGCTTATAGATGAAATGGGAAGTATAAAAGCAATGGAGGGTAGCAGTCATTCTATTTTGCAAAAGCTTGAAGAAAATTGTTTGCTAGAAAGGGTTCAGGATAGGCCATGTATAAAAATGCATGATCTTGTTAGAGATATGGCATTGCATATCACAAGGAAAAGATTTCTGGTAAAAGCTGGTATGCAGTTGGAAGAGCTACCAAACGAGGAAGACTGGGGTGAAGATTTGGAGAAGGTTTCTTTGATGCACAATCGCATCTCAACAATTCCTCAAATGATGAATAGTCCGAAATTTCCAAAACTCACAACGTTGTTGCTCTCGTGGAATGCATTGAAAGAAATTCCAGAATCTTTCTTTGAGCACTTTCCTAACCTTAAGATTCTTGATCTTTCTTATACTCGTTTAGAGAGTTTGCCTAATTTTATTTCCTTTTTGGAGAAACTCACAGTACTGTTGCTTAGAGGATGTTGGTATTTAAAGAGTTTGCCTTGTCTATCGAAACTTCAAGCTTTGAAGAAATTGGATCTTGAACGCAGTGGAATCGAGGAAATCCCTCAAGGTTTGGAAATTTTGGTAAATCTTAGATATCTCAATCTTGAACGTACCTCTCGTCTAATAGAGATTCCTACTGGAACACTCTCAAGACTATGCCGGCTTCAGTATTTGGCAATTCATTTTAAATTGGAAAGCGCAGAAGAGTTGAGGGAATTGAATAAGTTGGAGGTTTTTGAGGGCCGGTTCCATAACGTGGGTGACTTGAACACGTTTGCAAGTAAGAGAAAAACGCTTTATAAATTCTCCATTTTGGTATGTTATCATATGACCGACCTTCATTCCACGACTTCTAGTAATTTGATTAGATTTGAAGATGTTACATTTGATATTGGAGGTGAAATTATACTTCCATACGGTATCGAGCAATTAAGTCTATTGAGATGTTCGGTGTGAGAAGTATAAACGATATTGGATTGAGGAATGCAACTGACTTGAAAGTATGTGAACTTCGTGCTTGTAGGAAGTTGGAATTTGTAATTTCATCCCAGTGTGATCAGCTTCAAACACTCGAGTCTCTGTATCTAAGTGGCTTAGATAATTTGAAAGTCATAGTTGAAGTTGGAGCTGGAGAATTATCAGTCGGCTTATTTTCCTCCCTCAAAGAGATCACTCTAAATGATTGTAACAAAATTAAGAAATTGTTTTCAGCTGATTGGGTTCTAAGCAACCTGGAAGAGATCAGTGTTATGAATTGTAGAGAATTGGAAGAAATAATAACAGAATCCGAGCAAAAAAGATTGGGTTCCAATAATGATACCATCAAATTCCCTTTCCCCAAACTGAGGAGGTTAGAATTGAGTAATCTAGTACAATTGCACCGCATTTGTAGTGAAAATGGAGTGATGGATTGTGATTCTCTCCAATTCATTAGAACAAGTTATTGTCCAAAGCTAAAGCGGATTCCTCTATATCTTCCACAGCTTGAGATTGATGATGAAGGAAAACTATCTCCTTCTAATTCTCTCCAGAGAATCCAAGTATATCCAATAGATTGGTGGGAAGCAGTGGAGTGGGGGCACCCTAATTTCAATATTAAGAACGTTGTTCGACCCTTGCTCAGGTTTGGGGATGATAGGGAATGGTTTTAAGATGTATGATGAAGTCCGTTTAAAACCATAACGGTGTAAGCGAATCTTTTATCATACATTTGCAGATCTTTTTCTCTCTTTCTTTTAAGTGTTTATTATACTAATACTAGTCTTGGTCTATTGTTTTGGTAGATACAATTGAAGAAGACGAAGGTTGTGATGTTCTTTGCTTTTCAATTCTAGAGGTTTTAATTTTTAAAATTAGCTGCAATTCAAGAATCTTGATTAAATATTTACTTTTTCTGCTGTAAAATTATTGCTTCATGACTTCAACTATCTTGTATTTGCATCTTGTACTCTTCTTTTAGTGATTATTTGGGTTTTATTGTTTTGGTTTTGATTTTTTTCATCTTGTACTCTTCAATGGTTTGTCGAATTAGTGAAACCTCTTTTGTCCGTGGTTTTTATCCTGTTCGAAAGAATTTTCCACGTAATATTTGTGTTTGATTTTTTCTATTTTTTCTATTCCGTTGTTTATACGAGTCGATCTTCAAACAGGTTATTTTATAAGTTTTTCATATTTGGCTCTTAAAAGGTTTAATTTTAATTTTGGAGATGCATTTATACTTTAGTATCTAGTATACTAATAATTTACTCTCTTTTTTTATTCCATAAACAGTTTTAAAAAATAGTCACTTATTTTTTTAAAATATTCCTTTTTTAAATATTTATTAATATCTCTATATAACACTTATCAATCATTACTTCTATTTGTAAAGTCTAAAAGCTCTACTAATATAATCAATATTTTTCTTCCCCAAATTAAAGGCATTGTTTTTGTTGAGAGAGTAGAATTGAAGCAACTTGGCAATAAAAATAAAGTAATGGATGGGATGTATAAGGGATAAATCCTAAAATTATATATGAATTATGGTTTAATGTATAATTGTATATATGAATTTTAATTTGACCCAATTCTTGTAAATTATTAAAACAATTATTGATATAACATCATTTTATGTTTATATATTGCATACATAAACAATTATATTTATCCAATATAAAAATAAATTAATGTATTATTTCTTTAAATGTGTATGATTAAATCAAAATTAAAGTTTCAAGTATACACTTGGACCCCAGTTAGAGTTTTATGTGTGTAATTATACCAAATTAAATTTCATGTACACAATTGCACATTAAATTTAAAATTCATATATAGTTTTTAGATTTATCCCAATATATAATAAAAAGAAAGATTATTCAATTATTGTTTGCATATTTGTATATGATTTGGATTTGATATATTATCATATGTAAATTCATAATAGATTTAAAGCTTAATGTTGAATTTGGCTCTCTGTATTTTTATTTTGGCATCTAAAACTTTTTTTTATCTTAATTTGGCACTTAAACTATCCACCTTATTCAAATTGGTCCACGGCGTTATAAAAATCACCCCATGGCATTGTGAGAATGCCTCAGGTCAGCTTCTTTATATTTTTTTAATATTATATATTATATTGATTAAAAATATAAAAATAATCATATATAATATACAAATAGTTCAAAAAAATGAAAAAAAAAAGTTTAAAAATATTTTTTGGGTAAATTATAAAAATAGTCAATTTTGTTTGTCTCGGATAACATTTTAGTCACTTATGTTTAAAACATTACGTTTTAGTCACTTACATTATCGTTTTGTTACGAAGTGGCCACTCTATCATTAAGCTCCATTATCTCCCTAAATGCTATTCTACGTGGCAGTCCAAATGAGTTTTAAATGACAACTTAGATGTCTTACTTGGCAGTCCAAATTAAATTTATTTAATTAAAAACTTATTTCCATCCCAACAAATAGACATCCAAGTTGCCATTTAAAACCTATTTGGACTACCACGTAGGACTGCCGTTAGGGAGGCAACGAAGTTTAACTGTTGAGTGACTACTTTGTAACAAAACGATAACGTAAGTGACTAAAACGTAACATTCAAATATAAAGTGACTAAAATGTAATGTAAGGCAAATAAAAGTGATTATTTTTGTAGTTTACCCATATTATTTTATAAAAATCTAGAATATAAATATAAATTTCAAAATAATATATAAAAATTAAAAATTTTGTAACTTTTTTGAGTGCTCCTAAACAATATTATTGACTTTCACAAGACAAACTTTCCCACCATGGCGGAAACATAAATCATATGTATCCTTTGGACCATTGCTATTCTTGCTTCCAAATTGATTGCCATTAAAGTTGATTTTATATATATATATATATAGATAGATAGATAGATAGATAGATTGATATACTTCAACTGATGACACTTAATCCATCTTCAGTTTGAACAAACAAAGCATTGGAAGTTCCAAAAAAAGGAAACATTGGAAAGGCTAAGATAATATCAAAGAGCTAAGACAAGTAGCTGGGAGTTTCACTCCATGAAGAACAAAAGAATCTTACCCTTTTTTTCAGTTCTGAATTGCTTCTCTGAAATCAAGTTCTTCGGCAATCATGACATGTTTTCTTTCGTGTCGTGTTTTATCGCAAGTGTGAAACGGTTGACCAAAGAGAATAACAACCGCAAAATAGCTCATCCTATTACAGTTTCGATTTGAATCTCCAGTCACTTCTAACTCCATCCCATTCGTCTCCTTTATATATTCCGACCCCCAACATAAAATTCTTGATTTCACCTTTATGGAAAGATTTGGCACTCGAAACTTTTGTAGAGATGGGAAGAATGTTGATTGAAAAAGGTGGTTTTAAACCGTAACAAAACCTTAAATCTTAAACACTTGATGCAATAAGATGAAGTTGTTTGTTGATGGTCATCTAAACATCATTTCTGCGGGTGTATTCTATCGGTTCGATTATCCAAAAACTGCTTGAACAAAGAATTGGCGAGATGAAAAATGGCTTAGATGACCATAAACAAACACATTCAACAATGCATTTTCATGAAAAGAAAAAGAACATATCCAATCTTGCATGTAAAATCAAGAGAATAAGTTGATAATGTAGGATTATCCATTTTGGTCCAAACCTGCAAGTCTTTGCTAACATCATCCACACTTCAATAAAAAGCATATTCTGAGGAATAATTCACATGAAAAAGCATATGCTTTCAGAATATACTTATATTAGACTCTAATTGATTGGTATATGGAGGAATGAGGGTTTTAAATACTGGGCCATGCATCTTTTGGCATCTTCCTCATGTGTAGCAAATTGGAACAAGTCATTGACCATTTGGATCTATCTTGCTTCGATTCTTTATTTTTTTTAATATGTTTCAAGAAACTTTAAAATATATGTTGTTCATATCTGAAATTCAAGTATGGTTAAGCTGAGTTCACAAACTCTAGTGTGATTGTGAAGGCTGAAGAACTAACATGATGTTACGCCAAGTGTCAAAGATAGATAAGACAACGTGCTTCGATTCCACATCGGCCAGGAAGGATAAGAAACCTTATGGTAATTTATATAATGATGATAACCTTGTGTTGATAATAGTTTGGCCCTCCCAATCATTAATTTTTCAATTTAAGGTTTTTCAAAACAAAAAAATTAGTTTTGCCTCCAAAATTCTATAATTTTATTCCGATCATTTCATATCAAATTCTTTATTTCACCCTTCCTCTTAGGAGTGTGTTTGGTTTAAAGAATGCAAGTTATCTTTAATAATAAAATTACGAGAATGTAAGATTATGGTGTTGAATATCGATTATGTTATATTACCTTATTTGGTTCACTCAGTTGGAATGTAATATTTTAATATTTGGTTGACGAAGTATAATGTTACTTAGAAACACATTTTACTAAATTGTTGTTATAGAATTTATTTTTATAACATTAAGTTTAATTCCTTTAATACTTTTTTAGTCTTATTTTTCATTAAATTATGGTAAGTCTTGTTTTTATTACATCATCTTATATATCTTATATTTTAATAAGTAAATATATAATGTTAAAATAATTTTATAAATAATAATTACAATAATTATGAAAAGTAATTACATCACTAACCATAATTTATTGATGATAATTAACATACTAATAAATAAATTCTTATAGTACATATAATAATTATAATTTAAAAAAAAAACATTTATGGTTTCATTGTTAAGAGAAAGAGAGGGTTTTGTTTTTAATTAGACTTAAATTTTATTTAAGAAAAAAGAATGAAATTGTTTGAAATAATAAAAAAATGGTAAATTTATCTAAATTTTTTAATTCCGCCTGTAATCTGAAATAGCCTAAAAAATGTAAAGTATTGAGATTATACTTTATATTTCGATATTGTTTAGAAATGTGAGATTACTTGTGGAATGTTACATAATGTGAACCAAATGCAAGTATAATAAGGATTTGATTGATTTTCAATCCATCAAGCATTTCATGTTAACTTACATCTAAGAAACATACTCAAATGTTAATAATTCTAAGTACCATGGAGACCCTTATAATAGGAGTTAGATTGTATTTTGCCCCTTCTATTAAAAAAAAAAAGGGGTAAATTAGTATTTGTACATTAGATTAAAGAGCAACTTAGTCATTTTTGTTATAAAGCTCATCTATTTGTACTTTTAAAAATTGGTCTCTATATGTCAACATGACATACATGCGGCACGTCATGTGTCATTGTCCGGTTATTTGGTTATGCACGCTTGTTTTTAACAGTACAAATAGATGAAATTTTTAATAAAAATTACTAATTTACTCTTTGATCTAATGTATAAAGATCAATTTACTAATTTATTTAAGGGAACAAAATACATTTTAACTTCTAATACAAAACCTATCGTACTTTTATCAGTTTTTATCAAGTAAAGAATTACAGAACAAATTTTATACTCTTTTAGGATGAGTGGCTTACTAGGCCCGTAGGCTTAGACCAATTATAAATGGGGGCCTTATTCAAGGATTTCAAGCCCAAGTTTGGTCAACCAATCCACCATAATTTCACACTGTGAATCAAGTTGAGTTGACGATGCCTTAAAACTACACACTAAAAGCTTAAACTTTGAAAAATATTCGTTGGGTTTAGGTATATGCAAACAGAAAAATCCAAATTCTGAAAAAATATTTGTAATAAAAGGTGTATGTGGTTTGAACGAGTAGAGTTAGATTTTTGAATAATAAAAAATATTACTACTTTTATATTCTATAATGAAATTTAAATTCAAAATTAATGTTAATTAAAATTTTAAATACAAACTATTTATTACTTTATTTGAGAATCAATCGGGTCAAATTTGTTAAACTAAAATAATTGATAAGATCACTCATCTTAATTATATCATTTATATTCTCTATTCAGATAAATTAGTTCCAACACTTTTTTCTTTTTCAAAATTGTACTGAATTAAAAAAAAATCATTCCCAAGAAGATAATATTGTTGAAAGGAGCAGTCACGAACTCTGAATAGGAATTATAAAATAGACATGCAAATATAATAAAAAGTTAAAAAACTTTGGGCTAGTGAACATACAATATACCCAAACTCACGTCCTCCTACATTGACAGCAATGCTTATGTCAATCAAATTAAGACTCAACCGGTGAGATATTTTTAACTTAAATTTGAATGAGATGTATATCTCAAATTTGGTTTTGATGATCAAAGGTGAGGCTTATAAATAGGCTGCTTGTGTCGCATATTGAATGGTGCATTTTAGGGTGTTGTTTGATAAATTAAAAAAATCAAGTGTTAAAAATTTAAGTACTGAATTTAGGTTATAAACTTTATTTGATATACTACTTAAAATTAAATACGAAATATAATTAGACTGTTTAATAAATATAGATTTTAAATTATAAAAAAAATTATTTTGTACATTTTACCTTTACTTTTTTTTTAAACATTTCACCTTATTCTAAACAAAAATTAAAGTTTTAAATATAAAGTTTTTATAAGATAATATAACATTAAAATAAATATAAAGTAAAATTAAAATAATTGAAAATATTCTCTATTAAGTGATAAGTTACTCTTATCTACTTATTATTTTCCATACTTTTTTTATAGAAAATATTCTATCAACAAATTTTTAATTTTGGATTATCAAACATGCATAAAAAATTAATTTTCAATGGTTTATCAAATAAAGCCTAGCACTACATTTGGTTCGTTGTAATGGAATAGATCAGCTTTAATCAATAATTCAATTGTTTAGTTGAATGGAATGGAATAGAACTGTGATAGTATTCTTTTATTTGTTGAATGGACTGTTGTAATAGCATAAGAAAAAAAACCTAAAATGACCAGAATACCTTTAATAGAATTTTTTTTGTAGGTAATTAATTATTGTTGTTGTTATTACATTTTAATAGGATTATTATTATAAATAATTTAATCATATTTTAATATAATTATTATTAAATATAATTTAATAAAAATAATATATAATTTAATAATATTTTTAATATAATTATTTTTATATTAAATTATATTAAAATATTTTATTTTAAATTTAAAATATTTTATTTTTTATATTTTCTAAGTCCAAGTTTTAAAGGATTAATCTAAAACTCTTTTTTTTTTTTTTGTTATTCAATGTTGCATAGAATAGTCATTTTTTAGTAAAACCAAAAAATAGCTATTACGGAAAGATAAGAAATAGAAGAATAATAATCATTCTATTGAATGAATATTATCTTCAACCAAACAAATGAATGATTTACCATTCAATGAACAAGGGGAATGCTATTCCATTCCCCAACCAAATATGGATTAAGTGTCATTTTTGTATTGTGTTCTCAATATATTTTCGATTCTCTTTTTAGGTTTTTATTTGATAGTTTCTATTGAACATAAATAAAGTTAGACTTTGAGTTTGTAATTATCCATTATAACATAATAGAATAGGTTTAAGCGAATCAAATATTGTTTGTTGACTTTATTCTGCTTACATAATTGTCTTATTCCATTTTCCTATCTTTAACTCTTACTGCAACAACAAATGGAATAATAACTCAGAAAGAAGAACAAATAGAACATTGATTTGGGTAACTGTATCTCAAGTCTTCGATATTCGAAAGCTGCAAAAGGACATCGCTTCTCAATTGGAGAGAAACTTGTCAGATGACAAAAGTACAATCGTCCGTGCAGGGAAGTTATCAGAAATGTTGAGAGGAGAAATGAGGTATGTGCTAATATTGGATGATGTATGGAGAAGCTTTTCCCTTGAGGATGTTGGAATCCTTGAGGCAACAACAAATAATGGAAGCAAATTAGTGTTGACCACACGTTCAGAAAGGGTTGTTCAATCAATGGGATTTAAGAAAGTTAAAGTTCCTTGTTTTTCTATGGAGGATGCCATGAACTTATTCTTAAGCAAAGTTGGACAAGACATGTTGCCCAATCCAACTTTAGAATCATTAATGAATCTTGCTGTGAGGGAATGTGATGGACTTCCTCTAGCAGTTGTCACACTGGCTGGTTATATGAGGGGAAAATCCTATCCTTGTATGTGGGAATATCCTATACAGGAATTACGAGGCTACATCAGAAACATCAACAATATGGAAGATAAGGTGTATGGATGTTTAAAGTTCAGCTATGACCGTCTGCAACGAATAGACCAAGATTGCCTTTTGTATTGTGCATTATATCCTGAAGATGATGAAATCGATAAAGATGAGATAATTTATAGATGGAATGGGAAGGAGAAAAGCAATGGAGGGTAGCGGTCATTCCATTTTGCAAAAGCTTGAAGAAAACTGTTGCTAGAAAGGGTTCAGGGTAGGTCATGTATAAAAATGCATGATCTTGTTAGATATATGGCATTGCATATCACAAGGGAGAGATTTCTGGTAAAAGCTGGTATGCAGTTGGAAGAGGTGCAAACATGGAGGAATGGGGTGAAGATCTGGAGAAGGTTTCTTTAATGGAAAATTCCATCTCAAAAATTCCTCAAACCATGAAATGCCTGAAATTTCCAAAGCTGACAACATTGTTGCTCTCTTGGAATGAATTGAAAGAAATTCCAGAATCTTTCTTTGAGCACTTTCCTAACCTTGAGATTCTAGATCTTTCACGTAATTGTTTTGAGAGTTTGCCTAATTCTACTTCTAGTTTGGAGAAAGTCACAGGATTGTTACTTAGAGGATGTTGGGATTTAAAGAGTTTGCCTTGTTTATCGAAACTTCAAGCTTCGAAGGAATTGGATCTTGGAGGCAGTGGAATCGAGAAAATCCCTCAAGGTTCGGAAATGTTGGAATCTTAGATATCTCAATCTTAAACGTACCACTCATCTAACAGGGATTCCTACTGGAACACTCTCTAAACTGTGCCGGCTTCAGTATTTGGCAATTCATTCAAAATTGAGAAGTGCAGAAGAGTTGAGGGAATTGAATAAGTAGGAGGTTTTTGAGGGCTGGTTCCATAACGTGGGTGGCTTGAACACGTTTGCAAGTAAGAGAAAAACGCTTTATAAATTCTCCATTTTGGTTTCTAAAATCACCTCTGTTCGTCCCCTGATTTTTAGTAATGTTGTTAGATTTAAAGGGATTAAAATTGATGTTGGAGATGAAATTATACTTCCATACGGTATCGAGGAATTAAATCTACTGCAGGGGTGTGAGAAGTATAAACGATATTGGATTGAGCGATGCAACTGATTTGAAAAAATGCAACTGATCTGTACTTTCATCCCACTGTGATCAGCTTCAAACACTCGAGTCTATGGGTCTAATTGAGTTAGAGAATTTGAAAGTCATAGTTGGAAGTTGGAGCTGGAGAATAATCAGTCGGCAGAGTTTCCTCCCTCAAAGAGATCACTCTATGGAATTGCGACAAAATTAAGAAATTGTTTTCAGCTGATTGGGTTCTAAGCAACCTGGAAGTGATGGATGTTAGGCATTGTAGTGATTTGGAAGAAATAATAACAGAATCCGAGAAAAAAAAGATTGGGTTCCAGTAATGAAACCATCAAATTCCCTTTCCCCAAACTGAGGAGGTTAGAATTGTGGAGGCTAGTACAATTGCAGCGCATTTGTAGTGAAAATGGAGTAATGGTTTGTGATTCTCTCCGATCCATTACAATAAGTGATTGTCCAAAGCTAAAGCGGATTCCTCTATATCTTCCACAGCTTGAGATTGATGATGAAGGAGAACAATCTCCTTCTAAATCTCTCCAGAGAATCCAAGTGCGTCCATTAGATTGGTGGGAAGCAGTGGAGTGGGAGCACCCTAATTTCAATATTAAGAACGTTGTTGGACCCCTTGTTCAGGTTGTGGAATGGGATTAAGATGTTTGATGAAGTCTACGTAAAACCACAACAGTGTAAGCGAATCTTTGATCATACATTTGCAGATCTTTCTCTCTTTCTTATAAGTGTTCATTATACTAATACTTCTCGTGGTCTATTGTTTTGGTAGATACAGTTGAAGAAGAAGACGAAGGTTGTGGTGTTCTTTGCTTTGCAATTCAAGTTTCTTGAATTAATTTGTACTTTTTCTGCTGTAAAACTGTAGCTTCATGACTTCAACCATCTTGTATTTGCATTTTATACTTACTTTGTGGGTTTATTTGTATCAGAACGCCCTATCTCAGCTTCTTTTTTTCAACAAAATGCTTTTATTAAAAAACTTCAAAGAAAACAAACAAAAATAAAAAAAAAATCCTAAAACAACCTAATATGCCCAAAAAACAAAACAGTAAAAGCACATGACCTAAACACAAATCTTTTTATTTTTTAATATTATATATTATAGATTTTTAAAATTTTCAATATATTTTTAAAAAATTACAAAAAAAATTATATTTTATAAAAAATTCATAGTTATGAAAATTATTTGAAATTTAAAGTAGGTGGTTGGTCAACAATCAGTCAACGTCTAGTCAATGAATGGTAAAATTTAAAGGTTTTTTTAATATTTAAATATTTTATTTTTCTAACTTGTAACGCCCTAAAATTTTAATTTTTAATTTCGTGTATGTGTGACACATAAGTGTGTATTTGCTTCAGTGGTTAAGTGTTTTGAGTGCGTGTGTGAGGTCCTGAATAGTTGTATTTTAGTGGGTTAATAAGGAGTGATTTTAGGAGATAATTGGGGAAAGGTTATCAGAAAATAATCTGATTATCTTTTTGTTGCAAAAAATAATAATAATAATAGAGTTTTAGTTTTTTCTCCAATTCCCCAAACTTTTTCTGACGTTTTCTTCTTCTTCTTTTTTCTCTCCTCTGCCAATTCTCTCCCCTAGTTGCTGTCGAAATTTCCATTATTTTTTTCCCTTTCCGTTTCTTTCTCTTCTTTTTTTTCCAATTGATTCGGTTGTTCATCGTTAGTTGCGCGTGTTCGGTAAGTAACGGTTTTGTCTATTGTTAATCGTTCTTGGTTAATCTCTAAAAGGGGATTCTTTTTTGGTATTTAGGAGTTAATCAAGCGGTTGGTGATTTTGAATCGACGCTATGATTGTGCGAAGTCATGGTTACTCAAGCAATGTAAGGGTTTTGTTAGGTTTTTCGTCGAGTTCCTTCCGAAATTGGTTGATTAAAAATGAATTAAGTGATTAATCTGGAGATATGTTGGTCGATTTCTAGGTTCTGGAGGCTTAGGAGTGCTTACGCATCAGAAACGATACTAGGTGTGTACCCGAAACACAGAAAATGGGATTCGGCCAAAAGTCGAAATTACTTGCTATCGAGAAATAAGAGAAAAGGATGAGAAAAAAATTGTAGAGAAAGGAAATAAGGTGTTATACACTTGGAAATCAACATTTTGCACTAAAATAGTTTTAGACAGCAGCAATAGTCTAACTTTGAAAAATCATCAAAAATAGTGGAAATTGAGTTAGAGGTTGAATAAAATATAAAATTAAATTTTATTAAGTCTAATTTTTCATGGAAAACAATGTAAGCAATGAAATTGTAAATTATGAGATATAATAAATTTTGTGAGACAATGTCAGAATGATTTCAGGTTCCCCTGTTCTGACTTTGAAAAATCATAAAAAATTGTATAAAATTAATTAAGGGCTTAAATTTATATTTTTAAATCCTTAATGAGTCTATTTTCAATAGAAACAAACAGAAACATCATCCAAATTCCGTACTAAAAGATAAATAATTTTTAGTAAGGAAAGGTTGAAGCTGTCAAACAGTAGAATAGGTATAAATTTGAAGATTTTACTATACTCATTTGATGAACTATAAATTCTGAAAATTTTATGGTAGAAAGGTATTTGAGTCTAGTTTCAAAAACATCAAGCGGATCTTAATTTTGAATTCTTTAGCTCAAGATATAAATAATTTAGTGACAATAACTCAAGTAGACAGCTTTGGATGAACATATAAGTAAATAGTGAAAATATATATGAATATTTAGCTAGCATGAGTTACATTAAAAATGGATCACATGGCCAAGGTCATTTCGGGCCGAGTGGGCCACACGGGCGTGTGAGCTCATTTTTACCGAAATATTTTTAAGGTTGCACGAGTCACTCAAGTCAACTGTGAACCTACTCTAAGGTCGGTAAGCGCTACTTAGACCCCTAAATGTGTGAAATTGACTGAATGATATCTGTACTGAGCATGTTAATATCTGAATTGAATATATGTACTAAAATTGCATAATAGCATATCATCCAATGTATATTGCATTGTATTGGGTTGGGGGTTGTTATTCGGAAGAAGTGTACTGAAAGGCTTTAAGCCTAATTTACTGGCAACTCAGCTGCAAACTACTGTTTTGTGCCGCATTCGGTACTACTTGGAGTGTAGGGATGGGTGGGTTGATTATATCCCCACATGGAGTGTAGGGTTGGACGGAGATGGTGTGTGGAGGTTGGTTGGGTAGGATTTTGCTACTGCATAACTGTTACTGCTATTGATACTGTGATGGGCTAAGGCCCTGCTGCATTTTTGACACTGTACTGAGATGGGTTACAACCTAAATTGTCACGATACTAAAAGGGCTTAGGCCCAAGACTGTTAAACTGTGCACTGTGAATACTGATTGTTTGTTTGTTTCTGCGGGATTACACACTGAGTTTACGTAAATTCACCCTTTTTGTTTAATGTGCACAGGTAATCCCCAAACTTAGACAGATCGGTGCGACGGAAGACTCAGCGGTGACCACAATAATTTTTGGATTTCATGGTTTTCAATTTACGATTTATAATTAATTATGATTGATTATTTGGGTTGTAATTTAAAGACTCTTTAGGACTTTGGTTTTAAATTTGAGTTTTTATTTATTTTACTTTATGGATTTATACCTGCTGGTCGTAAGAAATTCGGTTTTCAAAAAGTTAAAGTATTTTCTAAACGCATGATCAGTTAAACTGTTTTATTAAAACTTCCGCAACGAGGGATGTTTCAAAACAAATGTTTTAAATGAATAAAGACGACTTCCTAAGTTCTAACAAAGGTTTACTAAAGATAATAACATGGAATGTTTTTATCGTAACAACGAGGTTTTAAAAACACTATTGTGTGACATTGCCAGGTATGGCCATAACGTCTAGGCTGGGTTTGGGGTGTTACACAACTTTTTTGTTTTTTTAATTTATGTTTTTTCTTATTTTAAAAAAACCTAAATGTCATAGGATTCATTCTAAGTGGCATATCATAATTGGTGTCACATGTTCACCGGTTTTTTAATGTTGTTACAAAAAATAGATTGAACTAGGTATCGAAATGATAGCTTAAGTACCAAATTGAGATAAAATAAAATTGAAGTACTAAAGTGAAAAACAAACAAACGATAGAGGAGATTGAAAATGTTTAGAATCTGAATGATAGAGGGTTCCAATTTCAAGTTGTTGAAAATGTTTAGAATCCGACTATGAAAATCAAACAAATGAACGATTACAAAGATTGAAAATAAAATAATTTTGGAAAGTAAGAGATTGTGTTAAAAAATCGAACGTTGATAATGACAATGTATTGCAAAGAAAAGAGAAAAAAATAAAGAATACAAAGATTTTTACGTGGAAACCCTTTCAGAAAAAATATCACGGGTAGAAAAGAGGATAATTCACTATGTCGAATTGGAATGAATATAAGATGAGTAGACTATGTCTATTTATAGGCTTGAAAAATCATATTCTAATAAAATGAGTGTGGTAAGATTAAAACACATTATTCTAATCAATATCAAATAGATAAAGTGTAATAAGATTGAAAAACTTCTTCTAAAATAAAATAAAAAAGTGTAATTTTATATGAATTTTACTATTATTTTATTTTACCACTGTATTTTATTTTAACAAGGATTCGGGTCACTTCTCAAGTAATTTCCTATTTAAACATGTTTTTCTCGTTGATGATTATAAAAGTACCTTCCCAAGCAATTTCCTCAACCCTAATTGCTATTGTAATTTTTTTCCTAAGATAGGAAAGCTATCATAATCAATAAAGAAATTTATATTTGATTTGGGATGAGTATAGTTTTTGTAGAAGCCCAAATTAAATCCCAAAACTCATTCCTAACAACCCAAACCCCAAATATTAATAACCAAAACCCAATTACAAAAAAAACCAACCCACCAAACTAAACCTACCCAACAGCCATTAAACCCTAAAACCCAACAGCAAGCCCAATACATACCTAACCCAAAACAAAAATAAAACCCTAATAGCCCAACCCGAAAATAAAACAAAAAAAATAAAAAAGAAGACCCTAAAATAAACCTAGTGCCGCCCCTAGTCTCTGACGTCTGCCATGCTACCACCGTCGGCCACCTACCCTCTGCCACCACCTGCTCCTCCAAGTTGCACCATCACCTGCAAGAGATCAGAAAGAAAAGACAGAAATAATAAAAAAAGATAGATGTGAAAGGGTTAAAAAATCCCGATTCAAACTTTGTAAAGAGGAGGCCATTTTTGTTTTCATCAATAAAAAGAATAGTTTTAAAATACATACACAAGCAGTGAACTGAAGGAAGGAAAATACAACAACACCAAAAACAGATATCCCATAAACGAAAATCAAAATCAAAAATCAAAGGTGACTTTTTTAGTTTATTTTGAATCGGCTTTTTTTTTCTTTTTTATTTTTTTTCCTTTTTCTTTTCTACTTATACTTGTACATATGCATATAAAAAAAGGGATAAATATAAATAAATAAAAAAATTACCTTTTCCGGCCACCGTGCGGTGGCCGACGCCAGCGACGGACGGCGGTCCGACAATCGGACCGGTGACCGGCCATGTGGCCGGAAATCTCCTTCCCCCTCTCTTCTCTCTTCCTTCTCTCTTTTTTTTTTCTTTCTCTCCTTACAAAATGATTTTTTTTCAAAAAATTTGGCCTCATGTAGCCTTCCAAAACGACGTCGTTTTGACATGGATCGGATCTACCCGACCTGACCCGCTAGAGGATCTACGTGTTTTGTTTGAATGGGTTATTTATGCGCGCGGTCCTTCCGCTTTTTCAAGGTTTTGCAATTAAGTCATTTTTTTATTTTCAATTTGGCCCCATTATTTTTCGCGCTTTTCGATTTAGTCCCCGCTAATGTGCTGCGTTTTAATGGGAAGGAATAATTGCTGTTTCGGTCCCCCTATGTTTTGTGCGCATTCAAATAAGCCCTTTTCTCTTTATTTTCTTTCAAATTTGCCCCAAAACTTTGTTATTAGTTCAATTTTAGTCCTTTTTTTATTTGTTTTTGTTTCTTTATTAAATATTACATTTTTTTGTATTTCAATATTATTATTATTATTATTATTATTATTATTATTACTACTATATATTAGTGTATATTTTTATTTACGTATATATATATATGTAGTAACGTTTTTATTACTTTATTTTAATATTTTTATTATAGTAGCTTTTGTATTTTAATATTATTATTATTATTATTATCATTAACATTACTATATATTAAATTATATTCTTATTAGATGCATATATATATATAATACTGTTTTTAATGACTTTATTTTAATATCATTTTATTATATTTACTTTTTTGTATTATATTGCATTTTTATTATTATTATATTTATTATATATTAGCGCATGCCTCTTACACCCGTATATATTTTTAATACGTATTAATAGTCAATTTTTAATATATATTATATGAATAATTTATATAATATCATGTATATATTTTAATATTATTAGTTATATATCTTTATACTATTATATTTCTAATACTATCTTGTATTCCTCTGGCACCATTATCAGTTACATATATATGTACGAACTTATGAAGCGTATAAATAGTATTTTTATATATTATTATCATTTCTAAATATATGTATACATTGTATGTATTTTATATATATTATGTATATATTTTTAATGCCTTTTATTTCTTATACTATTCCATGTATGTACCTTATATCATCTTATGTATATATTCTTAAATACTATTATATATATGTGTTTTAATACCTTATTGTATATATATTATTATTATTATTATTAACTATTATTATTATTATTATTGCTAGTATTGTTATTATTATTATATTAGTGTATATTTTATATACGTATATATATATATATATATAGGTAACAATGTTTTTATTACTTTATTTTAAATTTTATTATTATTATATTATTAATATTTATTATTATTATTATTCTTTTTGTATATATTATTCATACTATCATTATTATATTATTACCACTATTATATTTATTATATTAGTATTATTATTGCTATCATTATTAATATTAGTATTATTGTGTGTTTTTATTATATATATCGTTTATATTTATAGTGTTATTTTAATATTGTGTTTACTATATATTTACCCTCTTCACATATTATTTTATTTTTAATATTATTAAGTTATATTTTTATATTCTTTTATTATTATTATTATTATCATTATTAATTTATATATACATATATATTTTTGTACATATCATTATTTTACATTATTGTCGTAAATATTATATATATATTATATGTACGTCTCCTAATATTTCTTTTATCATAGATATTATCATTATTAATACATACTTTTATCATATGCATATATACCTATATTTTTATGTACATATTATTATTATTATTACCAAATATATCATTTTTCCTTATTTTATTATTAGTACATGATTTGTTTTTATTTTCCCTTTTTAGTAAATATCATTGTTATTGTTATTCTAATATTCTGATATTCCATGTCAATATTTTTCATTAATTATATAATTGTTTGTATCGATTATCCATTAATGATTTCTTGTTTTTAGAAATATTTTTCATGTTTTTAATTAATTTCAACACATAATGCAACGTGACGGTTTAGCACTAGTCGTTGATTTCATCGCTATGTTGGGTGAATCATATCGGCTCGTGTTGAAAATCAACGCCTTCAAACAAATCAAAATTTAAAATCTCTCGCTCTTTTCAATCGATCATGATTAAATCTTATGTTGAACTCGTATTTTGAAAACCAAGACAACGCATGTTTAACAAGATACCAATTTTGGGCGTCGCGGGGTGCTAATACCTTCCTCATAGCAGAATCGACTCCGGACCCTACTTTACTCGATTTCGACGTAGACCTAAACTCGACCTTCTTTTTACTTTAAAAATAAATTTGTTAGGTGTCCGATCACACCTATAAAAAAGATCGGTGGCGACTCCTTTATTTTAAAAAAAGAAACCAAACTTTAGTTTTCAAGTTTTCACAAAATCGCCATAATTAGCGACCGAGCTAAATTTTTTACGTCGCTACAGCTGGTGACTCCGCTGGGGACCCCTATTTGAGAGTCGTGTCTGGAATTAAACTCGCGTTGTCAAAATTTTCAAGTTCCTTGTTCAAATTAATATTTAAGCCGTGATCTTCAAATGGTGTTTTCAAAATATCATGCATTCATATTATGTTGTGAATGTTTTTCTAACTCATTTTGTCTGTTCTACTTTTCGTCTTAAAATTTTTATGGTTTTAGTTTCGGTTTAATTTTTTTTAATAAAACATAAAGGTTTGCGAGTTTCTCCCCACACACCGTGCACTTGCATTTAGCATAACATGAGCTCTCTACCCGAGCTCCGTTCGTTTAAGTGAAAGTAAACGCTACGCCTTCGTGAGTTAACTCGTCCCTCCGCACAGGCTAGTGAATACTTTCGAGTTACATATGACTTATGCTTTCGTGAGTTAACTTGTCCCTCCGCATAGGCATAAGTAAATGTAATCCCTCGAATTGAACTCGTGAGTCTATGATGGGCTACGACTGAGGCTTCGTACTAGTCTTAGTAGACGATAGTACGAACAATTCGAGTACCTGTCTAGAATCGAAACCACATGTAGTGAATCGTACGAGCCACCTAATTAGAGCCATGTCGAACCTCTGTCCGTTAATGGTCACCAAAATAAGTGCACGGGAGGAACGCCTCTTACCTTTTGCATTTTCACTTTCTATACAAAGGAGATTCGATCTGTTTAATAAACTAGTTCGAATTGATGAATTTTCCATGTTTTTCTGCCTGTATTTAATTACTAATCAAGGTTATTTGTATTTGCCTTATTGTTTTTCTCATCATGCATTATAGGCATCACATTAGGAGGGTGTTGATTAAAGATTAGCGGCAAAAAAAAAAACGGGTTTCTAATGGAAGAGTCAATTATACAAACAATCGAGAAGAATGCCGTGGTTCGGGACTGGTCTCTAAGAACTCAGAAGGAGAAAGGGGATAGTCTAGTGGAGGGATGTTTTGCCAATCTACTTGAGCACGTAACGGTCAATGTTCGCCAGAATAACCTTGAAGACTTGGTTCGGATTTGGAATCAGTGAGACTCGGACATTAAAGGTATATTCATTGAGAAGTACAGAGATATAGCCCACTTGATTACCATCAACATAGATGAGCGTTTGATCCAAGCCATGATCAGATTTGGGGATCCGGCCTATCAATGTTTTACTTTCAATCAGGAGGACATGACCCCAACTATAGAGGAGTATACTGCTTTGCTTCGTATTGATAATGCACAACCCTATAAGATATATGTGAAGGAGCCTAAGCCGATGACCTTTAAGAAGAAGCTAGTGAGGTTGACAGATATGACTGACGCGTGGGCTGAAAAGCAGATAAAGAAGAAGAATGAAGCCATTTGCATTCCATGGTCTTCCCTACGAGATTTGGTTCTGAACCATCCTGACATGATGAAAAGGGTAAATATATTTGCTTTGGCTATCTACGGTTTGATCATCTTCCCGAAAGTTCTCGGACATCTTGAAGTCGCGGTAGTTGATTTCTTTGAAAGATTAGAACAAGGAATCAACCCTGTCCCGACTATCCTAGCCGATACTTTCAGATCCTTGAGTAGTTG
The DNA here is from genome assembly GCA_025698465.1 of Gossypium longicalyx. Lineage (NCBI taxonomy): Eukaryota > Viridiplantae > Streptophyta > Magnoliopsida > Malvales > Malvaceae > Gossypium > Gossypium longicalyx. Next base: position 7,976,846 of record CM047004.1, read on the forward strand.
TCGAAGAAAAGGGAAAGGACGATTTATTGGATGCGCACAGTTGCTCAATGTTTGGATTTTGAGCCATTTCTGGAAAGTAGAGCGCACTCCGTTCCACACGTTTTCAAAAACATTTGCCCCATTGGAAGCCTATCTCAAAAAAGATTGGCCCAAGGAAGTCACCGAGCAACATTGGGTCTCAGTTTTTCAAAACCTTCGTGCCGAGGACATAACATGGAGAGCATCATGGATACGCCCATCAGTTCTGTTATACAAGGTCGGAGATTAAGACTGGGTGCCACTACTTGGTTTATGGGGAGGAATCGGCTATGCCCCGCTATTAGTCCAAAGGCAATTTTCTTCGCGACAGTTCATACCCGCCACTGGAGGGTTAGCACAATCCGAGTTCGCTTTTGCGGGTGAGGGATACATGAAGAGGGTCCGAGACACTGCAAAATCTTGGAAGAAAATTCATTTGGTCGAGTTGGCCCTGTACGCTGACACTCTCACTCAAGACTATGACGTATGGAGGATTCAGCAAATAAATCGTCAATGAGTTGCGCTTTTCAGAATCCCTTCCTAAAGAAATGGCCATCCGAGTTAGAAATGGAAAGGCAAGAGTTCGAACGCGAAAAGACCAAGATGTCAAGGGATCTCAGTGCTCTGCAAGAGGAAAATTACCAGTTAAAAATCGATGTTTAGATTGAAAGGTCTAAAACCGAGAAAGTGCAAAAGGAAATGGAAGTTGTAAGAAATGATTTAAGGGACCTTCATCTGGAAAACAAGAAATTGAGAGTCACTATCAAGAATAGCGGGTTAGGCAAATCATCATCGGAATGGAAAGAGGAGATAAGCAACATCAAAGGGGGAATAGAGTTTTGGAAGGGAAAAGCGAAAAAGGAAGAGGAAAGGGCCGCACGGACTATGATGGAGCTAAGGAAGAAGAACGCAGAATATGAAGCCGTGTCTGCCGAAGTAATGACTAGTCGATCTAAATTTCAAGAACTAAAAGAAAGGATACGGGATTTAGAAGACATACTGCAAGATCGTCAGCAACAATTGGATAGTCTCTTAAAAGCCTTGGAAGAAAAGAACGAGCAATACGATAGAGATGTCCACGCTTATAAAACGGACCTCCAAGAAAGAAAAATGCAACTTGGCTTCTTGATCAACAAAATCCGTGAAGCGGCCATACACATAGTACAATTATCAGATAAAGCAGAGGATCTCAGCTACCAATTCCCCCCGAGTCAACAATCGAGCATATCGGAATTCTTAGAGCGAATAAAGAAATATAGCGAAGTAGCTAGAAAGTTCGTGTAATAGCCAAATCAAAATGGCGAAATGTTTTTGTAATGAACTCTTTTGATGAATGAAATGCCTAAATAGGGGCTATCTTGAAATCAACACCAAATTCTTGTATATTTATTCATAACTAACATTCATTCGTCATTTATTCAACATTTATTTGTCATGCATTCATCTTATTCATTCATTGCATATTTCATAATCGTTCGCTAAGGTTAGGATCATATAATGCGCAGTTGTAACACCCCCTACCCGTATCCGTCGCCGGAATAGAGTACGAGGCATTAACGAGGACTACAAAAACACTTACAGATAATTTAAATATATTTTCATAACAACTTGTCTTGATTTCATACTATTTCATATTTAAGCTTTACTCACCAAAGTATTTGAAATATCATCTTTATGCAAATAACACACATGAGGTACATAATTCCATAATTCAGAATGAACACATTTATCAAACATATTCCACATTCATATATCAATGTCTCACATTTTCATATATCAATAACCGTCATTTTTCTTGTTTTTCAGATAATTATGTATAACCATTGATAAGCATGCAACTCATCAAGCTTCTTCTTGTCAATCACAATTTCAAATGACAAATTCGTGTGAATGAGCTCAACCTCATTAGGTATTTAAATTCTGTCATTTTGATTCACATACTCATAATTTACTAACATATCCTCACAAACACAATCTCTGAATGATAAAATCACATAATTGAGCTCAATAATAATAATGATAACATTACTTACATTTCTTTTTCCACATGTTACATTTACGACTTACCAACTTGTCCATTCAAGGAACAGCTTACGGATTTGAGTACATCATGATCTCAAGCCCGAAGTCTAGTGAAGCACATAAGTGCTAGACGGAAGCCCGAAGGCTAACTCAAGCACATAAGTGCTAGACGGAAGCCCAAGGCTAATCAAGTACATAAGTGCTAAACGGAAGCCCAAAGGCTAATCAAGCACATAAGTGCTAAACGGAAGCCCAAAGGCTAACTGAAGCTCACCAGAGCTGAACTGAAACCCCAAAAGGGTTAACTGAAACTCATATGAGTTAACGAAAGCTCGTAAGAGCTAAATGGAAAGCAAACACGAGAATTCGCAACAAATGCTGAATCTCGGTTTACTTGGGTAATTTACCACAATTCATCTTTTCACCAAAGATTGTACTTATTTCCTCGCGTTCTGTTCCTCCAAAATTCTCAATTCAATTTCATAACTTTTGTACATAATTTACTTATTTTCAACAATTATCATACATAAATATTAATCACCATTCATAAAATAATATTGAAATTTAATAATATTAACAAATGGTCACTAAATTTAGTTATATAAACTCACAAGTTCGATTTTTATATTATAGCGATAATCATAATTTCATAATAAATATTCCAAATAAAACATTATATCGTTTCTAATTCAACACTTATCGATTATAATCAGGCATGTGATCAATTTATACACGAGTCATTCATATATTTTTCTATATTTTTCCTCCTCCTCCTCTCCATCCACGTCCTTAGTATAAACAACACACTTGTAGGTAACATTATCCATAATTTTCACTATCTACTTATGTGAATATTCAAGCTGTCCATCTGTGTCATAGTCACTAAATTATTTATATTGGAGCTATAGAACTCCAAATTAAGTTCTGCTAATTTTTTCTGAAACTAGACTCATATATCTTCTTACCATAAAATTTTCATAATTTTTGGTTTGGCCAATTAATACAGTTTATTCATTGAAGTCTCCCCTGTTTCAGAGTACGACTACTCTGACCTCTGTGCACTACGAACCAAATTTCTCCCTGTAAAGAATTCCAACGACCATGCCGTTTGTTTCCCTTAAAAATAGACTCAATAAGGAATCCATGCATGTAAAGTATGACTCTAAATAATTTTTTTTACAATTTATGGTGAATTTCTAAAGTCAGGACAGGGGATCTCGAATTCATTCTGACCTTGTCTCACAAAATTTATCATATCTCATGATTTACAATTCCATTGCTTACATTATTTCTTCTATAAGAACCTAGACTCAATAAGCTTTAATTTCATATTTTATTCATCCTCTAATTCCATTTCTACAATTTTTGGTGATTTTTCAAAGTTAGACTACTGCTGCTGTCCAAAACAGTTTTAGTGCAAAATGTTGATTTCCATTTTGCCCCAAATTTCACAATTCATACAATTCAGTCCTTGCTCAATTAACCCCTAAATTAAGATAATTTTCTCAATTAATACTTTTAATAAACATTATAAGTTATTTCATAACTATTAAAATTTAGAATTTCCACATAACACTCTAACTTCAAACTCTTTTACACTTAGGTCCCAAACATTCACTTTCTATTCAATTCTTTCAATAAAATCAACATATAAACAATTTAAAGCTCTAATTCCATGTCAAATCATCATATACTTCCAGCACATATTCATAGCAACTTTCAATTTCTTTCATGGAATCAAAAACTAATGAATTCAACAAGTGGACCTAGTTGTAAAAGTCACAAAAACACAAAAATTTCAAGAAATAATCAAGAATTGAACTTACTTGCAGTAAAAATATGAAAAACCAGCTTGATAGAACTCTTTCCTGGTGTTTTTGCTGATGAGAATGCAGAAAAATAAAGAGAAATCTCGATAATTCCACTTTAGTCCTAACTTTATTAAGTAAATTTTATAATTTTCCAATTTTGCCCTTAATTCTCCTTGTTTTCTTGCTGATTTCATGCCCTTGCCGTCCAGCCCAAATAGACCTTGGGTCTATTTTCCTTTTAAACCCTCTTTCTTTTATCAATTAAGCTATTTAATCATTTCCTATAATTTTGCATTTGATACAATTTAGTCCTTTTTGTTCAATTAATTATCAGAACTTTAAAATTTCTTGACGAAACTTTAATACTAACATATTAACACTCCATAAATATTTATAAAAATATTTATGGCTCAATTTAAAATTCCCGAGGCCTCGATACCTCGTTTTCAATTCTAATTATTTTAATATTTATTTTTTTAGTACACTATTCACTATTTCAAAAATTTTCCTAACTTCACATTTAATTTATACTCACTAAATTAATAATATTTCCTACTCATTTGTCGGATTTAGTGATCTCGAATCACTGTTCCGACATCACTGAAAATTAGGCTGTTACAGCAGTTGCAATACTTCAAATCTGGAATCACGCCACTCGTATAGAACGCGTCGACAGGCTAGAACAATGGAGGCTGAATTCAATGAAAGGATTGAAAGAATGGAAAGAATCTAAAAGGAATTACAAGAACAATTGGCTAGGTCACAGCAAGAGACGAGAGACTTAATGGTGAGATCACGAGAAGAATCGCTTGAACAGAAAGATCAAATGAACAAGATGATGGAGATGATGTCAGCTTTAGTTAAAGGAAAATGACCCATGCAGAGCCCTGACATCGAGGAACCTCGCTCAAGAGTTAATCACAATCAAGACCCACTCTATCCCCCCAGATTCACTCCGCCACACGCCCACGCAGCACAAAGAGGGTACACCCAAGGGGAACCCACAGACCCAGAGCAACGGCCGGGGCCACCTGCTCATTTAGGGCAAGGAATATTCATATCAAGTCCTGGGGCCAATCCTGCTAACCCAATTGTTCCAAATTTGGACGATCCAGTGGAAATAGCCAGGTTGAGAATGGAGGATCACGAGGCTCAAGAGAAGTATAAGAGTTTGGAGGAAAGACTTAAAGCAATCGAAGGCACTGAAGTCTTCTCGGCACTAGGTGCTAAAGAACTCAGTTTGGTACCTGATCTAATTTTGCCTCCGAAGTTTAAGGTACCGGATTTTGAAAAGTACGATGGGACAAGATGCCCAAAAGCGCATCTCATCATGTTTTGCCGGAAGATGACCGGCTATGTGAATGAAGACAAACTACTCATACATTGTTTTCAAGATAGTCTAGTAGGATCGGCTCTTCGGTGGTACAACCAGCTTAGTAGGGAAAAGATCCGATCTTGAAAAAATTTGGCATTAGCATTCTGTGAGCAGTACAAGCATGTATCAGATATGGTGCCAAACCGGATGACCTTACAAATGATGGAGAAAAAGCCGTCAGAGACTTTTAGACAGTATGCGCAGAGATGGAGGGACGTCTCGGCCCAAGTGGAACCCCCACTAACAAAAACGGAGATAATCGTTCTCTTTATCAACACCTTAAAGGCTCCGTTTTATGACAAACTAGTGGGAAGCGCTACAAAGGATTTTTCGGATATCGTAATATCCGGAGAGCTTATCGAGGGTGCCATCAAAAGTGGGAGGATGGAAGGTTCGAGAAAGTTCAAGAAGGACAAAGACCCATGAAGAAGAAAGAACTGAAGCCCACATGGTGGGAATGGGAAGCCGTTATACCCCTAATCCGTATCCAAACCAACCCCGACCCCGAAACTATCCACCTCCGAATTTTTATTATCCCCCTCAAACCCCATACTACCAAGCACCACCTCCTTCCTACCCCGTATACGCCGCGAATCACCAAAGACCCGTCATCACATTTCCACAAAACACGGTACCCACTCAAAGCCAGCCCAGAAATGAGCCAAGGCCAGCAAGGCCTAACCCCGAGAGACCACAATTTACCCCCATCCCCGTGTCGTGATGGAATTATATCCTAAACTTTTGGAGAAACAGTTGATCTCTCCTCATTACATGGCACCCTCAAAACCCCGTGCATCTAAATGGTACAATCCGAATGCCGCCAGTGCGTATTTGCGCCGGGAACTAGGGGCACTCTACGGAAAACCGTCGGCCTTCAAAAGGAGAGTTCAAGGACTCATCGACGCGGGCATTCTCATGATTTGATGGTACTGGCGAGATGCCGGGAACCCATTCCCAAACCACACCGAAGGGAATGTGAGTGCAGTGGAAGAGGAGGACAAACGACAAAGTAGAAGATGGATTTCTGAAATAAGAGCACCTCTGTAGAAAATCTGGGAGGTACTAGTTGAAAAGGGTTTACTCTGTCGTAATAACAGAGTGTTCGAAGGAAAAATTGCAAAAGGTCAAATTTTCTGTGAATTCCATGGTTTTGAGAGGCACGACATTCAGTCCTGCGAAGAGTTCAGGAGATTGCTGCAAAATATGATGGATAATAAGGAGATCGAGATCTTTTATGAAAGCGAAGAGACTGATAGAGGAGAAATATGCGCCTCCGACAATCAATCGTCAAGTTTCCCGTATAGCGCCGACCGACCGTTAATAATTTATTACGATGCGAAGAAGGAGCCGGTAAAACCGAAGATGATCATTGAAGTACCATCTCCTTCCCTCTACAAGGACGACAAAGCCGTACCATGGAAATATGATATCAATATCGTCATACCGAAAGGTGGAAAGTCCGAAGCCACGACTGGAGATGTTGGGGAGGTAGGTCATTTTACCCGAAGTGGGCATTGCTATTCTAAAGAAGTCGAGCCAGCAAAGAAAAATAGTGATTTGAAACAAAAAGGAAAGGCGGTGATGAATGAGGCCGAAGTCGAGCAGGAAGTTCCACCCGTACAAGAAACTAAAAAGCCTATGGATGAGGAAGAAGCACAGGAATTCTTGAAATTTATCAAGCACAGTGAATACAATGTGATGGAACAGTTAAATAAGCAGCCAGCCCGAATTTCAATCCTATCTCTACTGTTAAACTCAGAGCCACACCGAAACGCTTTGTTGAAGGTGTTGAATCAAGCTTACGTAGCAAATAACATATCTGTTGAGAAGCTTGATCGGTGGGTAAATAATTTGAATGCGGATAATTTCATTTCTTTTAGTGCCGATGAGATACCGCCAAACGGTAGAGGCTCAGTGAAGGCACTGCATATTACGACTCACTGCAAGGGCTACATAATACCGAATGTGCTCATCGACAATGGGTCGACACTCAATGTTATGCCTTTGGCCACACTTTCCAGGATTCCGATGGATCTGTCCTATTTAAGGCCTTGTCATTCCACGGTAAGGGCTTTCGATGGGACGAGGCACGAAGTCATGGGAAAGATTGAAATTCCTCTGGAAGTGGGCCCGTATATATACGATGTGGAATTTCAAGTCATGGACATTACACCGTCATACAATTGCCTCTTGGGAAGACCCTAGATCCATTCTGCTGGAGCAGTCCCATCATCCCTCCACCAAAAGGTGAAATTTATTATGGATGGCTGTTTGGTTACCGTCGAGGGAGAAGAAGACATTGTAGCATCTATTTCTACCGACGCACCATACATTGAAGTGAATAAAGATGCTGTGGAATGTTCCTTTCGATCCCTTGAATTTGTCAATGCCACATTCGTCGCCGAGGGAAACAGAATTCCTATACCAAAACTCTCAAGAAATACCAAAATGGGTGTCGAGGTTGATCAGAGGAAGAGGGGGCTCGAGCAAGAAGAGGTTTAGGAGATATCTCGCAAGGAATAGCCGTGGCTCAAAACCAGAGTGCACCACAAGGCCGATACGGTTTAGGTTTTCAAATGACATGCATCAAAGAAGGAGACAATGGAAGAAGGATCAGGAAAGAAGGGTCGCAAGGACCTTAGGCCGGGAAATAGAATGAGAGCCTATAGCTTACCCTCCTTTGTCAAAAACATTTACGTCTGCAGGAACGATGTACCCCAAACAAAACAATACACGAAGCACACTATTAATCATTGAAAGGGGTCTCCAGAATGTCAGTATAAATGTCATTGACAAAGGAGATGGCGCAAGTAAAGACATCTTAGGGATACGCCCTTGTCCCCCGGACTTTATGTTGAACAATTGGACTGCGGAAGACCTTCTTGTAGTTTATAAGTCTTCAGAGTAATGCTCAAACATTAACCCTCTGTTGTGTCCTTAGATATAATAGAATTCTTTTGTAAGAGCTTGCATTAGCTCTTTATCATTCAAATGAATATCAATGAATATGCATTTTGTCACGATCTTTTGCATTATCGCTAATTTCATAATCATTTTCTCATTTCATAACCTACCCTTACATCTGCCTCATGCCATGCCATAACATTTCGTTTATTGGTTCCAATACTTAGATGCCCCTCTATAGTTTCCTTTTCCATTCAACTTTCAGGTGCTCAGATATCAACGGCATGAACGAACCCGTTACGAGTCCTGAAATCGATTTCGAGAAGGCTATTTGTTTAGGAGAATTCGAAGCCGAAGAAAATACTGAAGACTATATCTCGTCTCTCGACTTGTTAAGAATGGTGGAACAAGAGGATAAGCAGATTTTGCCTCATCAAGAATCTGTTGAAACAGTAAATTTGGGAACTGAAGAAAGGAAGCAAGAAGTGAAGATTGTGACCTCTATTTCGGGGGACACCAGGCATAATTTGATTGCTTTGCTCCGTGAGTACAAAGATGTATTCGCATGGTCATATCAGGACATGCCAGGATTGGATGAAGATGTGGTGGTCCATAAACTCCCATTAAAGCCAGAATGCAAATCCATTCAAAAAAAGCTAAGACGGATGAGACTTGAGATGTTGTTGAAAATAAAAGAGGAAGTCAAGAAGCAATTTGACGCTGGCTTCCTACAAGCCTCTAAATATCCAGAATGGGTGACTAACATAGTCCCAGTACCAAAGAAAGACGGTAAAGTACGAATGTGCGTGGATTATCGCGACCTGAATCGAGCAAGTCCTAAAGATAATTTTCCTTTGCCACACATCGATACATTGGTGGATAACACAGCCAAGCATTCATTGTTTTCGTTCATGGATGGATTCTCGGGTTATAATCAAATAAAAATGACTCCGGAAGATATGGAGAAAACTACTTTCATAACAATGTGGGGAATTTTCTGCTACAAGTTGATGCCATTCGGACTGAAGAATGCTGGGGCAACATATCAGAGAGCTATGGTGACGTTATTCCATGACATGATGCATAAAGAAATAGAGGTCTACGTCGACGATATGATTGTTAAATCCCGAGGGGAAGAAGAGCATGTAATGAACCTGAAGAAGTTGTTCGACAGACTGAGAAAGTTCCAGCTGAAGCTCAATCCGGCCAAATGTGCGTTTGGGGCTACCTCGGGAAAATTGCTAGGCTTCATCGTCAGCAAGAGAGGCATTGAAGTTGATCCAGATAAAATAAAAGCTATTCAAGAACTACCACCTCCGCGCACGCAAAAAGAAGTCAGAGGATTTTTAAGGAGGTTGAACTACATCGCTCGGTTCATTACTCAACTTACCAACCAATGCGACCCATTCTTTCGGCTTCTTCGAAAATATAATCTGGGAGAATGGAACGAGGAATGCCAGGTGGCCTTTGATAAGATAAAACAATATTTGTCTAGCCCTCCAGTGCTAGTACCACCAATTTCGGAAAGACCACTGATATTGTATTTGAATGTGTTCGAAAATTTAATGGGTTGCGTACTGGGGCAACACGACGAGTCAGGAAAGAAAGAAAAGACGATCTACTACCTCAGCAAAAAGTTCACTGAATATGAGGCAAAGTATTCGTCCATTGAAAAATACTGTTGCGCTCTGGTTTGGGTAGCTCGGAGACTCAGGCAATATATGTTGTATCATACGACATGGTTAATTTCGAAGTTGGATCTAATAAAGTACATGATGAAATCGCCTGCACTCTCAAGAAGAATGGCACGATGGCAGATCTTATTATCAGAGTACGATATCGCCTATGTGAGTCAAAAGTCGATAAAAGAAGTGCAATAGCTGATTTCTTAGTGGCTCGAACGACAGAAGAATACGAGCCATTGAGATTTGATTTCCCGGATGAAGATTTGATGTGCATTACGGAAAAATAGTACGAGTCATCAAAAGAAAAGTCATGGAAGATGAGCTTTGACGGTGCGTCAAATGCACTGGGGCATGGGATTGGAGCAGTCTTAGTATCGCCAGAAGGGAACCATTACCCGTTTACTGCCAGATTAAACTTCTTCTATACTAATAACATAGCGGAATATAAGGCTTGTATCATGGGACTTCGTGCAGCAATTGAACGAAACATCAAAACTTTAGAGGTATATGGAGACTCAGTATTGGTGATATACCAAATCTGTAGAGATTGGGAAGTAAGAGCTTCGAAGTTAGTCAGATACAGTGATCTAGTGGCAGGACTGATTAAAGAATTCAAAGAAATAACTTTTAATTACTTCCCACGAGAAGAAAACCAATTGGCTGATGCCCTAGCCACTTTGGCTTCAATGTTCAAAGCAAACAAAGAAACAGAGATAATGCCTCTTCAAATGAGCATATATGAAGTCCCAGCACATTGTTTCAGCATTGAAAAAGAGCCAGATGGACGGCCATGGTTCCATGATGTCTCAGAATATATCAAAAATCAAAAGTATCCCGAACAAGCAAATGAGAACGACAAAAGAACAATCAGAAGATTGGCAGCAGGATTTGTTCTCGATGGGGACATCCTGTACAAAAGAGGAAAAGATCAGGTGCTCTTGAGATGTGTAGATGCCGTCGAAGCTAGGAAAATACTTGAAGATGTCCATGAGGGAATTTGTGGGACACACGCCAATGGTTTCACTATGGCTAGGAAGATTATGAGACTTAGTTACTACTGGTTGACGATGGAAAGTGACTGCATTAGTTTTGCAAGAAAATGCCACAAATGCCAAATTTACGGCGATAAAATTCACGCAGCCCATTCGCCCATTCATGTCATGACTTCTCCATGGCCTTTTTCTATGTGGGGCATGGATGTTATAGGGCCAATTTTCCCAAAAGCCTCTAATGGACACCGATTCATTTTTGTGGTTATTGATTACTTCACAAAATGGATAGAAGTCGCTTCATTTGCCAATGTGACGAAGACTGCAGTTTGCAGGTTTTTGAAAAAGGAAATCATTTGTCGATATGGTTTGCCTGAGAGAATCATTTCAGATAACGCCTTGAATCTGAACAACAAGATGATGAAAGAAGTGTGTGAGAAATTTTAAATAAAGCATCATAACTCCTCGCCCTATCGCCCAAAGATGAACGGGGCTGTTGAAGCAGTGAACAAAAATATCAAGAAGATTATCGGGAAAATAACTGATGTAGCGACGTAAAAATTTAGCTCGGTCGCTAATTGTGGCGATTTATCAAACATTTGAAAACCAACTTTCAATTTTAAAAAGGGAGTCGCCACCGATCTTTTTCAGTGTGTGATCGGACACCTAATAAATTTATTTTAAAATAAAGAGAAGGCCGAGTTTAGGTCTACGTTAAAATCCAGAGAAGAATTAGGGTTCGGGAGTCGGTTACGCGCGAGGAAGGTATTAGCACCCTCGCGACGCCCAAAATTGGTATCTCCTAAACACGTGTTGTCTTTGTGAAAAAAAAAGAATAAAATAAATAAAATAAAGAACACACAAATTTTACGTGGAAACCCTTTCGGGAAAAAAAAAACCACGGGCAGAGGAGAAGAAAATTCACTATGTCGAAAAATTTGTATCAATACAAGAGGAATAGACTATGTCTATTTATAGGCTTGTAAAGCCATATTCTAGTAGGATTGAAACACCCTATCCTAATCAATATAAAATAGATGAAGTTTAATAAGGTTTAAAAAACCTTATTCTAAAATAAAATAAAAGAAATCTAGTTCTATATGGATTTTACTTTTATTTTATTTTCCATCATATTCTATAAGAATTTGGGTCATTTAATTCTAACAATCTCCACCTTGACACAAATTCTCAATGAACAAGTTCTTCATTGCGAACTTTCAATAAACAAGTTCTCCACCTCTTCCATAAAACCCCTTAAGGGTTTAACTCAACAATGAACACCAACCAAGTCTAAGCAATGCTCAAACTTGGTTTTAGGAAGTGACTTAGTCATCATATCTGTAGGATTTTCATGAGTACTAATTTTGCTCACAACAATATCACCACGAGCAATAATATCACGAACAAAATGATACCGAACATCAATGTGTTTTGTTCTCTCATGAAACATTTGATCTTTTGTAAGAAATATAGCACTCATTGTCACAAAATATCATGCTGATTTGAAGGCCTTCATTGAGTTCACTAAATAGTCCCTTCAACCAAATAGCTTCTTTGCAAGCCTCGAATCGCCATGTACTCACCTTGATGATAGACAAAGCGATCGTAGTTTGCAAAATGGCTTTCCAACTAATTGCACAACCTCCGATTGTAAAGACGTAACTTTGTGAGAGAGATCTTCTTCTATCAAGGTCTCAAAGAAAATCAGCATCAACATACCCTATGACTCCATCTTTAGTTCTTCCAAACTGTAAGCAAACATCGGTGAGTGCCTCGTAAGTATCTTAAAATCCACCGAACTACTTTCCAATGTTCTTTACCGGATTTGCCATGTATCTCACTAACTACACCGATCGCATATGATAAATGCGACGCGTGAACAAACCATAGCATACATGAGAGATCCCATTTGCACTAGAGTATGGAACATGTGACATGTACTCAATCTCATCATCCGATTGTGGAGACAAAATCGATGAAAGTCCGAAATGAAATTTGCTAAAGGAGTACTAACAGCTTAGCACTCTGCATATTGAACTCAAAGAACTTTCTCAATGTACCCTTCCCGACTTAGGTACAATTTACTTGATTTTCTATCTCTGAGAATCTCCATACCAAGTATCTTCTTTGCTGGTCCTAAATCTTTCATCTCAAATTCTTTACTTAGTTGGGCTTTGACCTTTCTTATCTCTTCTTTATCTTTTGCTTGCTATCAACATGTCATCAACATAAAGAAGTAGATACACAAAAGAACCATCACTATTTTTCTTAAAGTAAACACAAATCATCAAAACTACTTCTTTTGAAATCATGAGAAGTCATAAAGGAATCAAACCTCTTGTACCACTTTGTCTTGGTATTTTGTTTCAAACCAGTAAAGGGACTTTTTTCAAAGCAAACATAGTTCTCTTTTTCTCAAATCAGAAACCTTCTGGTTGTTGCATGTAAATATCCTCATCAAGCTCTCCATGCAAAAATGCGCTTTTACATCTAATCGCTCAAGCTCCAAATCATGCATGGCCACAATACCAAGCAAAGCTCGAATCGAACTATGCTTAACAACTGGGAGAACACATCATGAAGTCCACTCCTGGAATTTGATCAGAACCCTTTGCAACAAGCCTTGCTTTATATCTCGGGTTCTTCAACTCCTGAGTCCCTTCTTTCTTTTTAAATACCCATTTACAACGAATGTACCTTTTTACCTTTAGGAAGTTTCACAAGGTCCCATGTTCTGCTTTTTTTGTGGAGTGATTTCATCTCTTCTTGCATAGCAAACATCCACTTTTCGAGCCTTCACAGTGCGCACCTCGGAATAATTAGATGGCTCTTGATTCGCATCTATATCTTCACCACATTCAAAGCATAAGCAACTAGATCACCCTCAAGATATTTCTTTGGAGGTTTAATTTCTCTTCTAGTTCTGTTTTTGGCGATAGAGTATTGTGGTGAAGAAGCAACTCTATTCTCAATTTTTGTATGCGGCTTGAGGAGTTGACTCAGTATTAACTGATGCTCTACTTGTTTTTGATTTTCTTTATTGGAAGAGTCTTTAAGAGATAAGTTAGGTAGCATAGCGGTTTCATCAAAAACAACATCTCTACTAATCACAACTTTTCTATTTTCGGACACCATAACTTATACCCTTTTACACCACTTTATAACCAAGAAAAACACATTTAATGGATCTCGGTTCCAATTTTCCATTATCAACATGAGCATATGCAGGACACCCAAAGATCTTTAAATCGTAATAATTAGCGAGGATTACGGACCATACCTCTTGTGAGTCTTTTTCTCAATGGCAACGGATGGAGATCGGTTGATCAAAAACATGCGATGAAGCCGCTTCGCGCCCAAAATGACTTCGATAAGTTGGCATTTGACAACATACATCGAACCTTCTCCATGATCGTTCGTTTCATTCGTTCGCAACGCCGTTTTGTTGTGGAGTATGACGAATCATCGGTGTCTTATGATTCCTTCGACTTGCACAATCTATTAAACTCATCGAGCGTAACTCTAAGCCATTGTGCGTGCGGAGGTATTTTATCTGCTTTTTCCGTCTGTTTTTCAATCATAATTTTCCAAGACTTAAATGCGGAAAACACATCACTTTTTCTCGCTTCGGAAGAACGCCAAAACTTTTCTCGGAAAAATCATCAATAAAGGTTAGCATATAATTAGCTCCACCTCTGGAAGGCACTCTAGATGGCCCCCACAGGTCAGAATGAATATACTCCAATGTTCCCTTCGTGTTATGGATTCCTCTAGTGAATCGAACTCTCTTTTGTTTTCCAAAAACACAGTGCTCACAGAAATTCAGTTTGCAAATTCCTTGCCCATTAAGAAGTCCTCTTTTGCTCAATTCTGCCATGCCATTCTCACTCATATGCCCTAGGCGCATATGCCAAAGTTTAGTAATATCATCATCGACAAGGACGAGGAAGCGATAGTGCATCACCATAGAATATGATAGAACCACCAAAAACATATAACTTGGCAATCTTTCTCTGTCCTTTCATCACAACAAGGGACCCTTTGGAAATCTTTAAAACCCCACTTTCAATTTGTATATATCATGCCCTTTTGAATCAAGAGTACTCAACGAAATTAAATTTCTTTTCAATTCGGAACATGCCGTGCGTCACTAAGTGTTCGACAACTCCATCAAACATCTTAACTTTAATTGTTCCAACACTGCGATTTTACACGAAGTATTATTTCCCATCAAAACAACACCTTCGTACAATCGTTTAAGTAAGTTGTAAACCAATCCCGATTGGGACTCATATGGAATGCAGCAGCTGAATTAAGTATCCACTCCTCGCTTACTTTAGAATCATTGATGAAGCGACTAGAAGTTCACCATCATTGTAGTCTTCTACAACATCGCCTTCACCGAATTTTTGGTTGTTTTCCTTTTGATTCACAACCTCCCTTTTAATCTTATTTTGTAGCTTATAGCACTCAGATTTAATGTGCCCTTTCTTCTTGCGAGAGTTACAAGTTTTACCTCTGTTTGAAGACTTGATCTACCCTTAGATTTACCACGAGGATTCCGTTCTGTGTCCTACCACGATCATCATCAGCATTCCGATCTTGTCTCCCACGAACAATGAGACCTCTCTCCCAGAGTCGGGTTTAACCACAAGATGCTTTATCTTATCATACGAGGTTAAAGAATCATAAACCTCATCAACTGTTAGAGACTCACGGCTATATAAAATCGTGTCTCTAAAGGTTGAATAAGACAGGGACAACGAACAAAGTAGAATCAACCCTAGATCTTTCTTATCATCTTGAACCTCCATGGCTTCCAAGTTTGAGAGAATTTCTTTAAACAACTCATTAAGTGTTCGTGGTGCTGACGCACCTTCCTCCAAACGATGAGCATAAAGACGCTGCTTCATATGCAACTTGCTTGTTAGAGTTTTCGACATACATATTTGTTCTAGCCTCTTCCATAATGCAATGCGCTTTTCTCTTTTCATCACATCTTGCAAAATTTCGTTGGACAAATGCGGATGTAATTGTGTTAATGCCTTTCGATCCTTACGCTTTTTCTCTTCATCTGTTAATGTCGAAGGCATCTTATCTATCCTAGCGGGGCATCCTCCGATCCATCTCATGCAAGAATCGCTTGCATCTTAATTTGCCACAACGCAAATCTAGTGTTGCGATCCAACAAATGAATTTCATATTTCAAAGACGCCATTACCGTGATCGAGATGAATAACCCTAAGCTCGATACCAATTTGTGAAAAAAAAAGGATAAAATAAATAAAATAAAGAACACACAAATTTTACGTGAAACCCTTTCGGAAAAAAACCACGAGCGAGAGGAGAAGAAAATTCACTATGTCGAAAAATTTGTATCAATACAAGAGGAATAGACTATGTCTATTTATAGGCTTGTAAAGCCATATTCTAGTAGGATTGAAACACCCTATCCTAATCAATATAAAATAGATGAAGTTTAATAAGGTTTAAAAAACCTTATTCTAAAATAAAATAAAAGAAATCTAGTTCTATATGGATTTTACTTTTATTTTATTTTCCATCATATTCTATAAGAATTTGGGTCACTTAATTCTAACAGTCTTGATTTTCAAAAATACGGGTTCAAGATAATATTAAATCGTGATCCAATCAAAACACGAGAAATCTTTAAGTTTTTTTTATTATTGAGAAGGACATACCGTTTTAACACGAGTCGATTGATATTCACCCAACATAGCGATGAAATCGATGACATAGTGTTTAAATTGGTATGTTACCTTGATTATTGAAGTAAATAAAGACACGAATCAACATCTTAAAATAATGGACAACGAGGTAATACATAAAAATGGGTGGGAAACGGAAGACAATAATTGGAAATACATCCATGCACATAATACATACGACAATAATATTAAAGACAATGACAATGCATGCGATATTAAATATAACAATAGTATCAAATACGAGAACACAATATATATACATATACATATATATATAGTAATAATGTTGGAAATATACTACATATAGTATTTGAAATATTTATGAAGTGATAAGAAAAAAATACATAACTATTGATGTTAAAGTATGTACTTATGAAAAATGTATGTGTATATAAGGATGAAAGATGTTTACATAATAATACTAAATAGAAGTACTAATATATATATATACATAATATATTTAAAATGAACACGTACAATATACATATATAATAAAATACATGAAGACTATGATATTTTAAAAACATATATAAATAATAAGAAAAATATTATAATAAATACTAAAAAATCTATATATATATACATGTATAATAATGAACAGTACGATATTCAAAAATAATACTAATAAAAAATATACACGTATACGTGTAATGAAATATATGTACTAACATTGATAATAAGTATAAATAATATATGCATGGATAAAAGTACAACATTAAAAGATATATACGTAATATAAAAAAAAGTATACATAATATATAGAAAATATGATATTTAAAATGAATGATACACATGTAGTAGTGTAAAAATATATGGTTAATAGAAAATAAAAAGTAGAAATAAAAATATACACGATAATACTACATAAATACATATATATATTTTAAAATGAATGCATAATATCGTTAGAACAACATAATAAGTATAGTAATAACTATAATGATATATGAAAATAATACTATATAGGGAGTATATATATATACCGGTATAATAAAATCAACCAATATTAATAATAGATACAATAGGGTGAAATAGATATAATAATATGTGCATAATGCAATAAAAATATATATACGTATGTGGTAAAATGTGAGAAAATGTACACGTAATATATAAAAATGCATATATAATATGGCATCAACGTATATATACAAAGAATGTATACGACATACAAATATGTTAACAAAAACAACAATATTAAAACTATCAGAAATATTATATACTATACACGAGTAAAAATAATAATATTAAAACAACTATTAATAACTTTATATAAAAACGTATACATAACGAGAAAATTATATATACAATAATAATAATATAGATTAGAAATAATAATGTTGAAGAAAATACCTATTAATAACCTTACACAAACATACACCTATATATATTGAAGATATATATATATATATATATATATATAATAAATCATATACTAATAATAATAGTAATAACAACAATAATATGGAATACAAAAAGAACAAACTATAACAAAAATATTAAAAGAAAGAAATAAAACATTACTACATACATATGAATATATACATTCATAAAAATACACTAATATACCTAATAATAATAATAGATAACGTAATAATAAAAAAATGAATGACAAGATTAATTATTAAAATGTAAAAATAATAAAAAGGATTGAATCGAAAACAAAATAGAAAGCTTGGGATGGATTTTAAAATATAAAACAAAAGAAGAGGGCTTATTTGAATGCGCACAAAAATATAGGGGATCAAAAATGCAATATTTCAAATTATTAAAACGCTGCGCAGTAGGGGGCTAATTTTAAAAATCGGATTAAATTTCAGGGCTAATTTGTAAATAAAAAAAACTTGATTGCAAAACATCAAAAAAGCGGAAGGACTGCGCGCATAAATATCCCATTCAAACGAAAACACACGGATCCTCTAGCGGGTCGGGTCGGATGGGTCGGGCATGGGCAAAATGACGCCGTTTTGCTTATGTTCGTGGGGGGACCAAAACGGTGCGTTTTGGTCCCCTATATAAGTTAAAAAATTTTCAAAAAAAACATTTGGGAAGGTGATAAGGAAAAAAAAAGAGAAGAAGAGAGGGAAGAGGAGAAAGGAGAGAAAAGAGGGGTTCCGGCCAAGGGGAGGGTTCCGGTCCGGTCACGGACAGGACACACACACCACACTGCGCCACCACCACAGTAAAGGTAAAAATTCCTCTTTTTTATATATTTTTATTTTCTTTTTATATTTATGACATGTATGTATATATATAAATCAGTAGAATAAAAAGAAAAAAAATAAGAATAAAGATAAAATAATAAAATTAAATAAATCACCTTAAATGCTTTCTCTTCGATTTTTGATATTGGATTCTCTGATTTAATACTGCCTTTGTTCTTTGGCTGATAAGGTTATTATATTTTTTTGCTCAAAAGTTGCATGTTTTTTTATTCTCTTTGCCTAAGAAAAATGCCCGAACCCCCTACCATGTTCTTGAATCGGGTTTTATAACCCTTTTACAAACTATTTTCAATTATTTTTTTTGTTGTCATTTCCTTTCTTTTCTTGTAGGTGCCACTTGCTGATGGGACAAGGGCGGTGCTGGTGGAGCAGTGGTGGTGTGATCGAGGGCATGGGGCGATCGGAGGGTTGGTGGCGCAAGTGGGGGTAGGTGACTAGGGTTTCAAAAGTCAAACCCTAAGTCGAATTTGGAGTTTTGGGCTTCGGGTTGGGTTTTAGTGTGGCTGTTAGTTTAGTTAGGTTGGTGGGCTTGTTGGGTAGGGGTTGGTTTAGTTTGGGTTAGCTGATGGGTTGGAAAATGGTTAGTTGGGTTGGGGTTAAATTGGGTTTTTGCTGGGTTAATGGGTATTTTGTAAGTGGGCCAAATTGGCCTACAACAACTGAGACTTATAAAGACTGGCATGAGAAGCTACCATTTGCTTTGTATGCATATCGCACATCTGTGTGGACATCTACGGGAGCAACTCCTTTCTCTCTGGTTTATGGAATGGAAGCTGTGCTACCTATCGAAGTTGAGATCCCTTCTCTACGAGTCTTAATGGAGTTGAAACTAGAGGAAGCAGAATGAGTTCGGGCTCGATATGACCAGTTAAACCTCATCGAGGAAAAACTTCTAAAAGTAATTTGTCACGGACAGATGTACCAGAAGAGAATGATCGCGGCCCATGATAAGAAAGTACGGCCAAGAGAATTCCACGAAGGAGAACACGTGCTGAGAAAGATTCTTCCAATACAAAAAGACCTGCGAGGAAAATGGGTACCGAATTGGAAAGGACCATACATCGTGAAGAAGGCATTCTCGGGTAGAGCTTTGATTCTCACTGAGATGGATGGGAAGGAGTTACCTAACCCAGTGAATTCAGATGCTGTGAAGAAATATTATGCTTGAAAACAGGGAATCAAGATGAAAACCCGAAAAGGGCATCTTAAAAAAAAAAGATCAATGTGAAAACCCGAAAAGGGCGTCTTGATTAACACAAAAGATTAGAATGAAAACCCGAAAGGGCATTCTAATGAAACAAACCCGGGCTTAAAGAGCAATGAGGTTGAACGGTGGGTCAAATAGTGAGACTACAGTATTTGAGGCATTTCTGAAAGCTCGAAATCTTCTACGCAAGAAACCATGCTCGAAAAGATTCTTGACTGAGGAACGTGGAAGAGTTCATGCGTTGAATGTCTGGAGCATTTGTATTTGTTGAAATGCTATCCCCTTTCTCTTTGTGACATTTTTTACTATCATTGGTTAATCTTTTTGTTTGTACATTTGAAATGAATAAATGTGAGGTATCTTTTTGTCCCAACCTGACCATTTTTTGCATCTCATTATGTATTTCGTTTATATGATAAATAGTGGAATGACATACTCTAAACAAAAGAAATGTTAAGCATTACCCGGATAAGGACTTGATAAGTACAAGAGCCTCAAAGCAAGGACAAAGTTCAACTAGGGGCAAAAGAGTGATATCTGAGAAATGTAGATTACTCGTGAAGCTAGAGGACGGGTACAGGGCCTGAAGAGAAAGTCAAGAGTCAAAACAATGAACGCAGATCATCAAAAATCATGACGGAAAAAGGGGCATATGATAAACAAGCCCAAGGCGCATAGCATAATCATGTAGGCATAAATGCATTTAAGACCAACATGTGCATATCATGATGACATCATGCATGACATATCAGTACTCCAGTGAGCAAGAAATTTTGAATGATGGCTGTACTAAATCAAAAAAGGACACCTGAGTTCCACCAGATGACAGATTTTGGCATTTTGATGTTTTTATTTTCAAAAATCAACTCATATTGCGAGAAGTGAGTTGAGCCTCAGGACACGCTGAGGTATTTTCAATTTGTATTTTCAAAATATCAACTCATATTGCGAGAAGTGAGCTGAGCCTCGGGTCACATGCCGAGTTATTTTCAATTCCTGTTTTTCAAAAAAATCAACTCATATTGCGAAAAGTGAGTTGAGCCTCGGGGCACGCTGAGGTATTTTCAATTTTTGCTTGTCAAAAAAAATCAACTCATATTGCGAGAGATGAGTTGAGCCTCGGGGCACGCTGAGGTAATTTCAATTTCTGTTTTCAATTTATGTTTTTCAAAAAAATCAACTCATATTGCGAGAAGTGAGCTGAGCCTTTTAATTTCTATTTTTCAAAAAGTCAACTCATATTGCGAGAGGTGAGTTGAGCCTTTTAATTTCTGTTTTTCAAAAAGTCAACTCATATTGCGAGAAGTGAGTTGAGCCTTTTAATTTCTGTTTTTCAAAAATCAACTCATATTGCGAGAGGTGAGTTGAGCCTTTTAATCTATTTTTAAAAGAGTCAATTCATATTGCGAGAAATGAGTTGAGCTCAAGATCACATAAAGATTGGAGCTGATTGAAGACACCAGACTTTGTCTCCCTGAAGTTGCAGTGGAGCTGATCGAGGATATCAGATCTTGCCTTTCTAAAAGTTACAAAAGAAAAGATCACAAACCTCATCTCACTGAAGCGATAGAGAAGCAGATTGAAGTTGTAGACCTGATCTTTATGAAGCTGCATGGAAGCAGAGCAAAGCCACAAATCTTATATCCTTGAAGCTACATTAGGGTAGACCAAAGTTACAAAGCGTATATCAGAATATGCAATGGATTGAACCAAAGTTACAAGATGGGCTGGAAGGAAACTATCTGAACAAGAAGAGCACCGAAGAGGTCCAAACTCGACAAGACTGGGCAAATTTGGTCTTCCTTGAAAGTCTTTGCTCTATTCCCGTTGCACGACAATGAGCAAAGAGGGGCAGCTGTAGAAGCCCAAATTAAATCCCAAAACCCATTCCTAACAACCCAAACCCCAAATATTAATAACCAAAACCCAATTACAAAAAAAACCAACCCACCAAACTAAACCTACCCAACAGCCATTAAACCCCAAAACCCAACAGCAAGCCCAATACATACCTAACCCAAAACAAAAATAAAACCCTAATAGCCCAACCCGAAAATAAAACAAAAAAAATAAAAAAGAAGACCCTAAAATAAACCTAGTGCCGCCCCTAGTCTCTCGTGCTCGCCATGCCACCACCTGCTGCCACCTACCTCTCGCCACCACCTGCTCCTCCAAGTTGCACCATCACCTGCAAGAGATCAGAAAGAAAAGACAGAAATAATAAAAAAAGATAGATGTGAAAGGGTTATAAAAACCCGATTCAAACTTTGTAAAGAGGAGGCCATTTTTGTTTTCATCAATAAAAAGAATAGTTTTAAAATACATACACAAGCAGTGAACTGAAGGAAGGAAAATACAACAACACCAAAAACAGATACCCCATAAACGAAAATCAAAATAAAAAATCAAGGGTGACTTTTTTAGTTTATTTTGAATCGGCTTTTTTTTTCTTTTCTTTTTTTTTTTCCTTTTTCTTTTCTACTTATACTTGTACATATGCATATAAAAAAGGGATAAATATAAATAAAAAAAAATTACCTTTTCCGGCCACCGTGCGGTGGCCGACGCCGACGACGGATGGCGGTCCGACGATCGGACCGGTGACCGGCCATGTGGTCGGAAATCTCCTTCCCCCTATCTTCTCTCTTCCTTCTCTCTTTTTTTTTTTCTTTCTCTCCTCACCAAATGATTTTTTTTCAAAAAATTTGGCCTTATATAGCCTTCCAAAACGACGTCGTTTTGGGGGCTGCCTTTTAACCCCAAAACGACGCCGTTTTAACATGGATCGGATCGACCCGACCCGCTAGAGGATCCGCGTGTTTTGTTTGAATGGGTTATTTATGCGCGCGGTCCTTCCGCTTTTTCAAGGTTTTGCAATTAAGTCATTTTTTTGTTTTCAATTTGGCCCCATTATTTTTTGCGCTTTTCGATTTAGTCCCCGCTAATGTGCTGCGTTTTAATGGGAAGGAATAATTGCTGTTTTGGTCCCCCTATGTTTTGTGCGCGTTCAAATAAGCCCTTTTCTCTTTATTTTCTTTCAAATTTGCCCCAAAACTTTGTTATTAATTCAATTTTAGTCCTTTTTTTATTTGTTTTTGTTTCTTTATTAAATATTACATTTTTTTGTATTTCAATATTATTATTATTATTATTATTATTATTATTATTATTATTATTATTATATATTAGTGTATATTTTTATTTACGTATATATATATATATAGTAACGTTTTTATTACTTTATTTTAATATTTTTATTATAGTAGCTTTTGTATTTTAATATTATTATTATTATTATTATCATTAACATTACTATATATTAAATTATATTCTTATTAGATGCATATATATATATAATACTGTTTTTAATGACTTTATTTTAATATCATTTTATTATATTTACTTTTTGTATTATATTATGCTTTTATTATTATTATATTTATTATATATTAGCGCATGCCTCTTACACCGTATATATTTTTAATACGTATTAATAGTCAATTTTTAATATATATTATATGAATAATTTATATAATATCATGTATATATTTTAATATTATTAGTTATATATCTTTATACTATTATATTTCTAATACTATCTTGTATTCTTCTGCACCATTATTAGTTACATATATATGTACGAACTTATGAAGCGTATAAATAGTATTTTTATATATTATTATCATTTCTAAATATATGTATACATTGTATGTATTTTATATATATTATGTATATATTTTTAATGTCTTTTATTTCTTATACTATTCCATGTATGTACCTTATATCATCTTATGTATATATTCTTAAATACTATTATATATATGTGTTTTAATACCTTATTGTATATATATTATTATTATTATTAACTATTATTATTATTGCTAGTATTGTTATTATTATTATTATTATATTAGTGTATATTTTATATACGTATATATATATATATATAGGTAACAATGTTTTTATTACTTTATTTTAAATTTTATTATTATATTATTATTATTTATTATTATTATTCTTCTTTTTATATATTATTCATACTATCATTATTATATTATTACCACTATTATATTTATTATATTAGTACTATTATTGCTATCATTATCAATATTAGTATTATTGTGTGTTTTCATTATATATATCGTTTATATTTATAGTGTTATTTTAATATTGTGTTTACTATATATTTACCCTCTTCACATATTATTTTATTTTTAATATTATTAAGTTATATTTTTATATTCTTTTATTATTATTATTATTATTATTATTATTATTATTATTATTATTATTATTATTATTATTATTATTATTATTATTATTATTATTATTATTTTCATTATTAATTTATATATACATATATATTTTTGTACACATATCATTATTTTACATTATTGTCGTAAATATTATATATATATATATATATATATTCTATGTCGTCTCCTAATATTTCTTTTATCGTAGTTATTATCATTATTAATACATACTTTTATCATATGCATATATACCTGTATTTTTATGTACATATTATTATTATTATTACCAAATATATCATTTTTCCTTATTTTATTATTAGTACATGATTTGTTTTTATTTTCCCTTTTTTGTAAATATCATTGTTATTGTTATTCTAATATTCTGATATTCCATGTCAATATTTTTCATTAATTATATCATTGTTTGTATCGATTATCCATTAATGATTTCTTGTTTTTAGAAATATTTTTCATGTTTTTAATTAATTTCAACACATAAGGCAACGTATCGGTTTAGCACTAGTCGTTGATTTCATCGCTATGTTGGGTGAATCATATCGGCTCGTGTTGAAAACGGAACGCCCTTCAAACAAATCAAAATTTAAAATCTCTCGTCTTTTTCAATCGGATCATGATTAAATCTTATGTTGAACTCGTATTTTGAAAACCAAGACAACACATGTTTAACAAGATACCAATTTTGGGCGTCGCAGGGGTGCTAATACCTTCCTCGCGCGTAACCGACTCCCAGACCCTACTTTACTCTTATTTCGACATAGACCTAAACTCGACCTTCTTTTTACTTTAAAAATAAATTTGTTAGGTGTCCGATCACACCTATAAAAAAGATCGGTGGCGACTCCTTTATTTTAAAAAAAAAGAAACCAAACTTTAGTTTTCAAGTTTTCACAAAATCGCCACAATTAGCGACCGAGCTAAATTTTTTACGTCGCTACAGTTTTATTTGATTTGAAATTTTTTTTAAAAATTTTTGTATTAATTAAATAATTAAATTGAGTTATTTGAGTTATTAATTTTTTTCGAGTAATTTAAGTTCGAGTCGAGTTGAATTTTAAAATTTGAATAATTCGAATAACAAATTTGTGTAAATACCCGTTTGATCCCTATCAATTTTGAAAATAAACAAATCGATCTCTCTCTCAACAAAAAATACAAAAAAAGTAATTCAAAGTAATTTTCAAAAGTTAAAAATAATTTTTAAAATTTTAAATATTTATAAAAATTCTAAATTTTATACCTTTTTAAATATATAAAAAATTTTAATTTTTTTCTAAAATGATAATTTTAGGACCTAAATAAGTTAATTAATAATTCAAATTTATATGGTTTTAAACTAATGAAGAAAAGAAATCATCCCCAAGCAAATATCAAATAGTCATGATTCTAATCATTCTTAAATCAAATAATTAAATTTCAATGTTCGGATCTCAATAAAATTTTGACACAAACTAAGAACATATTACTCTTGAATAAAATGGTGCTGATAAAGTATTATAAAACTAAAATAAATATAGAATAAACAAGTGAGAAGAACAAAAGATTAAATGATGATTCAACTTCTACTTGGGATCCAACAAGCTTGAACATGCCCTCTATTTATAGGGTTTCAAAAATCACAAGTTACAAAGTTTAAGGGCCAACATTAAGGTGCCCTATAAATGATTTTAGGGTTATAAGATAATGAATTTAAGGGTTATGGCCATGCATCTTTTACGGATTACAATAGGATAAATTTAGGGTTATGGACATCCATTTATCAATAGATTTACAACAACATAAACAATTTATATTTTTAAAAAATGAATTATTATGATAAATTATATAAAATACAAAATAAACATCAAATTAACATTAATTATTCTCCAAATCAATCTTCCCTATTTTTATAAATTCATCTACCATTATCTTCTTTTTTTCAAGTACCTTAATTAATTCTCACTTATCCTCAACATTATAGTATATGATTAGAGCTGGGCAAAGAAATTGAAAAATTGATTCCAACCGATGTATTTGATTTAGTTTGGTTCAGGTTTTGTAATGTTTGGTTTGATTTCAAGTTAATATTATCACCCAAATTGCATAATTTGATTCAGGTTCATTTTTTTCATATGGAACCTGTTTTATTCAAATCAACCCAAATGAAAAAAAAATTATATTTAAAGGAATAGTTTTAATACAATAAGAAATTGATCATTTCAATGTTTATATGGAGTAATTAATTTAATTGTATTATTATTATTATTATTATTATTATTATTATTATTATTATTATTATTATTATTATCATTATTATCATCATCATCATCATCATTAAAAATTAGATATGATCATACAAAAAGTTAAAATTATAGAAATATTTCATAAAAAAAGTTATAAAAGTGTGGTTTTGTATTAGAATAAGTGGATTTTTTTAAATATAATTTTTATAATAATTTTTATAATAATAATTATAAGCATAATTATAAGCATAATGATAATACTTTAAAATGACATACTTTTATGTGTTAATTACATATATATTTTGAGTATGATCTTACTAATTTGGGTTCTTTATGGTTTTTTATCTTTTAAGGACTAAATTGAAGGTAAAAGGAAATTTGGGGACAAAAAGCGTGAATTTAAAAACAAAATAGGTCAGCATGCAAAATAGGAAAGAAGTGGTGCCGAAAATACAAAGTGTGGAAGACTTGAGGGCAAAAATTTAAAGCAGTGATTTATAACATAAGACTTTATTTAAATTTGAATTTTATTTTTAGGATTATTGTTAGAATTATTATGATATTGTTACTGTAACACCCCAAACCCGGCCTAAACGTTATAGCCGAATCTGGCGATGTCACATGTGATGGAATTGAAATCGATTTTATTAAATTAAAACCATTTATGTTTATTAACTTCTATTTATCTCTCATCAATTTCAAAACTATTTTCTCGTTAATTTGATTCGTTTAAAAACATATTCTGTAGCGGAAGCTTTTAAAACCGTGATATTTAAAGAAAACCGCTCGCGTTTAGGAAAAACGTTATTTTTAATTAAACCGAGTTTCTATTGAGTTTTGCAGTTTAAAAGTCCATGAAAACAGTTAAAATCCAAAATTAAAGCAAACAGTCCAAAAGACCCAAATTACATCGAAAATACCCTAGAAAGCAAATAGAAAATAAAATCCATAAACGAACTTAAACCAGTTCAATGTACATATGGTCACCGTTGAGTCCTCTGTAGCACCGATCCGTCTAAATCTGGGGATTACCTGTACAGATAAAACAGAAAAGGGCAAGTTTACGTAAACTCAATGTATAATTCCCACAGATAACATGCATACAATCAATCAACAGTTATCAGTCACATACAGTCTGGGGCCTAAGCCCATTACAGATTCAGATACAAATTAGGGCATTAGCCCATCGCAGATATAGTATGCATTCAGTAAAAGAAATCAGTATCCTACCTACCAACTTCTACACACCATCTCCGACTATCCCTACACACTATGTGGGGTTTAAAACACCCACCCAGCCCTACACACCAAGTCGTACCGAATGCGGCACATATCAGTAATATTGCAACTGAGCTGCCAGATAATAGGCATGAAAGCCTTTCAGTACACTTCCTTCAATAATCAATCATCCCACCCAATGCAGATACAACTAAACATGCTCAATGCAGATATTTAGAGATACATGCTTACATGCTAAAATTCAGTTATTAGTCATACATACAGCTCAGTAAACATGCATAAATTTGACATGCTTAATACATGCATTATATATATTCAGATCACACGATCTAGGGTCTAAGTAGCACTTACCGACCCTACATTAGGTTCACAGTCGACTTGGGCGACCCGTGAAAACCTAAAAAACATTTTAGCTAAATGGGCCCACACGCCCAGATTGGCCTTGCCCGTGTAGATCACACGATTTGGCCCAGATATCATACGCCTGTGTGGCATGCCCGTGTGGGCCCACATGCCCAGTTTGGCGTATCCCGTGTGGATCACACGGCCACGCCCTGGCCATCACACGGACGTGTCTTGCGCACGGTCTGACTTTCATAGATCACACAGTCGTGTTGACGCACACGGCCTACCATACGGGTGACCACACACTCGTGTGGCGTCGAAAGTAGCCTTTTTTGGCTTTTACTGAAAGTTCTATTTCTGCGTTTTGGGTACACACTTGGATTGTTTTCACTACTAACACAATCTCGAGCCTTCCAAAAGCCTAAAAATAGAATAACCATTAACGATTTAGCAAATTTACTAACGAATTCGATACAAAGGAAACGATACGAAACTCACTTACCGCCAACGGTAATTACTGCTAACACGTTCTAAATCGTCGAAGTTCTAACGGATGGTTCCTCGTCAGTTCCTGCACATAATGATCTTTTAGAATTACTATCGTTTCAAAAAGAACCCTATTGGTAAAAACCCCACCATTCGAATAAACTTAACAAAATCGAAACTCTACTTACAATAAGGCACAATGATCACGAAACAACGCACCACGAGATTTTCACGGTAAAAAGAAGGAATCGAACGTAGGAATAGAGGAAGGAAAAGAAAAAAAAAAGAAAATGAGCATAGAGAAACCTACGTGAATCTTTTCTAGAAAGAAGAGAAAACAAAAATAACTAATCAGATATTCTCAAAATCCCCTAATTTTCTCCACTACCCCACTACTGATAACTTCTTCAGAATTTTAATTACACTGAAACACTTACGTAAAACTAAGAAAAAATAAACTCCCATGCTCGTGTAGGGATTCGAACATAAGACCTTCAACAACCTAACACTCAACTTAACAACCAGACCAGCAAGCCTATTCTGATATGATTTTATAAATAATTTAATATAAGCTCATTAATCAAGTATAAGTTTTAAGTCAGAAAAATACCAAAATTTACCAAAGTTAAGGCTTGAACCTAAGACCTCTCAGACACTCCCAGAACACTTATCCACTGAAGCAGATACACGTAGAAATAAGAATTTAGGGGCGTTACAACTCTACCCCCTAAAAGAAATTTTGACCTCGAAATTTACCTGATCAGAACAGATGAGGATACTGCTGACGCATCGTATGCTCAGGCTCCCATGTGGCCTTCTCAGTGCTATTATTCTGCCACAACACCTTTACTAAAGGAATAAACTTCCTCTTTAGAACCTTAACGTCTTAACCCAGAATCTGAATTGGTTCCTCCTCGAAGGTCAAATCTGGTCTAACCTCAATCTCCTCAACAGGAACAATATGAGTAGGATCAGAGCGGTAACGCCTCAACATTGAGACGTGAAATACGTCATGAATACGATTTAGCTCTGGAGGTAACTCCAACTGATAAGCTACCGGTCCCACTCGCTTTAGAGTTTGGTACGGTCCAATAAACCTAGGGATCAGCTTGCCCTTCCGACCGAACCTCAGAACTTTCTTCCATGGTGAAACATTAAGAAACACAAAATCCCCCACAAAGTATTCAATCTCACGTCTCTTCAGATTTGCGTAAGACTTCTGTCTATCAGAAGCCGCCTTCAAATGATCCCAAATCAGTCGTACTTTATTCTTAGTCTCAGAAACCAACTCAAAAACCAAGACTTGACGTTCACCCAACTCAGTCCAACACAAAGAAGTATGGCACTTACGACCATACAAAGCCTCGTAAGGTGCCATCTGAATACTCGACTGGAAACAGTTATTGTAGGCGAACTAAGCTAACGGCAAATAATCCTTCTAACTGCCTCAAAAATCGATAACACAACTCCTCAACATATCCTCCAGTATCTAAATCACTCTCATCGGTCTAAGGATGGAATGCAGTACTAAAGTCCAATCTCGAACCCAGAGCCTTATGTAACTTTTTCAAGAACCAAGACGTGAAGCGAGGATCCCTATAAAAAAGATTGAGACCGGTACCCCATGCAGTCCCACTATTTTAGAAATGTAGAGATTCACCAACTTCTGAAGAGAATAGTAAGTCCTAACTGGAATGAAGTGAGCAGACTTGGTCAATCGATCCACAATGACCAAAAAAGAATCCTTCTTTGTGGGTGTTAGAGGCAACCCACTAACGAAATCTATAGTTCCTCGCTCCCACTTCCATAGCGGAATCTTAAACGGCTGTAGCAAACCCGAAGGTAACTGATGCTCAGCCTTAACCTGCTAGCATGTCAGACATAGTGCCACAAAATTCGTAACCTCTCGTTTAAATCTTGGCCACCAGTATAGTTCCCGAAGATTTCGATACATCTTATTCCCACCAGAATGCATAGCATAAGGGCTACTATGCGTTTCTCTCAAAATAGACTACCTCAGATCAGTATCATTCGGTCCACAAATCTGACCACGGAAACAGAGTACCCCATCATTATTTAGCCCAAAGTCCATAGTACTGCCACTTTTAACTTAACGAAACTAAAGACCCAACGGTTCATCCTCTAACTGCCTAACTCGAATATGTTCTATCCAAGTCGATTTAACCTGCAGCTCAGCCAACAAACTTTCATTTTCGAACAAACTAAGTCGAGCAAACGTCGCTCTCAGATCAATCATTGCTCTACGGCTCAACGCATCGGCCACTATATTGGCCTTGTCAGGATGATACTCAATATTACAGTCATAGTCATTAAGTAGCTCAATCCATCTACGCTACCTAAGATTCAACTCCTTCTAGGTCAGGAGGTACCTGAGGCTTTTGTGATCGGTGTAGATGATACACCTCTCACCGTACAAATAATGCCTCCAAATTTTCAAGGCAAAGACTGTGGCGACCAATTCCAAATCATGCGTCAGATAGTTTGCCTTATGCGTCTTGAGCTGACGAGACGCATATACCACAACCTTACCATCCTACACCAGAACACAACCCAGACCCATGTGCGATACATCACTGTAAATCATAAACTCTTTTCCAGGTTCAGGCTGTATCAGAACAGGAGCCTCAATCAGAATAGTCTTGAGCTTCTCGAAGCTCTTCTACTGTACATCACTCTAGAGAAACGAAACATTCTTATGTAGCAACTTAGTTAAAGGTACTACAATAAGTGAGAAACTTTCCACAAACCGCCGATAATAACCCACCAGACCCAGAAAACTGCGAATCTCAGACATATTCTTAGGTTGTTTCTGATCCAGTACAGCCTCAATCTTCCTAAGATCGACTTGGATCCCATCAGCAGACACTATATTCCCCAAAAAAGTACCTTCACGAAGCCAGAACTCACACTTACTGAATTTAGCGTAAAGTTACTTCTCACGCAGGATCTGAAGTACCACTCTAAGATGCTCATCCCCAGTCTTAGAGTATACCAGAATGTCATAGATGAAGATAATGACGAGCTGATCGAAATAAGACCGAAATACTCAATTCATCAGGTCTCTAAATACGATCGGTGCATTCGTCAACCCGAAAGGCATAACTAGGAACTCGTAATGCCCATAACGAGTCCTAAAAGTAGTCTTATAAATGTCCACATCGTTAACTCGGAGCTGATGGTGCCCAGAATGAAGATCTATCTTAGAGAATAAAGAAGCCCTTTGGAACTGATCATATAAGTTATCGATCCTCGAAAGTGGATACTTGTTCTTAATAGTTAGCTTGTTCAACTGCCGATAGTCTATGCACATCCTTATGGTCTCATTCTTCTTCTTAACAACTAATACCGGTGCTCTCCATGGAGACACACTGGGACGAATGAAGCCACGGTCCAACAACTCCTACAATTGAGCCTTAAGCTCCTTCGATGCTATTCGATAGGGGGCGAAATCTCAAATTCCACTTACCAATTCAGAGGTAAACCTGGTAGCTCTTCAAGAAAGACGTCCAGAAAATCCCTTACAATTCTGATGTCCTTTACAGTAGAGTCCCCAGAAATAGAAACACTAATATAGGCCAAGAACGCATCACGTCCCTTACGAACCAGTTTTTCAGCCACCAGTGCAGAGATCACATTAGCAAAATAATTCTGACGTTCTCCAATCATGACTGTCTCACTATCCTCCTCAGTTCTCAAGATGACCCTCTTAATCGCACAGTCTAGACTGATACGGTGCTTAACTAACCAGTCCATACCCAGAATCAGGTTAAACTCCCCAAACGGAAGCTCTATCAGATTAGCCAGAAATACCGACCATTGAACCTCTAGTGAAACATCTCTATACCATTTGCTAACCTGAACCGATTGCCCCAGTAGACTTAGTACAGTCACCTCACTAGAAGTACTTTCAACCAAGATCCCCAAGTTTCTAGACACAGTGTTAGCTATATAGGAATGTGTGGAACCTATGTCTATCAAAGTAAGATAAGGTACATCATAAATTAAGAACGTACTGGTAATGACGTCTGGAGCATCTCTGTCCTCTCGACGACGAGTAGCATAAACAAGAGCAAGCTGTTTCGCCTCAGTCTGTCTAACACCTCTGCTTTGTACTATCTATCCACGGCCCATACCGTTACCACCCTTAGCCTAACCACGACCCCTCAGTGGCTGCTAAACTCTATGGATGCATAGTACCAGAACTAGGAGCTTGCACCAGATCGGCCCTCAGTGGACAATTCCAAATGCGGTGCTCTAATGACCCACACCTTAAACACGCCTCAGGCCTCCTCCAAAACTCACCCTGATGGTGTCTACCACAATCTCCACACTGTTGCAATCCAGTAGGAGCAACAGGGGGCTTAGCTCTAACCGACCCATTAGTCTTGGCCTTTTTCTTAGGCCTCTGTATCGAACTCAGTGGCTCTGGATTCCTCTTGCTCTTACTCTTCTCACGATCTTTGTTTTAGTGCTCAGCGTGCTTAACCTCTTCGGTGATCTTCGTATTCTCTACCAAAATGGAGAACTATTGCTCCCTCTGCCATTCTTAAATTAGACACATCTATCATATTTAGACGCCACCATACCTCGCACATAGCGGCTCAATTTCAAAAATTCGGCCTCATACTTGGCCACTGATCGGTCTTCCTAAGTAAGGTTCAGAAACTCACGCCTACGAGCATTGATATAACTTGCTCGCACATACTTTCCTTGGAAGGCAGACTTAAAGAACTCCCAAGATAGACGATCGGGCTGAGTGCCCTCCTTAACAGTCAGCCACCACTGATAGGCCTCATCGCGAAGCAACGAGACTACACCCTTCAATTTCTGCTCAGGGGTACAGTCTAAATCGTCTATTATCATCTCAGTAGCCTCCATCTAGTACTTAGCCACATTAGGGGCGACTCTAGTGACACCCCTAAAAAGTTTAGCTCCATTGTATTGGAGTCGTTTCGTAACCTACCCTCGACCTTCAGACACAATGTTGGGCCTAATGACCTTCTCTAATATCCTTAACCTAGCCTGAGATAATGTGTCATCACCAGCCAAACGACTCAGAGACCCAGTCTCAGTAGCAGGTGAAACTGGTGTCTCACTCGTGTCTAAATTTGGCATACTGCCTAGAGATGAGGACTCAGCTCGAGCCCCCTACGACCTCTACCACGGCCTCGAGTACCACATCTACAGATACCTCGTGCGCTCATTGTAAGTTTAGAGTTAGTCAGTATTACGAATTTTATGAATTAGTTACAATTTCAGTATTTATTAACAGATGTTTTATGTAAAGCAGTATCATAAATTCAGAATTTGTTTTTCGCAAGAACGGTCACTATCAGTTTCAGTTTCATTACAGTTTCAGTATACACTAACTAGAGTGTTTTCAGAACTGACTATCTATAATAACAATTTATTAGAATACTTACAGAACCGACACCGGAGGCTCAATGTGCCACATTCTCAATCAAATCATTTTAACAATCAGTTCTTAAAAACTAAGTTTTAGAACCCAAAAATCTATAGTCGAGTTTTGTAACCTAGCTCTGATACCATTAAATGTAATACCCCAAATCCGGCTTAAACGTTATAGTCGAATCTGGCGATGTCACATGGGATGGAATTGAAATCGATTTTATCAAATTAAAACCATTTCCTTTTATTAACTTTTATTTATCTTTCATCAATTTCAAAACTATTTTCTCGTTAATTTGATTCGTTTAAAAATATATTCTGTAGCGAAAGCTTTTAAAACCGTAATATTTAAAGAAAACCGCTCGCGTTTAGGAAAAACATTATTTTTAATTAAACCGAGTTTCTATTGAGTTTTATAGTTTAAAAGTCTATGAAAACAGTTAAAATCCAAAATTAAAGCAAACAGTCTAAAAGACCCAAATTACATCGAAAATACCCCAGAAATAAAATAGAAAATAAAATCCATAAACAAACTTAAACCAATTCAATGTACATGTGGTCACCGTTGAGTCCTTCGTAGCACCAATCCGTCTAAGTCTGGGGATTACCTGTACAGATAAAACAGAATGGGGAAAGTTTACATAAAATCAGTGTGTAATCCCCACAGATAACATGCATACAATCAATCAACAGTTATCAGTCACATACAGTCTGGGGCCTAAGCCCATTACATATTCAGATACAAATTAGGGCATTAGCCCATCGCAGATACAATATACATTCAGTAACAAAAATCAGTATCCTACCCACTAGCCTCTACACATTATCTTCGACCATCCCTACATACCATGTGGGGTTTAAAACACACACCCAACCCTACACACCAAGCCGTATTGAATGCGGTACATATCAGTAATATTGCAGCTGAGCTGCCAAATAATAGGCATGAAAGCCTTTCAGTACACTTCCTCCAATAATCAATCATCCCACCCTAATGCAGATGCAACTAAACATGCTCAATGCAGATATTTAGAGATACATGCTTACATGCTAAAATTCAGTTATTAGTCATATATACAGATCAATGAACATGCATAAATTTAACATGCTCAATACATACATTATATATATTCAGATCACACGATCTAGGGTCTAAGTAGCATTTACCGACCCTACATTAGGCTCACAGTCGACTTAAGCGACCCGTGCAACCCTAGAAAACATTTTAGCTAAATGGGCCCACATGCCCATGTGGCCTGCCCGTGTGGGCCCACACGCCTGTGTGGTCCACACGTCCAGATTGGCCTTGCCCGTGTGGATCACACAGCTTGGCCCAAATATCACACGCCCGTGTGGCATGCCTGTGTGGGCCCACACGCCTGTATAACCCACATGTCCAGTTTGGCGTAGCCTGTGTAGATCACACGGCCATACCCTGGCCATCACACGATCGTGTCTTACGCACGGCTTAACCTTCGTCAATCACGCGGCCGTGTTGACGCACACGGCCTACCACACGGGTGACCACACGCCCGTGTGGCGTCGACAGTGGCCTTTTTTGACTTTTTTCGAAAGCCCGATTTTTACGTTTCGGGTACACACCTGGTTCATTTTCGCTGCTAACGTAATCCTAAGCCTTCTAAAAGCCTAAAAATAGAATAGCCATCAACAATTTAATAGGTTTACTAACAAATTCGATATAAAGGAAACAATACGAAACTCACTTACCGCCAATCACCCGTGTGGCGTCGACAGTGGCCTTTTTTGACTTTTTTTGAAAGCTTGATTTTTACGTTTCGGGTATACACCTGGTTCATTTTCCCTACTAACGTAATCCTAAGCCTTCCAAAAGCCTAAAAATAGAATAACCATCAATGATTTAACAGATTTACTAACAAATTCGATATAAAGGAAACAATACGAAACTCATTTACCGCCAACGACAATTACTGCTAACACGTTCTAAACCGTCGTAGTTCTAACAAATGGTTCCTCGTCAGTTCCTGCATATAATGATCTTTTAGAATTACTATCCTTTCGAAAAGAACCCTATTGGTAAAAACCCCATTATTTGAATAAACTTAACAAATTCGAAACTCCACTTACCACAAGGCATAATGATCATGAAACAATGCACCACGAGATTTTCAAGGCAAAAAGAAGGAATCAAACGTAGGAAGAGAGGAAGGAAAAGAAAAAGAAGAAAAAATGAGCACAGAAAAACTGACGTGAATCTTTTCTAGAAAGAAGAGAAAACAAAAAAAAAACTAATCAGATATTCCCAAAATCCCCTAATTCTCGCCACTACCCCACTATTGATAACTTCCTCAAAATTTTAATTGCACTGAAACACTTGTGCAAAACCAAGCAAAAATAAACTCCCACGCTCGAGCAAGGATTCGAACACAAGACCTTCAGCAACCTAACACTCAACTTAACCACCAAACTAGCAAGCCTATTTTGATATGGTTTTATAAATAATTTAATATAAGCCTACTGATCAAGTATAAGGCTTAAGTCGGAAAAATACCAAAATTTACCAAAGTTAAGGCTTGAACCTAAGACCTCTCAGACACTCCCAAAACACTTAACCATTGAAGCAGATACACGTAGCAATAAGAATTTTGGGGCGTTATAGTTATATTTAATTTCAAATTATATATTTATTTATCTTCTAGAGTTTAAATAGTAACAAACTAGGTTTTTTATGTATTATAAATAGATGATAAAGTGACATGAATATCTACTCATCACTTCTGTAAAAAAAAACTCCTTCCCCTTAAGGCTCTTAGCTTTTTGTTATCAAGACTCCTCCAAAAGAGTTCAACCTTTTCAACGAGTATTTATCATTTCTCCGTATTATGGGACTGACGCTTCCGTCCATGTCCTTCCAAAAGTAATCTTTTCATCTTGTGCAATGAACAGTTACTTTGTATGTTTTGGGAAAGTTGCATAGTTGGTTCGTTAACTTACTGCGCCAGAGGTTGTCAAACCCAATTCTACTATAACTAGCTTATTCGATCATGAGAAGGATCATCTAAAAAGTCTAGGATTGAATCCAATGAGGATTAAGATAACCAAATGTTGGAATCCCTCAAATCAAAGAATCTCTTTCCTCAACTCTGTTTCTTTTTACAATTGCAATTTCAATTTATACAAATTCAACTCGTCCATATTTTTAATTCTATTTTTTTATATTTTTCCTAGGTCAAACATTTTTCTTGGGCACGATTGTACCCAGGATTTTGAGAAACAAGGATTTTGATAAACAAGTTGTAGCAATTCAAAGTTATTTTTTGTGCTTTCAATGACACACCATTATAATTATAATTTTTAATTTTAGGAAAATAGTTTATTAAACTTTATAATATTTTATTTATAAAAGAAGCAATTCTACACAAGCTATTAATTATATTTATTTGATAGTTATGAATTTAATAAATTATATTGACATATAGTGATGACTCAAATTTTTTAGGTATGTAATGATTCAATTATAACTAATTAAAGTTAGCAACTAATTAGAAGAAATGACACAACAAAACATTAGGCATAAGAATGTTTTATCTATTAGCTTTCCTTTTAACCACTTTAAATGATTTATACACTAAATAGCTCAACTTAAAATGATTTTTAAATGATTATGATATTAATTTAATTATTTAATTCACTTTATAAATGTATAAATGTATCTAGAGCATTTATTATGATTTTTATGAAGAGAAAAAAAAATCAAGAATTGCAATATTGGATTTTTTAAAACTAAGATAAGGAGACAATTTTTTTTGACAAAACTCATGTTTCCTAAAACCGTTGAATTCTCCCCTATATATGATATATAGGAATTGGTAAGAAGATATAACTTCAAAGCTCCAAAATTC
The DNA here is from genome assembly GCA_025698465.1 of Gossypium longicalyx. NCBI lineage: Eukaryota > Viridiplantae > Streptophyta > Magnoliopsida > Malvales > Malvaceae > Gossypium > Gossypium longicalyx. The sequence goes on from CM047004.1 coordinate 8,014,688, forward strand.
TTATGTTTTCATGACTTTGAGGGATTACTTTTTTGTATCATTCATGTCTGTTTTATGGGACATATTTAGCGTTCATGACTACCATTCTTAATAATATCCGTTTTAAATCTCCCTCTAAATATACAATATACCTTACTATGGTACCTAACACTTATTGTTGATATACTACTTTTAGGGCATAGATGTTTTGTTTTGAAGGATAATGTGAGGTATATATATTCTCTTATATTCAATGGTTCTCATTCTTTTTTGTATGTGTTTTTGGAATTGTCACGTATGCCTTCTGAGTTTTCAATTATTTTCCTTTGCAAACTACTCATAGATATATATTCATTATTATGGGAAAAATTTATTATTTTTTATAATATCATTTAAAATTTGTTTTTCAATTATAGGTATAATGTCAAACTTAACTCTTAATTGTTATATCGTTTATCAATTTAACTTTTGTTCTTATTTTGAGCTAAATTTGAAGATTAATCTTTTAAAAAGAGTCAAATTGTTGTTTTAAAACAAAAATGTTGACTAAAAAATTTAATTTTTTTAACAACGTTAACATGACAACTCGTGTAGAAGTCCATTTATACTTTATGTTGACACTTGACATGTCATTATTTATCTTATATGCCACATTAATAAATAATTTAAAATTTATATAAATATTTAAAAAGTAAAAAGATACATAAAAATTTCATAGAAATTTAAAAAAGAAGAAGCATAAAGTGTGTGTAGGTTTGCATACGGGTTGCCATGTTTAAGCCTTTAATGTTTTTGTTTGTATTTTAATTTTAAAAAATTTAATTATTTTTAAAAGGTTAATGATTAAATTTTATTTTTTTAAAAAAATGGGAGGCAAATTGATAAGAAAAAAATATAAATATTGAAAGCTAAATTTGACATTATTACTAAAATACATATAAAAAAATAGTAGATAGCTAGTCATCCCTAAATTATTAATTTATATAAAATAAATTAAAATTATACATATTCAAAAAATAAAGAAAGGATAACCACCTAAAGAAATTACAATATATCTATCGGAACGAATTTAATAACTAATTTTTCACATTTTATAAATTCATTAAGAGAATAGATATATATCACAACTTTTAAAACTATTCCAAACTTGAAACAAGAGTTGAAGTTTTAACCAGAGTACAACAAACATCACCATCTCACATAACTCCTTATTTAAATTGCTAAGGTTTCAGCCTTTACAAATTTGATTTCTTTGGGATTTCAACTGAATTTAATTGGTATAATTATGATTTTATTGCCAGCTGTAACGCTTTATTTTGCCTAAGATTTGACCCATCGCCCCTCACTATTGGACTACTACTGTCTAAGAGAACAATACTGCAGATTGTTCTTGGAGTCCTTGATTTCAACTATTCTCAAGCAAACGCTAGTAATTCCTTCTTTAGTTGGATCTTTTGAAGTGGAGAAAAGAGTTTGGCATTAGCATTCTTTATTCCAAGCTAGATTCAAGTAAGCTTCAATAAATTGGCCATAGCATGCATCTTATATTCTGCTACTTGTGTTGCCTTTTATTCTGTTATTATCTCTAAATACACCCAAGTCTTATGTGATCTTACGTTTGTTGCATATATGACATTTTGTTCAGTCCCTTTATTTGGATCTCATATGCATATATATCAAAATGAACTGCCTTATTGTGCCTGTAAGGGAAGATGTATTATTTGAAGACTAGATCTGCCGGTTTGGAGTTGGGACCTATGGTGTCAACAACCAGATCTGTAGTGTATCCTCCCATTATGTCTGTAATTTAAGTGAATTTTGTTTGAAGTTATATCTGCATATGGTTAGAGTATTCAACCACTTAAACAAGCTCAGGTGGCTCTATTTGTATATATTATTGTAATTGTAGTTTTGATTTTCTAATATTCTTAAACTTAATCATTAAAATTTGATGCAGGAAAACAAGACCTTTTTAATGGATGCACTCAATGGGCCAATCCTTGATGTTATTAAGTTCATCGGTCGTAATGCTAGCAAATATCTAAAATACCAAAAGAAATTCACGAAATACGTTGATGATTTCAATCAAGCACGAGCGGATTTGCGTGCCAAGGAGGCTGATTTTCAACAGCAGTTGGAAGACGAGCATCACTTCGGGAAAACGCCAAAGCAGGAAGTTAAAAGATGGTTTGAGAAAGTAGAGCAAAAGCTTGGTCATGCTCAACATGTTGAAGATAAAATCAGTAAAGGAAAATATCTCTTCCGCTCATGCTTGGGGAAGCTTGTTGATGGGGCGACTCAGGCAATGAAGGAAGTGTATGCTGAAGGAAATTTCTCGGGGGGCTTGGTTGTTAATGATCCTTCTACCATAGCGGTTAATCTACCTACACCGGAAGTAGTAGGTGCGGCCAATGTTAGAGAAGAAATTTATCAGTACTTGATGGGAGATGCAGTTGGATTGATTGGTGTGTGGGGGATGGGCGGAATCGGGAAAACAACCATTATGAAGGATGTCCATAATAGGTTGTTGAAAGAGAGTAAATTTAGAAAATTGATTTGGGTAACTGTATCTCAAGACTTCGATATTCGAAGACTACAAAGTAACATCGCTTCTCAATTGAAGAGAAACTTGTCAGATGATGAAGATACAATCGTCCGTGCAGGGAAGTTATCAGAAACGTTTAGAGGACAAATGAGGTATGTGCTAATATTGGATGATGTATGGAGAAGCTTTTCCCTTGAGGATGTTGGAATCCTTGAGCCAACAACAAATAATGGATGCAAATTAGTGTTGACCACACGTTCAGAAAGGGTTGTTGAATCAATGGGATTTAAGAAAGTTAAAGTTCCTTGTTTTTCTATGGACGAAGCCATGAACCTATTCTCAAGCAAAGTTGGACAAGACATGTTGCCCAATCCAACTTTAGAATCATTAATGGAACTTGCTGTAAGAGAATGTGGTGGACTTCCTCTAGCAATTGTCACACTGGCTGGTTGTATGAGGGGAAAATCCGATCCTTGTATGTGGGAAGATGCTATAGAGGAATTACGAGGCAACATCAGAAACATCAACGATATGGAAGATAAGGTGTATGGATGTTTAAAATTCAGCTATGATCGTCTGCAACGAAAAGACCAAGATTGCCTTTTGTATTGTGCATTATATCCTGAAGATGATGAAATCGATAAAGATGAGATCATTGAAAAGTGGATGGAAGAAGGGCTTATAGATGGAATGGGAAGTAGAAAAGCAATGGAGGGTAGCGGTCATTCCATTTTGCAAAAGCTTGAAGAAAACTGTTTGCTAGAAAGGGTTCAGGATAGGTCATGTATAAAAATGCATGATCTTGTTAGAGATATGGCATTGCATATCACAAGGAAAAGATTTCTGGTAAAAGCTGGTATGCAGTTGGAAGAGGTGCCAAACATGGAGGAATGGGGTGAAGATTTGGAGAAGGTTTCTTTAATGTGCAATTCCATCTCAACAATTCCTCAAACCATGAAATGCCTGAAATTTCCGAAGCTGACAACATTGTTGCTCTCATGGAATGAATTGAAAGAAATTCCAGAATCTTTCTTTGAGCACTTTCCTAACCTTGAGATTATTGATCTTTCACGTAATTGTTTTGAGAGTTTGCCTAATTCTATTTCTAGTTTGGAGAAACTCACAGTATTGTTACTTAGAGGATGTTGGGATTTAAAGAGTTTGCCTTGTTTATCGAAACTTCAAGCTTTGAAGAAATTGGATCTTGGAGGCAGTGGAATCGAGAAAATCCTCAAGGTTTGGAAATGTTGGTGAATCTTAGATATCTCAATCTTAGACGTACCATTCGTCTAACGGGGATTCCTACTGGAACACTCTCAAAACTATGCCGGCTTCAGTATTTGGCAATTCATTTTAAATTGGAAAGCGCAGAAGAGTTGAGGGAATTGAATAAGTTGGAGGTTTTTGAGGGCTGGTTCCATAACGTGTGTGGCTTGAACACGTTTGCAAGTAAGAGAAAAACGCTTTATAAATTCTCCATTTTGGTTTCTGAAATCACCTTTGTTCGTCCCCTGGTATTTAGTAATGTTGTTAGATTTAAAGGGATTAAAATTGATGCTGGAGATGAAATTATACTTCCATACGGCATCAAGGAATTAAGTCTACTAGAGTGCAGGGGTGTGAGAAGTATAAACGATATTGGATTGAGGGATGCAACTGATTTGAAAAAATGTGAACTTCGTGGTTGTAGTGAGTTGGAATCTGTAATTTCATCCCACTGTGATCAGCTTCAAAAACTCGAGTCTCTGGATCTAATTGAGTTAGAGAATTTGAAAGTCATAGTTGAAGCTGGAGCTGGAGAATCATCAGTCGGCAGATTTTCCTCCCTCAAAGAGATCACTCTATGGAATTGCGACAAAATTAAGAAATTGTTTTCAGCTGATTGGGTTCTAAGCAACCTGGAAGTGATGGATGTTAGGTATTGTAGTGAATTGGAAGAAATAATAACAGAATCCGAGAAAAAAAGATTGGGTTCCAGTAGTGAAACCATCAAATTCCCTTTCCCCAAACTGAGGAGGTTAGAATTGTGGAGGCTAGTACAATTGCAGCGCATTTGTAGTGAAAATGGAGTAATGGTTTGTGATTCTCTCCGATCCATTACAATAAGTGATTGTCCAAAGCTAAAGCGGATTCCTCTATATCTTCCACAGCTTGAGATTGATGATGAAGGAGAACTGTCTCCTCCTAAATCTCTCCAGATAATCCAAGTGCGTCCATTAGATTGGTGGGAAGCAGTGGAGTGGGAGCACCCCAATCTCAATATTAAGAACGTTGTTCGACCCCTTGTTCAGGTTGTGGAATGGGATTAAGATGTTTGATGAAGTCTATTTAAAACCACAACAGTGTAGGCGAATCTTTTATCATACATTTGCAGATCATTCTCTCTTTCTTTTAAGTGTTTATATAAAATATTAATACTTGTCTTGGTCTATTGTTTTGGTAGATGGTAGATACAATTGAAGAAGAAGATGAAGGGTATGGTGCTCTTTAATAAATAGCTGGTTATAAATGGTGTTTTATTTCCATGAATAAAGATTAAACCGTCGACTACATTTTATAATTAATCTTTTTCATGCATTTTTGTTAATTTGGGTGTTAGGGTTTTATTGAAATCTTCTTTTAGTGTAGGATAAGGATTTTGTTATTTGATATTTTTAATTCTAAGTTAAATATTGGTTATAAAATTATTTATTTTTTATTATAAATTAAGAAAATTTACTCGCTTTAGGCTACACTATTGAAATAAATAAAGTTTATTTTGTTAAAATGTGTAAATAGTAAATATGTTTATCACTAAACTCGAACTTTTTTTCTAACATTGAATTCATTATATATTTTTATTATATCTATTTTTTATATAATGCTTATAATTACATATAACTCCTCATCAATCATTAAATAAGAATACAATATGCTTAAATGCACTTGAACTTACGTTCTTTTGCACTAACAACAATATCGATGTCAATTGAGTTAAGATTAAATTTACAAATTTGATGTATTGTTAAATTTTATATTTTTTTAATTTTTAATTTTTATATAATTTATTTCATGAAAATTGTAAAATATTAAATAAAAATAATTTGAAAGGACTTAGATGAATTAAAATTGTAAAAGATGTGAAATAATTAAAGTAAAATTTGAGACCTAATCCTGGCATTCCACGTACAGGTCGTTCTGGCCCCAAGCTGCACTGTGCATGACATGATAATAAATGGGTTGCAAGAAAAAGTAATGTGTGCTGACGGTGAGCAGTAAATTAATAAATGGACAGACATATATGTTAACTTTAACCCCTAAGACTTTCACTTCTATTTACAATAGATTAAGTTTTCATTAAACCTGTTTTTCTTGTTGATGATTACATTCTATTTTTTTATATTTTTCTCAGGTCAAACATTTTTTTTGGGCACGATTGTGCCCAGGATTTTGAGAAACAAGTTGTAGCAATTCAGTGTTATTTTTTGTGTTTTTAATGACACACTATTATAATTTTAATTTTTAATTTTAGGAAAATAGTTTATTAAAATTTATAATATTTTATTTATAAAAGAAGCAATTCTACACAAGCTATTAATTATATTTATTTGATAATTATGAATTTAATAAATTATATTGACACATAGTAATGACTCAAATTTTTTAGGTATGTAATGATTCAATTATAAATAATTAAAGTTAGCAACTAATTAGAAGAAATGACACAACAAAACATTAGGCATAAGAATGCTTTACCTATTAGCTTTCCTTTTAACCAGTTTAAATTATTTATACACTAAATAGCTCAACTTAAAATAATTTTTAAATGATTATGATATTTATTTAATTATTTAATTCACTTTATACATGTATAAATGAATCTAGAGCATGTATTATGATTTTTATGAAGAGAAAAAAAATCAAGAATTGCATTATTAGATTTTTTTTAAAACTAAGATAATGTGACAATTTTTTTGACAAAGCCCATATTTTCTAAAACCGTTGAACCGAACTGAATTCACCCCTATATATGATATATATGAAGTGGTAAGAAGATATAACTTCAAAGTACCAAAATTCTTATGTTTTCATGACTTTCAGGGATTACTTTTTTGTATCATTCATATCTGTTTTATGGAACACATTTAGCATTTATGACTACCTTTCTTAATAATGCCCGTTTTAGTTCTCCCTCTAAAAATATAATATACCTTACCATGATACCCAACACTTATTGATTGAGATACTACTATTAGGGCATAGATATTTTGTTTTGAAGGATAATGTGAGGTATAGATATTCTCTTATATTCAATGGTTCTCATTCTTTTTTTGTGTGTGTTTTTCGAATTGTCACATATGCCTTCTGAGTTGTCAATTATTTTCCTTTGCAAACTTGTAACATCCCAAACCCGGCCTAGACGTTATAACCGAATGTGGTGATGTCACAAGGGTTGAGTTTTGGAAACAGTGTTGCTCGATAAACCATCCAAGTTTTATAACTATTACTGATAACGTTATTTAATTAATTCATTTACCAAAACAATATTTGCAGTGGAGGTTTTAAAATCGTTATATTTTGAAAAATTCAGTTCGTACTTTTGAAAAATCCAGTTCGTACTTTCGAAAAAAACCCTTTGATTTTGTAAAATCATAATTTTAGTCAAACGACGCTGTAAAAGTTTAAACATAACCAAAACCAAATAAAAAAATTTAAACAGTCCAGAGAGTCCAATAATTACAAAACTCCCGGAAAGAATCCGAAATTAAATAAAACCATTACTTAAAGTCAATTCACAAACTTGTGGTCACCGTGAGACTCCGTCGCACCGATCCGTCTAAGTCTGTGGATTACCTAACAAAATAGACAAACTGAAGTGAGTTTACAAAACTTAGTGTGTAACCCAACAGAATTAAGCATGCAAACATATAGTTTTATAAACACAGTCAGAAGCAGATACAATTTTAGATTCAGAATCAATTTCAGAAGTAGACATGCATAAATTCCACCCCCCATCCTCTACACACCATCTTCGACCATCTATCACACCATGTGGGGTTAAAAACACCCACCCATCCCTACACACCAACTTGTGCCATTAAGACACGTATTAGAATATATGTAGCCATGCTGCCAAAGTATACGCGATTAACGCTGATCAAAATACTTCCTCCTCAAATACAAATCTCACCCCAAATCAGATACAGAATTATCCGATTAAACATGCTTGACATGCTTTCAAACAAATAACAGATATATATATATATGACAGTACAGTTAGGCATACATTTAGTATCCTACTCAAATCAGTCTATCAGAGTATCATAACATTCAAAATAGGGTTTAAATAGCCCTTACCGACCCTACAGTAGGCCCACAATCGATCAGAGCGAACCGTGCGACCCTAGTAAAAATTCTAGAATTATAGGCCCACATGCCTATGTGGGTCTATACGCCCAGATTGGTCTTTGCCCTTATGGCCCACATGGCTTGGCCCAAAGTTCACACGCCCAACTTGGCCATGCATGTATGGCCCACACGGCCACACTCGAGCCACCAAACGGCCGTATGCTGCACATGGCCATGCATTCGTCGACCACATGGTCATGTTTCGCACACGGCCATCCACACGGACGACCACACGCTTGTGTAGCGTCGATAATGTAATTTTTTTGGCTTTCACTGAAACTCAAATTTTCGCGTTTTGGGAACACACCTGGTACGGTTTGGATGCAACAACACCCCCGAGACACTTAGCATATTCAATCGCATAACAGAGATTCCGCACAATTAGGCCGCTGATTAAAAATCCCCAACCCCTTGATCTTCTCCAGTAACGTACGAAGAGCACCGAAATAGTAGAATACAAAAATTTGGCAACAAAAAGATAACAAGAATAAAAATGGAGGTAAGAAGGAGAAAGGGAAAAAGTGGCAAAAAGCAAGAAAGAAAAATGAAAAAAGTGGCAGAGAGCAAGAAAGAAAAGGAATAACTTTAGATTTTTGAGAATTTCTAAAAGAGAGAAAATTTGGGAAAAAATAAAAATAAAATTATATCGGACAAGTTATCAGAAATCCCTCAAATTCCTCTCCACTATCTCACTGACAACCACTTCCTCAGAAACCCAATTCCATCGAAACTCTACAGATAACAAAGCAAAAATAATACCCACGCTTCCGCAGGGATTTGAGCACAAGACCTCCAACACACCAGTTCCTTTACCACTCGAACCAGCAGACTCATTCTGATATGAAATTATAGGCAATTAAATATAAGCCCATTGAACAAAGATAGGGCTTAGATCCAAAAATAACAAAAAATTGCTAAAAATAAAACTTGAACTTGAGACCTCACACACACACTCCAGAACACTTAAACATTGAAGCAGATATATACTTGTTTCTGATTTTACAAAAGCATAAATAAATTATTGGGGACGTTACAACTCTACCCCGTAAAAGAAATTTCGACCTCGAAATTTACCTGATATGAATAGATAAGGATGCTGCTATCACATCGAGTCCTCAGGTTCCCACGTGGCCTCCTCGGTACCATGATTCTGCCACGGAACCTTTACTAAAGGAATAGACTTCCTCCTCAAAACCTTAACGTCTCGATCCAGAATCTGAACCGACTCCTCCTCAAAAGTTAAGTCTGGCCTAACCTTAATTTCCTCAACAGAGACAACATGAGATGGATTTGACCGATACCGTCTCAACACCAAAACATGAAATTCGTCATGGATATGGTTTAACTTTGGGGGTAGCTCTAACTGATAAGCGACCGGTCTCACACGCTTCAGAATCCGATATGGCCCAATGAACCTAGGGCTCAACTTGCCCTTGCGACCGAATCTCAAAACTTTCTTCCATAGAAAAACCTTAAAAAACACAAAGTCCCCCACAGAGTACTCAATATCTCTCCTTCAGATCTACATGAGACTTCTGCCTATCAAAAGCCGCTTTTAGACGATCCCGAATTAGTCTAACCTTATCTTCAGTTTCAGAAACCAACTCAGGACTCAAAACTCGACGTTCATGCATCTCAGTCCAACATAGTGAAGTACGATACTTACGACCATATAAAGCCTCGTAAGGTGTCATCTAAACGCTAAACAGAAATTTGTTGTTGTAGGCGAACTCAGCTAGCGGCAGATAATCCTCCCAACTACCTTGGAAGTCAATCACGTAACTCTGAATCATGTCCTCCAGTATCTGAATCACCCTCTAAGATTAACCATTGGTCTGAGGATGGAATGCAGTACTGAAGTCCAACCTCGAACCCAGAGTCTGATGCAATTTCTTCCAGAATCGAGATATGAAACAGGGATCTCTATCAGAAATGATCGATACAGGAACCTCATGTAGTCTCACAATCTCAGAAATGTAGAGCTTTGCTAACTTCTGTAGAGAATAGCCCGTCCGAACTAGAATAAAGTGAGTAGACTTGGTCAATCGATCCATGATGACCCAAACAGAATTCATCTTAGTGGGTGTCAATGGCAACCCATTAACGAAGTTCATCGTCACACATTCATATTTCCATAAGGGAATCTTAACTGGCTGCATCAAACCCGAAGGCAACTGGTGATCAGCCTTAACCTGCTGGCACGTCAGACATCAAACACAAAATTCTTAATCTCACGCTTCAAACTCAGCCACCAGTACAACTCACGGAGATCACAATACATCTTGTTACCACCGGGATACATAGCATAAGGGCTACTATGCGCCTCCCTCAGAATATACTGCCTCAAATTAGTATCATTCAATACACAGATTTGTCCCCAAAAATAAAACACCATCATTATTCTACCCAAAATATGAAGTACTACAACTCTCAATTTGACGAAATCACAAACTTAGAGACTCATCCCCCAACTGCCTATCTCGAATCTACTCAATCCAAGTCGGCTTAACTTGTAACTTGGCTAACAGACTCTCATCATCGAACAAACTAAGATGAGCAAACATCACCCTCAGATCAGTCATCGCTCTACGACTGAGAGTATCGGCTATCACATTAGTCTTACCAAGATGGTACCATATCATGCAGTCATAATCCTTAAGCAACTCAATCCATTGGTACTGCCCAAGATTCAACTCCTTCTGAGCAAGAAGAAACTTGAGACTCTTATGATCAGTGTAGATAATACACCTCTCACCATACAGATAGTGCCTTTAAATTTTCAACGTAAAGATCACCGCTGCCAACTTGAGATCATGCGTCAGATAGTTTTCCTCATGTGTCTTAAGGTGATAGGATGCATAAGCCATAACCTTTCTATCTTACATTAATACACATCCCAAACCGATGTGTGATGCATAACTGTAGACCACAAACTCCTTGTCGGATTCAGGCTGTATCAAAACAAGAGCTTAAGTCAGAACAAACTTGAGCTTTTTGAAGCTCGACTACTACGCATTAGTCCAGATAAACGAAACACCCTTTCAAAAAAGCTTAGTTAAGGAAGCTGCAACCAGAGAGAATCCCTCAACAAACCGCCGATAATAACCCGTCAAACTTAGAAAACTGCGGATCTTATACACATTCTTTGGCTGTTTCTAATCCAGCACAACCTCAATCTTCCTCGAATCTACACAAATCCCCTCAACAGACACTACATGACCCAAGAAATTTACCTCTCGTAACTAGAACTCACACTTACTCAACTTAGCGTAGAGTTGCTTTTCACGAAGAATTTGAAGTACCACTCTAAGATGCTCATCATGCTCATCATCACTCTTAGAGTAAACCAAAATATTGTCGATTTAATCCAGCTAAGGCTGAAAGACTCGATTCATCAGATCCATGAATGCAGTCAAAGCATTCGTCAGACCAAAAGCCATAACTAGGAACTCATAATGTCCATAACAAGTCCTAAATGTAGTTTTATGAACATCAGCTTCCTTAACCCTCAACTGATGATACTCGAAACGAAGATCTATTTTAGAGAACACCGAAGTTCCCCAGAACTGATCAAACAAGTCATCGATCCTCGAAAGTGGATACTTATTCTTCACAATTAACTTGTTCAACTGTCGATAATCATCACACATCATCATGGTTCCATCCTTCTTCTTAACAAACAGAACTGGTGCTCCTCATGGAGACATACTAGGACGGATGAAACCACGATCCAGAAGCTCTTGTAGTTGAGCCTTAAGCTCCATAAGCTCCTTCTGTGCCATACGATACGGAGCGATGAACACAAGATTTATACCCAGTAGAAGCTTAATTCCGAACTCGACTTCTCGATTCAGAGGTAAACCTGGTAACTCTTCAAGAAAGACATCTGGAAAGTCCCTCACTATTTTGATATCCCCAACAGAAAAACCCCAAAATCAAAAACACTAACGTAAGCCAAATATGCCTTACACCCTTTTCGAACCAATTTCTCAACCACAAGAGCAGAGATCACATTGGACAAATAATCTCGATGCTCACCAATCACAACCACCTCTAAATTATCCTTCATCCTCAGAACGACCCTCTTAGATGCTTAGTCTAAACTGACCCGGTACTTCACCAACCGGTCTATACCCAAGATTAGATCGAACTCTTCAAACGAAAGCTCCATTAGATTTGCCAGAAAAATAGTCCATTACATTATTAGTGGAACATTTCTATAAATTTTACTAACCTGAACGAACTGCCTCAACGGACTCAGTACAGTAACCTCACTAGAAGTACTCTAAATAGAAATATCCAGACTTTCAGATACAGTAATAGTTACGTAGGAGTGTGTAGAACCTATGTCTATCAGAGCAGTATAAGGTATATCAAATATAAGGAACGTACTGGTGATGACATCAGGAGCATCTCTATCCTTGTGACTTCGTGCAACATAAACTAGTGCAAGCTACCTCGCCTTAGATTGACCATCACCTCTGACCGGTGTTCTCTGCCCGCGACCCATGCCATTACCACCTCTAGCCTGTCCATGGCCCCTAGGTGGCTGTGAACTACCCTTTAAGGCTACACAGAACCCGGTGCCAAATCTTGCATCTGATCAGCCCTCTGTGGACACTCCCTAATACGGTGCTCTAGAGACTCACACCTCAGACAAACTTCTAACCTCCTCTAACACTCGCCCGGATGGCGCCTGCAATCACTGTATGGCTGCAACCTAGTAGGAGCAACATGGGCCCCTACTCTAACTAGCCCGTCAGATCTGACCTTTTTCTTAGACCTCTACATCGAACTTGAGGGCTCTAAATCCCACTTGTTCTTACCCCTCTCTCGATCCCTATTCTGGTATTCTACGCGCTTAACATCTTCGACGATCTTCGCCTTCTCCACCAGAACTGCAAACTCTCACTCTCGCTCCCACTGTGGAGCTATTAGCACCCTCAAATTATCCCTTAAACCATCCTCAAATCGGACGCACCTCTCATACTCAGTCGCCACCATATCTCGAGCGTAGCAGCTCAGCCTCAAAAATTCAGCCTCATACTCGGTCACAGATCTATCGCCTTGCGTGAGATTCATGAACTCACACCTACGAGCATGCACATAATTAACTCCCACATACTTGCTCTAGAAGGTAGTTTTAAAGAAATCCCAACTTAGACGATCGGACTAGGTATTCTTTTCAACTGTCAACCACCACTGATAAGCCTCATCGCGAAGCAAGGAGACTGCACCCTTCAGTTTCTACTTAAGAGTGTAATCTAGATCATTCATGATCCTCTCAGTAGCCTCCAACTAATATTCAGCCACATTAGGGGCGACTCCAGTGATGACCCTAAACAACTCAGCACCATTAGACCGGAGTCGTTTAGTTACTGACCCTCGACCCTCAACTCCAGAGTGGGGTCCAGCAACCCTCTCCAAGATTCTCAACATGGCTTGGGACAATGCGTCATCCCCAGCCGAGCGACTTTGAGACCCAGTCTCAGTAACAAGCGATACTGGTGTCTCACTCGTATTCAAGTTGGGCATACTGCCTAGAGAGGAAAACTTAGCTCGAGCCCCCTACAGCCTCTACCACAGCCTTTAATACCCCGTTCGCGAGTTTCACGAGCGCTCATCGTAAATTCGAGTTTTAATCTACATTAAAAGTTTTATACATCAGTTTTAGTATTTATTAACAAATGTTTTATGTATAAATTATCAGAAGTTTAGAATTGTTTTTAGAGGTTTCAGTTTCTAGCTAACTCAGTACAGTTTTAGAAGATACTACCTACAGTGTTTTAGAGCAATTCTAACTAAGTTTCAGAAATTCTTATAGGATCGGCACCGGAGACTCGGTGTACCACATAATACTTTTCTTTTTCAAATTATTAAGGATATTTGAAAACCAATTATATTTAAAACAAAATTTTGGAACCCAAAATTTACAGCTGAGTTTTGTAACTTGACTCTGATACTACTAAATGTAACACCCCAAACCCGGCCTAGACGTTATGACCGAATCTGGTGATGTCAAAAGAGTTGAGTTTTGGAAACAGTGTTACTCGATAAACCATCTAATTTTTATAACTATTACTGATAACGTTATTTGATTAATTCATTTACCAAAACAATATTTGCGGTGGAGGTTTTAAAAATGTTATATTTTGAAAAATCTAGTTCGTACTTTAAAAAACCCTTTGATTTCGTAAAACCGTAATTTTAATCAAACGACGCTGTAAAAGTTTAAACATAATCAAAACCAAATAAAAAATTTTAAACAGTCTAGAGAGTCCAACAATTACAAAACTCCCAGAAATAATCTGAAATTAAATAAAACCATTATTTAAAGTCAATACACAAACTTGTGGTCACCGTGAGACTCCGTCGCACCGATTTGCCTAAGTTTGTGGATTACCTAACAAAATAGACAAACAGAAGTGAGTTTATGTAAACTCAGTGTATAACCCAACAAAATTAAGCATGCAAACATACAGTTTTATAAACACAGTCAGAAGTAGATACAGTTTCAGATTCAGAATCAGTTTCAGAAGCAGACTTGCATAAATCCTACCCCCATCTTCTACGTACCATCTTCGACCATCCCATCACACCATGTGGGGTTAAAAACACCCACTCATCCCTACACACCAACTTGTGCCATTAAGACACGTATCAGAATATATGCAGCCATGCTGCTAGAGCATAGGCGATTATCATCGATCAAAATATTTCATCCTCAAATACAAATCCTGCCCCAAATCAGATACAAAATTATCGGATTAAACATGCTCAACATGCTTTTCAACAAATAACAGATATACATATGACAGTATAGTCAGGCATACATTTAGTATCCTACTAAATCAGTCTATTAGAGTACCATAACATTTAAAATAGAGTTTAAATAGCTCTTACCGACCCTATAGTAGGCCCACAGTCGATCAGAGTGACCTGTGTGACCCTAGAGAAAATTTTAAATTTATGGGCCCACATGCCCATGTAGACCACACGCCCAAATTGGCCTTTGCCCGTGTGGCCCACACGACCTAGCCCAAAGTCCACACGTCTGTGTGACATGCCTGTGTGGGCCCACACGCCCAACTTGGCCATGCCCGTGTGGCCTACATGACCACACTCGAGCCACCACACGGCTATGTATTCGTCAATCACACGGCCGTGTCTCGCACACGGCCATCCATACGGCGACCACACGCCCATGTGGCGTCAACAATGCAGTTTTTTGACTTTCGCCAAAACTCAAATTTTCGCATTTTGGGAACATACGTAGTACGATTTCGACACAACAACACTCCCGAGACACTCAGCACCTTCAATCTAATAACAGAGATTTTGCACAATTATGCCGCTAATTGAAAACCCACAGCCCCTTGATATTCTCCAGTAACGCACGAAGAGAACCAAAATAGCGGAATACGAAAATTTGGCAGCAAAAAGATAACAGGAATAAAATTGACGGCAGAGAGCAAAAAAGAAAAAGGGAAAAAGTGGCAGAGAGCAAGAAAGAAAAGGAATAACGTCAGATTCTTGGGAATTTCTGAAAGTGAGAAAATTTGGGAAAAAAATAAAAATAAAAAATATCAGATAAGTTATGAGGAACCCTCCAAATTCCTCTCCAATATCCCACTGACAACCATTTCCTTAGAAACCCAATTCCACCGAAACTCTACAGATAACAGAGCAAAAACAATACACACACGCTTGCGCAGGGATTCAAACACAGGACCTCCAACACACCAGTTCCCTTACCACTCGAATAAGCAAGCTCATTCTAATATATATTTACAAGTAATTAAATATAAGCCCATTGAATAAAGATAAGGCTTAGATCCAAAAATAACAAAAATTCCTAAAGATAAGACTTGAACTTGAGACCTCTCACACACCCTAAAATATTTTACCACTAAAGAAGATACATACTTATGTCAAATTTTACAGAAGCAAAAATAAATTATTTGGGGCGTTACAAAACTACTCGTAGATTTATTTTCATTATTATGGGAAAAAATCAATACTTTTTATAATTTAATTTAAAATTTGTTTTTCAATTATAGGCATAATGTTACAGGCCAATTTTGACCCCACAAATACAAACCCATACTCGAAGCCCAAATTACCAACCCAATTACACTTAAACCCATAACCCAATACTTAAACCAGCCCAACTATCTCAAAGCCCGAAACCCAAAATCACCCTAGCCCAAAATCGAAAAACCCTAATCTTCCTAAACCTAGTTGCTACCGACTCAGCCTCTGCCACCACCGCCTCTGTCACGTCACTGTTGCCACCGTCCTCAAGTTGCATCTGCAAGAATTAAAAGGAAAAGACAGCAAACATAAAATAAAAGGGAAAGCATTTGTAAAAGGCTATAAGAAGCCGATTCAAACTTTGTAACAGGGGTCATTTTTTTTAATACAAAGAATAGATTCAAAATACTAAAAAAAATCAGTCCTAAACACAAGCAAAACAGTAGGCAAGCCCGATCAAGGTAGCAAATCTCCATTTTTATTTTTGTTCTTTTTTATCCTAATCTATACACATATATATATAAGATTTTTTTTTACATGCATATATGTAGATAAAATACATAAAAAAAATCATATATAAAAAAAAACAAAAAAAAGCTTACCTTTTGGAATTTCGGGCGGCAGAGCTCCTCGATCCCCTGACCGAGATCTGGGTCGACCCAGAGAGAAGAGGAGAGCTCTCTCTCCTGTTTTTTTTTTTTAAAACCGGTGGAAATGATTTTTTTTAGAAATTTTTAGGCTTTTATAGCCTACCAAAACGGCACCGTTTTCGTGCCCAGGCCCAGACCCAAAAACGACGCCATTTGGCATGAAGACCCGATTCGTCCGACCCGACCCAAGGAGGATCCGCGTATTTTTTATGGAAGGGCTAATTTCACTTTTAGCCCTTCCGCATTTTTGTGATTTTACAATCAAGTTTGTTGTTATTTTCAATTTAGCCCAACAGTTTACCTCGGTTTCTGATTTAGTCCCCTTGATGCTGCGCGTTTTGGGACAAATGGGTTTATTGGGCTTTTGGTCCTTCCCCTGTTTTTCGTGCGTTTAATTTGGTCCCCTTCTCTTTTTTTTATTTCAATTTCGCCCCAAATATTTTGTTTTTTAGTTCAATTTAATCTTTTTTAGTTATTTTACTATTTAAATTAATTATTTTAGTATTATTATTTTTATTGCATCTATTATTAATATTATTACTATTATTAGTTTTAATATTTATTTTAATTAATACTCATATATATATATACGTTTTTATATAGTATTAAATTATTATTTTCAATATTTTTTAAAAAATAATATTATATTAACTTCCATGTTTTATTACTATCACTATTATTTTATATTTCTATATTATGTTTAGCTTCTTATATATCACGTCCTACTATTATATATATTATTATTTTGTATATTTCTAGTATATATATATTTATGAAGTATTATTAGTAGTTGTTTTTAACCTTATTATTATTTCTAATATGTATATATTATGTATATATTTTTATACTATATTATACATATATTTTTATATTATGTATATATACTTTCAATATTATATTTTTATATGTGTACTCTTAATACCATATTACTTATTATTTTCACTATTATTACTTACTTTTAATATTATTGTTATTATCTACATATATGTATAGATATTTTTATGTACTTATTATAAATGTATCATTTTCTTATTATATTATTATGTACATACTTTTAATATTATTATGTGTTTATTTTTAATACATATGTACATATTTATATGGTATTATTAATATATTTTATGTTATTAGTATTTCTAATATATATTATGTATATGTATTTCTAATACTACATTATGTTTTCATATATATTATGTATATACTTTAATATCATGGTTATATATTTTTATACGATCTTATGTACATATATTTACACGCATATATTTTCTTTTATATATTATGTATATACATTTTTTAATATTATACATGTATATGTTTATACTATATTAGTTAAGTTTTTTTTTATACTATCTTATGTGTTTGAATGCTATGCTATGTATATATTTTAAACACTACATTTTTATATATATTATATGCATATCTCAATACTATTATTATGAACATATCTTTAATATATATACGTATATGTATATGTAGTATTATTAGTATTTTTAGTATTACATTTTCCGTCACCTTACGTACTATTATATATTATATGTATATATATATAGTCCATTGTTTCATTTCGTGTTTAAATGTTATTATTATCATGCATAATATCAAATGCATCGTGAATACTTTATAATTATTATTTTATCATCCGCTGCATATATTCGTAAATCGCATTTTATTACAACATTGTTATAAGTTTTTATTGTTTTTAAAAAAAAATATTTTTATTCATGTTTTAAATCAATTTCAATAAGCAAGGCAACGTACCGATTTAACATTAAGTCATCGATTTCATCGCTATGTTGGGTGAACATCGATCGACTCGTGTTAAAACGGTATGTCCTTCTCAAAAACCAAAAAAATTAAAAATTCTCGTGTTTTAACCAGATCACGATTAAATGTTTCATTGAACTCGTATTTTTGAAAATCAAGACGACGCATGTTTAATAAGATACCAATTTTGGGCGTCGCGGGGGTACTAACACCTTCCTCGCGCGTAACCTACTCCCGGACCCTATTTTTCTCTGAATTTTCACGCAGGCCTAAAATTCATCTTTCTTTTATAAAAAATAAAACCCTTTTTTGTTAAAACGAAGATTTATCAGGTACCCGATCGCACCTAGAAAAAGGGATCGGTGGCGACTCCTTTTCTTTTTTAAAACCGAAATTCTATTTTCAAATTTTCAAATATTCATCTCAACTAGCGACCAAGCAAATTTTTACGTCGCTACACATAATGTCAAATTTAACTCTTAATTGTTATATCGTTTATCAAATTAATTCTTGTTCTTATTTTGAGCTAAATTTGAAGATTAATCTTCTAAAAAGAGTCAAATTGTTGTTTTAAAACAAAAATGCTGACTAAAAAGAAATTAACAATGTTAGCATGACAACTCACGTATAAATCCATTTATACTTCATGTTGACACTTGGCATGATCTTATTTGTCTTATATGCCACATTCATAAATAATTTAAAAATATTAAAAATATTTAAAAAAAAGTAAAAAGATATATAAAAAGTTCATAGAAGTTCAAAAAAAAAAGTATGTGTAGATTTGCATTCCGGTTGCCATGTTTAAACATTTAATGTTTTAGTTTGTATTTTAATTTTTTTAAAAATTTAATTATTTTTAAAAGGTTAATAGTTAATTTTTTTTTTAAAGAGTAGGGAGCCAAATTGATAAGAAAGAAAAAAATATTGAAGGTTAAATTTGACATTATATCTAAAATACATATAAAAAATAGTAGATAGCTAGTCATCCCTAAGTTATTAATTT
This sequence comes from Gossypium longicalyx, assembly GCA_025698465.1. Taxonomy (NCBI): domain Eukaryota; kingdom Viridiplantae; phylum Streptophyta; class Magnoliopsida; order Malvales; family Malvaceae; genus Gossypium; species Gossypium longicalyx. Next base: position 8,034,054 of record CM047004.1, read on the forward strand.
ATATAAAATAAATTAAAATTATACACTTCCGAAAATCAAAAAAAAATTATAATATATCTACCGAACAAATTTAATAACTAATTTTTCATATTTTATAAATTCATTAAGAGAATAAATATATATATATATATCATATTTTAAAGTTACTCTATATTTAAAACAACTTTTAACCAACGAGTACAACAAATATCACCATCTCGAATAACTCCTTATTTAAATTGCCAAGGTTTCAGCCTTTACAAATTTGATTTCTTTGGGATTTCAACTGGGTTTAATTGGTATAATTATGATTTTGTTGCCAGCTGTAACGCTCTATTTTGCCTAAGATTTGACCCATCGCCCCCCACTATTGGACTACTGCTGTCTAAGAGAACAATACTGCAGATTGTTCTTGGAGTCCTTGATTTCAACTATATTTAAGCAAACGCTAGTAATTACTTCTTTAGTTGGATCTTTTGAAGTGGAGAAAAGAGTTTGGCACTAGCATGCTTTATTCCAAGCTATAGGTTCAAGTAAGCTTCAATAAATTGGCCATAGCATGCATCTTATACTCTCCTACTTGTGTTGCCTTTTATTATGTTATTATCCCTAAATACACTCAAGTCTTATGTAAAAAATAAAATAAAAAATAAAAAACACAAATTTTACGTGAAAACTCTTTCGGGAAAAAATCACGGGTAGAGGAGAAGAAAATTCACAACGTCGGAAAAAAAATTTAATCAATACAAGAGGAATAGACTATGTCTATTTATAAGCTTGTAAAATCATATTCTAGTAGGATTGAAACACCTTATCCTAATCAATATAAAATAGATAGAGTTTAATAAGGTTTAAAAAACCTTATTCTAAAATAAAATAAAAGAACTGTAGTTTTATATAAATTTTACTTTTATTTTATTTTTCATCGTATTTTATTTAAATAAGAATTCGGGTCACTTAATTCTAACATATTATGTGATGTTACGTATGCTGCATATATGACATTTTGTTTAGTCCTTTATGTGGATCTCATATGCATATATGTAAAAATGAGCTGCCTTGTTGTGTCTGTAAGGGAAGATGTATTATTTGAAGACTAGATCTGGTGGTTTGGAGTTGGGACCTATGGTGTCAACAACCAGATCTGTGGTGTATCCTCCCATCATGTCTGTAATTTTAGTGAACTTTGTTTGAAGTTATAAGTACTGCATATGCTTAGAGGATTCAACCACTTAAACAAGCTCAGGTGGCTCTATTTGTATTATTGTAATTGTCCTTTTGATTTTCTAATATTCTTAAACAATATGCTAAATTTGATGCAGGAAAACTAGACCTTTTTAATGGCTGAACTCATCGGGCATATCCTTGATGTTATTAAGTTCATCGGTCGTAATGCTAGCAAATATATAAAATTCCAAAGGAAATTCACGGAATATGTTGATGATTTCAATCAAGCACAAGCAGATTTGCGTGCCAAGGAGGCCGATTTTCAACAGCAGTTGGAAGACGAGCATCACTTCGGGAAAATGCCAAAGCAGGAAGTTAAAAGATGGTTTGAGAAAGTAGAGCAAAAGCTTGGTCATGCTCAACATGTTGAAGATAAAATCAGTAAAGGAAAATATCTATTCCGCTCATGCTTGGGGAAGCTTGTTGATGAGGCGACTCAGGCAATGAAGGAAGTGCATGCTGAAGGAAATTTCTCCGGGGGCTTGGTTGTTAATGATCCTTCTACCATAGAGGTTAATCTGCCTACATCGGAAGTAGTAGTTGCGACCAATGTTAGAGAAGAAATTTATCAGTACTTGATGGGAGATGCAGTTGGATTAGTTGGTGTGTGGGGGATGGGGGATGGGTGGAATAGGGAAAACAACTATTATGAAGGATAAATTTAGAAAATTGATTTGGGTAACTGTATCTCAAGTCTTCGATATTCGAAAGCTGCAAAAGGACATCGCTTCTCAATTGGAGAGAAACTTGTCAGATGATGAAAATACAATTGTCCGCGCAGGGAAGTTATCAGAAATGTTGAGAGGAGAAATGAGGTATGTGCTAATATTGGATGATGTATGGAGAAGCTTTTCCTTTGAGGATGTTGGAATCCTTGAGCCAACAACAACTAATGGATGCAAATTAGTGTTGACCACACGTTCAGAAAGGGTTGTTGAATCAATGGGATTTAAGAAAGTTAAAGTTCCTTATTTTTCTATGGAGGAAGCCATGAACTTATTCTTAAGCAAAGCTGGACAAGACATGTTGCCCAATCCAACTTTAGAATCATTAATGGAACTTGCTGTGAGGGAATGTGGTGGACTTCCTCTAGCAGTTGTCACACTGGCTGGTTGTATGAGGTCCGATCGTCGTATGTGGGAAGATGCTATAGAGGAATTACGAGGCAACATCAGAAACATCAACGATATGGAAGATAAGGTGTATGGATGTTTAAAATTCAGCTATGATAGTCTGCAACGAATAGACCAAGATTGCCTTTTGTATTGTGCATTATATCCTGAAGATGATGTAATCGATAAAGATGAGATCATTGAAAAGTGGATGGAAGAAGGGCTTATAGATGGAATGAGAAGTAGAAAAGCAATGGAGGGTAGCGGTCATTCCATTTTGCAAAAGCTTGAAGAAAACTGTTTGCTAGAAAGGGTTCAGGATAGGTCATGTATAAAAATGCATGATCTTGTTAGAGATATGGCATTGCATATCACAAGGAAAAGATTTCTGGTAAAAGCTGGTATGCAGTTGGAAGAGGTGCCAAACATGGAGGAATGGGGTGAAGATTTGGAGAAGGTTTCTTTAATGTGCAATTCCATCTCAACAATTCCTCAAACCATGAAATGCCTGAAATTTCCGAAGCTGACAACATTGTTGCTCTCATGGAATGAATTGAAAGAAATTCCAGAATCTTTCTTTGAGCACTTTCCTAACCTTGAGATTATTGATCTTTCACGTAATTGTTTTGAGAGTTTGCCTAATTCTATTTCTAGTTTGGAGAAACTCACAGTATTGTTACTTAGAGGATGTTGGGATTTAAAGAGTTTGCCTTGTTTATCGAAACTTCAAGCTTTGAAGAAATTGGATCTTGGAGGCAGTGGAATCGAGAAAATCCCTCAAGGTTTGGAAATGTTGGTGAATCTTAGATATCTCAATCTTAGACGTACCATTCGTCTAACGGGGATTCCTACTGGAACACTCTCAAAACTATGCCGGCTTCAGTATTTGGCAATTCATTTTAAATTGGAAAGCGCAGAAGAGTTGAGGGAATTGAATAAGTTGGAGGTTTTTGAGGGCTGGTTCCATAACGTGTGTGGCTTGAACACGTTTGCAAGTAAGAGAAAAACGCTTTATAAATTCTCCATTTTGGTTTCTGAAATCACCTCTGTTCGTCCCCTGGTATTTAGTAATGTTGTTAGATTTAAAGGGATTAAAATTGATGCTGGAGATGAAATTATACTTCCATACGGCATCAAGGAATTAAGTCTACTAGAGTGCAGGGGTGTGAGAAGTATAAACGATATTGGATTGAGGGATGCAACTGATTTGAAAAAATGTGAACTTCGTGGTTGTAGTGAGTTGGAATCTGTAATTTCATCCCACTGTGATCAGCTTCAAAAACTCGAGTCTCTGGATCTAATTGAGTTAGAGAATTTGAAAGTCATAGTTGAAGTTGGAGCTGGAGAATCATCAGTCGACAGATTTTCCTCCCTCAAAGAGATCACTCTATGGAATTGCGACAAAATTAAGAAATTGTTTTCAGCTGATTGGGTTCTAAGCAACCTGGAAGTGATGGATGTTAGGTATTGTAGTGAATTGGAAGAAATAATAACAGAATCCGAGAAAAAAAGATTGGGTTCCAGTAATGATACCATCAAATTCCCTTTCCCCAAACTGAGGAGGTTAGAATTGGGGAAACTGGTACAATTGCAGCGCATTTGTAGTGAAAATGGAGTAATGGTTTGTGATTCTCTCCAATCCATTACAATAAGTTATTGTCCAAAGCTAAAGCGGATTCCTCTATATCTTCCACAGCTTGAGATTGATGATGAAGGAAAACTATCTCCTTCCAATTCTCTCCAGAGAATCCAAGTGTATCCAATAGATTGGTGGGAAGCAGTGGAGTGGGAGCACCCTAATTTCAATATTAAGAACGTTGTTCGACCCTTGCTCGAGATTTGGTGAAGATGTTTGATGACGTCTGTTTAAAACTATAACCGTGTAAGCAAATCTTTTATCATACATTTGCAGATTTTTTCCTCTCTTTCTTTTAAGTGTTTATATAACATATTAACCATAATAATTTATTACAACTTATATTTCATTAAGTGGTGAAATAATTTTATAAATCGTAATTACAATAATCATGAAAAATAATTGCTTCACTAACCATAATTTACTGATCATAATTATAATTATAATTAACATACCAATAAATAAATTCTTAGTGCATATAATAATTATATTTTTAAATACATCTATGGTTTCATTATTAAGAGAAAGGGAGATTTTTGTTTTTAATTGGACTTGAATTTTTTTTCTCAAATACGAAATTGTTTGAAATAATAAAAATAAAGAGAAAATTTATTCAAATTTTTTAGTTTTGCCCGTAATTTGAAATAACTTAAAAAAATGTATGGTATTGAGTTTATACTCTCTATTTCAACATTATGATATTGTTTGAAAATGTGAGATTGCGGGTGAAATGTTATATAATGTGAACTAAATGCAAATATAACAAGGATTTGATTGATTTACAATCAATCAAGCATTTCATGTTAACTTACATCTAAGAAACATACTCAAATGTTAATAATTCTAATAAAAGAGTTTTATGATAAAAGTATCATACAGGCCTTGTAGTAGGAGTTAGATTACATTTTATCTCCTCTATTTAAAAAATAGACAAATTAGTATTTGTGTACATTAGATCAAAGAATAAATTCGTTATTTCTATTAAAAAATTCATCTATTTATACTTTTAAAAATTGATCTCTATATGTCAACATGATGTGCATGTGCATGTGGCATGCCACGTGTCATTGTATAATTGTTTGGTTAGGCACGCTAGTTTTTTACAACACAAATATGTAAAATTTTTAACAAAAATAACTAATTTATTATTTGATTTAATTTATTTAAATAGAGAGGAAAACATATAATTTGACTCCTAATACAGACCTAGAATACTTTTACCAGATTTTTTCAATTAAATAATTACAAAACAATTTTTATACTATTGTAGGATCTATCATTGGCGGAGTGACTTACTAGGCCCGTGGGCTTAGACCATTTATAAATGGGGGCCTTATTCAAGGATTTCAAGCCCAAGTTTGGTCAACTAATCCACTATAATTTCACTGTGTGAATCAAAACTATGCTGAGTTGATGATTGCCTTAAAACTTTATAAATAATATAAATGATCAAAATTACAATTAATATACTGAACATTTAAAAAGCTTGTAACTGTGTAAATTCAGCTAAATGAGTTACCGTGTAAATCATGACACAAGAAATTTAACATAACTAAAACATGTCATTATGAAAATTAAATGGTCATAATATATAAATATATACTTTAAACGAATTATTAATGTGTAACGTTTAATTTCAAAAAAGAAAATTAATGCGTAACATTTTATATAAAATTATAATATTTCACACAAGAAATAAATAAAAAAATGATATAAACAATTTATATTTTTAAAAACTGAATTATTATGATAAATTATATAAAATACTGTAACACCCCACACTCGGTCTAAACGTCAAAGGTCAAGTCTGGAAAGTTATATTGACGCCACTAGTAAAACCGACCTTCTTATAAACAAAAATAACATAAAACCATTCGACAATTACTAACAATAATAAAAAGAAATCAATCGATCATTCAACAATCTGGAAGTCGTACTACTAAGGAGTATTGAAGCGTTTAACACTATAATAACGGGGTGATAAAGCAGATTGACCGAGCTTCCGTCACGCCAACTCGATCAAGATTGTGAGTTACCTGAAAATCAGTTAACAACAAATGAGTTGCGAACTCAAAGTATAATAGGAATAGATTCAACTAAAGCACATTTATAATAATAAATTCTTGGATCTCAAGTCCAATCGGAATCAGAGAGGATTCAGTACAGATTTAACGTATCAGTTATATGGCAGAACAATTCTAATTCAGATACAGAACATATCAGAAACAGATGCAGTCATTCCTACCCCTATCCATTACACACTATCTTCGACCATCCTAACACACGATATAGGGTATTAAATACCGATCCATCCCTACACACCGCTTAGTGTCGGTACAACACTTTCTAGAATATTTGTAGGTTAACTACCAGATCAATAGGCGAATAAACGACAAATTCACATATAAGTCGTGGCTTAGCCATTGAATCAAAATAAATCACTTCCTTCTTTACATAATTCTCACCCAATGCAAATGTAGATATAGATGTCAAAAATGTACACATAGTCATTTAGATTCAATTCATAGTTAGGTGGTACAGATCAATATCATCAACAGGCATCATAGTCAATATACATTTGCGTAATCAATATCTCAGTCTCAGATTTTCAAGTGGCAGTCATATGATCTAATTCAGATCATAAGTATACTATGGAAGGCCTACGTTTGCATTAAACAATGCTCACGGCCCTAAAGATGAATTCCAAATCTGACCTACACGCCTGTGTGGCACCACACGCTCGTGTGCCCAGTCGTGTCTCTCACATGGCCTGACACATGTCCTTGTTGTTTGTCCGTGTGGTTCTAAATCACAAACAGTGAGTTATACGGCCTAGACACACGTCTGTGTCTCTGGCCCATGTGATCCTTATCTTTTACTCAGTGAGATATACGGCCTAGACACATGACCGTGTCTTTGGCACGTGTACACCCTGCACTAACATGCCAACACACGGCCTAGAAACGCGCCCGTGTCCCTTGGCCGTGTGGCTCATATTTGGTAAACAGTGTATTATATGACCTACACACGGCCTGGCACATGACCGTGTGGCATAGACAATCATATTTTTCGATGTCTGAAATTCGAAAAAACTCGATTTTTCCTGTGTAACACCCTAAAACTTGTCCTAAAAGCTTAGACCGAATCCTGGAGGTTACATGGATCACCAAAGTGATCTAAAAGTAGCTTACAAAACGAATTATCAAAATCTCATTTCAAATACAGTTTGCTTGATTCGAACTAAACAGTTTAGCCCTTTAGGATTCAAAATAGAAAATTTTTTATTACGTTAAAAGCATTCAAAATAAGTTCTGTAGGTTCTAGATTTCAGCCCAAAGAAAATAATTTACGAAAACTCAAATTAGAAATGTACCACCGTCCCTATAGATTTTTACGGTCCAAAACAATTCACAAATCAAAGTATTCAAAGAAACATTTTATTAGCCTGATTTATAACGCATCAATCCGAGACCTCCGATGTGTCGCGTCCAGCGTCAGAATACGAAAGTACTTGAATGGAGAAAACTAAGGAGTGAGCTACACGAGCTTAGTATAAGTCTGAAACACAACAAATGACGGAAAGCGGAACAACAAGACAAATAGTCCAAAAACAGAATATGAACACAAATCATCCACAGAAAATCAACCGAAAAACCCATCAACAAGTCGATAGCGAAACACACCAAAACACGTATCATCATAAACACCTCATTCCTAAGTATCATATCACTAACATCAATACTCGTACAATCAGTCACATGTAATAAGACATATAATCAGATGCGTATAAATGCAACAAGTCAAAAACCCAGCCCACCAACCGAACACCTCTTCAACCACCCTGCACACCACATATGAGCTAATCAAGCCCAACCAACCATGCACACCACATAGGACCTTGAAAGGCCCATCCACCTTACACACCATATACATGGAACTAAGCCACTCAAATCACAATACGCAGCTGAGCTGACATATGTATAGTACAGTGCAGTAAACCAATATACAAATGTATTGCAGTTGAAACTGCCAAATCAGATCAGACTTCCTTCTCTTCGCAACCAAACCCAGAATTTTATGCAAATGTATGCATACGAACAGACCACTAACAGACTCACAGAAACAATGTACACAACTTACAAATTGTCATACATCAGTCAAACAGAATCAGAGGTGCACTTAATCAGTCGATCAAATTTTGAACCAGTTGTAATGGTACTTAACACTTAAACAAACCATTAAATTAGTGCTACGAATACGAAAAACACATAAGTTCGGGCTAAAACAGAGTCCCAACCACCCTTACGAAGACCTAGCCGATGGTCGAAACACACAGAAACTCAAACATGTCAAAAAGCGACTCAGAATAAAAATTTATGAAACAGGGACACACGGTCGTATGCCCCGGCCGTGTGGAAAAGCCCAGGCCATGCGGGGGTCTACACGCCCATGTAGAAGTTACACATGCTTGTGTAGAGAGGACATACGCCCGTATGTGTAGCATGTGTAACTCACTATCCAAAAGTGCCAAAATTATATGTAGATCATACACGGCCATGTGAAAATCACACACACCCGTGTGGCTAAGGGACACGACAGTGTGACCAAGGCACACACCCGTGTGAAAATCGAAAAAATCCCAAAATCTAACCACAAGGCCATGTGGTACCAAAAATTGCCCAATATCCCTAATTTCTAATTTCACATGACCGTGGGAACCGCCCGTGTGCAGAACATGCCCGTATGGCCACCTGTGTGGTCACAAAACCACACCGAAACAGGCTACAGATCATGTAATTGTCGTCGAAACGATCCCCAACCTTCAATAACCCAGAATACACCAAAAATACACACAATTTCAAGTAATTCCACAACAAATGACACTTCGATTGGTCAATTTCAAAAGCACACAAAATATGCCAAATTTTACGGAATCAAGTTAGAAATTCAATAACGAAATTGATGAGTTTCCGAACACACACCTTAAACGCGATAGCAAACACCAGAATCATTCGATTCACTCCTCCAAACTAATTCAAAAACCTGATTCAGAATGTGATTAGTCGAAGCGCATGAATACGACCTCCCTTGACAGACGAAAAAAGTGAGAATGCCAAAAATAGAAGCGTCAAGAAAAATCCAAGAAAGAAACGAAAGAAAAGTGATCGTGCCAAAAAGAATTGAGAGAGAAAGAAGAGAAAAAAAATGTGTGAAAAAGGAAAGGAGAAGGAACGTGAAAAGATTTTTGAGATAACTCTCTATTTCAGATACCAACAAAATAAAAAAATTAAATAAAAAACAAATAAGTATTGAAACTTTAATAAAAATAAAATTGATTCTTCTAAAACACTGACGAGAACTCGAACCCGAGACCCAAAGGTACACTAACACTCAACCTACTACCAAACCAGCAAGCCCATTCTAATACTAAAACGCAAAAACTAACCCAATTGTTTGACCTACTCACTGGTTACTTCAAACCTTAAATCTTTTAACCCAAAATCCGAGGTGTTACATCCAATACGCACCTGCTATAATTTTGAAGTAAGAACAACGTAGAAGAATTTTGAAACTTAAAACGACCATCCAATAACCAATTACACAATTTTCTCAAACACATCACTAAAGTTAACGTATCACCAATATTATGTCGAAAAGCTTCGACACAACCTCAACTCAAAATTCGCACACTCACCTTGCACGTAAAAGAGAAAAACAGAACTAGCGTGATGGAGGAATGTCTCCCGTAAGATCAAAACAAGCAAAACAAAAACTCGAGCAAAACAATCGAGTACTTAAATAGAAAATTCAAGCAAAACAAGCAGAAACCTTGTTTCGACAAAATAAATGATAACAAAACAAAAACTCGCAGAGACAGAAGGGAATAACGGCAGAACTTACACAATAATTGTACAATCGACGCAATGAGCAACGAAAAACTCCCAATTAAACCCAGTAAAAATTTATAGAAGCAAGCAAAAAGAAAAATAAAAGAAAATAGGAAAAAAGAAAAAAAATAAGAAGGGTAAAGTAACTAAAACTTCGATAGAGACAAGTTTTAAAAGAAACTAAGTTAACCACCAACTAGATTCCTAGCATTTAGCAAAAATGTCCACTATCGCATACTCCAGGGCTCAAACATAGGACCAAACAGAATACAAATGCTTAACCAACAAACTAGCACGCTCATTGTTAACATATGTTTACATTGAATTAAACTTAATTATGTAATTCAAGGATTGAGGTTGCTTAGAATAAAATAGCAAAACTTCTAAACATGCGACTCAAACTCCTAACCTCGATCACATAAGCAGAACACAGAACTACAAATATAAAGGTTTAATTACGATAGAATCTAACAATCAAACATTCAAATTTTTAGGGCATTACAAATACAAAATAAACATGAATAATTATTCTTCGAATCAATCTTCCCTGTTTTTATAAATTCATCTATTATTATCCTTTTTCTTTCATGTACCCTTAATTAATTCCCACTTATCCTCAACATTATAGTATATGATTAGAGCTGAGTAAAGAAATCGAAAAAATGGAAAAATTATTGGAATCGATGTATTTGATTCAGTTTGGTTCAGGTTTTGTAATGTTTGGTTTGATTTTGGGTTGATATTATCATCCAAACTGTATAATTCGATTTGCGTTCGGTTTTTTCACATAAAACCTATTTTATTCAAATCAAACCAAAAGAAAAAAATTTTATGTCGAAACCATTTTTGGTGACGGTTGACTTATTTAAAAAAACGAAAACGGAGTCGCCACCAATCCTTTTTATTAAGTATGATTGGGTCACCTTGCAATTCGATCACTTTAATAAACAGTTTTGGTTTGCTAAAACAACGATTTTGGTCTACATATTTCGAGAAAATGGGTTAGAGAGTCGGTTATGTACTAGGAAGGATTAGCACCCTCGTAACGCCCAAAATTGGTACCTAATTGATTAATCAATGTCTTAATGTCGAATGTTGGAAACTTGGAACAAATTAGAAGTACGATCCCTTTTTACTAATGTTAATTTTACTTAAAATTTACTTTAAAAGAAATTGAAACGAGCATTAAAGGCTCTCTCGTCCCACGATAACAAAATGTCACATCCCGTGAGTTAGGGTGCAACATTTGAACCCTCGAGAATAAGCTTACCTTTAATTTTTATTGAAATTCCATGTATTTTGAAATTTAAAAGAATATCCGGCCATTTAGGTTCAATGACAAAATCGAAACCCCATAAGTTAGGGCACGATTTCTCAAAGTTCCAAATATGAAATATTGCATTTATATTTTTTTTTAATTTCTCTTATTTACAAATTTAGGTAAAAAAATAATGCAATATTTAAAATGATATACGTTTAATTTATTTGATTATCATAAAAAAGTAGCTAAAACGTAAAAAATGTCATGTTTAATGAATAACGATAATGTGACGTAATTTGTTGTAACACAATAAAACATAAAAAATAATAATAACAATAGATCATGATACCAATATGTATAATAGGACAATAATAACAATGAAAATAATAATTGTGATAATAATAATACTACTACTAATAATAATATCTAAATTTTGAAATATTGAAAGTAGCAAATAAATAAAAGAATAAATAAAAGGCACAATAAAAGAAAATAAATAAAAGAAGCTGATTATAAAAATAAAATAAAAGAAATGTTAAGTAAATAAATAGATAAATGAACATCAATAAGACATTTGATTAAAAAATTTGAAACTAAACAAATAACAAATAAAATAAATGAAACAGTTCTTGAGAAAAAAATTTAAAGGAGCAATTTGTAAATAAATACATAATTGATAATAATAATAAAAATAATAGAAGATAAAAAAATGAAATAGATAAAATATGTATACATAATGTTAAGTTCAAATATTTTATGAGTAAAGAAAAAAACAGATAAAATAGTACCTAATATTAAAATTAAATACTTTAAAAGTAAGAGAATGATAAATAAATAAATGAATTGATAAATCAAATATAAATAATCAAATTAATCAAATGGGAATTAAATTGAAATCAACACAAAATTTAAGGGAAAAAACGAAATAAAATAAAGCTAAGGATCAAAATATAATGCGCGAATGATATGGGGGACAAAATGGGAAATATTCCTTGCCTTCCGAAACGCATCGTTCCAAAAGGACCAAATTAAAGCAAAAATAAAATGTGTGGCGAGATTAAAAGAGAATAAAAACTGAATAGGACCGATTTGAAGCGCGCTGTAAAAGCAGAAGGGCTATTCGCGCAAATAGCCCATTGGTCAAAAACGCGGGGATCCCCTTGGAGCGGGTCGAGTCACGCGCGGATAGATGCTAAAACGACGCCAGTTTGGCGCTTGAAACCAGGGCCCAAAACGACGTCGTATGGTCCTTCTATAAATATAAAAAATTCAACAAAAAAAATCATTCTTTTAGCCTTAAAAAACAAAACCTCTCTATTCTCCTTTCTCTGTCTGGGCTAAACCTAGAAATTAGCCAAGAAGCCCACTGGCGGTCAGTCGCCGCACCACCGCGGCCCCGCCGTGGACGGTGGCCGAAGGTGCACCAAAATTGGCCCTTTAGACCTTGTTTCCCCTTTGCAAACACGATTTGGGTGTTTTTTAACCAAAAAAAGGATAAAAATAAAAAGAGAAAAATAAAAAATCAATGGCTTTTGGCCTCACTGTTTCCCCTTTCGGACCCTCATCGGAAACCCAAAGGGTTAAGAGGTGTCCAAGAGTCGACGATAGCCTCCAAAAACGACAAGAAAGCGAAACGACGGTAAGTTTATTATTATTTATTTATTTTATTTCGAATAACAAAATAAAAAAGGCACCTTTTTCGATTCTTGAATCTATTTCAAAATTCTTTTGTTATTGTATTTGATTTCTCTATATTGAGGGGGGAGGGAAATTACAAAGATGATATTAGGGCTTTTATAGCCAATATTACAATGTTTTTGTTTGCTATTGTTCCTTGTCTTTTCTTTGTTGTCTCTTGTACTTTGCGTGTTAGTTTTTTTGCAGGTGGCCGCAGTGGAGTCTCAGACGCGCGTGGAGAGCCGGTGGCATTCGACGGTAGGAATGGGCAGGCCTAAAGTTCAGCGGCTAAGGTTTCTACCCTTGCTGAAAATTAGTTTAGTTTTAGGCCTTTTTGAGTGATAAACCGTAATTTATATATATTTCTACCCCATGCTTAGCACATTTTATGGATGATTTTTCCTTAGATTCGGTGAATTCGATACTCATAATGCCGTAATTTCATGTTTTATACTCAAGACAGCATAGGAGGATGAAAAGAGCGAGAAACAGGCTTAAACGGAGAAAATGGGCCAACGTACGAAATCAACACGGCTTGGACTTCCTCACACGGGCAGACCACATGGCCATGTTAAATTGGCAGACTTGAAGCATGATTTACACGGGTACAACATACACCCGTGCCTATCTAACAGGCTCGACCACGGCCTGAAGCAATCGAACACGGGCGTGTCCCTGTCGAGCCCAAGTAGAGTCCTATTCGGAAAAAGGCCACTTTTGAGGGTTTTTAGGCATTCCAAAGCCTATAAATACACCCTAGAAGAGGAGAAGAGACACACAGGTTAGGGAAGCAAGGAATTGCTCGAGGAAAGCCAATTGATCCATCTCAGAAGCCGAATTTATCATCAAGATCGAAGATCTCCCTTCATATTCCCTCAGGAGTTTTGGGTTTTCTTATACTTTGTTATCTTTATTCTTTTGAGATGTTTTCTTTCATAAGTATGAACTAAAACCCCTAAATACCTAAGGGGAATGAAACCTAAGACGAATCTTGTTATTATTTTCTGAATTGTATGATAAATATTTGGCTTGTTCTTAATTATGTGTTCTTAATTCTTGTTTTAATATTTCAGGATATTGATTCAACTTAATGCTCTTATTTAGAGGAGGAATAGACCCTGTCTAAGAGTAAATTTGTCATAATTAAGTGGAGTTTATTGCGCGCCTAGAGATAGGGTGACAAGATTTTACCGGATTAGGGTGAAACCTAATAAGGGGATCTATAGATCGAGTTAATGCAATTCTAGGGAGTTAATTAGAAAGAGATTTCAGTTATTCAACCTAGTGTTAGACGTTGTTAGTCTCGAGAGAGATAATAACATAACTTAGGGATTTCTACGGATCAAGTCGAATGAATAAATTGTCCGATTCAGAGTCAAATAACAAGTGAAGTCTAGGTGGATTTTTCCTTAGGTATTGTCTTAATCAATCGAGTTTTTCAAAAAGTATTTTCCCCAAATTTCTTTTCTGTGATTTCTTAGTTTAATTAATTAGTTAGATAAACAAAACCCTTTTAATTTTTAGGCTAGATAATAAAAAGAAAGTTAATACTAGTACTTTTAGCTCCTTTGGGTTCGACAATCCGGTCTTGCTAAAACTATACAACTGTTCGATAGGTACACTTGCCTCCATCATGATAATAGTTAGTTTCAAGAACGATTCATTATAAATATTTAAAACCTGTCACGAATATCACGTATCATTGAGCTGCTAGGGTTTTAATATTATTGGGTCGTTTGGGCTATTGTAATTTAGGCTGGTAATTTGTAATTGGACTACTTTAGACTATTTATTTTTAGGTTTTATTTATGTTTATTTTTGGGTCTTGGGCTCAAGCCCAAAATTGGCCTATTACTGCTGCCCCTCTTTGCTCGTTGTCGTGTAACAAGAATGGAGCAAAGACTTCAAAAAGGGGTAATTTTACTCAGTCTTGCCAAATCTCAACTTCCTTTGGTACCTCTTTTCTTCAAGTAGCTTTATTCCATCCCACTGCATCTTCAGGGGTATAAGAATTAGTGCTTCAATCTACTCTACTGCAACTTTAGGGAGACTAGACTCACATCTACAATTTGTTCCACTACAACTTCAGGGAAATAAGATCGCATCTTGAATCTGCTCCACTGAAACTTCAAGGAGATAAAATTCGCCATCTTCAATCTACTCTACTGCAACTTCAGGGAGATGAGATTTGTAACTTCAACCTGCTCCACTGCAACTTTAAGGAAATAAGGTTTGTGGTTTTAATCTGCTCTACTACATCTTTAGGGAGATAAGATTAATGGTTTCAATCTGCTCTACTGCAACCTCAGGGAGATAAAATTCGCCATGATAGATTTCATCTGACCTATTGCAACTTCAGAGGTATAGGACTTGTAACTCGTAGCTTTAATCTGTTCCACTGCAACTTCAGGGAAATAAGATTCGTTATCTTCAGTCTGCTCCACTGTAAATTTAGGGAGATAAGACTTGTAACTTCAACCTGCTCCACTGCAACTTCAGAGAGATAAGGTTCGTGACTTTAATCTGCTCCACTGTAACTTTAGGAGATAAAATTTGTAGTCTGTCTTCAATCTGCTCCACTGTAACTTTAGGGAGATAAATTTTATTTATTTTTAACCTACTCCACTGCAACTTCAGAGAGATAAGGTTTATAGCTTTAATCTGTTCTACTGTAACTTTAGAGAGATAAGATTTGCTATATTCAGTCTGTTCCACTACAACTTCAGGGAGATATGACTTGTAACTTCAACCTGTTCCACTGCAACTTCAGGGAGATAAGGTTTGTAGCTTCAATCTGCTCCACTGCAACTTCAGGGAGATAAGATTTGCCATGATAACTTTAATCTGTCCCACTGCAATTTCAGGGGTATAGGATTAGTGGCTTCAATCTGCTCCACTGCATCTTCAGGGAGATAAGATTCATTATAATAATTTCAATCCATCCCACTGCATTTTAAGGGATATAGGACTTTTGGTTTCTCTGATCTCTTACACCATTCTTTAGGGAACATGACCTATTGAATCCATTTCATGGGCCTATTTATGCCAACTGATTAGGATGTCATGATCAAAATGAATCAACTACTCCCAACTAGATGTGTATTAATAATATTTGCATGAATACAGAATATCATAAGAATGATCCCTTTTTAATGTTTGGGTTGTCATTGCTCATTGCTCATCAAGGTTCTATCATTGACGCATTACCCTGTCTTCTTGTTCAGCTAGTACCTTTGACAGAAAATTCGAAGAAACAGTCATAATTTAGACTATTCTTTCTCCAAATGTTTCCAACTCTTGAATTTGGTTAATTTTGACTAGTGGTCATATTTTAGGTCCTCGTACTATTTAGAAACTCTTTAGAGCAATATGCAGAACTCCTTTTGTTTGAATATTATCAGTCCAATAATCGTTATTTTAATGAAAAATGCTTGAAAAGATTATCAAAATAGACAAGATGAAATTTTATTGAGAGCAAAGCTTGAAATGAATAAAGTAATCAAGATAGCAAATTTTGCTAAGATATAAAAAGAATAAAATAAAAATAGGTGCCCCAGATATCGTAGCATAAGCTTCTCCGCCCAAATTCTTCGAGGACCCTTTTGAACTTGATATATGTCTAGAAAACCTAGAGTACTTTGTTGATGCCCCAAAATGTAACATCCCTCCTTCTTGTTAATTCGAAGAGGATAAGACTACTGCATGCCCCACCTTTGATTAAAATTTGAATTGCCCATTCCTGGGTTTTCAACTCAAAAGCCCTTTGGTCACAAGGCACCCTTTTACGAGCTTTTACCTTGGCTTCTCATTTTCTTTTTCTTCTTCTATTTTTTTAACAAAATATTTCTTTATTTTAACTCATAGGATTAGGCAAGTCCTTGTTATCCCACCTGGTCAATAATTGATGCTTTTCCAGATAAGGTCTTCTTTACCATACAAGGTCCTTCCCAGTTTGGCATCCATTTTCTTTTGAAGTCCTTTTGTATGAGAAGGATCTTCTTTGATATCAGGTCCTCATCACGGATTTTTCTAGGGCAAACCTTTTTTGGTACATTTTTCTTCGAACATGACGGATAGCTTTTAACCTTTTCTTCGAACAGGGTTAGATCCATTCTGCTTCATCCAAAAACTCAGCAAAAAAGAATCTCGAGTTCCATGGGTAAAACCTCCATAAACCAAAGAGAAATGCATTGTCCCAGTAGAGGTTTTGATCGATGTTCGACTTTTCATGCCAATTTTTTTAGGTCTTAGTCATTTTCCCCATGATCTCCTTAATATTCTTATTGGCTGTCTTAACTGTACCGTTCCCTTTTGGGTGACACAGTGACGAGTTGTGGTGTTTGATCTTGAACTGCCTGTAAACTTCTAATATCACATTGTGGTTTAGGTTCAGCGTATTGTCAGATACAATCCTTTCTGGCATTCTATATCGACATATGATCTTCTTTTTTTTCTTTTTTTTTTTGTGAATGCCGACTTTATGACATTAGCGTATGAAGCAGTTTTCACCCACTTAGTGAAGTAATGGACAACTTCACAGATGAATCGATGCTCGCTAAAAGCTTTTGGCGAGATCGACCCAATGACATTCATAGCCCATATAGATGAATGTCATGGATTCTACTGACTTTTTGTAAAGTAGGATCTGTTTCTCATCTTATTCTACCATCCTTAACAAACCAGGAGATAAACTATAGTCTCAGTCATCTTCAAAGTTCAGAGGTTTTTCTAGACACATATCTTGCTCAAAAGGAGGTTCTAAACCAATAACAATATTGCTCATATCATTGATATCTAGAGACCTGTTATAGAAACGAAAGAAGATCCATAGAACAAAAGAATCTAAGAATATTTATCTGTATAGTATGATTATGAATGAAATGAAAATAATCAAAAAATATTTTCTCGAATTGAGAAAAACGATGCATTTTATTGAAATAAAGATGATTGACATAGGCCTATTTCACGAAAAGATTCTTATTGCTCTTAGGCTTAGAATAATAAGGATGTTTTAGACATTACTTCGAATTAGCTCTAAAAAATACAGGGATCTCTTCCACGGTCCCATTGTTCAAACATTCCCAAGTATGTAAGGGCAGATGCCTGATAAATTCTTTTCCCCGACTCCCTCTTTGGATACAGCGTCAATGTTCAGATTTCTCAACATTCTTTCCGGGCTTTGATCTCTTCAAAGAATTCCAACTCTTTGTTATCCATTAGACTCTGCACCAAGGCTTTGAATTCAGTGCACTCCTAGATTTCATGATCTTCTTCAGCGTGAAACTCACAGTAGCTCCTCATCCCTTTTGGTCTTTTCTCTGAATTCTGAATAATTAGTCTCATGTCTGTCATTTGTTTCAAAACCCATTTCAGTGAGGTTTTTACTTCTGCAACATTGGTTTTGGTTCTCTTTCCTCCCTTCTCAATTATCGCGTTTACTCATTGATATGAATGACTGGGTAACGGATTTCCTGCTACATGAGGTCATGATGGATCATCGAATTTCATGATGCCCATCTTAATGAACCTTTCGATTAAATTTTTAAATGTGGTGAAGTTTTCAATTAAGTGTCATGTAATTCCCGCATGGTACTCGCATTGAGCGTTCGCGTCATACCATTTCAGGAATGGAGGTTCCATAGGTTCCAAATAGAACGAAGATACCACATATACATCAAACAGATTCTGATACAGCTCTCTATATGTCATTGGAAATCTGCGTGAACTGGAGTATTTCTATGTTTGGCCTCGAGTTGGATTCTTGCCTTGAGGTGCCTTGATAGCTAGTAGTCACGGCCCTCGGTTAGCCTATAGTGATCAATTTAGAATACCCTTTGCTCATATTATTCATTTCATTTTTATTTTTCTTTGGGTTAATCTTTTGGAGCTTTCTCCCGTGTCTATCTTTTTACTCATTACCGTGTTTTCTGTAACACCCCAATTTTTTTAATTACGGCTTTTGTAAATTTGTAACACAAATATCTGTCTGCTTCAGTGGTTAAGTATTCTGGGTGTGTGTGTAAGGTCCCAAGTTCAAGCCTTGACTTGGGCAAATTTTGGTATTTTTATGAATAAAGCCTTACTCTTTTTTAGTAGGCTTAAGTTTAAATGTTAGGGAGGTTATATCAGAATAGGTCTGCTGGTCTAGTGGTTAAGTGGAGTGTTATGTGCCTAGAGGTCTGGAGTTCGAATCCCTATGCGAACAAGGGATTTATTTTGCTACTTGTACAGTGTGAGAGTTTGAGATAGACTTAAATTTCGATAGTGGAGAGGTTGATGGAGAAAATTAAGGAGACTTAGATAGGAAAGTTATCAGATTTTTCATTTTGTTTCCCTAAAATTTTTTACGAACATTTCTTTTCTCCCATATCTCTCTCTGTCGATTTTTCCTTTACCAAAATTCTCCCTTCCCTTTGCCATATTCTGCTGATTTTGCTGTGGAGTTCGGGTGTTCTCGAGTTTCATTATCTAACGTATTGGTAAGTGTATTTTGATACTTTGTAAATTGGGATGTTAAAGTTTTGACTGGGATTATATTGACTTTTTGATAGCAGCACATCGTGAGGATTAAGGTTCTCTTCGTACTGTTTCGTAGCAAATCAATTCGAAGCTTTGCGGTAAGTGCTCATCGTTTTAGGGATGAGTATTTTGGTTTTGGGATATTTATTAATCGTAAAGTAGGACTGATTGTGGTGTTGTATTAGTTAATATTTATGTTCTGGAGTGCTTGGGAGTGATTAGGCATAAAAACGATCAGGTGTGTAACCGAAAACACAAAAAATAAAAATTATCAAAAGCTGAAAAACGATTTTGTCGATACCACACGGGCGTGTGGTCGCCTGTGTGGTAGGCCGTGTGGCAGCACAAGGGCGTGTGATCGATGAGCCAGGCTGTGCACACCAGATACGGGCGTATGACACAGCCGTGTGATGGTCAGTCGAGGTCGTGTGCGAGACACGGGTTCGACCAATTGGGTTGTGTGGGCCATACGGGCGTGTGGAATTCTAGGTCAAGCCGTGTGATCCACACGGCCAAGGCCAATTTGGGTCGTGTGGGCCCACACGGGCAGACTACATGGGCGTGTGAGCCCATGTTTCTAGAAAACTATGTAAGGTTACACGGGTCACCCAAGTCGACTGTGACCTGTCGTAGGTCGGTAAGCATTACTTTGACCCCTAATTCTGTGATCTGATTGTGTGATGTATGTATTAAGCATGTTACTCCTAGCATGTGTATCTGATTGATTATATGATCTGTTAAATTGCATTATAGCATGTCATATTTGTATGATGCATTGCATTAGGGTGGGGTTGATATTATGTAAGAGGAAGTATTTTGAAAGGCTCTTAAGCCTGATATCTAGCAGCACAGCTGCGACTATCTGATAATGTACCGCATTCGGTATAGCATGGTGTGTACGGATAGGTGGGTCGAGTTTATCCCCACATGGTGCGTAGGGTTGGACGGAGATGGTATGTAAAGGCTGATGGGTAGGACACTGATAAACTGTTTTGTTCTGATTTTTTATTTGAATGGGCTAAGGCTCTAACTGATTATGTAAAAAGCTTCGGCCCGGACTGTTTACTCATATCATCTGATATGTATTCTGTTATGTGATTTCTGTAGGGATTACACACTGAGTTGCGAAAACTCACCCTTTTCTATTTTATCTGTTCAGGTAATCCATAGTCTTAGATAGGTCAGAGCGGCGGAGGACTCGACGACGACCACATACCTATTAGCGGTTTTTGTTTTATTTATAGGTTAAATTATTATTTTCAAATGTAATTTGGGACATTATGGACTGTTGACTTTATTTTGGATTTTTGACTGTTTATGGGTTTTAGACAGCGAAACTCAACGAAACACAGTTTTTAAAACAAAATGACGGTTTTCTTAAATATGAACGGTTTTCCAAAAATGAATGTTTTCAAAGCTCCCACTTAAAAAGGATGATTTTTGCCATAGCATTAGAACGTGTGTTTTACTTTAATTAAGACAAAGACAATAGTTTTAACTTGACAACCTCGTTTTTGAATTCCATTCCATGTGGCATTATTAGATTCGATCATAACGTCCAGGTCGGGTTTGGGGTGTTACATTTTCAATCATCTCGTCAGACATTACCATATCTGAGAAGCTCATGGTAGCGCTTCACAACATATGGTTAATAAACGGGGCTTTTAGAGTGTTGATGAAAAGCATTGTGGTTTCTTTCTCCAAAAGAGGTGGTTATATTTTTGTTGCTACCTCTCTCTATCTTTGGGCGTATTGCCTAAAGCTCTCACTTTGCTTCTTTTTCATATTCTGCAGTGTGATTCTGTCGGGTGTCATGTCTGTTACGTGGCCATATTACTTCATGAAAGCCTGTGCCAAGTCCTTCCATGAGTGAATTTTAGCACGGTTCAGTTGATTATACCATTTGGCAGCCGACCCAATCAGACTATCTTGGAAGCAATAAATTAACAGTTGATCATTATTAACGTATCCTGTCATTCTTCGGCAGAACGTCGTGATGTGAGCTTCAGGACAACTAGTCCCATTATACTTTTCAAATTTCGGAGTCTTGAATTTCGGCGGGAGTACTAGATTTGGGACCAAACTCAGATCTTTGGCGTCAACCCCGCAATGGTAATCAACATTCTCCATTACTTTGAGTTTTTCTTCCAACCACCTGTACTGATCTTCGAGTTGCTTTGGCAATTCTATCCTTGCTTTTTTTTTTTATTTCTACCATTTCATCTAGATCAAAAACTACAGGATTGGTTGGATTGTCCCCCGGATTGGAACCTAAGCCTGTCGGGTAGTTCATTGGTATCGAGGTACCGGTCTGATATTATTGGAATCTGATAGTAACGGATGCCCCTTGTTGATATACGTTTGGTTGTGCTTGGGTGTTTATTGGGGTAAAGCCTGGAGGATAAGTAAGGTCTCCATTATCCTTCCCCGAGTTAACCGTAGTGCTCTTCCCTTTTTCACGTTCTCTAGCCAGCAACTACGCCAACTGACTTATCATACTATTTTGGGATTCTTGCATTTGTTCCCTCATGTCTTGTTGGATTTTGGCTAATTGCTCTTCCATCTGTGCTTGCAATTGCTCTTGTATATCTCTTTACATTCGTTCTAACCTTTCCAATCTCTGATCCATTGCCTTGGTTTTGCGGCGGGTACTGTAGTGATATTTAGTTGGTAGACTTTTGTCGATTTCCAGATTAACTGAAATAATTTTAATTAATTAGGGGTCTTTTGTGAAATCTAATGCATATGATGCGATGCAATGCAAATGCATGGGATGAATACAAAAAAGGCGTCAATTTTGATTCAATTCTGTTAGAACAACTTTACTAGAAGACAAATATCTTTACATAAAATGGATAAATATACGGCCTTGCCCGTATACTCTAGGTGAAGACATCGATCATTTTCTTTATATCTAGATGTTAAAATTAAATCTCATAAATTTTCCAAAAGATGTCTCTATTATCTTCTTTTTGGTTGATCCGAGCTACGACCCATTACTCACTCATCCTCGTGATGTTCGTTAGCTTCTTTAAGTAAGTCAGGACGTTGACAGCTCCCGAATAATTTTTGTTGGCTTGAATCTTGAAGCAAAGTCGTGTACTCCTTCGTGGCCCTTCTCTCGTTGTGTTTACTCGGACCATATTCGGACGACTGTATTGTATTCTACTTTATCAAGAAATCTATTTTCCATGACAAGCTCTCCATTTAGCAATTGAACGTAAATCAACACCTCTTTTCTATGATGACAATGCAATGCAATCATAACCAAAACAAAACGAAACAGGTTATACAAAGCAAAAGCAAGCAAGAAAGACACAAATAGAGTACCTATTCGGGTGACCACTAGGGTTTGGTATGGTTCTACCTAAGGCGGGCTCTTAAGGCTTGTTATATGCGGTTCGGTTCTAAACTAAAGGTACCTGAACTGGCAGATTCCTCGATCCTCACCTATTATAGGCTCATACGGATTGAGTTCAATTCAAGTGAATACATTTCCCTATGGCTATACGGAGATGAAAATCTCACGAAGACGTAGGTACGAATGTATCCCGAAAGCGATCCACTATCCTATACGGAGGTGAAGACCTCACGAGGGAATAGTTTCTCACTACCACTTAAAAAGGTAAAATCGACCGATTTATGTAATGCAATATGCAGAAATGTATCAACAGGCTCAAATATATTATGACAAAGACCACAAAAATGACGGATGCAACAAAAAGATTCGTAAATTCAAACCAGATTTTCAAATTTCGACAAAAAGATAGAAATTAATCAATTTATGGCCTGACTCTCCTATTTTGTCCCCAGCAGAGTCGTCAAGCTATCGAAACCATTTTTGGTGAAGGTTGACTTATTTAAAAAAACGAAAATGGAGTCGCCACCAATCCTTTTTATTAGGCGTGATTGGGTCACCTTGCAATTCGATCGCTTTAATAAACAGTTTTGATTTACTAAAACAACGATTTTGGTCTACATATTTTGAGAAAACGGGTTCGGGAGTCGGTTACGTACGAGGAAGGATTAGCACCCTCGTAATGCCCAAAATTGATACCTAATTGATTAATCAATGTCTTAATATCGAATGTTGGAAATTTGGAACGAATTAGAAGTATGATCCCTTTTTACTAATGTTAATTTTACTTAAAATTTTCTTTAAAAAAATTGAAACGAGCATTAAAGGCCCTCTCATCCCGCGATAACAAAATGTCACATCCCGTGAGTTAGGATGCAACATTTGAACCCTCGAGAATAAGTTTGCCTTTAATTTTTATTGAAATTCCATGTATTTTGAAATTTAAAAGAATATTCAGCCATTTAGGTTCAACGAGAAAATCAAAACCCCGTAAATTAGGGCACGATTTCTCGAAGTTCCAAATACGAAATATTGCATTTATATTTTTTTAATTTCCCTTTTTTACAAATTTAGGTAAAAAATTTAATGCAATATTTAAAATGATATACGTTTAATTTATTTGATTATGGTAAAAAAGCAGCTAAAACGTAAAAAAATGTCATGTTTAGTGAATAACGATAATGTGACGTAATTTGTAGTAATACAATAAAACATAAATAATAATAATAACAATAGATCATGATACCAATATGTATAATAGGACAATAATAACAATGAAAATAATAATTGTGATAATACTACTACTACTAATAATAATATTTAAATTTTGAAATATTGAAAGTAGCAAATAAATAAAAGGCACAATAAAAGAAAATAAATAAAAGAAGCTGATTATAAAAATAAAATAAAAGAAATGTTATGTAAATAAATAGATAAATGAACATCAATAAGACATTTGATTAAAAAATTTGAAACTAAACAAATAACAAATAAAATAAATGAAACAGTTCTTGAGAAAAAAAATTTAAAGGAGCAATTTGTAAATAAATACATAATTGATAATAATAAAAATAATAGAAGATAAAAAAATGAAATAGATAAAATATGTATACATAATGTTAAGTTCAAATATTTTATGAGTAAAGAAAAAAAAACAGATAAAATAGTACCTAATATTAAAATTAAATATTTTAAAAGTAAGAGAATGATAAATAAATAAATGAATTGATAAATCAAATATAAATAATCAATTAATCAAATGGGAATTAAATTGAAATCAACACAAAATTTAAGGGAAAAAACGGAATAAAATAAAGCTAAGGATCAAAATATAACGCGCGAATGATATGAGGGACCAAATGGGAAATATTCCCTGCCCTCCGAAAGGCATCGTTCCAAAAGGACCAAATTGAAGCAAAAATAAAATGCGTGGCGAGAATAAAAGAGAATAAAAAGTGAATAGGACCGATTTAAAGCGCGCTGTAAAAGCGGAAGGGCTATTCCCGCAAATAGCCCATTGGTAAAAAACGCGCGGATCCCCCTTGGAGCGGGTAGGGTCACGCACAGATAGATGCTAAAATGACACTATTTTGGTGCCTAAAACTAGGGCCTAAAATGACGTCGTATGGTCCCTCTATAAATATAAAAAAATTCAACAAAAAAAATCATCCTTTCAACCTTAAAAGAAAAAAAAAACTCTCTATTCTCCTATCTCTCTCTGGGCTAAACCTAAAAATTAACCAAGAAGGCCACCGGCGGTCAGTCGCCGCACCATCTCGGCCTGTCGTGGACGGTGGCTGGAGGTGCACCAAAATCGGCCCTTTAGACTTCTTTTCCCCTTTGCAAACCCGATTTGGGTGTTTTTGAACAAAAAAACGATGGAAATGAAAAGAGAAAATTAAAAAACAAGGGCTTTCAGCCTCACTGTTTCCCCTTTTGGACCCTCATCGAAAACCCAACGAGTTACGAGGTGTCCAGGAGTCGACGATAGCCTCCGGCAGCGATAAGAAAGTGAAACGACTGTAAGTTTATTATTATTTATTTATTTTATTTCGAATAATAAAATTAAAAAGGCACATTTTCAATTCTTGATTCTGTTTCAAAATTATTTTGTTATTGTATTTGATTTCTCTGTGTTCGA
Source organism: Gossypium longicalyx (assembly GCA_025698465.1). NCBI lineage: Eukaryota > Viridiplantae > Streptophyta > Magnoliopsida > Malvales > Malvaceae > Gossypium > Gossypium longicalyx. Next base: position 8,059,352 of record CM047004.1, read on the forward strand.
GGGGGGAATTACAAAGATGATGTTGGGGCTTTTATAGCCAATATTACAAGATTCGTTTTTGTCTTTTTATTTTTGTTTGTTGTTGTTCCTTGTCTTTTCTTTGTTGTCTCTTGTACTTTGCGTGTTGGTTTTTTTGCAGATGGCCGCAGTGGAGTGTCAGACGCGCGTGGAGAGGCTGTGGCGTGCGGCGGTAGGCATAGGCAGACCTAAAGTTTGGCGGCTAGGGTTTCTACCATTGCTGAAAATTAGTTTAGTTTTGGGTCTTTTTGGGCTGCTAGGGTTTTAATATTATTGGGTTGTTTGGGCTATTGTAATTTAGGCTGGTAATTTGTAATTGGACTGTTTTGGACTATTTATTTTTATGTTTTATTTCTGTTTATTTTTGGGTCTTGGGTCCAGTCCCAAAATTGGCCTATTACAATTTATATTTAAAGTAATAGTCTTAATGGAATAATAAATTGATCATTTCAATGTCTATATGGAGTAATTATTTTAACTATAATAATAATAATATTATTATTATTATTAAAGACTATGAACATACAAAAAGTTAAAATTATAGAAATATTTCATAAAAAAGTTGTAAAAGTGTGGTTTTGTATTAGAATAAGTGGATATTTTTTAAATATAATAATTATAATTATAAGCATAATTTTAATTTTAGGAAAATAGTTTATTAAACTTTATAATATTTTATTTATAAAAGAAACAATTATATACAAACTATTAATTATATATATTTGATAGTTATGATTTTAATAAATTATATTGATTTATTTTAATGACTTAATTTTTTTTATGTATAACTAATTAAAGTTAGCAACTAATTCGAAGAAATGTCGCAATAAAACATTATATGTATGAATGATTTATGTATTAGCTTTCATTTTTAATAACATTAAATGATTTAGAAACTTAATAGCTCAACTTAAAATGACTTTTAAATGATCTTATGGATGATTATGATATTAACATTAAATGATTTATAAACTTAATAGCTCAACTTAAAATGATTTTTAAATGATCTTATGGATGATTATGATATTAATTTAATTATTTAATTCACTTTAAAAATGTATAAATAAATCTAGAGCATGTATTATGATTTTTATGAAGGAAAAAAAATCAAGAATTGCAATATTAGATTTTTTTAAAACCAAAATAAGGTGATAATTTTTTTGACAAAGCCCAAATTTTCTAAAAACCGTCGAACCGAATCGAATTCACCCCTATATATGATATATAGGAAGTGGCAAGAAGATATAACTTCAAATTTCCAAAATTCTTATGTTTTCATGACTTTGAGGGGCTACTTTTTTGTATCATTCATGTCCGTTTTATAGAACATGTTTAATAGTTATGACTACATTTCTTAATAATATCATCTTTAAAGTTTGAAGTTGGATCTCTCTCTAACAATACAATATACTTTATTATTGTACCCAACAATTATTGGTTGAGATACTATTTTAAGGGTATAGATATTTTGTTTTGAAGGATATTGTGAGGTATATATATTCTCCTATATTCAATAGTTCTCTTTTTTTTTTTTTTTGTGTGTGTGTTTTGTGTTTTTGGAATTGTCATAGATGACTACTGATTTTTTAATTATTTTCCTTTGCAAACTACTCGTAGATATATATTCGTTATTATGGGAAAAAATCAACATTTTTTTTATAATATCATTTAAATTTTGTTTTTCAATTACAGATATAATGTCACATTTAACTCTTAATATTTATATAGTTTATCAACTTAGCTTTTATTCATATTTTGAGCTAAATTTGAATATTAATCTTTTAAAAAGAGTCAAATTATTTTTTTAAACAAAAATATTGACTAAAAAAATTTAATTTTTTTAACAAGGTTAACGTGACAACTCGCATGGAAGTCCATTTATACTTCATGTTGACGCTTGACATGCCATTATTTGTCTTATATACTACATTAAAAAATAATTTTAAAAGTATAAAAATATTTTAAAAGTTCATAAAAATTCAAACAAAAAAAGCATAAAGTATGTGTAGATTACCATAGGGTGATGTGTAGATTACCATAGGGTGCTATGTTTAAACATTGATAGCCAAATTAATAAAAAATATATATATTAAAGGCTAAATTTAACTTTATATCTAAAATACATATAAAAATAGAAGATAGCTTCATCCCCAAATTATTAATTTATATAAAATAAATTAAAATTATACACTTTCAAAAAACAAAGAAAGGATAACTAGCTAAAGAAATTTCAATGTACCTACTAAAGCGAATCTACTAATTAATTTTTTGCATTTTATAAACTCACTTAAAAGAATATATATTAATCACAAATTTTAAAACTACTTCGTACAAATGATGAGAGTTGAACTCTTTTATCTCATCTAACTCAGTTAACGTGTTCTCAAATTTGATTCCTTTAGGATTTCAACTGGATTTAAGTGGTATAATTATGATTTTGTTGCAAGCTGTAAGGCATTATTTTGCCTAAGATTTGACCCATCGCCCCCCACTATTGGATTAATCACCTAAAAAGCCTCCAATGCAACCTCAATTACAATTTTTATAAATTAATTTAATGTTTATTATTGTAGCAATTCAAATCAACCCAATGTTAAGCTCGGACCAAGTCATGTATTCTTAAGCTGAATCTTAAGTGACATAATATCAAATGTGATTTTATATTCCTATTTTTTATTTATTAAAGTATTTATGGGAGTGAATTTAATTATTAATCTTTCGCATTATGTAAATTCATTGAGGAGATAAATGCTGACCACAAATTTTAAAAATACTTCATATCCATGACAAGAATCAAACCCTTAATAATTGATTAAAATAAAATGAATATTTACTAACTCACCTAACTCCATAATTTAAATAGTTAATATTTAATTTAATCATTTAAGCCTTTACAAATTTGATTTCTTTGGACAAATGGGATTTCAACCGGATTTAATTGGTATAATTATGATTTGATGCCAGCTATATGGCATTCATTTTGCCAAAGAATTGACCCATCGCCCCCAGTATTGGACTACTACTGTCTAAGCAAAAAAAAATTGGAGAACAATACCGAAGATTGTTCTTGGAGTCGTTAATTTCAACTATTCTGAAGAATTCCTTTAGCTGGATCTTTTGAATTGGAGAAAAGAATTTGCCACCAGCGTTCTTTATTCCAAGCTAGATTCAAGTAAGTTTCAATAAATTGGCCATAGCATGCATCTTATACTCTGCTACTTGTGTTGCCTTATATTCTTGTATTATCTCTAAATTCACCAAAATGTGAAAAACAAGTTGTGCTAACCCACATATATACCAAAGTCTTATGTGATCTTACGTGTGTTGCATATATATCATTTTGTTTAGTCCCTTTATGTGGATCTCATATGCATATATGTCAAAATGAACTACATTATTGTGTCTGTAAGGGAAGATTTATTATTTGAAGACTAGATCGGGTGGTTTGGAGTTGGGACCTATGGTGTCAACAACCATATCTGTGGTGTATCCTCCCATCATGTCTGTAATTTTAGTGAATTTTGTTTGAAGCTATAAGTTCTGCATATGCTAAATTTGATGCAGGAAAACTGGACCTTTTTAATGGCTGAACTCATTGGGCCAATCCTTGATGTTATTAAGTTCATCGGTCATAATGCTAAAAAATATCTAAAATTCCAAAGGAAATTCACGGAATACGTTGATGATTTCAATCAAGCACAAGCGGATTTGCGTGCCAAGGAGGCAGATTTTCAACAGCAGTTGGAAGACGAGCATCACTTCGGGAAAACGCCCAAGCAGGAAGTTAAAAGATGGTTTGAGAAAGTAGAGCAAAAGCTTGGTCATGCTCAACATGTTGAAGACAAAATCAGTAAAGGAAAATATCTCTTCCGCTCATGCTTGGGGAAGCTTGTTGATGAGGCGACTCAGGCAATGAAGGAAGTGCATGCTGAAGTAAATTTCTCTGGGGGCTTGGTTGTTAACGATCCTTCTACCATAGCGGTTAATCTACCTACACCGGAAGTAGTAGGTGCGACCAATGTTAGAGAAATAATTTATCAGTATTTGATGGGAGATGCAGTTGGATTGATTGGTGTCTGGGGGATGGGCGGAATCGGGAAAACAACCATTATGAAGGATGTCCATAATAGGTTGTTGAAAGAGAGTAAATTTAGAAAATTGATTTGGGTTACTGTATCTCAAGACTTCGACATTCGAAGGCTGCAAAAGAACATCGCTTTTCAATTGGGGGAAGAGTTGTCAGATGATGATGATACAATCGTCCGTGCAGGGAAGTTATCAAAAATGTTGAGAGGACAAATGAGGTATGTGCTAATATTGGATGATGTATGGGAAAGATTTTCCCTTGAGGATGTGGGAATCCTTGAGCCAACAACAAATAATGGATGCAAAGTAGTGTTGACCACACGTTCAGAAAGGGTTGCTGAATCGATGGGATTTAAGAAAGTTGAAGTTCCTTGTTTTTCTATGGAGGAAGCCAAGAACTTATTCTTAAGCAAAGTTGGACAAGACATGTTGCCCAATCCAACTTTAGAACCATTAATGAAACTTGCTGTAAGGGAATGTGATGGACTTCCTCTAGCAGTTGTCACACTGGCTGGTTGTATGAGGGGAAAATCCGATCCTCGTATGTGGGAAAATGCTATAGATGAATTACGAGGCAACATCAGAAACATCAACGATATGGAAGATAAGGTGTATGGATGTTTAAAATTCAGCTATGATCGTCTACAAGGAATAGACCAAGATTGCCTTTTGTATTGTGCATTATATCCTGAAGATCATGAAATCAATAAAAATGAGATAATTGAATATTGGATGGAAGAAGGGCTTATAGATGAAATGGGAAGTAGAAAAGCAATGGGGCGTAGCGGTCATTCCATTTTGCAAAAGCTTAAAGAAAATTGTTTGTTAGAAAGGGTTCAGGATAGGCCATGTATAAAAATGCATGATCTTGTTAGAGATATGGCATTGCATATCACAAGGAAAAGATTTCTGGTAAAAGCTGGTATGCAGTTGAAAGAGGTGCCAAACATGGAAGAATGGGGTGAAGATTTGGAGAAGGTTTCTTTAATGCGCAATTTCATCTCAACAATTCCTCAAACCATGAAATGCCTGAAATTTCCAAAACTCACAACATTGTTGCTCTCAAGGAATGCATTGAAAGAGATTCCAGAATCTTTCTTTGAGCACTTTCCTAACCTTAAGATTCTTGATCTTTCTTATACTCGTTTACAGAGTTTGCCTAATTCTATTTCCATTTTGGAGAAACTCACAGTATTGTTGCTTAGAGGATGTTGGAATTTAAAGAGTTTGCCTTGTCTATCGAAACTTCAAGCTTTGAAGAAATTGGATCTTGGATGCAGTGGAATCGGTGAAATCACTCATGTAACAGGGATTCCTACTGGAACACTCTCAAAACTATGCCGGCTTCAGTATTTGGCAATTCATTCAAAATTGAGAAGCGCAGAAGAGTTGAGGGAATTGAATAAGTTGGAGGTTTTTGAGGGCTGGTTCCATAACGTGGGTGTCTTGAACACGTTTGCAAGTAACAGAAAACCGCTTTATAAATACTCCATTCGGGTAGGTTCTCATGCCGCTGTAGATCATCTCTCGACTTTCAGAAATATTGTTGGATTTAGAGGGATTAAAATTGATGTTGGAGATGAAATTATTCTTCCATACGGCATCGAGGAATTAAGTCTATTGGAGTGCAGGGGTGTGAGAAGTATAAACGATATTGGATTGAGGGATGCAACTGCTTTGAAAGGATGTGAACTTGGTGATTGTAGTGACTTGGAATCTGTAATTTCATACAAGTGTGATCAGTTTCAAACACTCGAGTCTCTGAATCTAAGTGAGTTAGAGAATTTGAAAGTCATAGTTGAAATTGGAGTTGGAGAATCATCAGTCGGCATATTTTCCTCCCTCAAAAAGATCACTCTATGGAATTGTCCCAAAATTAAGAAATTGTTTTCAGCTGATTGGGTTCTAAGCAACATGGAAGAGATCAGTGTTATGAATTGTAGAGAACTGGAAGAAATAATAACAGAATCCGAGAAAAAAAGATTGGGTTCCAATAATGATACCATCAACTTCCCTTTCCCCAAACTGAGGAGGTTAGAATTGGTTATTCTAGTACAACTGCAGCGCATTTGTAGTGAAAATGGAGTAATGGTTTGTGATTCTCTCCAATTCATTACAATATATGATTGTCCAAAGCTAAAGCGGATTCCGCTATATCTTCCACAGCTCGAGATTGATGGTGGAGAACTATCTCCTTCTAGTTCTCTCCAGAGAATCAAAGTGCATCCAATAGATTGGTGGGAAGCAGTAGAGTGGGAGCACCCTAATTTCAATATTAAGAACGTTGTTCGACCCTTAGTTTTGGAGCACCTCAGATGAAGATGTTTGATGAAGTCTGTTTAAAACCATAACAGTGTAAGCGAATCTTTTATCATACATTTGCAGATCTTTTTCTTTTAAGTGTTTATATAAAATTTTAATTAACCATAATAATTTATTACAACTTATATTTCAATAAGTAAATATATGATGTTGAAATAATTTTTATAAATCATAATTACAATAATCATGAAAAATAATTGTATCATTAACCATAATTTATTAATCATAATTATAATTATAATTATAATTATAATTAACATACCAATAAATAAATTCTTATAGTGCATATAATAATTATAATTTTAAATAGAACATCTATGGTTATGGTTTCATTATTAAGAGAAAGAGACATTTTTGTTTTTAATTTTACTTGAATTTTATTTGAGAAAAAAATGAAATTGTTTGAAATAATAAAAATAAAGAGCAAATTTATTCAAATTTTTTAGTTTCTCCCGAAATCTTAAATAACCTAAAAAAATGTATGGTATTGAGATTATACTCTCTATTTCGACATTTTGATATTGTTTGGAGATGTGAGATTACCAGTAGAATGTTACATAATGTGAACCAAATGCAAGTATAATAAGAATTTAATTGATTTACAATCAAACAAGCATTTCATGTTAACTTACATCTAACAAACATACTAAAATGTTAATAAATCTAATAAAAAAGTTTTATGATAAAAATATTATGGAGGCTCTTGTAGTAAGAGTTAGGTTGCATTTTATCTCTTCTATTAAAAAAAATAGACAAATTAGTATTTGTATATTAGATCAAAGAACAAATTCATCATTTATATTAAAAAATTCATCTATTTTTACTTTTAAAAACTAGTCTCTATATGTCAACATCATGTGCATGTGCATGTGCATGTGCATGTGCATGTCCATGTCTATGTGGCACGCCATGTGTCATTGTATGATTGTTTGGTTAGGCACGCTAGTTTTTTACAATACAAATAGGTAAAGTTTTTCAACAAAAATGACTAATTTACTATTTGATCTAATTTGTTTAAACAGAGGGAAAAACATACAGTTTGACTCCTAATATAGACCCTTATGATACTTTTACTGGATTTTTTCAATTAAAGAATTACAAAACAATTTTTATACTCTTGTAGGCCCGTGGGCTTAGACCATTTATAAATGGGGCCTTATTCAAGGATTTCAAGCCCAAGTTTGGTCAACCAATCCACTAAAATTTCACACTGTGAATCAAAACTATGCTGAGTTGATGATGCCTTAAACTACATACTCAAAGCTTTAAACTTTGAAAAATATTCGTTGGGTTTAGGTATATGCAAACACAAAATCATTCTTGATTGAAGATTTATAAACATAAAAAAAAATCCAAATTTTGAAAAAAATATATATTTGTAATTAAAGGTGTATGTTGTTTGAATGAGAATAGTTAGATTTTTGAATAATAAAAAATATTACTACTTTCATATTAATATTTTTATATTCTATAATAAAATTTAAATACAAATTATTTATCAATTTAGTTGTGATTCAATCGAATCCAATCTGTTAAATCAAAATATTTGATAAGATCAGGTATCTTAATTATATCATTTTTATTCTCTATTCAAATAAGGTAATTCAAACGCATTTTTTTTTTTACTCATAATGAGAGAATATATATTGAAAGTTTAAAGACAATATTATTAGAAAGAATAATCACAAACCTACGAAGATAAAAAATACTTATTTTACTCAATGGCAAAGGAATATTTGGGGGTTGAAGTTCCCATTTTCGACAAAACAAACAATCTAATTTTCCAACATACACTACTCCCAAAGGTTAATTCAAGGAAGCATGAAATCTGATTTTGATGATCATTACAATTTACGACGACTCTTTTTGTCGACTAAATCCCATGCATCCACACTTGTTGGCTTCAAACTTCAATTAATGCATAATAATCAAAAGGGCTCATAACCTTTACATCTTTTCATACATTTGACTCATTATTCTTCTACTTGTTTCAAATTATTTTATTTATAATACCAAAAGTAATGTGACATGATTGTATGTTGCATTTTAATTGGTGTGATTAAAACGATATAATTTTTATTATTATATTTGTCATGGAATTAGAAAATTTTAAGATAATATTAGTTTTAAGTAAGATCGACTTTATCATTTTTTTTTTTTTTGAGAGTTTGAAGCTAATCAAGACTTTTAGTTGAAGGCTTTTTTCAGAATTTGTAAAAGATTTTGATAAATTCAGTTGAGATATTTCTAATTTAAATTTGAATGAAATGCATATCTTAAATTCGGTTTAGGTGATCAAATATAAGACTTATAAATAGGTTGAATGGTGTTTTTTAAGGTGCTGTTTAATAAATTAAAAAATTAAGTATTGAAATTTTAAGTATTGAATTTAAGTTATAAAATTTGTTTCATATATTACTTAAAATTAATTACGAAATATAATTAGATTGTTTGATAAATATAGATTTTAAATTATAAGAAAATTATATTTTGTATTTTATCCTTATTTTTTTTAAAACATTTCACTTTACTCTAAACAAAAAAATGTAAATTTTAAATGTAAGATAATGTAACTTTAAAATTAATAAAATAAAATTGAAATAATTGAAAATATTCTCTATTAAGTGATAAGTAATTCTTATCTACTTATTATTTTCCACACTTTTTTTTAAAAAAATATTCTATCAGATTGTTTAAATTTTGGATTATCAAACATGCGTAAAAAATTAATTTTCAGTGATTTGTCAAATAAAGCTAAGGTCATTTTTGTGTTGTGTTCTCAATATATTTTTTATTATCTTTTTAGGCTTTTATTGGAGGATTTTTATTGATCGTAAGTAAAGTTATTAGGGAAGGTGATTGTAACAATATTTGAGTTCAACTTTTGAGTTGCAGTTATCCCTTGTGAGATGATAGATTAAGCCAATAGTAGGATTGAGTTAACTATTGAGTAAAATCATTTTTTGAGCTAGACTTCACAAAGTTAGGATGATAAATCCGAATTACATTAACAAATATCGTTCGTTAATCTTTCTTCTTACTTTACTCTCATAATTATCTGATTCCATTTTCCTGTCTTAACTCTTGTTGCAACAATAAATAGAATAATAACTTGAAATAATAAATATTTTCAATTCCCAACCTCAATTTCAAATCCATTAAAACGAATGATTCCCAATTTTGAAAGTTCTTAGGTACTAATCTATATGCTTAAGAAAAATTAAGTGGCAAAGTAGAAGAAAGTAAATTTTCTTATGTCCCAAAATTGTGTGTACTTGACTTTCACCGTTTAACAAAAGTGAACACTCATAGGCGGCTCTGATATTTAGGATTCTTATTAAATAATTTCATTGATGGAAAAATTTTATAGATCATTCAATTTGAACTAATGGCATTGAAGTTTTTGTTTTTTTTTTTTCTTGTTTTTTTTTTTTTGTCAAAAACACTAACTTTTTTATTACGGATATTCTTCAAAAAGGTAAATAGCTAGTTATAAAATGTATTCCATTCCCATGAATGAATATCAAACCACTGACTACATAATTAATAGATGATATGAACAACCACTACACTATACATCATAGTTAACTCTCTCTTTTTCATGCATTCTTGTTTAATTTGGTTTTGAGGTTTTATTGAAATCTTCTTTTAATGTTAGATAAAGATTTTGTTATTTAAACTTTTTTTTAATTCTAACTTAAATAATGGTTATAAATTAAAAAAAATCGTCTTGAATTTAAAATATTAAAGGCAACATCCATTTTGTTAAAATGTGTAAACAGTAAATATGTTTATCATTAAACTTGAGCTCTTCTTTATATCATTCAATTCATTATAAATTCTTATTATATGTTTTTTCCATACAATACTTAAAATTATTTATAACGTCTTCTCAACTATTAAATAAGAGAATAATGCGTTTCAGTGTACTCGAACTTAGGTCTTCTTATATTGACAACAATATCGATGTCAATCGAACTAAGACTAAATAAAAAAATTTGATATATTTTTAAATTTTATACTATTTTAATTTTTATATAATTTATTTCATGCAAATTGTGAAATATTAAATAAAAATAATATGAAAGGACTTAGATGAATTGTAAAAAATATGAAAGAATGAAAGTAAAAGATTGAGACCTAATCCTGGCATTCCACGTGCAAGTCGCACTGCCCCCAAGCTGCCCTGTGCATGACATGATAATAAATGGGTTGCAAGACAGTAAGCAGTAAATTAATAAATGGACCGACATATATGTTAACTTAACCCCTAAGACTTTCATTTCCATTTACAATAGCTTCAGCTTCAAAAATTGATTTAAGTTTTCACACTACTAAACCTGTTTTTCTTGTTGATCACAAAACTCCGCTCCCAAGCAACTTCCTCAACCCTAATTGCTGCATTCTCATTTTTTTCCTAAAATAGGAAGCTCTCATATAAGGCGAGTAAAATTTGATTTCACTTTATATAAAAATTTTAAAAAATTCAAATGATCGAATTGATATTTAATTTTTTCGAATTTTAGATGAGTTGAATTTTAAAATTTATTTTGTTTTGAAAAAATTTTAAAGATATATTATTTCAAATTTATGTGTTTTAACATGATTTTAATTTGATATGTTTAATTTATTAATTTAACTCAAATAATTTTACTTGATTCGATTCGACTTGACTTGATTTTTATTTCACTTGAATTTCATTTTTGTTAGAATTAAGTGACCCGAATATTTATTTAAATAAAATACAGTGGTAAAATAAAATAAAAGTAAAATCCCTATAGAACTACACTTCTTTTATTTTATTTTAGAATAAGGTTTTTTTAAACTTTATTAAACTCCATCTATTTGATATTGATTAGAATAAGGTGTTTCAATTTTACTACACTCCTATTAGAATATGGTTTTACAAGCCTATAAATAGACATAGCCTATTCCTCTTGTAATTATTCGAATTCGACATAGTGAATTTTCTTCTCCTCTACTAGTGATTTTTTTCTCGAAAAGGTTTCCACGTAAAATATGTGTGTTCTTTACTTTTATTTCTCTTTTCTTTGCGATATATATTGTCATTACCGACATTCTATTTTTTTACAAATTACTATCAGAGCTTCCGGGTTGTTCATCTCAATCACGGTAATGGCATCTTTGAAGTATGAAATTTCGCTTTTGGATCGCAACACCAGATTCGCATTGTGGCAGATAAAAATGTAGACAATTATTGCACAGATGGACTTAGAGGAAGCCTTGCTAGGGGTAGATAAGACGCCTTCGACATTGACGAAAGAAGAAAAAAAGCACAAAGATTGAAAGGTGTTAACACAGTTACATCTACATTTTTCTAACGAAATTTTGTAAGATATGATGAAAAATAAGACCCACGCTAGATTGTGGAAGAAGCTGGAACAAATATGTATGTCGAAAACTCTAACTAGTAAACTGCATATGAAGCAGCGTCTTTATGCTCATCGTTTGGAGAAAGGTGCATCTATGCACGAACACTTAACAGTGTTTAAAGAAATTCTCTCAAACTTGGAGGCCATGGAGGTTCAGTATGATAAGGAAGATCTAGAGTTGATTCTACTTTGTTCATTGCCCCCCGTCTTATTCAACCTTTAGAGACACAATTTTATATAGCCACGAGTCTCTCACAATTGATGAGGTTTATAATTCTTTGACCTCGTATGATAAGATAAAGCATATTATGGTTAAAATCGACTCTCAGGGAGAGGGTCTCATTATTTGTGAGAGACAAGATTAGAATGCTGATGATGATCGAGGAAGGACATAGGAACGGGATCCTCGCGGTAAATCTAAGGATAGATCGAAGTCTTCAAACAGAGGTAAAATTGTAACTTCTGTAAGAAGAAAGGGCATATTAAATCTGAGTGCTATAAGCTACAAAATAAAATCAAAAGGAAGGTTGCAAATCAAAAGGTAAAACAACCAGAAAATTCTGATGAAGCTGATTTTGTAGAAGACTATAGCGATGGTGAACTTCTAGTCGTTTCTATTAACAATTCTAAAATGAGCGAGGAGTAGATTCTTGATTGAGGTTGCACCTTCCACATGATTCCTAATCGAGATTGGTTTATAACTTATGAAACAGTGTCTGAAGGTGTTGCTTTGATGGGAAATAATGCTTCGTGTAAAATTGTAGGTGTTGGAACGATTAAAGTTAAGATGTTTGACGGAGTTGTCAGAACACTTAGTGGTGTACGACATGTTCCAGAATTGAAGAGAAATTTAATTTCGTTGAGTACTTTTTATTCAAAAGGGTACAGATACACAACTGAAAGTGGGGTTTTGAATATTTCCAAAGGTTCCCTCATTGTGATGAAAGGGTAGAGAAAGACTATCAAGTTATTTGTTTTGCAGGGTTCTACTGTAACTGGTGATGCAGCTGTTGCTTCCTCTTTCTTGTCAGATGATGATATTACTAAACTTTGACATATGCATCTAGAACATATGAGTGAGACTGGCATGGAAAAATTGAGCAAAAGAGGACTTCTTGATGGGTAAGAAATTTGCGAACTGAAGTTCTATAAGCACTGCGTTTTTGGGAAGCAAAAAAAAGTTCGATTCACTAGAGTAATTCATAACACGAAGAAAATGTTAGAGTATATTCATTCTTATCTGTAGGGGCCATCAAGAGTGCCTTTGAGAGGTGGAGCTAATTATATGCTAACTTTTATTTATGATTTTTTCAGAAAAATTTGGGCGTTCTTCCTGAAGTAGAAAAGCGATGTGCTTTCCGCATTTAAGTCTTGAAAAACTATGATTAAAAAAAGACATGAAAATAAATAAAATACCGCCGCACAGACAATGGCTTAGAGTTCTGTTCTGATGAGTTTAATAAACTGTGCAAGTCAGAAGAGATCGTGAGACAATTGACAGTTCGTCATACTCCACAGCAAAATGGCGTTGCTGGACAAATGAACAGAACGATCATAGAGAAGGTTCAATGTATGTTATCAAATGCCAACTTACCGAAGTCGTCATACTACATTTTTTTGATCAACCGATCTCCATCTGTTGCCATTGAAAAAAAGACTCCACAAGGGGTATGGTCTGGTAATCTTGTTGACTATTCTAATTTAAAGATCTTTGGGTGTCCTACGTATGCTCATGTTGATAATGGAAAATTGGAACTGAAATCCATTAAATGTGTTTTTCTTTGTTATAAAGCTGGTGTAAAAGGGTATAAGTTATGGTGTCCTGAAAATAGAAAAGTTGTGCTTAGCAGAGATGTTGTTTTTGATGAAACTGCTATATTATCTAACTTATATCTTAAAGGATCTTCCAATAAAGAAAATCAATAGTAGGTAAAACATCAAATTAATCTAGAATCTACAACAGAGTCAACTCATCAAGCCAATACAAAAATTTAGAATAGAGTTACTTCTTCACCACAATACTCTATCGCCAAAAACAGAACTAGAAGAGAAATTAAACCTCCAAGAAGTATGTCAAGGCTGATCTAGTTGCTTATGCTTTAAATGTGGCTGAAGATATAGATGCAAATCAAGAACCATCTAACTATTCTGAGGGGGTTAGCTGTGAAGACTCAGAAAAGTCGATGTTTACTATGCAAGAGGAGATGGAATCACTCCACAAAAACAAAACATGGGATCTTATGAAACTTTCTAAAAGTAAAAAGGTTGTTCATTGTAAATGAGTGTTTAAAAAAAAAAGAAGGGACTCTAGGAGTTGAAGAACCTAGATATAAAGTAAGGCTTGTTGCAAAGGGGTACAGTCAAATTCTAATAGTGGACTTTATAGATGTGTTCTCCTCAGTTGTAAAGCATAGTTTGATTCGAGTTTTGCTTGGTATTGTGGCCATGCATGATTTGGAGCTTGAGCAGTTAGATGTAAAAACTGCATTTTTGCATGGAGAACTTGAGGAAGATATTTACAAGAAAAAACCAGAGGGTTTTATAGTATCAGAAAAATAGGATTATGTTTGCTTAGCCATTCCCTATGATAATTTAAAAAAGGTTTTGGGAGAATATTTTATTTAGCATTTTATTATAAGATTTCTACTTTTATATTTTAACATATATTATATTTTTAGTGTCCTGTACAAATTTAAGAATTCTACTGACTATATATAAATTTATAGTCTTTCGTACCTTTATCATGCAAAGGATTAACAAAGTAAATGTGCATAGAGAAAGCAGCAACTGGGCCACGCTAGCAATGCGCATTTTATAAACTAGTCCAAATAAAAGGTAGTTTTTAGGGGAATTTTACATTTTACACTTTTTTTAGTAACATTTCTGTTACTTTTATGTTTGCTGAAATAGTCACCAAGACAGCTGTACAAAATGTTTGATTCCTTTATGACTTCTTATGATTTCAAAAAAAGTAGCTTTGACAATTGTGTTTACTTTAAGAAAAACAGTGATGGTTATTTTATGTATCTACTCATTTATGTTGATGACATGTTGATAGCAGCGAAAGATAAAAGAGAGATAAGAAAGGTTAAATCCCAACTAAGTGAAGAATTTGAGATGAAAGATTTGGGACCAGCAAAGAAGATACTTGGTATGGAGATTCTCAGAGATAGAAAAGTAAGTAAATTATACCTAAGTCAGAAGGGGTACATTGAGAAAGTTCTTTGCAGGTTCAATATGCAGAGTGCTAAGCCTGTTAGTACTCCTTTAGCAGTCCATTTCAAACTTTCATCGGCTTTTTCTCCACAATTAAATGATGCGATTAAGTACATGTCACATGTTCCATACTCTAGTGCAGTGGGATCTCTCATGTATGTTATGGTTTGTTCACATCCAGATTTATCATATGCAGTCAGTGCAGTTAGCAGATACATGGCGAATCCTAATAAAGAACATTGGAAAGCAGTTCAGTGGATTTTAAGATACTTATAAGGTACTACTGATGTAATAGCCTAAATTTTCAGTGGTGTCAGAATAGTGATTTGAGATCACTAAATCTGACAAATGAGTAGAAAATATTATTAATTTAGTGAATATAAGTTAAATGTGAAGTTAGAAAAATTTTTGAAATAGCGAATAGTGTACTAGAAATAAATATTAAAATAATTAAAATCAGAAACGAGGTATCGAGACTTTGAAAATTTTAAACCGAGCCATAAATATTTTTATAAATATTTATAAAGTGCTAATAAGTTAGTATTAAATTTTTGTCAAGAAATTTTAAAGTTTTGATAGTTAATTGAATAAAAAGGACTAAATTATAACAAAT
This sequence comes from Gossypium longicalyx, assembly GCA_025698465.1. Lineage (NCBI taxonomy): Eukaryota > Viridiplantae > Streptophyta > Magnoliopsida > Malvales > Malvaceae > Gossypium > Gossypium longicalyx. The sequence goes on from CM047004.1 coordinate 8,075,000, forward strand.
GTAAAATTATGGGAAATGATTAAATAACTTAAATGATAAAAGAAAGAGGGTTCAAAAGGTAAATAGACCCAAATTCTATTTGGGTTTGACGGCAAGGGCATCAAATCAGCAAGAAAATAAGAAGAAATAAGGGTAAAATTGGAATATTACAAAATTTACTTAATAAAGCAAGGACTAAAGTGGAATTATCTAGATTTCTGTTTATTTTTTTGCATTCTTATCAGCAAAAACACCATAGAAGGGTTTTCTTAAGCTGGTTTTTCATATTTTTACTGCAAGTAAGTTCAATTCTTGATTATTTTTTGAAATTTTTGTGTTTTTGTAACTTTTACAACTAGGTCCACTTATTGAATTCATTAGTTTTTGATTTTATGAAAGAATTTGAAAGTTTCTATAAATATGTGCTGGAAATATATGATGATTTAGCATGGAATTAGAGCTTTAAATTATTTATATGCTAATTTTATTGAAAGAATTGAATAGAAAGTGAATGTTTGGGACCTAAGGGTGAAAGAGTTTGAAGTTAGGGTTCTATGTGAAAATTCTGAATTTAAATAGTTGTGAAATAACTTATAATGTCTAGGTAAAGTATTAATTGAGAAAAAATAGTTTAATTGAGGGGTTAGTTGAGCAAGGACTGAATTGTATGAACTGTGAAATTTGGGGTAAAATAGAAATCAACATTTTTCACTAAAACAGTTTTAGACAGCAGTAATAGTCTAAATTTGAAAAAATCACCAAAAATTGTATAAATGTAATTAGAAGATGAATAAAATATTAAATTAAAGCTTATTGAGTCTAGTTTCTTATAGAAGAAATGGTGTAAGCAACGAAATTGTAAATCATGAGATATAATAGATTTTGTGAGACAAGGTCAGAATGATTTTGGGTTCCCTGTTCTGACTTTGGAAAATCATAAAAAAATTGGAGAAAAATAATTAGGGGCTTAAATTTATATGTTTAAAATCCTTAATGAGTCTATTTTCAAGATAAACAAACAGTAACATCATCCGAATTCCGTACAAGGAGATAATTAATTTTTAGTGAAGAATGGTCGGAACTGTCAGACAACAGAATATGAGTGACTTTAAAGAATAAACTGTACTTATTGGCTAAACCAAAAATTCTAAAAATTTTATGATAAGAATATATTTGAGTCTAGTTTCATGGAAAATTAGCGTATCCTAATTTGGAGTTCTGCAACTCAAGATAAAAATAATTTAGTGACTATGACACGGATAGACATCATTGAAATATACATAAGTAAATAGTGAAATTATAAATAATATTACTTATAAGCGGGTTATAAACATTAAGAATGTAAAATAGATTAAAGATTAAGTCAATACTGATAAGTGAATGATTTTACAATGATAGATCGAGAACCCGAAGCAAGTCGAGGAAAAGAAAAAGTAGTTGATTAGTCCCTGAACTTTCACAAATTTTGCAAATCGACTCAAGTAAGTTCATATGGTTGAAATTTAATGGTTAAATGTTAGTTTTATGAATTATATAATGTATGATGAGATATATTTATTGATGAATAGAGAATAAAATAACAATACAAAAACTGAGTAAATGATCAAATTGAGCGGAATGTCGGATTTGAGTACTTCTGATCAGTGACAAGTGATAAGTGGTAGCCTCAGGTACACTTATCTGATCAGTGACAAGTGACAAGTGATAAGTGGTAGCTTTAGCTACACTTATCTGATCAGTGACAAGTGATAAATGTGATCCGTGTAAAACCGTGGTAGGACTATGACTTCAAAAAGTGATAAGTGATCATACACAAGACCATATTTATACTATGGCAAAGTGGAAGTGAAGTACTCAATTTTCCGTAACCGTTCCCTAATTTGATTAAGAATGGTATGTGACAAATGGGCCCAAAAGAATTAAAGGAAATGGATAAGTGGTAGTGAGTTTATACAAGGGAACTCACCAATGAATGTGGTTGACAGGTGAACTTAATAATTGTGTATATTATATAGGTGTATAAATATTTGGTAAGATTTATGTTTTATGGCTATGAACTTACTAAGCTTCTATAAGTGTACTTGAGTATATCCAATGTCTCTTGTAGATTGACGCGAAAATATACGGAGGATCGGATCAACACTGAGGATTACACTATCTAGATTATCTTCGATAGTTTTTGTAAATTTCCTTTTTGATTTATATGCCATGTATATGGTTTGATGATTAAGTAAATGCTAAGACTTGTTTAATGAATATGTATTAAAGTAAAGAGTAATGAATATACTAAATGGTATAATTATAATAGAAGTATGACTTGGTATCAAATTGGTTGAAATGAATTGGTTGGCTTGGATTGATATTGGTTTTAAAATTGCAGGGAATGTTAGATATTTATAAATGGGTTATATTGAGCTTATAGATTAAAAAAAATCTTTGGGATTTTGCGAAAAATTCCCTATAGTTTCGATTTAATTCTGGTTTGGTCCTGAAGTATGTTTTGGGCTTTGGAGGCCCATCTAAAGGACGTCATGACATGTTTTAGTAAATGAATAGTATTTAACTCGTAATAACAGAAAATTAATTCGATAAACTCGGTAATGTCTCGTACCTTATTCTGGCGACGAATACGGGTAAGGGGTGTTACAACTGATGTTTGCTTACAGTTTGGAAGAACTAGAGATAGAGTCATTGAGTATGTTGGTGCTGATTTTGCTGGAGACCTCGATAGAAAAAGATCTCTTCCAGGTTATGTCTTTACAATCGGAGGTTGTGCAATTAGTTGGAAAGCCACTTTGCAAACTACAATCGCTTTGTCTACCACTGAAGCTGAGTACATAGCGATTACTGCGGCTTGTAAAGAAGCTATTTGGTTGAATGGACTTTTTAGCGAACTCAATGAAGATCTTCAAATCAATACAGTATTTTGTGACAGTTAGAATGTCATATTCCTTACAAAAGATCAAATATTTCATGAGAGAACAAAACACATTGATGTTTAGTATCATTTTGTTCGTAATATTATTGCTTGTAGTGATATTGTTGTGAGCAAAATTAGTACTCATGAAAATCCTGCAGATATGATGACTAAGTCGCTTCCTATAACCAAGTTTGAGCATTGCTTAGACTTGGTTGGTGTTCATTGTTAAAGTTAAACCCTTAAGGGGTTTTATGGAAGAGGTGAAGAACTTGTTTGTTGAGAGTTCGCGATGAAGAATTTGTTCATTTAGAATTCGTGTCAAGCTGGAGATTGTTAGAATTAAGTGACTCGAATCCTTATTTAAATAAAATACAGTGGTAAAATAAAAGTAAAATCTCTATAGAACTACACTTCTTTTATTTTATTTTATTTTAGAATAAAATTTTTTAAACCTTATTAAACTCCATCTATTTGATATTGATTAGAATAAGGTGTTTCAATCTTACTACACTCCTATTAGAATATGGTTTTATAAGCCTATAAATAGACATGGTCTATTCCTCTTGTAATTATTCGAATTCGACATAGTGAATTTTCTTCTCCTCTGCCCATGGTTTTTTTCCCGAAAGGGTTTTCATGTAAAATATGTGTGTTCTTTATTTTTATTTATCTTTTCTTTATGATATATATTGTCATTAACGACATTCTATTTTTTTACAATTTTCAATCGAGTTAGGATGATAAATTAAGACTCGATTAACTCAAAAAAATTTCACTCAATTCAACTCAATTTGATTAAAAACTCACTTTTAAATTTAATAACATTTTATATAATATATTAAAAATTATAATATGAATTACGATAAATAAAAAAATGATATAATAAGCGCTAGTGATGGATCTTGGTGTTTGGTTTTGAGGGGCTAATAACATCTGAGTCCGTAAATTTCTTTACCACTTGTAATTCAATTAATACAAGTTCTATTGGTTTTAGACCATGAAATATTGTAAATTCAAAGTTGAAAATTAATTATATACATCATTGTAATCATATATATATTTAATTAAGGTAATAAATATATCATCCAATTACAATTTCAATAACTAGTGTTAAAAACTTAATTTTTGAAGGGGCCGGGTTATTCATCTAGGTTCGAAAGTTTGCCTAAAAAGAGAAAGGGTTTGAGCAAAAATATAGGTTCGAAAAATATGTTTCGACAAAAAATAAGTTTCACTTTTTAAATGGGTCGGGCCTTGGGTAAGAACTTTTTGACCCGGGTCCGACCTGACCCAAATTTGGCTAAAAAAATTCCCATGTTGCTTTTCTTGTCATTTTGCTATTATATTACTACTATTTTATTATTATTGTTTGGATACCTATAACTCTTATTTTATTGTTAATTTTACTACTATTGTAGAGTCATTTACTTGCTAAGTTGCAACTATCTTAGTGTTATTTAAGTATAAAAAAAATTAATGTATTTTTAATTTGTTGGAAAACATTTATTTTAATGTTTTTAGTGTATTTGATGTATTATATTTTTTAAATTTATTTTATATTAAAAAATAGTATAATTTTTTTAATACAAGCAGGTTGGACTCGAATTTAGCATTTTTTATCTAGGTCGAACTTGGACAAAATTTTAAGCCCATTTTTTAAGTTAAGTCTAGGCCTAGAACAAGAGCCTAAAATTTGCATCAGCCTGATGCATGGTCAGGCCTATTTGTGACTACCTTCACCAATTACAAACTATCAAGGTTTTCTAATAAAAAAAGAAGATTATTATAAAAGTAACGAAGGTAAGAAAAAGTTAAAATATGTCATAAGTTTTTGTACTCTTCATAAATTTAGAATTTAATTTTTATACATTTACTTTTATGAATTTAGTTACATTCAGATTTCAAAATTCAGGTCCGATTGTTAATAATGTTAAAACTATTTTATTAATTTAGATTCATTACAACATCATTTTTTATTTACATTATTACCAAGTGAGTATTTAATTTGTTTCAAAATGTCACACCAATATATTTGACCAAAAAATTAATGGTGTAAACAACTAGACCAATATTTTGAAATCTGAAAAGTAAAAAAGACTAAATTCCTAAAAATAAAGTACAAAGACTAAATTCCAAATTTGTGAAAAGCACAAGGACCTATAACATATTTTAACCAAAACATAACATTGATTGTAGTCATGCAAATATAATAAGGATAAATATCAAAATTGTATATGAATTTTTGTCCAAATTGTAATTTGATACATGAACTTTGATTTGGTATAATTATACACATGAAACTTGACTTATGGTTCATATATATACATAAAACTTTGATTTTGATTTAATTGTATACATTTAAAAAATGAATACATACATTTACTTTTATATCAGATTAATATAATTGTTTGTGTTTACAATATATCAACATAAAATGGTACTAATTCGATAATATTGTTAGTGATTTGTGAATATTTTATCTAGCACGAATTACATTATTATTTACATCCCTTTTTACACATAATTTTAGCTTGTTTGATAGTTAAATCAAAGCATCTTAGTATATATTTATGTTTTCATGCTTGAAGTCGTAATTTATGCTTTTCAGTCGTTTTTATTGTACTTTAGATACTTAAATAAAGTTACATGATCTCGTAGGATAAATCGGGAGCTAAAGATGCATATTTGGGTCGAAATTACTGCCTATGTCGCGACACCAAAACATTGATGTCGCAACACCGAATACAGAAGCAAAAACAAGTCTTGGAACGAAATTGTCTGTTGTGTCGTGACACCGACCTATGTTGCAACACGGCTTCTACGCGGTCTAAAAATCCCTACACGTGACGGCTACATTTTTTAAGGCAATTAAGGGTATTTTTCCTAGTTGAACTCTAAGTACTTCAAGGATAGTTTTGGCGCATTAACATTCTGATTTTAGCCTATATAAAGTTCATTGTAATCAGATTAAACACACAAATTTAGGAAGACTGAAATCATTCTTAGGTTTTTATTTGTTTTTAGTTTTTACTTAGTTTACGTTATGATCTTGTAATCGGAAGATCCTATTCTGAAGTGAGACTTTCGCGAGCGGAGATTATTCTGGAGCCACGCTTTCATCAATTAATTCATGAGCATCTCTTCCTTTTATTCTATTCTTTATATCTCTTTCTTTAACATTGTTAATTGAATGTTTGTGCAAATATTGGAATCAATTTATGCTTTATACATATTTCGCATGTTTTAGCTATATTAACCTAATTAATTGATTGAAAGGTAGAGTCTAATTTGGATTGGTTAGATCTGGTTGAGTGCAATTAAACCCTAGGATTGACGACCTTAAAAAGTCATTTAGGTAGATATGAACCCAAAATTTGTATAGTGTACCGAGTATCACTTAGCAAATCAGTTGGTTGGAAAATGAAGGACCTAAACCCTAGAATTGACAACCCTAGGAAGTCATGAAGGTAGGAATGAACTCGAAATCGGTATTGCCTACTGTGAAAACCTTACCCTGACCCGATTTGAACTGTGACATCGAAAGATAAGTAATTTTTGTCGACTAATTAGGTTAGTAGAAGGCTGAGAGACCCTATTGGGTTAATTATTAGCCAATTATTTAAAACTCTACATCAATAATTAATCAGATAAAACAATTGGATTTAGGCTAAAGGAATTCGCATAGTTGAAACAATGAATAGGAGAAATTGATACATTAACCTAGGAGTATATTTAGGTTTAGTATTTAATTAGTTTATTATCATCATTTTGCTTACAAATTAAAACTACTTATTCGTGCATCAAGTAGATTAATAATTATTTCTTGTAATTGACTTAATAATAGTTTTCCCTAAACCGTAATTCAATACGATCCTCGAAGTACTCTTTGTGCTTCGTTGTACAAAAACTATATTACAATTTGACTCGTACACTTGCAGATACCACTTTAATTTCTATATTTAGTTGCAATATTCTCACTTCTGACGTTAGTACATTAAAAGGCGGTCAAAATTGGATCAAATTAAAATTTCATGTATAAAATGACACAAAATAAAATTTTATTTATAACATTACACATTAAAGTAAAATACATTACACATTAAAGTAAAATTCATGTATGAGATAACACTTTCAAAAGTTAATTTTGAACTTTTTTTAACTTATAATGCATTATAGATTTATTTTGAGGGGTGAACTTAATTTTATTTAATATTTAAATATGTATAAAATATATACTAAATACATGGACCAAAGTCCCTTACACGCTTTACCGACTTACCGTGCATCCGTCCTTGATAAGCATGACATGATATATCTAAACATAATTAATACATCTATTTTAAAAAATAATGATAATATATTAATAATTTTTATTTTATTTATATTTACTCAATTAATATAAAATTACAAAACAAGAAATATATATACCCGAATTATTAAATTTAAATGTAAATAATATTTTCAGATTTATTTTGTACCGATTAAAATTTCGGTCTATATCAATTACATCAATCAAAATATTGTGCACCGATTGATACATGAATAATATTAAAAATATAAATATTTTAACATTTTTACCATTATAGTAATAAATAATAATAAAAAATTATTAAACTATTATGTCTTAATTAGTGCATGATTAATATTAAAAATATATAAATTTTAATTTTTTATCGTTATGGTAATAAAGAATAAAAGCTTTTATCAGAACATTATGCATCAGCTCGTGAATGAGTATTTATATTTCAAATTTATTTAATGTATGTAAATATTTATATTTATTTAATATAAATTAAGTTGTATGAAAATCATAATATATAATTTAATATTTTAAAATCTATAATAATTAATTAAAAAGATGAAAGCACACGAATGCCGAGGTGTACACGCTTGCTTACTTTGCCTTTGAGGCAAACTTCAGTCATCAGTCAAACAAATGGCAACCCCAAAAAGGAAGATCTAAAGCAAAATCTAAAGGAAACTCTTTAGGATAATCTTAGGATTGTCCTTTAATTATTGGGAAACCCAAAATATAAATTTAATTTATTAGTTTTAACCTCGTTATTCTCTAAATTCCCATATTTAATTCTCTACTTTTTGTTTTTAAAAAAAATAGTTTAAGCTTTTGAATACTTTTAATATTTCAAACAATTATTACTTATATAATTTTAAACACCATAATAATTCATATTATAATGTTTTTATATATATTCATTATTTTTAAACATTTATCATGTCGTGTTTAAAATTATTAGATTATCAATTATCATTTTAAAAATACATATTAATAAGTATCGGTATATTGTAATTTCAAAAATTAAAATTAATGTTATTAAAAGTGGTAATCATGAATTTTAAAGTATAAATCGTAAAATTATGATCAATTTTTATAACTATTATAAAAGTATATCTATTAACACTTTTTTCTATTACAAAAGTTTTAAATATACATTCGACTCTTAAATTTATTACTTTTCTTCAATTTAGTATTTATAATTTTTTATTCTAAGTTAGTACCTTAATTTTCATTCCGAATTTTCATAAATACCAAAACTCTACACGGAATAAAAATTTGAGTATTAACTTAAAATAATAAAAAAAACACCAAATGAATATTTAAGCCTAAAAATAATAATAAAACAATCCCTTTGTTTGAGAATGGATGACAGAGCATTTGGTCCATAAAGGAAGTTACCTTTTAATCCCTAAAGTATTGATATAAAACAATAAGATATACTAGGGTGTTATAGTCTTTCTAGATGTCCAATTAATCTATGTCCTTGAACATTATTATAAATTATATAAACCCCCAAAAATTTCCTCCTTCTTCACCATCCACCAAACTATACTACCAAGAAAAAAACACCCAATCTCTCTCTCTCTGTCTCTCTTCGTCTAAATTAAATATATATATTCACAGTGAAATGAAGGAGGAGAGTAACACTAACAGAAGCTTCTGCGGACGACACGTGGGGGATCGGTGTAAGGCATTCGGACGGCGGTGCAGCCGGCTGGTGAAGGAGCAAAGAGCAAAGTTCTACATTCTCCGGAGGTGCGTCACCATGCTTGTTTGCTGGCATGAATGTGGTGACACTTGAAGAAAAGAAAAACCGTAGACAGCTAAAATGTAGAAGTTATATTAGTAGAAAATCCATGTTAATATATATTGTGGAAATTAATACATATAAGGTTTCTTTCTCTTTCTCTTCCTCTTCCTCTTTAGTTCAGTTTTGTCATGAATTTAGGGCAAAAAAAAAAAAAACTAAAACAAAACACAGTGTAGATCATCAACTGTCAGAAATATAGTTCCATATAATTTCATGGAATTTTTGTCGGTTTCATTTCTCTTCTTTTCTCCTATATATATATATATATATATAGAGAGAGAGAGAGAGAGAGAGAGAGAGAGAGAGAGAGAGTTCATTGTTGTAATGAGTTTAGGGCAAAGAAACAGTGTAGACTGCATCAAATGTCAGAAAAATAGATCCATATAATTTCATGAAATCTTTTGTTGGGTTCATTTTTTACCAGATTTTTTGAATGCTTTACTTATTTCATTTTTCTTTTCCAAATACATTAGCCCTAAGAGAAGGAAAATGTAAATCTGGGTTTCGGTTGATTATTATTATTTTTTTTAGGATTTTTTTTGTTTTTTTATTGAATATAATTATCATCTGTTAGTCCATAAGTGAATGCTTATATCTGTACAGATTTAATTTGTTGGGAAAAAAACAAAATTATACCTTTTTTGGGGGTTTTTTTTGTTGGATAACAATGGCAAGTTGGCAACTATATATGATTTAACATATTATAATTTTTTTCTGAAAAATAAAATAAAATGATTTCTAATTTGGGTTTCAATTGAATTACTAGTTTGAAACTTTGATGGTGAGTGATGTATGAATTATGTTGCAATTATATTGATTCATAATTATAAAGACTATTACATGTTTACTGCAGTGATATTCTATGTAATAAATTTATAAAAATTAAATGGTAAAATTGAGACTATAAAAATGAGTTTAAATTTTATTATGTATACGTGAATTGATAAAAAAAAAATTATTAAAGTAATAAATTATTTTATAAAAATAATATTGAAATTTTGATAATTTCATAATTAAACTGAGACTCAAGTGATAGATGACACTAATTCAGTCAAATTCTTAATAATACAATAAATATATATGGTGGAAACTAAATTAAAAGTAAATTTAGACAAAACTCACATATAATTTATATAATATGAGAGCACTTAAAAGTTTGATTCGAATTATAGGTAATTTTTTTTAAAAATAAAAAAATATATTTTGTGATTTTTAAATTTACTAAAAATGGATTTAAATAAAAATTTCACCATATTATATATTTAAGTTTTGTCATTGGAATTGAAGTATATTAAAGTTTATAGCTATACTTGCAATTTTGTTGAAAAACGGTTGCAAGGGTTTGTTTATCAATTATGGAGACTTCACTGGATGTATGAACCAATTTGGGCACCTCTTCTTATTACTCAATATGTTTACTTTTAAAAAAAAAAACATTAAAATTAGGAAATTATAAATTGAAGCAGACGAGGCTTTGGCAGTATTTACAAAGCCGATCGAAGTCTTTGGATTTTGGTATATTAAGTTGGATTCTCACCTTGCATAAATTATAAATCAGTGGGTGGGTGTTTGGGATGCCAAAACAACTTGAATTTAATACGTTTCGATTTGATTTATTAGAGTTGGGTTTTTTTTTTCTGAAAAATCGGGTTTGAAGCAAGACAGGTTGGGTGAAATTAAAAAAAGTAGTTGGGTTGAGGTCGTTTGAGATATATCCGTTCAACTTTAAAATATTTACAAAAATTATCTCATAATATATATATACATATATTAAGTTTTTTTTTTCAATAAATAAATATATATTAAGTTTTAGCGTCAAAATAAAAAAAAAATTTAATCTTAATTGCTTTAAAATAGAACAATTAAATTAAATTGGAGTTAGGTTAAGATGAAGTTAAATTTTTTATTAAATTTGGGGTAAATTTTTTTCATCGATAAAATTTAGGTCAGCGTGATTTGAATTAAGAAGATTTGGATTTTGAGAAAGCAAAGAAGAAAGAAATAGATAAAAGGAAAAGAAATGATATTTGCATCGAGCTTTCAAATTTGGACAAGGATGGTTGCTGGTTATTGATTGAGTTGACTCAGCCAACGGGATTTGGTGAACTCGGTAAAACTGAGTAGACTCAAATGGGAGGTTTGTTGAATCAAGGATCCCGAGGGAAGACGTAGACGTAATAAGGCCGACAGCGAGAATCGTTCGGAAGAGCGTGACGTTGAGGCTCCGTTAAATCGTTTTCACCCGCACGTGCAACGACTTTTCACGCTCTGTCTCCAGTTCCTCTTTTCAAACATTCAAAAACATATAACTCATACACTAAGTGGACCCCACTTCTTTAAAACTATAACCCCTTAATCTTACCTAATAATACTAGGGTTTAGACATAATATTCAGATCCGAAACAACCTCTGCTATTCAACACCTAATCATGGGTTGGGAGGGGTTTGGACCTATGTAAAATTTTAAATTTTATTTTGATTCGGTTTAAAATTTTGTTTAAATTTAATTCGAATTAAAAATATTAAACTTGAATTTAACTGTATTAATATTTTTAGATTTTTTAAATAAAAATAAATTTAAAAAATATAATATATCAAATACATTAAAAGCATTAAAATAATTTTTTTAATAAATTAAAATTATATTTAAGAAAGTCTTTATACTTAAATAACAATAAAACTGTTTAACTTAGCAAGCAAATACCTCTAAAATAGTAGTAAAATTAACAATAAAATAAGAGCTATATAATATCCAAACGATAGCAACAAAATAATAGTAACTTAATAGTGAAATGGTAGCAAAACAACAGTGAATGACAGCAAAATAGCAATGAAATAGCTAATTCGGGCTGAGCCATACCTGAGCCAAAAAATCTTATTTGAGACCTGACCCATTCAAAAAATGGACATTATTTTTGTTCAAGCCCAATTTTCGGACCTATATATTTTTCCAAACCCTCCTACTTTTGCAACAAACCTTTAAACTTGGACGGATGTATCGACCCATAATTAGACCTATTTACAATCCTATCATATACTATTGTATTTATATTTATAAACTCTTCAAACAAAATTTTGAACAACATATTCTCATTAACCTTATTTAAAAAAAATTGTTAAATAATATTTTCTATATTATTATAGGCTTTTAATTGACTTTATGTTATGAGTCAAATAATACTAATTCAAACATTTAAAATATCGAAAAACCAATAAATTTTTTTTTAAAAAAATGAAAATTAATGGTGGGTTTGGATGTGCGATTGGGTGCGTTGCAATACATTTAATTTATTTTTTGTCTCAAACTACTATATCGCTACAGTATCTAATCTCACCACAACTGTTGTTTTTACACTAACCGTAAGTAAACACACTACCCATCCAAATTCACCTTATATTAAGGCTACAATATCATTGCAATTTCTATACAAAGTTTAAAAACTACTTTTTATTAAATATTTTAATTAAATTAATAAATGAATTACATTATTTGAGTCACACCAATTTTTGAGTTCAAACTTAAGACAACGACACTAGCTTAGTGGTGTGTTCTTATAATAGAGTCCCACCATACCTACATATTGTCGTAAAAACTATTAACGCTATTACTTTTTAAAATATAAAATTTATATAATATAGTATTATGCTTTGCGTTTGGGATAAATTCTAGTTATCTCTAATAATATTAAATCTTTTATTAAGTTTAGTATCACGATTCAATCGAATATTAATTCAGTTAAATAATTATGAAAATATCTTCATTTTATAAAATAAATTATATTATTTTAAGGTGTTTTTATCATTTATATAGAAAAATAAAAATAAAAAAAACATAATAATATTTAAAATCAAGCCATTGTAATTTTTAAATTTTGTACTTTATCATTCAACCAAACCCTCATTTATTAATTATATCGTTTTTTTTTATAAATAAATTTATTACATAATTTTATTTTTCACCCATATTGTGAGTACGTCATGATCTAGTACACATAATTTCTTTTGAATTAATCAATATTTAGTGCCAAGTAAAATTAATCAACAAAATAATTAAAAAATATCAAATGAAATTATGTGAAGAAAAGAATTTTTTAATTTTAAAAAAATTCATCAAAAGATGATTAAAAAATAAATCAAAATTACTCTGATACCATATTAAAATGATCAACGGTAAACGAAAATAAACTAAGAATTGATTAAAAAAATTTAATTTTAATTCTCATTGGAAGGAAAACATATTAGTCGAATAATCAATTAATTGTTAATTAAATTAAAAAAATTTGAACTTATTTAATAATGAAAAAGAATATTGAATTAATTCATACGTTCTCATGAATAACACGCAAAAATGCAAAATCAAATCATCAAATTACATATATATTTTTTGGGTGAGATAATATAGTTTAGCTTGCCATAATTGTTCTAAATTTCCATCCTCTAATGATATCTTCCCAATTCACAGCTAAAAAGACGGTGCAATGATAAAATTCCTACTTTTGTATGCTTTGTCCCTTATTCTAAGTTCATCTTACTAGTCTTTATTTGTGGCCCCCAACTTTAGGGATGAAGCAAATGTGATGACAGATGGTCAAATTTTACGAAATTTCCTTTTCTTTTTAGAAACATTCAAAGACATGATACCTATCAAATTCATTGGTGAAGATAAGATTACTACTATTATGGGGTAAGTTGTTTGTTTTGGACATGTCTCCCATATCAAGATAATGGAAATGAGTTTGAGTATAATTTTATTTGGGTTAGAATTGGTATTCAGATAAAATCTTTTCAATAATATCGATTTTAATATTTTAATTTGATCCAAATGATTAAGTAAGAAGTCTACTTCCATTTCTTCTAACTATTAGTTATTAGCTTCTAGATTTTCATCATCCAATCACTTTATTTTTATGTAAGTTTTAATCATATCTACTCTTTTTTAGATAATGTCTAGAATTACTCAGAATCCCTCCTCAACTCATAAATAGGAGGATAGTATGCTTTAGCACACTCGAGCTAACTTCCTCTTACATTGACAACAATATCTATACCAATCGAACTAATATTCAATCGACAAACAAATAATATATTTCAACCAACTTGAATAATCGGAATGTAAAGCAATTAATATTTAGCACGTTGCCATCTCTGGCTCGTGGTACTATTTTTCTACCCAAAGGAGTTTGGTTAAATTGGATTTTGGAAACCTTTAATATTTGTTCAGAAAACACTATTGTTTCAAGGGACATTGTCTTGACTTTTCTAGTATAATAAATTTTTCTAATAAATTAGATGAGCGAACAAAGTGTTAATTATTCTTATTTTTTAATATTTTTTATGTTGGATCTATGTTTAGGATTCATTGTTGTCATTTACAATAATATCGTCTTAAAGTGTGAATTTACATTTTATCATTAAGAATGTAATATATTTTACTACTGTACCCAACATTTATTGATATAAAAGTTATTCATGAAATTTTAGATTCTGATCTACTAGAAAATTTAGGAAAGGGACATATAATCCTTATTTAAAAAATAAGAACTAACAAAATAGATAAAATATGTGAGAATCTCTTAATTCATTTGTGAAAGTTAAAGAATTTCACCATTGATGTGAAAAAAGAACTCATATTAATGTTTTGTTTTATAAAGTGAAAAGAAAATTAAAATTAAAAATATATAATTTTAGATTAGCATATATTTTTCTCTTATTTTCTCATATTATGTTTTAAGATAGAAAATTATAATTTCTCTTATTTTCTTTCCTACCAAGTACATATCTTAAATTTTATCCAGTAATATAATCCATATAGAGATCTTTTCCTTGTCCATTGAACTTCAGTTGACATAAATATTGGATTCAATTCTAGGAAAACTCTTACCCCTACCCCTTATAAAAAAAATTCTTCCGTCAGTTGTGGGAATGGATTGCTCTTAAATATCTAAAACCAAAAGCCTACAGTCTTCACATAGAACTATTGAGTCCATGATTTTCTAGGGTTCATTCCAACTACAGTTTGGGGATTGGGTTTTTGATAAGATTTGGGGTATTATAAAAAGAACATGAACAAAACACTAAAGCAATGAGCCTAAATTGCTTAGAATTTAATGATAATATTGCCAAAGAATGGACCCCAATTTTCTTAAAACCTCAGGTGCTAATGTCTCCTAGTAGGTTGATTTGTCCATTCAATGAACTCCAAAAATATATCACCCATACATGTCAAATGTGTGTGCTATAATTTAGTGGAACTTTAGTCACAGTCTCTTTAGCTACCATACATATTACATAGCACTTCCTTATGAACTCCTAGGTTTTTCTCCTCACAAGATTTCTAGCTAGGTTCTACTTGTTATAGCAAGTTAGGGCCCAATGTTATTTTCATTAATGAAAGAGTTAAAAAGAAAACAAGTCCCATGTGTTAGGATATAAAGAAAAAAAAAGAGCCAACATTAGGTGTTCGCTTATTAACATGAACATTAAAATACTTCTTTCACTTTGAAGTAATTTTAAAGGATAAAGATATCGAGATTTCAACCTAATCAGGTTAAAAAGTATTTAGGTAGAATTACCCAATGCTCAAAATTATCATTAGTCCTCCACCCATAAATAAAAGGATAATGCGCTTCAACATACTCAAACTCATATCTTCTTATATTAACAAACAATATTCATGCCAATCGAGCTAATACTCAATCCATAATTATCTAATAGAATCATATTCTATTAGACTAAAAGTATAAACAACTGAAAATTTTCAAAATTTAATTTTTTTTTTCCAAATGTTTGTTTGATAACTCATATCAACCATTTGCTTGATAAAAGAAATTTCAACTAGTGTACTATAACTTATCTTTTAATGCAAAATATGTTTAGCTAGTCAACATTAAAAATAAATATGAGTACGATTCTCTGACTTTACGTTAGGTTGATTTTTTATTTGTGTTAAATTATAAATTACAAATTTGAAAATTAAAATATACTTAAATTCTACTTTTAGTTTCAGAAATTTAGATTCTATTTTTTAGATTTAAAAATTCAGGTCTAATTGTTAACACGAATAAAATTTTTCTATTAAATTCACTGATGTGATATTTTGAAATTAAAAAAAAATCACTTGTTAATCATGTAATAATAAAAATAAATTTGAAAATGTTTATATGGATTTTTTTTCTTAAATACATTTATTAGAACTCGTCGTGATAAAATAATTTTTTGTTGGAATATTGTTCCTAAGAAAAATTGAGGTCCGCATTTTGACTGAAATAATTAACAATATTAAATATTTAGACTAACTAATGACATTATAAAAGTAAAATGATCAAAATATGTAAAAAAATAAAGTATATAGATTAAATCCCAAGTTTCAGCATAGTATAAAGTTGAAACTAAAGTTTCATATATATATATATATATATAATCATGCAATATTTTAATCTAAAAATTAATGATATAAAATACTTGGACTAATTAATAACATTATAAAAATACAGGGGCCAAATGACATTCGAAATTAAAGTGTAACAGTTAAATCTAAAATTTAGACATAATAGAGGGACCAAAATTAAATTTTAATCATTTTTTCTAAAACTGCAAAATAAGAGGTAAGATCAATGCAAACCTAAAAGAAATAGGAAATCATGTGCTAGCCTCTAAGACTTTTAGGGTATTGAAATTATATATAATCACATATTATTTTAATCGAAAATTTAACGATATTAACTATCACTACAAGAAAATTGGGCTTTAGCGGCGTTTTATAAAAAAACACCGTAAAAATTATAAAATACGGAGCAATAGCGGCGTTTTACCAAAAACGCCGCTAAAACAGAGCAATAGCGGCGTTTTTGGTAAAACGCCGCTAAAAACCAGAGCAATAGCGGCGTTTTTGGTAAAACGCCGCTAAAAACCAGAGCATTAGTGGCGCTTTTGGTAAAAAACCGCTAAAAACCAGAGCATTAGCGGCGCTTTTGGTAAAACGCCGCTAAAAACCAGAGCATTAGCGGCGCTTTTGGTAAAACGCCGCTAGAAACCAGAGCATTAGCGGCGCTTTTGGTAAAACGCCGCTAAAAGTCATATAATCCCTAAAACCCTAAACCCCAAAAAATTAATAAACATTAATCTATAACCCCTAAAACACTAAACCCTTAAATCCTAAAAACACCTAAATACTAAACTATAACCCCTAAAACCCTAAACTCCAAAAAACATCATATGGATGTTGATGTGTATATACATAGATATTAATGTAAAAGCTTATGTTCGTAATAAATTATGGAATTAAAACTGAATGGGGTTTGAAACGATATCACATACAATTAAAGAATTTCAATTTGAAAAAGTGTAGCTTAAAACTGAATGGCGTTTGAAAGGGAAGAAAAAGGTCTAAACCTTTGAAACATGAACTACAATTGAACAACATTGGTGTGTTGGCATACAAATTAGACGACATGTTTGATGGTATTGGGATGTCACCCAACTGTTGACTGAGTCTTAGCAATTAACATTCAACGCCAATTTTGAATTGTGAATTTATTTAAATTTTCATTCATGGATGTAATTTAATTATGATTTTAGGGTTGTTTTAGCAAAAAATAATAACTAATATTATTATCTAAACATGAATTATCATCAAATTAACTCTAAAACTCGAATTAAATACTAAAAAATATCAAACTCGGGTACCAAATTATACATTAAACCAAAACAAAATATAAATTATTATTTTGGTTTTTATCTTTTCAAATAAGTAAAAAGGAAATTAATAGCTTCGACTTCAATACTATATTCAAATCGAGCAAAAGTGACAAAAAAAAGTCAACGTTTTTTTTTTATAAAATCTAACACTAAAAAACAAAATTTTAAATTAGTATTTTAGGGTTTTTCTACAGAGGAAATTCATATATTCAGCATTACATTATCAAATAAATTTATAAAAATAGTAATAATAAATGTTTTATAAAATCATTTGACTAATAATTTTCACCAGACAAAACAAGGGATTTTAAGCAAAATAAATAAAATGATTTTTTGTGGCGTTTTTATGAAAAACGCCGCAAAAGATAAACAATAGTACAAAAAATCATTTTACTTGGAACAAAACTACGCCGTTTTACTCTACTAAAAACTTATTTTGTTTCTCCTAACTACAACCCCGAAATCTCTTATTAATTTTATCCCCAAATTTTACCCATTGGAACGTCTGAAATTTCCCCCTAAAATCTCCCCCTAAAATCGGTATCCCCAAAACATATCTAATTTTCCCCCAAATCGAAATCCCCAAATCAAAATCCTTCCACCATTTCTGTGTCGCCATACTGATCCCTAATCCTCAGCATCTCACTCACTGCATTTCTTGCTTCTCTAAATCTCCATCTCTAAATCTTCTTCTCTAAATCTCCATCCCTTTCATTTTCGCCGAAATCTAGTAAGTCTAAGTTCAAATCTGTTTTAGAAACTTCTATTTTTTGTATCTGTTTTAAAAATGCATTTCTTGCATTTTTTGTATCTGTTTTAGAAAATATAAATTGAAGAGTAAAATTCTTGAGCTTTCCCTCGCATCAGTGATTCACATGAGAGCTATGGCGAGTGAGCAAGGCATGAGTAGTTGGACCGATCTTCTCCACTCATCCACCAAGCTTCTTGAGAAAGCTGCTCCTTCCTTTCGCTTTCCTCCTCTTCTTCAGTCCTCTCTCTCTCTCTCTCTCTCTCAATATCAATTTACACAATGCTCGAGTTTGTAATGAATCGAGACAAACGTTGTTAAAGAAAAGGGGAAAGTGGTTAGGTTTTTGTGATTCTTTTTTTTTTTTGCTTTTGCTTTTGCTTCTGGTTATGCTATGTTTGGATGCCTAGAAAATGAGGGAAAGGAGGTAGTTTAGGAGATATTGAAATGCGGAAACCCTTCTATGGTTCATATATTTCTTGAGGCAGAAAATTTCTGGAAATTTCTCATGCCTCGTTCAAAGTTGTGTTTTTTAAGTGAGATTGTTCAAGGGAGCAAAGAATGTAAGGCTCTCTTTGAACTCAGTCCAAAGAGTAATATCTGGTTTATCTCTCCGCTTTAATGTAATGATTGAGGAAGTTTTAGTAATAGGCAAAGGAACAACTGTATTTTCATGTATTTCCAAGCTCATGTTTGACACCTAAAATTTGGAATGGAGAATTTTTTTTTGGGGGGGTGTTATGGCTCCTTTAATAGGAGCAAAAGATGTAGAAAAAATGGAGTGGCCGTTTGTAAAGCACATACTTGTGAACACAGTTCCTTTAGGGTTGCCCTCAACCAAAGACAGGATGGGTAAGAGGCAAGATTTGAGTAACTGAGTCTAACAGATTAACAAAGGATCAAGGCTTTCACACCGGAGTCTAGGCTACATAACAACACATGAATTTGAGCTCTAGCAGTTTGAGAAATTCCAAAAGTAAAAGCATGGGACAAATTAGGCATATCAACTGAGCTCAAGCAAAACTTGAGCTTATCAAAGGGATCAGTCTCATTAACATGACAATTCTCGTTTTTGATTCAAAGACATCCGATCACAAACTTATAGATTGACACTGCTTTGGAAAGCTGGACCAAAGTTAGCTAGCCAAATTGATTTGAATTGGGAAATCTCGACCTTTTAAAGTGGAATTGTTTGTTAAACCAGTCTAGACCGAATTTAACTAGTTTCGTGTCATTCAATTTTACATTTTTGTCTTCCAACATATCTTTTGCAAGAGGAGATAAGAATTTTTTCCTTTTAATTATTAATTAGTAGTCAAATTATATATTCTTTTTCATCTTTCACCTATGTTTCATGTATATTTTAATAACTAATTATATTAACATATAATATTTCTGCATCCAGTTGAACCTCATTTAACTCATTGGATTAGGGTCCACCAATTAATAGCTTTCTAACCTCTGAATGTTGAGCTACTTGTAGATCAGACATTGCTCTGTGCATAACCCACATAGTATCTTGAGTGAGAGAATGCCAAAACCCATGTTTATATGGAATATTTAAGAGGGAAATTTAAAAGACTCACATGTAATCTGAGATTCATTAGTAAATGTAAATAAGGAAAATATGTAATCTTAGCACACTGGCATGGATTGAATCATGCTAGCGTAATACAAAACTGTCAAAAACTTGGTTGTATTTCCATTTAGTCGGTGTGTTTTACATATGTTGCATTTACAATCTCTGTCTGACCATACTCTTTAACTCCCTTCTCTTATCCTGTCTGTCTATATAGTATCTACTGATATGGCACATGGAGTTCATCCAAATTTCATGGATAAGCATGAAGAACACCATCGACCAGAAATGCATAAAGGTCTTGTGATCAAGCAAAAAAGGTGATGTGTTGTCTTGCAAATAAAGACGTTGTCTTGCAAGGAAATGAAGAAGCAAATTTACATGAGAAATATTGTCCATTACATTAATGACAGCAGTGGATAATGAAAGGACACATGGTTGATTGGTATGTCAAACGCTGCTGCCAAATAATTGGAATTCTACTTTTGTCTCTGCCCTGCGTGCCACCCACCCAGATTTTACATAACTACTGGCAAAAAAGATATATATAAAAATAGATTATTTATAAGAATAAATCGTTTTAAATAATAAAAAACGATGTCTTCAATATGTTAAAGCAATACTATTTATAAAAAATAAAAATAAAAATAAAAATTAATATTTTAAAATAAATTTTATATATTTTTTAGTTTTGTGTTTATATTTTACAGTTTTTATAATTTATTTTATTTAATAAAAAAGGCTAAATTGTTTTAATATCGTGATTTTTTTAATTTTTTATTATTTTATGATTATTAATTTTTAAATATTTAAAATAGTGATTAAATTTGATAATTTTTAATAAAATTGATATAAAAAACATTCAAATAAACTATCTATGTGATATGGAAAATGGAAATCCTTATACGAACCACTAAATCTATGTGATATGGAAGGTATTTCATTCTTTTGAATTGCATTTCGTATGGTTCTTGTTTTTGTAGTTTTTGTAGAATCAATATACTTGCAAAAAGAAGAGCTAATATATATATATATATATATATATATCAATATTGCAGTAGATACATACATAAATAAATAAAAGAAACACAATACTTGTAATGATTATGCAATTGAAGCTGAAAAAAAAGGTGATGTGTTTAAACATATGGATTGCATACTTTTAATATAAGTTCAATGGATAATGACTAATGGCTCATTTCAGCTGGCTAATCACATTCTTTTGGGTTAGAAGATATTTTATATGATAATTGAGGTTTTTATATGATAGAAGATATTTTTATGTCATTATATCATTCATAAAAGTTAAATTTTTTTATGTTATGTTAATTTTAGATGTTAACTTTGAAGTACATTTGTCCGATTTTCAATGCATTTTCTTATATATTTTCTACCCAACATCCATTCTTTGGTCACAAAATGATTAAAATCATAGACTTCTTTTGATGTTTTTATCTTATATATGATTAAAATATATATGATCTAAAAGCAAGAAACATATGTAAGGTGATTTTGCTATTCATTTTGCTCTTAGATTAATTTGTCCTTGTAGTAACTGAATGTTAACTTTATATTTTGCAGGAGTTGAGAAGGAAAAAGGATGCAATAGCACGAGGTAGGTTCTTTTTTATTTTTTTATCTTGATGAGTCCCGAGTTTATCCATTACCAGTT
Source organism: Gossypium longicalyx (assembly GCA_025698465.1). Lineage (NCBI taxonomy): Eukaryota > Viridiplantae > Streptophyta > Magnoliopsida > Malvales > Malvaceae > Gossypium > Gossypium longicalyx. Next base: position 8,096,702 of record CM047004.1, read on the forward strand.
TGATTTTGACATGAGTCCCTTAAACATCTTTTGCTTTTTTCTTCCAAAAGTTTAACGTCTTTCCATTAGAGTTTCATCGTCAAATTTATCTCCTCTTCCTTTTGATCGACATTTTCAATACTTTGGGTTCAAGATCCCTATATGCTAGAGGTATAGAGTTCAAACTTTGGCATAAGCTTGTTTTTCAAAGAACTATGGCATTTTTTGCTCATCTTTATAGATTAAACATTTCAAAGTGACTAAAGATAATACCAAATTTGTTTGAATGAAAAATAATTACTTTATCAATGCTATTGGACATAGAAATTAAGATTATGATAACTAAAAACCTGTGATATTTGTGAGCTTAATAAAAAAGTGAAACATGTTATGAGTCGCATGAAATCGAGAAAGGAGATAGACATTAAACACGTGAGGTTTGTCATGACATCTCCTTCAACCTTCATTTGACCCTTTTTGTCTTTTTCATATATGCTACTTATTTTCTTTTGAGGCCTTTACAAGTCCATCAACATGAAATCGACTTATGCCTGCTACTTATTTACAAATGACATTAGCATTTATGATTAGCCTAGCATCGCTTTTTTTATTATGGGTTTACTTTTTACTGATTTCACTTTCGTTATGATAAATGGTATAACTAATTTCCTTGTTTTGCTCAATCAGTGACCGAGATTCCGTTTAACAATTTTCTTTATTGCTTTGAACAAGTCTTAACCAAGATCAAGATCAAAGTACTTCACTAAGTTATATATACAGCATTGCAATACTTTGGCTTCATCTAAAGCTTGAACCAGCCCTCTGTTGTATATTGTTTCTTCTTCTTTTCTCGATCTTTTTCTTTGATTAATGAAATGTGATGATGATTTGGCATTATTTTCTCACCAGATGAATTATGTTTTAGAAATTCTAATACTTTGTGTGTCTCTGTGTGTGTATGTTTTTTATGTATTAAATTACATATTGAATCAATGTTTATGTATTAAATTTAAATTCATTAATTTTTATATTTAGTTTTGAAGTTTAAATTTTAATGGAAAATTTAATTTAATTAATATTTTTTATTTATCCTTAAATGTATATAGTTTAAAGTTCAAATTTCAAAAATTAAATATAATATAATATTTAACACAGAAATAAATATTATTTAATTAAAATAAAATATTTTTTTGTAAGATCATTATTTTTAGCGGCGTTTGTGAGAAAATTGCCGCTAAAGGTTATGATTTTTAGCGGCGTTTGTGAAAAAAATGCCGTTAAAGGTCATGGTCTTTAGCGGCGTTTGCTAAAAAAGCGCCGCTAAAGGTTATGGTCTTTAGCGGCGTTTGCGAAAAAAGCGTCGCTAAAGGTCATGGTCTTTAGCGGCGTTTGCGAAAAAAGCGCCACTAAAACTCCTGGTTTTTAGCGGCGTTTTTTAAAAGCGCCGCTAAAAGTATTAGTGGCGCTTAAAAACGCCGCTAAAAGTCTGTTTTCCTGTAGTGTATTTGGGTTAATTAATAACATTATTAAAATATATGGACTAATTTATATTAAAAATTAAAGTATAGAGAAATATCAAATTTAAACATATTAGAGTGACCAAAACTGAAATTTAACCATATTGATAAAAGAAAAAGTGAGACATAATTTGGGATGCCACGTGTAAATAAAGGGAAAGGATCTTCCTTTTATATACAATTTTAAATTATTTTATGTAAGTTTCTGTTTGATAAATTAAAAAATTAAGTGTTTAAAAATAAGTATTAGAAAATTAAATGTTGAATTTAAGTTATAAAATATATTTGGTATATGATGAGTATATTTAAATTGTTTGATAAAAATAATATAATCTTAATAGAAATAACATAAAAATAATCGAACTTATTCTCTATTAAGTGATCAGTAGGTCCCTATTTACTTATCATTTTTTTACTTTTTTTTGTAAAAAAATTCTATCCAATAATTTTCATCGTTGATTATCAAACATCTCTAAAAAAAAATTAAATTACTAAAAATATGGATTTTCAATTAGATTTAATTTTTTTCAACACTATATCAAACACCACTTAAATTTTACTAAAAACTACCTAAAATTATGTAACATATTATGTTAAATTAATTTTCAAAATTCAATATTTACAATAATCAAATTATATAATTATATTATATAATTATTTTTATAATATATTTAAATAAATTTTATGGATGAACCTCTTAAACAATTTCTTGAGATATATATATTTATTTATATAACTACGATAAATTTTATTTACATATATTGATTTGAATAGAGTGATGATTAAAACTTTTGTCAGACACTCGTAAGTTCAACCCATGTTATCTCTTCCTCTATTGTCTTTCATGTATATTGAAAATGGATAATGTGTTGTTATCCATCTTTGGATGAGAATATTAATTGCTGTTTTGATTTGGACCATCGGAATTTCATTCATGGGATGATGTTGGATGAAACTTTAATTTATCTTCACCGACTTTTGCTTAAAATGAATACCAACAATCAAATTCATATGGTCCTTAAAAGGCAAATAATTAAGAGCAATTATGACTATGAAATCTGCCTCTCTAACTCAACATAATGAACGGGATGAGAACCAATAGTTTTGCAACCTTTCATATCTTTATCAACAGCAAACCATCAATGCTAGTGCATGCTTCTGTTTTTCCTTTGATTTAACATGCAAAAAAACACACTTGACCCAACTGGTTTTGGCATTTTTTTAATTTTCGTTTTAAGAGCCCAAGATCCTCACATTAATGCTCAATCATTCTTAATATATCTGTAACGACGAAAAAATTTGCTTTGGCGATTTATTGAAAACTTGAAAATTGAAATTTGATTTTAAAATAAAGAGGGGAGTCGCCACCGATCCTTTTTTATAGGTGTGATCGGACACCTAATAAATTTATTTTTAAAACAAAAGAAGGCCGAGTTTAGGTCTACGTTAAAATCAGAGTAAAGTAGGGTCCGGGAGTCGGTTACGCGCGAGGAAGGTATTAGCACCCTCGCGACGCCCAAAATTGGTATCTTGTTAAACACGTGTTGTCTTGATTTTCAAAAATACGAGTTCAAAGTAATATTTAGTCGTGACCCAATTGAAAAGACGAGAAATTTCAAATTTTGATTTGTTTGAAGGGCGTTCCGTTTTCAACACGAGCCGATATGATTCATCCAACATAGCGATGAAATCAACGACTTAGTGTTAAACCGATACGTTGCTTTATGTATTGAAATTAGTTAAAAAACAAGAATAAGATTTTTGAAGTATGCAAAGCAAAATTGATATAAATGGAATAAAAATAAATAAATGAAAGAGCTAGGTATATATTGAAGCAAATAACGAATATGACAATAATATTAAAAAGCAATAGCAATGCACACGATATATTAAACGTAATAATAATATCAAACACGAAATAAATAAAAAATGAATATACATATGCAATAATGAAATTAAGAGCATGTACGCCAAAATACATATATATATATATATATATAGATAGTAATAGTGTTAAAGATATATTATGTATATCCTTTTAAACATCATACTATTCATATATTTTATATTATCCTTATTATTATTATTAGTATATGATTTATTATATATGTATATATCTTTAATATATATAGGTATATGTTTATGTAATATTATTAATAGGTGTTTTCTTTAACATTATTATTTCTAATATATATATATTATGTAGATATTTTTAATATTATATTATATATATTTTTCTTGTTATGTATACGTATATATTTTTTTAATAACTATATACTATACTATATATCTATTTATGTAGCATTATTAATGGTTATTTTTACTATTATTATTATTTATTTCTAATGCATGTGTACATACTACGTATAAGTGTTATCATATATTTAATATATGTATACGTATTTTTTATATATACAAAGTTATTAATAGTTGTTTTAATACTATTATTTTTACTCATATATAGTATATAATATTTCTAATAGTTTTAATATTGTTGTTTTTGTTAACATATTTGTATGTCGTATACATTCTTTGTATATATATGTTGATGTCATATTATATATGCATTTTTATATATTACGTGTACATACTTCTTGATATTGTATTTTTATAAATCATGTATATATTATGTTATGTTTTTAATACTACATTTTTAATACCATATATATTATGTATTTTCTTAATAACTATATTATATGTATATATAGTATGTACGTATTTTTTTAAATATATATATGTATACGTATATATATATTTTTTTATTTTTATGTCGTGCATATATTTCGAATACCATGTTATACTTTTATATATTATATCATGTATATATATATATATTTTTGTATACGCTGTGTGCATATTTTTTAATATTCATTTTATACATACATGTATATATTATGTATATATTTTAATAATACAAGTTATATATATTTTTACTATTCTATATTATTATATTTCAAATGCTATATATAATATATCTTTAACACTATTACTACCTATATATATATATGTATTTTGGCGTACATGCTCTTAATATCATTATTGCATATGTATATTTATTTTTTATTTATTTCGTGTTTGATATTATTATTACGTTTAATATACCGTGTGCATTGCTATTGATTTTTAATATTATTGTCATATTCGTTATTTGCTTTAATATATACCTAGCTCTTTCATTTATTTATTTTTATCCCATTTATATCAATTTTGCTTTGCATACTTCAAAAATCTTATTCTTGTTTTTTAACTAATTTCAATACATAAGGCAACGTATTGGTTTAACACTAAGTCGTTGATTTCATCGCTATGTTGGATGAATCATATCGGCTCGTGTTGAAAACGGAATGCCCTTCAAACAAATCAAAATTTGAAATTTCTCATCTTTTCAATCGGGTCACGACTAAATATTACTTTGAACTCGTATTTTTGAAAATCAAGACAACACGTGTTTAACAAGATACCAATTTTGGGCGTCGCGAGGGTGCTAATACCTTCCTCGCGCGTGCAGAATCGACTCCCTAACTACTTTACTCTGATTTTAACGTGAGACCTAAACTCGGCCTTCTTTTGTTTTAAAAATAAATTTATTAGGTGTCCGATCACACCTATAAAAAAGGATCGGTGGCGACTCCCCTCTTTATTTTAAAATCAAACTTCAGTTTTCAAGTTTTCAATAAATCGCCACAATTAGCGAATGAAAGCAAATTTTTACGTCGCTACAGCTGGCGACTCCACTGGGGACCCATTTTTGAGAGTCGAGTCGAATTAAACGCGTGTTGTTAAAATTTTCAAAATTCCTTAGTCAAATTAATATGTAGTCATGATCCCAAAATTGTGTTTTTGAAAAGTCATGCATTTGCATCGTGTTATATATTCTTCTAACTTGTTTTATCTGGTTGTTTTTCAGCTTTAAATTTTTTATGGTTTTAGTTTTGGTTTAGTTTTTAAAATAAAATGAAAGGTTTGTGAGTTTCTCCCCACACATCGTGCACTTGCATTTTCGCATAACATGAGCTCTCTACCCGGGCTCCGTCCGTTTAAGTGGAAGTAAACACTATGCCTTCGTGAGTTAACTCGTCCCTCCGCACAGGCTAGTGAATACTTTCGGGTTACATACGACTTATGCTTTCGTGAGTTAACTTGTCCCTCCGCATAGGCATAAGTAAATGTAATCCCTCGAATTGAACTCGTGAGCCTGTGATGGGCTACGACCGAGGCTTCGTACTAGTCTTAGTAGACGATAGTACGAACAATTCGAGTACCTGTCTAGAATCGAAACCGCATATAGTGAACCGTACGAGCCACCTAATTAGAGCCATGCCGAACCTCTATCCGTTAATAGTCACCAAAGTAAGTGCACAGGAGGAACGCCTCTTACCTTTTGCATTTTCGCTTTCTATTCAAGGGGATTGGTTCTGTTTAATAAACTTGATCGGGTAGTTCGATTTGTTAAATTTTTCCATGTTTTTCTGCCTGTATTTAATTACTAATCAAGGTTGTTTGTCTTTGCCTTATTGTTTTTCATCATGCATTATAGGCATCATATTAGGAAGGTGTTGATTAGAGATCGGTTGCCAAAAAACGGGTTTCTAATGGAAGAGTCAATTATACAAACAATCGAGAAGAGCGCCATGGTTCGGGACTGGTCTCTAAGAACTCAGAAAGAAAAAGCGGATAGTCTAGTGGAGGGATGTATTGCCAATCTGCCTGAGCACGTAACTGTGAATGTTCGCCAAAATAACCTTGAAGACTTGGTTCGGATTTGGAATCAGTGGGACTCAGACATTAAGGGTATATTCACTGAGAAGTACGGAGATATAGCCCACTTGATCACTATCAACATAGACGAGCATTTGATTCAAGCCATGATCAGATTTTGGGATCCAGCCTACCAATGTTTTACTTTCAATCAGGAAGACATGACCCCGACTATAGAAGAGTACGCTATTTTGCTTCGTATTGATAATATACAACCCTATAAGATATATGTGAAAGAACCTAAGCCAATGACATTCAAGAAAAAGTTAGTGAGATTGATAGATATGACTGACGCGTGGGCCAAAAAATAGATAAAGAAGAAGAATGAAACCATTTGCGTTCCATGGTCTTCCTTACGAGATTTGGTTCAGAACCATCCTGACATGTTGAAAAGGGTAAATCTATTCGCCTTAGCCATCTACGGTTTGATCATTTTCTCGAAAGTTCTCGGATATTTTGAAGTTATGGTAGTTTATTTCTTTGAAAGATTAAAACAAGGAATCAACCCTGTCCCGACTATCCTAGCCGAGACCTTCAGATCCCTAAGTAGTTGTCGAAAAAATGGGAAGGACGATTTATTGGATGCGTGCAGTTGCTCAATGTTTGGATTTTGAGCCACTTCTGGAAAATAGAGCGCACTCCTTTCCATATGTTTTCAAAAACATTTGCCCCGTTGGAAGCTTATCTCAAGAAAGAATGGCCAAAGAAAGTCACTAAGCGAAAGATTGGGTCTCGCTTTTTGTAACCTTCACACGAGGATATAACGTGGAGAGCACCGTGGATACGCCCTTCGGTTTTGCTATACAAGGTCGGAGATCAAGATTGGGTGCCACTACTTGGTTTATGGGGAGGAGTAGGATATGCCCCGCTATTAGTCCAATGGCAATTTTCTTCACGACAATTCATACCCGCCACCGGAGGATTAGCACAGTCCGATTTTACTTTTGTGGGCAATGGATATATGAAGAGGATCCGAGGCGCTACAAAATCTTGGAAGAAAGTTCATCTGATGGAGTTGGCCCTGTACGCTGATACTCTCACTCAAAATTACGACGTATGAAGGATACGACGGGTAAATAATCAGCAAGTTTCGTCAATGAGTTACTTCTTTCAGAATCCCTTCTTAAAGGAATTGCCGTCCGAGTTAGAAATGGCAAGACAAGAGTTTGAACGCGAAAAGACCAAGATGTCAAGGGATCTCAGTACTCTTCAAGAGGAAAACTACCAGTTGAAGATCGACGTTTAGATTGAAAGGTCAAAAACCGAGAAAGTGCAAAAAGAAGTTAAAGTTGTAAAAAATGATTTAAGGGACCTTCATCTGGAAAACAAAAAGTTAAGAGTCACTATCAAGAATAGTGGGTTGGGCAAATCATCCTCGGAATGGAAAGAAGAGTTAAGCAATATCAAAGGAGGAATGAAATTTTGGAAAGGAAAAGCGAAAAAAAAGAAGAAGAAAAGGCTGCGCAGGCTATGATAGAGCTAAGGAAGAAGAACGCCGAATATGAAGCTGGGTCTGCCGAGGTAATGACTAGTCGATCTAAATGTCAAGAACTAAAAGAGAGGATACGGGATTTGGAAGACATGCTGCAAGATCATCAACAACAATTGGACAATCTCTTAAAAGCCTTGGAAGAAAAGAGTGATCAGTATGATAGAGACATTCACGCTTATAAAACGGACCTCCAAGAAAGAGAAACGCAACTTGGCTTCTTAATCAACAAAATCTGTGAAGCGGCCATACATATGGTACAACTATCAGATGAAGTAGAGGATATCAGTTGCCAATTCCCGCCGAGTCAACGATCGAGTATATCAGAATTCTTAGAGCGAGTAAAGAAATATAGTGATATAGCTAGGAAGTTCGTGTAATAGCCGAATCAAAAATGGCGAAATGTTTTGTAATGAACTCTTTTAATGAATGAAATGCCTAAATAGGGGCTATCTTGAAATCAACAACCATTTCTTGCATTTCTTTCATGACTGGCATTCATTTGACATTTATTTATTCATTCATTGCATGTACATATCGCATAATCGTTCGCTAAGGTTAGAGGAGTTACATATCGCATAATGAACGCGTCGACAAGCTAGAACAATAGAGGCTGAATTCAATGAAAGGATTGAAAGGATGGAAAGAATCCAAAAGGAATTACAAGAGCAGTTGGTTAGGTCACAACAAGAGACGAGAGACTTAATGTTAAGATCTCGAGAAGAATCGCTCGAACAGAAGGATCAAATGGCCAAGATGATGGAAACGATGTCAGCTTTGGTTAAGGGAAAGGGACCCATGCAGAGCCCTGACATCGAGGAACCTCGGTCAAGAGTTAATCACAATCAAGATCCGCTCTATCCCCCCGGATTCACTCCGTCACATGCCCACGCAGCACAAAGAGGGTACGCCCAAGGGTAACCCACAGACCCAGAGCAATGGCCGGTGCCACCTGCTCATTTAGGGCAAGGAATATTTATATCAAATCCTAGAGCTAATCCTGCCAATCCAATTGTTCCAGATTTGGATGATCCAGCAGAAATAGCCAGGTTGAGAATGGATGATCACGAGGCTCAAGAGAAGTATAGGAGCTTGGAGGAAAGACTTAAAGCAATAGAAGGCACCGAAGCCTTCTCTGCACTAGGTGCTAAAGAACTCAGTTTGGTACCCGACCTAGTTCTGCCTCCAAAGTTTAAGGTGTCTGATTTTGAAAAGTACGATGGGATAAGATATCCAAAAGAACATCTTGTCATGTTTTGCCGAAAAATGACCTGTTATGTGAACGAAGATAAGCTACTCATACATTGCTTTCAGGATAGTCTAGTAGGATCGGCTCTTCGGTGGTACAACCAGCTTAGTAGGAAAAAATTCAATCTTGGAAGGACTTGGTGTCAGCATTCTGCGAGCAGTATAAGCATATATCAGATATGGTGCCTGATCGAATTACTCTACAAATGATGGAAAAGAAACCAACAGAAACCTTTAGGCAATATGCTCAAAGGTGGAGAGATATCTCGGCTCAAGTGGAGCCACCACTGACTAAGACTGAGATAACAGTCCTTTTCATCAATACTCTGAGAGCACCATTCTATGACAAGCTGGTAGGAAGTGCTATGAAGGATTTTTCGGATACCGTAATATCTAGAGAACTTATTGAGAGTGCCATCAAAAGTGGGAGGATGGAAGGTTCAAAAAGTTTAAGAAGGGCAGCACCCATGAAGAAGAAAGAACCAGAAACCCATATGGTGGGAATGGAAAGCCGTTATACCCCTAATCCGTATCCAAACCAACCCCGACCTCGAAACTATCCACCTCTGAATTTCTATTATCCTCCTCAAACCCCTTACTACCAAGCACCACCTCCTTCCTACCCCGTATACGCCACGAACAACCCAAGGCCCGTCACCACATTCCCACAAAACACTGTACCCGCTCAAAGCCAACCTAGAAACGAACCAAGACCAACAAGGCCCAATCCCGAGAGACCGCAATTTACTCCTAACCCTGTGTCGTATGGGGAATTATACCTAAAGCTTTTGGAGAAACAATTAATATCTCCCCATTATATGGCACCCCTGAAACCCCTGTACCCGAAATGGTACGATCCTAATGCTAGTTGTGCATACCATGCCGGGAACCAGGGACACTCGATGGAAAACTGCCTTTCCTTCAAAATGAGAGTTCAAGAACTCATCGATGCGGGCATTCTGCGATTTGATGGTACTGGCAGTACGACCGAGAACCCATTCCCAAACCACACCGAAGGGAATGTGAGCGCAGTGGGAGAGGAGGACAAACGACAAAGTAGATGGGTTTCTGAAATAAGAGCACCTCTACAGAAAATCTGGGAGATACTAGTTGAAAAGGGTTTGCTCTGTCGTCCTAACAGAGTGTTCAAAGGAAAAATTGAAAAAGGTCAAAGTTTTTTGCGAATTTCATGGTTTTGAGAGGCACGACATTCAGTCTTGCGAAGAGTTCAGGAGATTACTACAAAATATGATGGATAATAAGGAGATTGAGAATTTTTTATAAAGGCGAAGAGGTCGATAGAGGAGAAATATGCGCCTCGGACAATCAATCGTCAGGTTTCTCGTATAGTGTCGACTGACCGTTAATAATTTATTACGATGCGAAGAAGGAGCCGGTGAAACCAAAAGTGATAATCGAAGTACCATCTTCTTTTTCCTATAAGAACGATAAAGCGGTACCTTGGAAGTACGACGTCAATATCATCACACCTGAAGACAAAGAATCCAAAGCCGCGACTAGAAGCGTTGGGGAAGTAGGTCATTTCACTCGCAGTGGGAGATGTTATTCAAAAGAGGTCGAACCAGTTAAGAAAAATAGTGATTTGAAACAAAAAGGAAAGGCAGTGATGTGTGAAACCGAAGTCGAGCAGGAAACTCCACCCGTGCAAGAAACTAAAAAGCCTGTGGATGAGGAGGAAGCACAGGAGTTCTTGAAATTTATCAAGCACAGTGAATACAATGTGGTGGAACAATTGAATAAGCAGCCAGCACGAATCTCAGTTTTATCCCTACTGTTAAACTCAGAGCCACACCGGAATGCTTTGCTGAGGGTGCTAAATCAAGCTTACGTAGCAAAAAACATATCTGTTGAGAAGCTTGATAGGTGGGTAAATAATCTGAATACGGACAATTTCATCTCTTTTAGTGATGATGAGATACCGCCAAACAGTAGAGGCTCAGTAAAAGCACTGCATATTACGACTCACTGCAAGGGCTACATAATACCGAACGTGCTCATCGATAATAGGTCAGCACTCAACGTCATGCCTTTAGCCACACTTTCTAGAATACCAATGGATCTATCCTATTTAAGGCCCTGTCATTCCACGGTAAGGGCATTCGATGGGACAAGGCGTGAAGTCATGGGAAAGATTAAAATCCCTCTGGAAGTGGGCCCTTATATATACGATGTTGAATTTCAAGTAATGGACATTATACCATCATACAATTGCCTCTTGGGAAGACCCTAGATCCATTCTGCTGGAGCAGTTCCGTCCTCTCTACATCAAAAAGTAAAGTTTATCGTGGATGGCTGTTTGGTCACAGTCGAGGGTGAAGAAGACATTGTCGCATCTATCGCTGCTGATGCGCCATACCTTGAAGTAAGCAAAGACGCAGTAGAATGTTCCTTTCGATCCATTGAATTTGTCAATGCCACCTTCGTCGCCGAGGGAAATAGGGTTCCTGTGCCAAAACTGTCGAAGAATACCAGAATGGGTGTCCGGTTGACTGTAGGAAGGGGAGCTCGAGCAAGAAGAGGTTTAGGGAGATATCTGCAAGGAATAGTCAGGGCTCTAAAGCCAGTGCACCACAAGGCCCGATACAGTTTAGGTTTTCAGTTGGACATGCGTTAAAGAAGGAGACAATAGAAGAAAGATCAGGAAAGAAGGATCGCGAGAACCTTAGGCAAAGAAATAGAATGGGAGCCCATAACGTACCCTCCGTTGTTAAAAAAATTTACATCTGCAGGAATGACATACCCCGAGCAAGACAATCCACGAAGCACACTGTTAATTATTGAAAGGGGTCTTCAGAATGTCAGTATAAATGTCATTGACAAAGGAGCTGACGAAAGTAAAGACGTCTCCAGGATACGCCCTAGTCCCCCGGGTTTCATGTTGAACAATCGAACTGCCGAGAACCTTCTTGTAGTTTATAAGTCTTCAGAATAATGCTCAAACGTTAACCCTCTATTGTGTCCTTAGATATAATAGAATTCTTTTGTAAGAGCTTGCATTCGCTCTTTATCATTCAAATGAATATCAATGAAGATACATTTTGTCACGATCTTTCGCATTATCACTAATTTCATAATCATTTTCTCATTTCATAGCCTATCCTTACATCTGCCTCATGCCATACCATGACATTTCGTTTGTTGGTTCCAATACTTGGATGCCCCTCTATAGTTTCATTTTTCATTCAACTTTCAGGTGCTCAGATATCAACGGCATGAACAAACCCGTTACGAGTCCTGAAATTGATTTTGAGAAGGCTGTTTGTTTAGGAGAATTCGAAGCCGAAGAAAATGCTGAAGATTATGTCTCATCTCATGACCTGCTAAGAATGGTGGAACAAGAGGATAAATAGATTTTGCCTCATCAAGAATCTGTTGAAACAATAAATTTGGGAACTGAAGAAAGGAAGCAAGAAGTGAAGATTGACACCTCTATTTCAGGGGTCACCAGGCATAATTTGATTGCTTTGCTCAGCGAGTACAAAGATGTATTCGCATGGTCATATCAGGACATGCCAGAATTGGACGAAGATGTAGTGGTCCATAAACTCCCATTAAAACCAGAATGCAAACCCATTCAACAAAAGCTAAGACGGATGAGACCTGAGATGTTGTTGAAAATAAAAGAGGAAGTCAAGAAGCAATTTGATGCTGGCTTCCTACAAGCCTCCAAATATCCAGAATGGATGGCTAACATAGTCCCGGTACCAAAGAAAGACGGCAAAGTACGAATGTGCGAAGATTATCGCGATTTGAATCGAGCAAGTCCTAAAGACAATTTTCCTTTGCCACACATTGATACATTAGTGGATAACACAGCCAAACATTCATTGTTTTCTTTCATGGATGGATTCTCGGGTTATAATCAGATCAAGATAGCCCCTGAGGATATGGAGAAAACTACTTTCATAACAATGTGGGGAACATTCTACTACAAGATAATGCCGTTCGGATTAAAGAATGCTGGGGCAACATATCAGAGGGCTATAGTAACGTTATTCCATGACATGATGCATAAAGAAATAGAGGTCTACGTCGACGATATGATTGCTAAATCCCGAGGGGAAGAAGAGCATGTAGTGAACCTGAAGAAGTTGTTCGAAAGACTGAGAAAGTTCCAACTAGAGCTCAATTCGGCCAAATGTACGTTTAGGGCAACCTTGGGAAAATTGCTAGGTTTCATCTTCAGCGAAAGAGGCATTGAAGTTGATCCAGATAAGATAAAAGCTATACAAGAGTTACCGCCTCCGCGCACACAAAAGGAAGTCAGAGGATTTTTAGGAGGTTGAACTACATCGCCCGATTCATCACTCTACTTACTAACCAATGTGACCCAATCTTTCGGCTTCTTCGAAAACATAACCCTAGAGAATGAAATTAGGAATGTCAGATGGCTTTTGATAAGATAAAACAATATTTGTCTAGCCCTCCAGTGCTAGTACCGCCAATTCTTGGAAGACAATTGATATTGTATTTGACTGTGTTTGAAAATTCAATGGGTTGCGTATTAGGGCAACACGACGAGTCAAGAAAGAGAGAAAAGGCGATCTACTACCTCAGCAAAAAGTTCACTAAATATGAGGCAAAGTATTCGTCTATTGAAAAATACTATTGCGCTCTGGTTTGGGTAGCTCGAAGGCTCAGGCAATATATATTGTATCATACGACATGGTTAATCTCAAAGCTGGACCCAATAAAGTACATGATGGAATCACCTGCACTCTCAGGAAGAATGGCACGATGGCAGATCCTACTGTCAGAATATGACTTGTCTATGTGAGCCAAAAGTCAATAAAAGGAAGCGCAATAGCTAACTTCTTAGCAACTCGAACAACGGATGAATACGATCCATTGAGATTTGATTTTTCGGATGAAGACTTAATATGCATCACAGAAAAGGAATCCGAGTTACCAAAAGAGAAGCCATGGAGGATGATCTTTGATGGTGCATCGAACGCATTAGGGCGTGGGATCAGAGCAGTCTTGGTATCGCCAGAAGGGAACCATTATCCATTCACTGCCAAATTAAACTTTTTTTGTACTAATAACATAGCAGAATATGAAGCTTATATTATGAGGCTTCGTGTAGCAATTGAGCGAAACATTAATACTTTAGAGGTATACGGAGACTCAGCATTGGTGATTTACCAAATCCGTGGAGATTGGGAAGTGATAGATTGGAAATTAGTCAAATACAGTGATCTAGTGGCAGAACTAATTAAAGAATTCAAAGAAATAACTTTTAATTACTTCCCACGATAAGAAAACCAATTGGTTGATGCTCTGGCCACTTTGGCTTCAATGTTCAAAGCAAATAGAGAAACGAAAATAATGCCTTTTCAAATGAGCATATATGAAGTCCCTGCACATTGTTTCAGCATTGAAAAAGAGCCAGATGGACGGCCATGGTTCCATGATGTCTTAGAATATATCAAGAATCAAAAGTATCCCGAACAAGAAAATGAGAACGACAAAAGAACAATCAGAAGAATGGCAGCGGGATTTGTTCTTGATGGGGACATCCTGTACAAAAGAGGAAAAGATCAGGTGCTCTTGAGATATGTAGATGTTGTCGAAGCCAGAAAAATACTTGAAGATGTCCATGAGGGGATTTGTGGGACACATGCCAATGGTTTCACTATGGCCGGAAGATTATGAGACTCTCGCTACTCTCGGGTGTGATGATGGAAAGCAACTGCATTAGTTTTGTAAGAAAATGCCACAAATGTCAAATTTATGGCGATAAGATTCATGTAGCCCCTTGGCCCCTTCATGTCATGACTTCCCCATGGCCTTTTTCTATGTGGGGCATGAATGTTATAGGGCCAATTTTCCCAAAAGCTTCTAATGGAAACCGATTCATTTTTGTGGTTATTGATTACTTTACAAAATGGATAGAAGCCGTTTCGTTTGCCAATGTGACGAAGACTGCAGTTTGCAGGTTTTTGAAAAAGGAAATCATTTGTCGATACGGTTTGCCTAAAAGAATTATTTTAGATAACGCCTTAAATCTGAACAACAAGATGATGAAAGAAGTGTGTGAGCAATTCCAAATAAAGCATCATAACTCCTCGCCCTATCGCCCAAAGATGAATTGAGCTGTTGAAGCAGCGAACAAAAATATTAAGAAGATCGTTGGGAAAATGACCGAGACTTATAAAGACTAGCACGAGAAGCTACCATTTGCTTTGTATGCATATCGCACATCTGTACGACATCTACAGGAGCAACTCCTTTCTCTCTGGTCTATGGAATGGAAGCTGTGCTACCTATCGAAGTTGAGATCCCCTCTCTACGAGTCTTAATGAAGTTGAAATTAGAGGAAGAAGAATGGGTTCGAACTCGATATGACCAGTTAAACCTCATCGAGGAAAAACGTCTAAAGGCAATTTGTCACGGACGGATGTACCAAAAGAGAATGATCGCGGCTCATGACAAGAAGGTACGACCAAGAGAATTCCACGAAGGAGAACTCGTGCTGAGGAAGATTCTCCCAATACAAAAAGACTTACGAGGAAAATGGGCACCAAATTGGGAAGGACCATACGTCGTAAAGAAGGTATTCTCGGGTGGAGCTTTGATTCTCACTGAGATAGATAGAAAAGAGTTATCGAATCCCGTGAACTCAGATGCTGTGAAGAAATATTATGCCTGAAAAAAAAAGATTAAGGTGAAAACCCGAAAAGGGTGTCTTGATTAACACGGAAGATTAGGATGAAAACCCGAAAGGGCATTCTAATGAAACAAACCCGGGCTTAAAGAGTAAGGCGTTTTGAACGGTGGGTCAAATAGTAAGACTACAGTATTTGAAGCATTTTTAGCAACTCGAAATCTTCTACGCAAGAAGCCATACTCGAAAAGATTCTTGATTAAGAAACGTGGAAGAGTTCATGCGTTGAATATCTAGAGCATTTGTATTTGTTGAATGCGATCTCTTTTCTCTTTATGACACTTTTTTTTTACTATAATTGGTTAACTTTATTTGTTTGCTACATTTGAAGTAAATAAATGTGAGGTATCCTTTTGTCCCTACCTAACCATTTTCATGTATCTCATTATGTGGTTCTGTAATGACCCAAAATTTACGGGCACCGGAAAAGTGAGTTATAGGACCTTCGCCTTAGTGCAATAAGTTCGAAAATATTTATTAGAAATATTTTTGAGTTTAGTAGCATGTCTAATTAGGTTTTAATTAAGTTAATTTAGCTTAATTTAGAGAAATTAGTAAAAAGAACTAAATTGAATAAGGGGTAAAAGTTTAATTCTAAAGTAATAGAAAATAAAAAGGATTAAAATGGTAATTAAACCATTTACAAAAGATCACGCGCCATATGCATTAAAAAAAATCTAAGATTTTATTATTATTATTATTAATTATTAGTATGGTTTTATATTATTATTATTATTATTATTATTATTATTATATTAAGTTAAAGATACTTATTAATTAAATAATTAATTTATGAGATTTTTTTTTTGTTTGACAAACAAATTGAATAATGACAATTGTAATAAAAATATTGGTACATTTGTAATAAATAGATACATGTACACTTATAATAAAATAATTAAGTTACTTAATATTAAAGTAAAAGATATTTGTTAATTAAATAATTAAATTATTAAATACTTGTGTGAAAAAAATAATAATAGTAATAATAAATAAAATAAATAGTGACAAATGTATGGTGTTGATGGTGTACACTTGTGTATATAATTAAATGCTTAATAGATATTTAAAATAAATATATTATAATATATGTTAATTAAGTAAATAAAAGAATAAAAGAATAAAATAAAAAAAGAAACAAAGAAAAGAAAGAACAGAGACATTCGAAAAACAGGGGAAGAAAAGGGAAAGAAAAGAAAAGGAGAAAATTGAGATTTTAAAGCTTCAAGGTTATTTGGTAAGCTAAATTTAGTCCTTTTCTCTTAAATTTGATGTTTTAGAAGTCTTAAAACAAGGTTTTGATGAAATTAATTTGATAGTTTGAAAGTTTATGAGCTTTTAAACAAAGTTCATGTTGAAGAAAAAGAAGAATTAGGGATTTAAATGAATAAATTTTTAAGTTAGAAATTGAAAAAGGGATTAAATTGTAAAAGAAGCTATAAGTTTTGTGTTTTAGGAAATTAAATTGAAAGAAATTTTAAATTAGGGTTTTACAATGAACATTAGATTGTTAGGGTGAACATGGAAGGGAATTGAGTAGAAATGAAGTATAAATTAAGTTAAACAAATAAAAGAGTTAATTAGGATTAAATGGGAATTAGAGAATAAAT
Source organism: Gossypium longicalyx (assembly GCA_025698465.1). Lineage (NCBI taxonomy): Eukaryota > Viridiplantae > Streptophyta > Magnoliopsida > Malvales > Malvaceae > Gossypium > Gossypium longicalyx. The sequence continues at coordinate 8,113,991 of CM047004.1, forward strand.
TGAATAAAAATTCAATTAATTATTAAATTAATGCTGTAATTAATAATATAAATTGTTATTATATTTTTTTCGTAGCTAACAAGGAAAACGAGGTATCGGCATCTAAAGGAAAAGAAAAGATCGTGGAGGAGTAAACTCGTATTCCGGGTTTGTATTACTATAACTCAAACTATTTATTAAATGTATATTGAATTTATAGTTATGGAATAATTAAGATAAGACAAGTATTATATTTAAATTTAAATATAAGTATGTGTGAAAATTAATTTGTATATAAATTAAGATAATAGATATTTGAATTGATTGAGTATTGAAAATTTTTGTGTAAATGAAATTGAAATTAGAAAAGTAAAATAATACCCTATTAACTTGTCGGACTAGATTTGATACAAATGGCATGCCATTGGATTTGTGATGTGATGAAGAGATTGTAGTTCGATCGAGAAGAGATTTCTGTTATTATATATTTCGGTTTATTCGAAGAGGCATTTAATGCCTTACTGGTGTGTTATGGAGGATTTATAATATTCCGGGTGTGTTTGGGTTGGATATTCTGGTGTGTTTGGGTGGAATCTGCGTATCTGTCAAAGTCCGAGCCTTGTTAATAGGGTAAATAATTGAAATGAAATTTTGAAAATGGGATTTATTATTTTGGCACTATTGAAAAGTATGAGAAAGAATGTATGAACTAAATTATGAATTGAGTTGGTATGTGAAAAATAAAATAAGAATTTAAGATTTATGAAGTAATATAAATATATATATATAATTAGTTTGAATGGTTATAAAATTTATGGTTGATGTTTATAATTTATTAATGTTAAATAGTCTTGATTTATAGTAATACCACTGAGTATGAAATACTCAGCGTACGGTTGTTTCCGTGCGCAGGTCATTAGAGTTTCGGATCCGGTCTAGCATCCAAAACAAACCCGACTCCAACAAGAAGATTTTTGGTGATGTATTTCTTCCTTTTGTTAAGTGGCATGTACTAGGTAATTGCATATAAATTATGTATATACATTAAGTTAAATGATTTTGGTTGTATATAAATGATTATAATGTTTTGGATTATGAATATGATATAAAGTTGTGAAATGGTAGGTTTGGTATTAAATAATTGAAATGAAATAAATATTATTAATTATACATATATACTAACAATGTTATATTGTTTAAACTAAGGTATTAAATTATTATTTTAATATAAATTGGATGTAATTGAGTATACTTAATCATTGGTTGGAGTATTGATATTGGTTGGATTTTTGGGTTTAAAGTTTGCGGGGTTTTATGTAAAAATAAGCGTAAATGTTTGAAAAAAAATTAAATTACGAAAAATTTCTGGAGAATTTGAACAAGTTTCGTTTCACTTTTAAATTTACGTTTTGGCTTCGAGCGTCTATTATTAGGACTTAACTATTATATTATATTATGAATATTATTATTTATTTGTGAATTATTTTGTAAGTTGTCTGATATGTCTGATAATGCCTCGTAACCCTATTCCGGCGACGGTTTGGGGTTAAGGGGGTGTTACAGGTTCATTTACATGATAAATAGTGAAATGACATACTCTAAACAAAAGAAATGTTAAGCGTTACCCGGATAAGAATTTGATAAGTACAAGAGCCTCAAAGCAAGGACAAAGTTCAACCGGGGGCAAAAGAGTGATATCTGAGAAACGCAGATTATCCGTGAAGCTTGAGGACGGGTACAAGGCCTAAAGAGAAAGTCAAGAGCCAAAGTAATGAATACGGATCATCACAAAAATCATGACAAAAAAGGACATATGACAAACAAGCCCAAGGCGCATAGCATAATCATGTAGGCATAAAGGCATTTAAGACCAACATGTGCATATCATGATAACATCATGCATGACATATACAGGTACTCCAGCAGAGTAAGAAATTTTGAATGGTAGTTATACTGGATCAAGGAAAAGACACATGAGTTCCACCAGATGACATCTTTTGGTATTTTGATGTTTTATTTCTATTTTCAAAAAAATCGACTCATATTGCGAGAGGTGAGTTGGGCCTCAGGACACGCTGAGGTAATTTCAATTTCTGTTTGCCAAAAATCAACTAATATTGCGAGAGGTGAGTTGAGCCTCAGGGCACGCTGAGGTATTTTCAATTCCTGCTTTTCAATTTCTGCTTTTCAATTTATATCTTTCAGAAAAATCAACTCATATTGCGAAAAGGTGAGTTGAGCCTTGGCTCACACGCCAGGGTATTTTCAATTCCTGTTTTTCAAAAAAAAAAATCAACTCATATTGCGAGAGGTGAGTTGAGCCTCAGGGCACACTGAAGTATTTTCAATTTCTGCTTTACAAATTTTGCTTTTTAAAACAACTCATATTGCGAGAGGTGAGTTGAGCCTTTCAATTTCTGTTTTTCAAAAATCAACTTATATTGCGATAGGTGAGTTGAGCCTCGATTCACATGTCAAGGTATTTTTAAAATCTGCTTTTCAAGTTAAGTTTCAAAAATCAACTCATATTGCGAAAAGTGAGTTGAGCCTTGGCTCACGTGCTGAGCTATTTTTAATTTCTGTTTTTAATATCTAGTTTTAAAGAATCAATTCATATTGCGAGAAATGAGTTGAGCTCAGGATCACATGCCGAGTAAAAATAAAGATTGGAGCTGATTGAAGACACCAGAACTTGTCCCCCTGAAGTTGCAGTGGAGCCGATCGAAGATATCAGAGCTTACCTTTCTGAAGTCGCAGAAGAAAAGACTACAAACCTATCTCACTGAAGTGATAGAAGAGCAGATTGAAGTTGTAGATCTCACCTTCCTGAAGATGTAGTGGATTGAACCAAAGCTACAAGATGCGGTGGACTGAAAAGAGACTACCTAAACAAGAAGAGTTCCAAAGCAAGTCAAGACCTAGCAAGACCGGGCAAGTTTGGTCTTCCTTGAAAGTCTTTACTCTATTCTCGTTGCACGACAATGAGAAAATAGGGGCAGCTGTAGAAGCCCGAATTGCCCGGGGCCAATTACATCAAAACCCAACCAAACCACTAAAACCCTTAACCCATGATCCATTTACATCTACCCAAACACCAATTACATCAAAACAAAACTAACCCCAAACCCTAAGCCCAAATCAGAAAGAAAACAGGCCCAAACCCATTAGTCAAACTAGGGTTTCAGAAAAGCTGAAACCCTAGCCTGTCTTCAGCCACCAGCCACACCTACTCCCTCTGCCACCACCGCCTCTGTTACGTCACTGTGGCCACGTCCTCAAGTTGCATCTGCAAAGAAATGAAAGGAAAGGACAGCAAACAGAGAATAGGAAAAAACAACTTGTAAACAAAAGGCTATAAAAGCCAAATTGAAACACTGTAACAAGGATCGGCATTTTCAATACAAACATCCAGAAATTTCAGACACAAAGCAAAAAGTAGTGACTTTAATAAGTTACAGCGAAGGGGATACCCCGAATCACGTGAATATCACTCGGAGCAAGGAAACAAAGAAACGGGGAACGAAATCGGAGAAACAGTAGGTAGTTTCACAGTTCTTTTCGTTTAAATTTGACCCATTTTCTTCCATATACATATATATATTAAAACATAAAAAATATAAAGCAAATAATTTTTTTTTTTAAAAAAAAAAATTTAACCTTTCCCGGTGGCCGGCGACGGTCCGGCGATCTGACCGGAGCCCCCCTAGCCGGAAATCGCCCTGGCTCTCCTCTCCCCTCTCCCCTTTTCTTTTTTTTTTTTCTTTCTGCTACTACAAATGATTTTTAAAAAAAAAAATTGACTTTTATAGGGGGTCAAAACGCACCGTTTTGGACCCCCTGGTTTAAATTAAAAAACGACATCCGACCCGACCCGCTCCGGCTAGGATCCACGTGTTTTCAAGCGGAAGGGCTAATTGCGCTTCAAGCCCTTCCGCTTTTTTTTGTTCTTTTCAATCAGGCTTTAGTTTTTTTTGCAAATTGGCCCTGAAATTTACGTTTGTTTTAAATTGATCCTCCATGCTGCGCTGCATTTTGATGAGAGGGGATAATTACTGTTTAGATCCTCCTAAGTTACGCGCATATTGCATAATGACCCCTTTTTTATTTATTTTCGTTTTTTTAGTAAATATTATTATTATCATTTATAATATTATTAATATTAGTAATATTATTATAGATATTAGTATATATTTTCTTTTGCATAAGTATGTGTATATATATTTATATATGGCTTTGTTTTTTTTTCTTATTTTATTTTAATACTTTTATTAATTATATTTGTTTTTTTTTTTGTATTTCAATATTATTATTATTACCATTATTGTTAATGTTAGTGTGCATTTTTATCGTACATGTACGTATATGTATATATTTTGATACTATATTATGTATATATTTTATATATATATTATGTATATATATAGTTAGTATATTTATATATATATATATATTATGTATATCCTTTTAAACATCATACTATTCATATATTTTATATTATCCTTATTATTATTATTAGTATATGATTTATTATATATGTATATATCTTTAATATATATAGGTATATGTTTATGTAATATTATTAATAGGTGTTTTCTTTAACATTATTATTTCTAATATATATATATATATATATATATATATATTATGTAGATATTTTTAATATTATGTTGTATATATATTTTTATTGTTATGTATACGTATATATTTTTTAATAACTATATACTATACTATATATCTATTTATGTAGCATTATTAATGGTTATTTTTACTATTATTATTATTTATTTCTAATGCATGTGTACATACTACGTATAAGTGTTATCATATATTTAATATATGTATACGTATTTTTATATATACAAAGTTATTAATAGTTGTTTTAATACTATTATTTTTACTCATATATAGTATATAATATTTCTAATAGTTTTAATATTGTTGTTTTTGTTAACATATTTGTATGTCGTATACATTCTTTGTATATATACGTTGATGTCATATTATATATGCATTTTTATATATTACGTGTACATACTTCTTGATATTGTATTTTTATAAATCATGTATATATTATGTTATGTTTTTAATACTACATTTTTAATACCATATATATTATGTATTTTCTTAATAACTATATTATATGTATATATAGTATGTACGTATTTTTTTAAATATATATATGTATATGTATATATATTTCTTTGTATTTTTATGTCGTGCATATATTTCGAATACCATGTTATACTTTTATATATTATATCATGTATATATATATATATATTTTGTATACGCTGTGTGCATATTTTTTAATATTCATTTTATACATACATGTATATATTATGTATATATTTTAATAATACAAGTTATATATATTTTTACTATTCTATATTATTATATTTCAAATGCTATATATAATATATCTTTAACACTATTACTACCTATATATATATATATATATGTATTTTGGCGTACATGCTCTTAATATCATTATTGCATATGTATATTCATTTTTTATTTATTTCGTGTTTGATATTATTATTACGTTTAATATATCGTGTGCATTACTATTGCTTTTTAATATTATTGTCATATTCGTTATTTGCTTTAATATATACCTAGCTCTTTCATTTATTTATTTTTATCCCATTTATATCAATTTTGCTTTGCATACTTCAAAAATCTTATTCTTGTTTTTTAACTAATTTCAATACATAAGGCAACATATCGGTTTAACACTAAGTCGTTGATTTCATCGCTATGTTGGATGAATCATATCGGCTCGTGTTGAAAACGGAACGCCCTTCAAACAAATCAAAATTTGAAATTTCTCGTCTTTTCAATCGGGTCACGACTAAATATTACTTTGAACTCGTATTTTTGAAAATCAAGACAACACGTGTTTAACAATATACCAATTTTGGGCGTCGCAAGGGTGCTAATACCTTCCTCGCGCGTAACCGACTCCCGGACCCTACTTTACTCTGATTTTAACGTAGACCTAAACTCAGCCTTCTTTTGTTTTAAAAATAAATTTATTAGGTGTCCGATCACACCTATAAAAAATGATCGGTGGCGACTCCCCTCTTTATTTTAAAACCAAACTTCAGTTTTCAAGTTTTCAATAAATCGCCACAATTAGCGACCGAAAGTAAATTTTTACGTCGCTACAATATCTATATCTATATATATTTTAATCAGAACAAATAATAATTATAGGTTCTAATTACATTTGTTTTTTTTTTTACATAATATCTAAAACTACATAAAGTTCCTCCCCAATCCATAAATAAAAGAATAATGTGTTTCAATATGCTCGAATCTACATCTTCTTAAATTAACACAATCGAATAAAATGAAATAATTAAGTTTAACTATGTACAAAAGCTATAATAAAAGCTATCACATCAAATACTTAAACACTTACAACTTAAGAAGAGTGAGTTCAATCATGCCGTGGATTGTTTGTACTAGGCCACTAGTCCTATCAATTTTAGGCTTTACGCCATTGATTCAATTAATTTTTCATAAATAATCAACTTAATTGATCAATTTTCAAATGTACTTGAATAGATTGATCAATATAAATTTAATTCACTTAATTGATCTACTTAATATTGATTGTCAAACTTAAAAATGTTATCTTAAATATTTTATGTTGAATTTATCAGTTCGTATTCAAATTATGTTATACGTTTTAAATATATTTTTAAAAAATAAAAAATATTAAAACAGTTAATTTAATTTTAGAATTTAATAATTAATAATGAATGAACTTAATTATTTTAATCAAAGTTCAATCTGAATTAGCTAAATCAATCTATTTAATTGAAATAAAAAAAAACTGAAAAATCCTTTCGCCTAATCAATAGCATGAGGCACCTCCATTTTGTAGTAAAAGTCTGAAAACCACCTTTGTAGCCTTAGGAATTTGGACCTACCATGTTAATACAACCATTCCTTTCTTATATACATTAAAATTGTCAATGGGTGGAATCTGACCAAGTAAAAGATTTAGGTCTGTTTTTGTTAATTAAAAAAAAGACTTAAAATTTTGTCTAAACTTAATTTGATCTATTCACATTAAAATTTTTATATAAAAATAAATTTAAAAATATTATACATCAAATATACTGAAAACATTAAAATAAAAGTTTCTCAATAAATGGAAAAAAATTAAAAATTTATACTTAAATAACACTAAGATAAGTGCAACTTAGCAAGCAAATACCTATAAAATAATAGCAAAATTAATAATAAAACAAGAGTTATATAATATTCAAACAATAACAACAAAATAGTAGAAGTATAATAGCGAAATGATAGCAAAACAATGACATTAACAGTAAAAGAACAATAGCAATTTTTTCAAATTCAGGCCATTTATTTTCAAATCCATTTTTCAAACTTATATTTTTGCTCAAACTCTCTCACTTTTCGAGCAAGCTTTCGAGCTAGGCCACAAGTCTAATATATATAAAATAATAAAAATTTAGATTGAAAGTGTTCATAAATTATATTAGATCGAATTAAAGATGAATTTCATAAATATTATAAATTTGAGTCGAAATCAAGCCCCATCTAACCCTCTCAAATAACTCATTTTACTATTAAAGATAATAAAAAAAATATTTGTATTTAAATTTAATTATAAAAATGTATTAGATAATTTTTTTTTTCATATTTTATATTATTTTTAAGCAATAAAATGGGTTTTTGAAGTTAAAAATTTAAACCCAAACAGGCCAGACCTCTCGGCCCATAAACATATGTTCGATTCAAAAGCTGCAAGCATTATTTTCTTTTCCTTTTTTCCTTTTCATAATTTTTAAGCCTGAACTATACATGTAGTCATTTAATTGTACACTTATTTCTGTTTTGGTTATTTAATTTTAAAATTTTTTGTTTTAGATATTAACGTTTAAATTTATTCTTGTTTTAGTCACCCGTCGTTAAATTAATAATGAAAAGTATTTTTCTAACTGGTATAATAACACATTCAATCCTCAATACTTATTTATTTTATCAATTTTATCCTAATTTTAAATCATTCAATAATTTAACCATTCACATTTCTAAATTCTATCAATTTTATCCTCAAACTTTCCAATCAAAGCTTTTAACTTTTAAAATAGAGGCATTCCACATCTAGTAATTATTTTATTTATGGTTAAAATTATCCAATTCAATACATAACCCTTTGTGTTTAGATTTTTAAAAAATTGATGTTAAAAATTAACTAAACACCATTAAAAATAATATAAAATATAAATTTTAAAAATATATAATATATAATAAAAATAGATAAATAATTTAATATTTGTAAAAATAAGTTTTCACTCGGACTAGCATAATGTTGGTTTTTTTATTAATCTAGTAAATGATTTGACACTGGATTGGATTATTAGTGATGTGTATTTCTTATTGTAAATTTAAAAATTAAAAATAAATAGAACACATAATAATCTCTTACCCAGATTATAAAATTAAAAAATTATTATCAATGCAACAAAAGTAAATTCAATTAATTCTTTCACCTTTTTTTTCTTATGAAAAATTAAATGTTCATAATGTTTTTTCTTATATAATTGTTGATTGAACAATTGGATTTTGTCAAAGTCATATTTTTTAACTCTGGATTTAATTTTCAAATTCAATAAACAACTTCGATCACTATTTCTATGTACCTTGAAGGAAATATCATACTGTTAAAAATCAGAATAAATTTAAAGTGTTTTTTTAATGAGTATGTGATTAAATTTCAAATTTTAACACCATAATTTGACCATGGATATTTGAACATCATATTGATTCTAACACTTATCTTTACTAAATTAAAATGTTTCAGTGAGTTGGTATTACAAGTCAACGGTACAATAACTCAATTGAGAAATGATTAACAAATATTTTTATTCAAAAAATAATATAAAATATTATGATAGTATTTTTAAATTTTTTTATAAAATATAAAAAAAAAATATTTAAACCCAAAATAAATCTAGGAACTTGAATTTCTAGCTTAATCTCCTTTTTTTCATTTCTTTTTTATTTTGCCTTTTTAAATGATTGGACTATAGTGTATTAACTAATTTTCTTAAATATAAATGATTTTTTGAACCTCAAGTGATGACTTGACGGTTAAGGGTATTTACCGCCCTAGGTATGGCTTGGGTTCAAATCGCACTAGTAGCGTTTATTGTTTGGGCTTTGCCCTGTTATTGTAATTCATCAAAAGAAAATTTATAAATGTCTTTTTTAAATACTACAAATTCTATTACATGCGTATGCGTTTAGAGCACATATTTAATATACAAACAATGTGGGTGAAATAATTTGTAGTAAAGAGAATCTTTTATTAGTTTTTATTAGTTCACATCTCATCTTTTACAATTTTTTTATTAGTTTTTTAATTGTGATCGGTAGCAATTAAATTCTCCTATTAGTCTTGTACTATGCTAAAGTTACAGATTTAGTCTATATTCTTTAATTGGATCATTCTTAATTCTTATATTTTTCAAAATTTAAAATTTCAATCTTAATACAAATGATAACCGTTAAATCCGTTAACTAGCTTTTTTGTGAGTAGCATATGTAAATAATAAATCACGTTGCATTACACATGTGATAGTATACCTGCAACATCAGGTTTTAGACATAGAAAACTTAATGAATGTAACAACTACTGTTTGGTTAGGGCTAAAAATTTTAAAATTCAAAAATCACAAAGACTAAAAATGACCAAGTTAAAATATAAGGACTAAATCCACAACTTAGACATAGTATAATAACTAATAGCAGAATTTAATTGAAGTTTTAATACACCTATGCAAGAGAAAAGAAAAGGATAAAGAAACATTTAGTCTTAAGCTTGACAACTTTTCCCACCTGATTCCTGTTTTTTTTTTTTTGTCCACATTAGCCTTGAACTTGGCAGCTTTTTCAATTTGGTCTCTAAACTTGAATTTTATTAAGATCTAATAATATGGTACTCTAAGATTATGCCATCTCATCACTTTAAAAAAATATTTTTTAATATTTTTTTAATTTTTAGATTTTATATAAAAAATTTAAATATTGAAGTTGTAACATGACACAATTTTAGAGTGACAAACATTAACATAATCCAAGTCCATGGACTAAATTAAAGAAAATTACCAAAATTTGGGACTAATGTAGAACAAAAATAAAGTTCAAGAACCAAGTTAAAAATTACTAAATTCAAAGACCATCCCAAAAAGAAAATAACTTAATTTTTGTATTATGTTTTAATGATGGTTTTGTTTTGTGTTGTTTATTATGTTGGTCATGAAATCCATTTTTAGTTTTACTCTTTTTTTTTCCCAAGAAATGATGCTTTAGAAATTAACATTTTTCAAATGGGTAAATTATACTACAAGTCATCTAATCATGCTTAAGTTTCTTTTTTGGTCATCTAACTATAAAATTTTACAATTTCGTCACTTGTTAACTTTGTGACACAAACACGACATGATAGTTCTATAGTTGGCATAACAAATTTGATCATTATTTTAAAAAATAACCTCCAACATTTACAAATTATCTCAATTTGATCCTAACTTTAAAAAATTATAAAAAAATTATAATATAACATTTATTAATATAAAGGCATAATTGTAAAAAATACTCTTAATGTTTATGAGTTTTTGTGTTTGAGCTCCTAACCTTTTTTTCTAGGATTGACACTTTCAACATTATGATTTTTTTCAAAAATCAACCTAATTTTAATGGTAAACGTGAGCTGATCGTCAATCAAACTGTAGGTCAACGTAGTAGCCTATGTGACGTGCCACATTAGCACGAGGTCATAGATGACGTCATCTATAAAAACAAAATTCTATCTTTTTTTGTTCTTCTTCTCTTTCTCTCTTCCACTCTATCTGTTGTCGTCGTTGTGCCAACCATCGATTGATCAAAATTTCACATCGGCTTATTTATTATAGTGTTTGAGAGAGAAAAATCAGAGCCATTAATTTCTAATAATTTTTTCCTTCTTTTTTTTTTCTACTAGATCTAGCAGTTGAAACAAAACAGGGATGCAAGCAATTTGTAGTTAACAAGAGAAATAGTTGAGAAAAACTTGATTGTTTATTAACATGCTGCAAAGGGTTTAAATATATATAGAATGTAACAAAGTGTTCCTAAAAAAACTCTAACTATTCTAGAAAATTAAGGAAGCAATAAGGTACGTTATTGACTTCAACTAAGCAACTTATTCCTAGATTTTAGGAACAAAGTACTTGACCAAGCAAAATAGAAACATGAACAACAAAGTAAACATAAACTACTGAGATGCACTATTTTTAACACCACCCCTTAGTGTATACTCAAGGTTAACGACACCAAGAGCTGCTCTAAAGCGCTCAAACTCAGGTTTTCCCAATGCTTTGATGAATATGTTTGCAATTTGCTGATTAGAAGATATCCCCTCTAGCGCAATTTCTTGGTCTAACACCTTTTCACGGATAAAATGATGACGAACTTCAATATGCTTCGTTTGTGCATGAAAGACCGGATTTGAAGCAAGCTTGGCAGCACTTTGGTTGTCACAATAAATTTGTACAGGAGAATCTACTGCGCAACGAATATCTTTCATCAAAAGCTTCAGCCAAACACACTCTTGTGCTGCCATTGTTGCTGCTATATATTCAGCTTCAGTGCTGGAGAGTGTGACAATCGGTTGCTTTTTACTACACCAAGAAATAGCAGCAGAACCAAAACTGAAATAGTACCCTGAAGTTGATCGACGATCCTCTATGCTGCCAGCCCAGTCTGCATCAGTGTATCCTTGCAATGAAAAATCATTTCCTTTATTGTAGAAAAGGCCAAAGTCATTAGTTCCCTTGATGTACCGTAGAATTCTCTTCGCGGCATCCAGATGTGGAGTTCTTGGAGCTTACATAAACTGAGAAACAACACCAACTGCATACGAAATTTCAGGTCGTGTAATAGTTAAGTAAATTAAACTACCAATAAGTTGCCTGAATTTTCTGACATCCTTTAACAACTCCCCTTCATCTTTCTTCAACTTGAGACATTTTTTCTATTGGAGTTGATTTTTCTCTAGATTCCCCCATATTAAAAAGCTGCAACACTTGATTTGTATATCTATGTTAATAAATGAAATATCCTTAGTTTAATCTTTTAATTTCTAAACCAAGAAAACAACCAACCTCTCCCAAGTTCTTCATTTCAAAATGGACTGAGAGTTTATTTTTCAACATAGACATTTCAGCCTCATTGTTCCCCGTAATTATCATATCATCCACATACAAGAGAACTAGCAAATGTGCATTTTATTCTAGCTTAATAAACAAACTAGAATCAGCCTCAGAAACTCTAAATCTACAAAAAATCAAAAATTGAGCGACTTTACCATACCAAGCACGCGGTGCTTGTTTGAGACCATATAATGCCTTCTTTAAATGACAGACATGATGAGGATGTTGTTCTGAAACATAACCAGCAAGTTGTTCCATGAACACTTCACGATCTAACTCTCTGTATAAAAAGGTATTTTTCACATCAAGTTGCCATGCTTTCCAAGTTTTCATGGCTGCAAGAGAAAAAATGGTTCTTAAGGTTACCATTTTTGCAATAGGGCTATACGTCTCCTCATAATCTAACCCGTAGCTTTGAGAGAATCCACGAGCTACGAGCCGTGCTTTATATCGATCAACTGTCCCATCAGATTTTCTCTTTAAACGGTACACCTATTTACAAGTGACCGGCTTGCAATTTTCTGGTTTAGGCACTAATTCCCATGTTTGATTCTTGTTTAAAGCCTCAATCTCCTCATCCATTACTGATTTCCATTCTGGATAACCTTTGGCTTCTTCAAAACTTGCGGGTTCCTCATCCATTCCAGCAGTAAAAAAACAAGATACAACGGTGCATTGGTTGAGCTACACCTCGTAATCTCGAAGATGACTCGGCAATCTTGTTTCCGTTGAAGAATTTCTCAGCACTGATTTAGAATTTGAAGCTGGAGATTCATCATTATTTGACGTCTGTAAGTGATCTTCTAGTTGTTTTTCCAGGCACATCTGATCACTGTCAGCATCAAAATGAAGTTGAAGAGAAGGTTTATGTGGGGAGAAATAGGACGACACTTCATTGAACACCACATTTCTAGAGGCAACAAATTTATTTGTTTCTGGATCCATGCACCTCCAGCCTTTTCTACATGAATTATAACCAATAAAAATGCATTTCTTTGCTTTTAGATCAAGTTTAGTTCGATCAGATTTTGGAACATGAACATAACAAATTGAACCAAATACCCGAAGATAATTTACTTTCGATTTTTCGCCATATAGAAATTCAAATGGAGATTTTTCCTTACCTGGCCATGGAGGTAGATGATTTATGACATGGCATGCACATTGAAAAGCTTTGGCCTAAAGCTCTCGAGGTAAATTTTTATCATGCAGCCATGAAAGGCTCATTAAATCAAGATGAGCCAATTTCCTTTCAGCAACACCATTTTGCTGAGGAGTTTTTGGACATGTCATCTGCCGTAGAATGCTATTATCACTGCAAAATTGAGAAAACTCATCGGACATATATTCACCCCCGTTGTCACTCTGTAGACATTTAATTTTCTTCCCAAATTCATTCTCTACACCATTTTTGAATTCAACAAATTTTGAAAGTGCTTCACTTTTCTCCTTCAAGAATTTCACCCAAGTGTATCTCGAATAATCGTCTATTAGCACCATGGCATAACGATATCCACTGTAGCTAGGAGTGTTTACCGGTCCCTTTAAGTTGGTGTGAACCAATTCAAACATAGTTGTCCTATGATTTGAGAATTCCATGAAAGGAAGATGATGCGACTTGCCAAATTGACACCCTTGACAAATTACATATTCACGAACATCACGCAGCACCGGTATGCCATCCAACAACTTCTTGGAAGAGATCTACTGCAGTAGTTGGTAGCCTAAGTGACCCAATCGAGCATGCCAAATTATGTACTATTAATTTGGCTTGTTTTCTTCACGTAAGCTTCTCCTACTGATAAGACATACAAAGAACCTTTCTTTTCTCCAGTGGTAAGAATATCAGCAGAGATGTTTTTCATGTTGTCGAGAATTTTTACATCTTTAGGCCCAAATAACACATATTTCCCAGAATCAGTAATTTGAGCAACGGAAACTAAATTTCTTTTCAAACCTAGAACATGGAAAACATCGCTCAATTTGACTGAACTTCTAGCATCTATGCCAATCTGCACATCACCTTCTTTTGCCACAGGATAAGTTGAATCATCAGCCGTAACAATGACACGATCTTGTTTGTGTTGACGCAACTCTGAAAAAAGTGAATCATTTCCAGTGACATGATGAGAACAACCTGAATTTACGATCCATTCCTCTTCATATTTTGCAACATTGGTAAGAGTTTGCATTTGAGTTGACCGTTCACTTGCTTCTACAGTGAAGCACTGCTCCCACTTTATTTGATCATCGTCATCTTTTTCACTTGTGATATTAGCTTTAGAAAGCTTTACCACATCTATAGCACTTGACAGCATTTTGATTATAACCGACAGTAGCCTTCCCTTTATCTGTTTCTTCTTTGTTACTCTTTTGCCATGTGTTTTTCTTGTAATGCTTCCCTTTTGAAAAGAGAACAGCTTCGGGATCATGACTCTTCGCCATTTGCTTAGCCAATGCCTCCTGATTGGAAAGTAGACTCTCTAATTCTTCAACTGAAGGTTGATTCGCCCAACCTTGAATAGAAGTAATAAAATGAATATACTCCTTCTTCAATCCTCGAATTAAAAATCGTCGCATTCTTGCTTCACTGATTTTCTCCTCAACATCTAATTCTGAAATTTTAGAACAAATGCTTTTAACTCTCAAGAGATATTCAGAAATAGACATATTACCTTGAGTTAAGGATGCAAGATCATTCTCCAAAAATTGCAAACGAGCTGTGTTCTTTTTAGAAAACAACCACTCAAGAGTTTCCCGTAATTGTTTTGGTGAATCAACGTCACGAACATGATCAATGAACTCCTTACTAATGGAAGTTCTCAATGCAAAGAGCGCTTTTCTGCATTTAATCTTCCATTTCCTCTGGACTTTAACATTCTCATGAGTGTATGCAGGAATTTCTGCATCTACTCCTGCAACCAGATCCCAAAGATCCTGGCCTTGAAGAAATGCCTCCATACACATCCTCCAATACTTGTAGTTTGTCCCTACAAGTCTCTCAACACCATACTGAGCGTTAGAACTGTTTCCTCCATTTGCTAACTCCATCTCTGCTTTCAACTTCGAATCTCTTCCAACAAGACAAAACAGATGACTTGATAGAAAAAGAGACAAAAAACAAAGTAACAGTTTTTTTTTCCTTTCAACCTGGCGCTGATACCATGAAACAAAACAGGGATGCAAGCAATTTGTAGTTAACAAGAGAAATAATTGAGAAAAACTTAATTGTTTATTAACATGCTGCAAAGGGTTTAAATATATATAGAATGTAATAAAGTGTTCCTAAAAAAACTCTAACTATTCCAGAAAATTAAGGAAGGAATAAGGTACGTTATTGACTTCAACTAAGCAACTTATTCCTAGATTTTAGGAACAAAGTACTTGACCAAGCAAAATAGAAACATGAACAACAAAGTAAATATAAACTACTGAGATGCACTATTTTTAACAGCAGTATCTAAGTAGATTTTCTTTTATTTTCGTTTTGGGTTCTCTTGAGAAGGCAAAACAATAGAAATGAGGCTTTGTTGAGTGTTGCTTTCTCTTTGTTGGAGGTTTCAATTACATTTTGGAAGAGCTAAGGAAGACTGATTAGCGGATTTATGTCGACTGAGTTTGACTTGGCTTTGATATTTCTATGGATTGGACCTTAGAAAAGCAAGCTATACTCGAAAATGGGTTACAACAATGAGTCTTCTTTTTGCTTTTTCTTTATTTTTTTGGTTACATAGAATTTTGGGTGTTTGATGAAATTGTCTTTTGTACATAGACATAATTGTTGAAAATATCAAACATTTACGCCACAATGATTTTCAAGTACGACGGCGAAGAAGATGTAGATGACTCCTTGCTCCCTCCTCTCTTCAAACGTCTTCCTAAAGATTTTATCAGTGGCCCTACAGACTTTGGCAACGATGATGACGCCAAAGATTTTAGGACCATGATCGTGAAATTCGATTGCAGACATAATGCTCGCGATCAATTATCGCATTCGTTTAAGCCTCTGGCTGCAACTATGGCGAGCCCAATGAGAGCTAGGAGAGATAAATTAGACGTTGATGATGATGATGGTGATGAGGAGGAGGAGGAGGATGGAGATGGAGATAGAGATGGAGATGGAGAAGGTTTTAGGACATTTGTGGTGAGATTGACGATGAGGAGTGAGAGGAAAGGTGGCGGGTGGTAGGGGTTGGGATGAGTGGAGATGGCTTTTTGAAGTTGGAGATGGGCAGATTGCGAGCGCATAGGGAAAGAAATGAGAGAATGGGTAGGCATATTTGAAATTGGTCAAGCATCTTTGACACGTCATCTACTTATGATTGACTAACGGTCAACTCATGTTTTCCGTTAAAATTGGTCTAATTTCTGGAAAAATCGTAACATTAAGAGTGTCAATAAAAAAAAGTTAAGGACTCAAACTCAAAAACCCATTAGCGTTGAGGATATTTTTTACAATTCTGCCTAATATAAATAAGTTTCTCTCACTTGAAAACGGATCATTAATTCATCATGGTTTCTCTCAGTTTCTTTTAATATTATTTTAAGGTTTATTATTTATTTATGAGGGTTTCTTGGCTTATTTTTCCTCGTCTGTTCCTTTTCTTAATGCCACTTACTTCTACTTTGCTTGATAATAAATGTTTACTTCTTGTTGCATATCGTCGATCATTTCTCTAGTAAGTGTTAAGCTTTAGTTCTCTTGCTTCCGTTTTCTAAGATTTATTCTCTCTGGGTTTGATTTAGTGGACCATTTGTTGGAATATTGCTTGAGGTTTGAGTTTATTAGTTTCTTGCTTCCTTTTTCTGCCTTATATCATTTCTTCATTTTTTTTCTTGTATTTTTAGGGGTTAGGCTTTTATTTAATCAATATGCAATGGATTGTTTGGTTTAATCTATGTGCATTCTCATCTCCTTTTTCACCCTTTGCCTTCTCTTCCCTTTATTTTAGGTTTGTTTTAAAGATTATAGGGGCTTTGGTTAGCTATATTTTGTTAGATATCTTTCGGTAATCCTTCACCTATGTTTATAGGTTTAGTTTTATTAGATATATGTTTAGTTTTTTGTAATTTAATTTAATTTTTGGGTTTTATTTAGTTTTTTTGCATAATGTTATATTATGGATTTGATGGTTTGGAAAAAAAATCCACGTACCAAATTTTTATTGTCAACTAATGGTGTTAATACCAAGTACCATAATAAAAACACATATTGATAGTTCAGATATCATATTGTACATTTTCAAATTATAGGTATCACATTGGACATTTTATGAAAGTACAAGTACCATAATAAACTACATATTAATAGTTTAGGTATCAAATTAGCCATTTTTTGAAAGTACAAATACCAAATTTGACATTATACCTTTTCAAATAAAGAGAAGAAAAATGGTTAAATTTTACTATTAGTCCATGTACTTTAATTTGATCAATTTTAGTCATTGTCCTTTTTTAAAATTTGAAATTTTAATACGAACCCAAATAGTAACATTTAAATTTGCTTGATTAAATTCAATTACTGGTTCCGTACTATGGATGCAATTGTAGATTTGATCCATATTCTTCAATTGACTCATTTTAAGTCCCAATACTTTTTGAATTTTGAAATTTCAGTCTTAACACAAATGACAATCGTTAATCCATTAATTAGATTAATGAGTAATATGCAGAAATAACAAGATAACATGACATTACAGATATGATAAAATGTTTTATACATCGGATTTTAGAAATAACAAAGCTTAACTTAGTTAATAGTGAGGAATGAAATTTTAAACTTTAAAAAGTACAGGAAATAAAAATGATCAATTAAAATATAAAGATTAAATCCATAAATTTTTCAAAGTATAGGGACCACAAGCAGATTTAACCAAA
This sequence comes from Gossypium longicalyx, assembly GCA_025698465.1. NCBI lineage: Eukaryota > Viridiplantae > Streptophyta > Magnoliopsida > Malvales > Malvaceae > Gossypium > Gossypium longicalyx. The sequence continues at coordinate 8,132,083 of CM047004.1, forward strand.
GAAAAATCCATAAGTTCTAATTTGCTTTTTCAATTATGTGGACATTGAATTTCGCCACCATGTGGAAATTATGGGGAAATTAATCATATCTATGTGTATTAGCCAACTGAGATTAAAATAATAGCTAAATGAGAAAATAAATCATATCAATAATATTCGAAAGATTTGAAATAACTTATACGCACAAATAGAGTTGCAATCATTGGTTTGTCTCGGGTTGAAATTGAGTATGATATTAATATATTTTATATTTATTTAAATTTAGTTCATTTCGAAATAAATGTTTAAAAGTTTGTTTAAACTTATTTATTTTTGTAAAAAATTAATTCAAGTCTATTTTAGATCCGTGCATATTATATTTTAAATATTTTTTTAAAATATTATATTATATTATTTTAATATTAATAATTTTATTTTTTTATTTATTGAAAATTTTATATAGTTATCTTAACATTATTTTAATGTTTACATTAGAGTAATATTATATATTTAGTATAGGTTTATTTTTTAATGTATTATAAATTATATAATATATAAAAATAACATAATATAAAATATTATAAACTTAAAAATGGGTCTTGTCGGACTCGGGCCTTCAATGTTCAAACTCAAGTCCGACCCATATTTTAAACAAACCTATTTTTTTCTCTTAAGCCCATTTTTTGAGCCTCATATTTTTGTTTAAATCCTCCCAAATTTTGGGCAGACCTTTGAGATTGAACGAACAGCCCATGAACAAGTCTACGCACAAATTAAGATAAAAGACCCGTACATCACACATGATAAAACACAAATAAAAATATTCAAAGACTCAATATCTTTGATAACAACATCTAATAGCTTTCGAAATACAATTCAACAAGTCAAAAAAAAAAATCATTTACATCTAAACATGATTATAATTTAAAAAGACTCAAATTTAAAAAATCAACTTTTTGAATTTGAAATCATTCTCATTTAGGAGTACGTCAATTGGAACATAGTTACGTGTGACTTTTTTTCTTACATAAAAGTGAGAGGATATTGATTGAGTCTTAACTAGATTAGCATAAATATTGTTGTCAATTCAAGAGAATGTGGATTCGAGTATGCTGAAATGTATTATCCTTATATTTATGAGTTGAGGAGGGACTACCCGATATAATCTAAAAATGTGCAATTAATTATCAACAAGTGTTAGATGTAATACTCATAAACATTGTACTTTTAAACTTAAAAGAGAATACATATCCGAATTTTAAAGATAATATTATTTCTTAATATTTAATCACGAATCTCGAATATAAATAAAAAAATTAGTAAAAAATTTTAAAAAAAATTAATCAATTTACCGATAAAAATACAAAATGAAAAAAAAAAGAAAAAAGAAAAAAGAAAAAAAGGTTTCCGTGGAAATGAAAATTGGAGGACGTGATTGATGATTTTAATTTTTTTAGGTATAAAGCTAAATCAATATTTGACCCCAAAGCTAAAGCCTAAAAGGACTACGGTGAGTGAAAATCCTACCAGCCTGCCATTAACGCCTTTTAGCAATTAGGAATTGCCCATTTCTGCACTAAAATCAATCAAAAAAAGGAACCAAAATTCAAAATCTCGTTCTTTTAGCCACTGCTTTAAAGCTCTAAATCAAATTATTACGTACATACTTATAGCAATTTATCCTTCTTCATGGGTTGCTCTTCTTCTCTCCCAGGTAAAATCCCTACCCAATTACCTTGATTTTCTTATCGATTCTTTTTTTCTTTTTTTCTTTTTTTAGTTTTTAGGGCTTTTCTTATTCATCTGCAAATAGGATTGGTTGATCTTTGTAATTAGGTTGATTTCTTTGGTTTTGAGCGGAAAACGTTGTTCAATTTGATTTGGGAATTTTGGGTTTTAGTTGGTGATTTAATTGGGTATTTTGTAGTTAGCTTTGGGTGTTGCTGAATTGCTTGGAATTTGATTACCCTTTTATGAGTAGTTGTTCAAATTTTGGTTCTTTTTGTTTTTGGTCGGTTCTTTTATTGGTTGTAGATCGGAGTTCCGGGCGGTCCACTGGACTTAACAACGCGGACAATCCTGAAGGTCCCGATGCCAAAAATCTACGCGTAAAGGTAAATATTTCTTTTAGGTCCATGTCTGTTGTTGAGTATTCGAACATTGAGCAGTGAAGTGTTTGATATTTTCCAATTTATTACTATTATAAGTACAATCAATGAAAAATGCGCCTCAGCCGAAAGGGCCCGAGGTATTTTTGCCGCATGGTGCTGAGGTGCAGCACCTTGACGACCCTGGTAATTTGTTTAGCATGTTTGGTGACTTCTATTTAGCATTTGATCTTGAAAATATTATGTAAAAGATTGACTATATTACCTAGTTGCAAATGCTAAAAACTAACTTTGATAATTCTGTAATTTTTAACAAAGTATCTCTTTAGTATACTGTGACTACTAATTACTATGACCATGATCTCCTTCAATTACTTTCTAATTATGCAACTAACTTTTTGATGTCTTTTTGCTGCACACAGCTGGTCTTGTTAGGTGATTCTGGAGTTGGAAAAAGTTGTATTGTTCTTCGCTTTGTTCGTGGCCAGTTTGACCCTACATCTAAGGTAAGGAGTTTTCTCTTAAGCCATCAACTTATAATATTGTCTTCTGGCTTTCTTTTTTAGCTTCATGTTTTCCAACAATATTCTAACGGATTGGTGTTAGCATATTATCTCTGAGGATGAAAAAGTTATATTCTGATGAGATTTCTTTGATTTGTCAATCTTTTAAAATTTCAGGTAACTGTAGGAGCTTCATTCTTGTCACAGACAATAGCTTTGCAAGATTCAACTACTGTTAAGTTTGAAATATGGGACACTGCTGGACAAGAGAGGTATGATTCTCGAATACCATGTCGATTTTCATGTTCATTCATCAATTTCATACCAAAAGTACATTATATTATGATCCTCTGACCTCATCTATTTTTCACCATAATTGAGATTATAATTTAGTTTATTTTGTGCATTTTATTTTTCTATAATCACTCCTTTGTCAGGAAAGAGTTAATTGTTTACTTTGTTTCTCTCAGGTATGCTGCATTGGCACCTCTCTACTACAGAGGAGCTGGAGTTGCAGTTATTGTGTATGATATAACTAGTCCGGAGTCCTTCACCAAAGCACAATATTGGGTTAAGGTAGTTCCTGAGCTTGCAATTGTGATTATTCTTTTTCTTTTCTGGATTACTATGCTTTCTTCATTTTAGAATGCGACAATTTTCAAACAACACTTTTCAAAATAACAGTATAGCCTAGTGGTTGCATGTTGCATCACAATGAGCTTTTACATGGTTTTGGAGCAGTATTCTTGGTGTGATAACATATTGCATGGAAGATCTAAGTTTGAGTTCTGAAGGGCTCTAGAAAAGCATTTAGAGAAACTATCTGAATATTATTATTGTCTCGGTGTGACATTCTTTAATATTTACTAATGTATGTATGGTATTTAATAGTGCAAACTGCTAAAATTCCAGATTTTTGCTCCTCTTGCCCTCATTTTAAAGTCGTTTCTTGTTTCTCAAAATTTTGGTTTTCTTCCTCGTATTTCTTTGCAAAGGCTTAAACTATTAGTCCCAGTAAGATGGTGTTGCATTTCAAGTTTGATTTTTTTTCCTATCATGTATGCCAAAAGGAACTTAATTCTTTTTTATTATTAAATTTCCTATAGTTTGGCCAAAGAAGAGTTTCCTAAAGGTCTTTTGATTTTTTTTTTTTTCTCCTGAAGAGGTCCATGGTATAGACCGATTTTTCTTTTATAAAGAAAATACTGTACATTTCAAATAATGTAATTATTGTCGTCCCAAAATCATGTTTTCAATTGTGCCATTGGAGTGAAAATTTAGATCTCTCACGTGCAATGCTGAGAACAATGTATCTGCTCAAGATTGTAACGCAACTGTCCAATCGGGTTATCTAACTACCTGCTACTCCTCTTTGAGAGTTTGAACATTGATTCGGTTTCTGAATGAGTCTAACCCAAATTATCTAGTCAGTGCAGATTAATTTATTTTGTTTTGGCTCATTGGACCTGTTCCACATTGCATTGTGTTATTGATACAGCTTTAGGATACCCCCTTTTTATGAATTTTCCTTTTATACTAGTGATAATTAACTTTTCTCTAAGTTCACTGGCAAGTGTTGCTTTACAATGGATTTTCCATAGCCATCTTTGTTTTCTATGAAGACCCATCAATGTCTTCATCCCCTCGCCTCATTGTTCCCGCACTTCCCCCTTTTCGTTTCTTTCCGAAAGCCTTAAAGTTGTTAAAACTATTATATGATTTAAAATTTTTAACTTTGGTTTATATTCTGCTTGTTCTAGAATTCGAAAGGTAACAAACTATTAGCAAAACTCGTGTCACTTTAACTTTGTCAAAGCTTGAAACTTTTTATGCCCTAAAGTTGCCAAAATTAATGTTTTCTAGCATCTGGCAGGAGCTACAAAAGCATGGGAGCCCAGGTATAGTGATGGCCTTGGTTGGTAATAAAGCCGACCTTCAGGAAAAGCGCGAAGTACCAGTCCAAGTTAGTGCCAAATTTAAATGAACGGAAATACCTTTATGCATATTGAATTATTCAATTAATGTTATCTTCTAACTTGTGTTGTTTTATTCTTGAAGGATGGCATTGACTATGCAGAGAAGAATGGGATGTTCTTTATTGAGACATCTGCCAAGACTGCGGACAATATAAATCAGTTGTTTGAGGTATTTCTTCGATAAATCCAAAAGTGCAATAGTAGTTGACTAATAATTATTGATACTGTTTAAACACTTTGCATAGAAAGATCTCATCCTGTGACTATTGATAAGGTCAAGATTTTATGAGAATTACTAAAGGATAGCAACTATAGTCAAATATGCCATCTCCTGGAAGATTCTAGTCTGTGTCAATATAACTTGTAGGTTTGCCGGTAGTTACTAAGCACCATTGTTCTTTCACATTTAGAGTAAATGTTGAAAGTATCAAAATATTCTTCAAAGTCCAAGATCAGTTCTTAAGCTTAAGCTTTAAAATGATATAGCTCAAACTTGTCAGCAGCATTCTAATATGGACAATTATCTGGTATACTGGCATCGGAATTTAAGAACTCTACAAGCAGGAGTTTCTTTTGATGTGCAGGGAAACTTACAGATACTTGTCCTTACTAATTTGTTTGTTGGTATTGATAACCTCTGTTCATGTCATGGATGGCTTTAGCCATCAAGGCACTGGTTTCTTGTCATCTAAATGCATTGTCAACCCTACTTAAGAGTTGTTTTCACTTGTGTTGTTGTCCGGATCTTCAATTTTGTTTTCTGGAAATACCTGTGTCCAACATGCAATGCATGCCTGTGTCAAACACCTGGGTCTAAATAACATTTGAGGTTTCTCTATGAATTGGGATTGAAAGGTTTATTTATTATCTACATGGCAGGAAATTGCCAAGCGGCTGCCACGTCCATCACCTTCATGATCAGAGGATGGTGATACCGAATCAACTACTAGGTATTTTTAATGTTATGTAGTTGGGATTTCAAGTTTGTGAATATCGTATTAATACGTAACTGTGATTGCGATTGTTCTACGCTTTCTTAGTCTGTGATGCAATTCTGAATATGATTTTAAAGCATTCAGTTGTGAGTTGTCATTATCATCACTTAAATCTGCCCACACTTGAATGATTGGCTGTAACTGTGAAAGATTATACTTGACAAGTATGCCATGTTTCACTACCATTTATGTATTTATATGGTATTCATACCGTATTCATGTTAAATTAAAGCCAAGATGGTACATTGAACGTACGGGTATCAAATTGGTTTCTCAATTCAGTGCTAGTGCTTTGTTGGTATTAATTTTGGCCAAGGAAGTCATAAGCATGAAATAATGGGATAGTTTCGTTGGTTTAATAAATGTTTAAATGATATTTTATGAGATGAACTCTCTTTTATGTGCTTCAGTAAAGTTGTTTTCTTGAACAACTGGAAGTAGGTTCATAAACATAAATTTTAGAACAATTGTTAGTGAAATAAAAAGAATTCACAGATGATGGTAGGATTCTTTCTTTTTTTCTTTTTAAATATGATGGAAGAAATAATAATCTTAAGTCTCTATATATCATTTTTGAAGAAATAATCTTAGGGCTTTCACCTTTTATTTTTTTATTTTTATTTTTTTTTACCTTTTTATTTTGCCTTTTTGAAGAAATACAAGAAGTCGGCTAGTGAGAAAGGGCTTTTATCTTTTCTTTCAAGCAAAGAAAACCTCTTTTTCCCAAAGAAATATGTATTTATATTATTAGTCTTGAATTTTTTTTTAAAAAATATAGGAATATATGGATAAAACTGTTCAATAAAACCCCTGAATTATAATATTGAAATTAGTAAAATAAAACATGGTAAAAAATAATCTCAATATCTAATTCTTTTAGCAAAATAAAACCTATTTCAATGAGGATTAAATAGGGCAAAATCCTTTAAAAAAAAAAGGTTATATTATATAAACCCCCCCTTCTCTTCAGAAACAATGTATTGTCTACTTTTTAAGCTTTTTCTTAAGCTATCCAAACAGAGGAAAAAAGAACAACCATGTTGTTGTTCAAGAATTCTGCATTGGAGAGCAAAGACAATGAAATCTTTGAGGTCGAAGAATCCATTGCCATTCAATCTGAGCTCATCAAAACCATGGCGACCATGGTGAACAGCAAGGCCTACGTTAACGAACGTAATCAAATGGTGCAAGAAGCACGTTGATTATCACGTTGAACACCACCTCTGCAACAACAACGATGACGATGATGAGATGTCGATACAGACGGTCTTAAAGAGATTGTAACGTAAGGGTGCTGGAAACAAGCCAATTGTCACGCCGAGCAGAACAACGAAGTTGTTGATGAAGAACTAAGCGATTGGGAATCAAAATTCTTCGAGGTTGATATGGATGATCTTCACGAGCTTTTCATGGCAGCCAATTACCTGGAAATTGAAAGCTTGTTGAATGGAGTGGCGAAACGAGTTGCGGACTTTATCAAAGTTTGCAAGAATGTTGAGGTAATTCGTCAAACTTTTGGGATTAACAACGATTTTGCTGCTCAACAAGAAGAGGAAATTCGTAAGCTTAATTCTTGGAACCATATTTGACTTGTTTTTATCAGTTTTTGTTTTAAGAATTGTATTAATTAATCAAAATTATGATTTTGGTGTTTTAGGTTTTTTTTTTTAAATAATTAATAGAACTTTTTTTTATGTGTTTTGATGCTATGAAACTACTCTTTAATTTATGATCTGTAATTAATTTCTTTGAGTGTTTTTGTTGTGTATTATTTTAGTGGGAGAAAATCGGGTATTTATATGATATGATTACTGTTCATGGAATTGATCTTCTAGTTAGGCTCCATGTATATCGACACGTATGCTATCCTAGACTTAACACATGTTTGTTGGTCCATGTGTCTGCTGGTTTATTTATTTGGCTTCGTACCCTGCACTCGCGAACACCCAAGGACGTGCAAACTAGACTCGCGAGGTTCCCTCGAACCCCTTAATGTCTCTATCTGGTGGAGTCTAAACTCAGGTTGCAAATCAGTAATCCAGCTTATATTCAGATTTCAGGTTGGCAATCGAATACATCATAACAAATTTAAAACTAAATTAAGGTCATTTTTATTTTGCTTTCTTTTTCCAACAAATAATCAAATAATGGCGTGAGAGAAGACTGATGCCATCTTTGATATTTTCTAATCCTTCCTTTGGTGTTTCTTTTTCTCCAAGTTTTGATAATTTGGTTTCTGTTTGTCTTCTTCCACCAACTCTCTCTCTCTCTCTCTTAAATTATAAATACAAATAGATACGTAAAAAATTAATGTATAATTTACACGATTTACAAAAGATGAGAATCAAAGTTGAGACCTCAAAATCTCATATTTTTCTATATATTTGACTAATATATAAAATTTCAGTTGATACAAGCAAAACAAATTAAAAATTATTATTATCAGTAAAACAAGTCGATATTTGAATCAAAATGAAACTTATATTTTGTGATTCTAGTTTATGACTAAAACAAAGCATATCAATAATATGACCAGTATTGAAACATTATTGACTATATTATTTCCAAACCTTTTAATTGCACGAGATTTAATTTGTCAAAATAGTTTCTTTAAACATAGATGGGCATAAAAAATATGCTCAAATTAGTTACCAATGGTGATGTCAGAACCATATCAAAATAAAAAATTGGTGGGTTGATTGGTTGAAATTCACTATAAATCAAATCATGGTGATTTGATAAAAGAAGAGAACAGAGACCAAAAAACACCAGTTTATAAATTTTTATATTTTCTATATTGTTATTTAATTATAGTTGAACTAACCGGACTTATCCAATTAAATTGAAAATTAATGTTTTGACCATTTCAATCATCGATTTGACTTTTACAATATAAATTAACAACATTGCTACTCTTAGACTTAATAGTAATACCATAAGGATCCGTCCATTTCCAAGTGGCAACAATCATTAATCGATCAGACTATTAATTTTAGATTAATTGTTTAATCTGGTTTAATTAAATAAATTATTAAAAATATTTAAAAATAATAATTTAATCTATTCGCACGAATTCGCCAAACAACCAATTCAATCTCACCGATTTCCGAACAAGTTCAAACAACCCTGACAAAAATACCCACCCAATTCCCGTAGGATTATGGCTGCTTCGGACAGCTCCGTCAACATGGAGGCAGACACCAATTACAATTCGGTTCTCCCTCAATCAGAATAGCAAACATACTCCATAAATAAGGCTCAAAGATCAAATTGTAATAAAATTACTTATTGTTTAGTGACCATTTTGTAATTTTTTATAATTTTGTATTTAAAATGTAAATTTATTAATTGTTTAGTGATGTTGGGTGGAATTTGCCCTTAAACTTTTAAAGTAATGTAAGTAGTTTCTAAAAGGTCAACTTCTACTATGAGCCCCTGTACTTTGTATAAATTGTGAATTTAGTACTTGTTCTTTAATTTGATCAATTTAATCTTTGTACATTTTGAATTTTGTAATCTTAATCATGGCCAAATGGTAGCAGTTAAATCTATTTGGTTAAATTATATTATTAGCTCTATATTATGTGCAAAGTTATAGATTTAGTTCATGTTCACCAATTGAATCATTTTTAATGACTATATTTTTTTTCTAATTTTAAAAGTTTAATCGTTAAAATCTATTAATTAATTTTTTTACCACTAATATATAAAAATAACAAATAGACATAATAGTACGCAGATGATAATATGTTTAATATATTAAAATTTAAAAATAACATAATTTATTTTAATAAATTTAATCATTATTATCATTTAATTAAGATTAAAATTTTCAATTTTTAAAAATACAGAAATTACGTGAATAAAATAAAAAGCTGCTAACGGTCCAGATGAAAGGATTAGTGGGGGGCCCAAACTAATATACTTTTTTATGTGATTTCTGTCGAACGAATCAAATCAAAGCGGAAATTGCATACATATTATTTGCCGCCCACGTTACGGCATCTGATTGGTCTGTGCTCCCATATCAGCATGACGCGTTAAGTTCGACGGCAGAAAATCTATGTTTCTCTGCCACGCGGCCGAATTTCACGCGTCGTTCACATATCACTGCGGTTTGGTGGCTTCACGCGGCTGGCTAGCCGGTGGAATGATGACGTGGCGGCTAAAGGGAAAGGGTAATTAATTAAAGGATAATTATTTTATTATAATAAAATAAAACGTAGTTGAATATAAAATTAGTGATTAATTAGTTTCATCTATGTATTTATAAAAAATTAGAAAATAATATATTTAATAAAAATAATAAGGCAAGAGGAATATAATAATAAATAATATGTTAAATTGAATTATTGTAAGAAATATATTTTTAAATTAATAAAAAAGTTTAAAAAATTAAATTATTAATGAAATTTATTTTAAAAAATAAAATAACTGTCTTATATATTAATTAAAATTTAAGGTTTAATAATTATATTAATATTATAAAAAAATAAGGTATCAAATTATGATATTCTTTTTGTCATAAGTATACAATGCCACATAAAATTATTTTACTCCTATATCTAACTTTCATATATAACATATCTAGTATATATTATGAAATTATTATATAACAATTAATTAATTCGTCTCTTATTGATTAAGTCTTAGTTCAATTGGCAGCGACATTATTATTAGTATAGGAGGACGTAGGTTCGAGTGCACTGAAGTATATTATCCTCTTATTTAAAAATTAAAGAGAGACTATGAATAATTTTAAAAATTGTATCAATAAAATAACAAATATGATAAAAACTTAAAATAAAAAAAAATCTTAAAATGTTTTAAATATATATATATATATAGAATTCTATATGTTGGTATTGTGTTTATATATTTTTATATGTAAAATCTTATTTAACCTAATGTATATAACCTTATGAAGGTTGATATGTTGATGATTTCATATTATATAAATCATCCATATCTCCATCACATTGTTTGTATTTTTCTTGTGTGAATGTTTATTTTTAATTATTTGATTATGTATTTAAGAAATTTCTTACATTCTATAACTTTAAATTTATATTATTTACATGTTACAAAAATTAAAGAGCATTCGTATATGGTAAATTAGTTGTATTCGTAATTATACAAATATTTCACTTGTCAATTTTAATATTGTGACGAGTAACACTTTATCATATTATATTATCTATTGTTGTTTAATAATGTGTCAATAAATTAAAATGTCACTCATTACAATATTAAGATGACAAGTGAGATACTTAAAATGAATTCGATAATTTATTATAATATATATTAAATTATTTTATTTTGATAAATATTTTAGAATTACTTTTTAAGTAAATCTGTGAAAATTTAATTGAATGAGTAAAATTACTTTTGTATGTAGTTTTTTTTTTTTTTTTAAGTATTGTTTATTGTTATACATATAAAATAATATTAAGTCACAAGTCACATCCCTCATTACCCTATCACAGTTTAAATGTATTAAGCTAACATCACCAAAGCCTAGGGATAAATAAGGGACAGGAAACAGCAGGAGGGATGCATCTTCTCTTCTCCATCTTTTTCCATAGCTTTTTATAAGAGAGCGCACTTCCTATATTATCCATCATCAGTCGACTCTTTACCTCATCCTAAACAGGGTGAATCGACCAACACCACCACAACCTCAATCTTGTATGATATTTGCATCAAAAATTGGTATGATGAATGTGGACCAACTCCCAATCTCTAAATTTGGTTGAGATAGATCCCCAACAAAAGCACACCCAAAAAACTACTTGAATCACTTGTGTCAAGTAACAAAATAAATTTCGCATCATGTGTACTTTGCCAGTAATTGGACGAGCACGTCCTAACCTTTTCAAGCACACTTCGATTAGAGGTAAAATATATATTTTTTGTAGTAAAAAAAATTATTGATATTTTTTTCGAGTCACACAGGAATAAATACTGTGTCATGTATATCTCGTCGGTAAATGAGTGAGCACATCCTAGCCTTTTTAGGCACACCTCAAAAAGAGGTAAATATATTTTTTATTGTAAAAAAAAAATATTGATATTTTTCCAAGCCGCATAGGAATAAATGTGTGTACCTCACCGATAAGTGAGTAAGCACATCCTAATCTTTTCACACATACTCCAATGAGATGTAAAATATATATTTTATTATAAAAATATTAATATTTTTTTAGGTCCAGCAAGAATAAATATCATGTTGTGTGTACCTCGTCGGTAGCTGAGCAAGCATATCCTAGCCATTTTAGGCACACTGCGATGAAAGGTAAAATATATATTTTATTGTAAAAAATATTGTTTTTTTCAATTCACGTAAGAATAAATGTCATGCCATGTATACCTTGCAACTAAATGAGCGAACACATTCTAACCTTCTCAAGCACACTCCAACAAGAGCTCATAGCCTTTTTAGACTCAAGATTGCCTTCTCAAGCTTGGCAATGCCTTTCAGGCTCGCTAAGTTTAATAGTAGAAAAACTGCTAGCCTTTTAAGACACTTAGCTACATTTTACAAAGTTTTAAAGTAGACGCCTCGATAGGAAATTGCTCGCTAAGTTTAATAAAAGAATCACTTCTAACCTCATAAGACACTTGGCTAAATTTTACAAAGTTATAAAACAAACACCCTAAGAGGAAATTACTCACTGAACAAACACCCTAAGAGAAAATTGCTCACTAAGTTTAATAGAATGATTACTTCTAGCCTCTTCAGACACTTAGTTAAATTTTACAAAATTATAAAACAAACACCCTGAAAGGAAACTGCTTGTTGAGTCTAATAGAAAGACTGGTTCTAGCCTTTAAAGGCACTTAGCTAAATTTTATAAAGTTATAAAGTAAATATTCCAAAAATAAATAGCTCACTGAGTTTAATAAATGAATCGCTTCTAACCTCTTAAGGCACTTAACTAACGCCTCTCATATGCGAACAGTCTTATAACTCCTCGCTAGTATGAGATTAGTGTGTGTTTGTACGTTTGTGTGAGAGAAAGTCAAGCATACAACATAGAGATTTTACCTAAACTTTTGTCTCAACTTTATAACTTTTCCCTCTACTAGGGGACAATTATTATACTTATAAATCATTATTAAGTCTTATCAAGAGGCACACAAGTCACATCCCCTATAACCCTATGATAGTCTAAATGTTTTAGACTAACATGACCAAAGCCTATGGGTAAATAGCGGACAAGGAAACAGTAGGAGAGTTGCTCCCCCCGAGCTTCTCCTATTCTCCATCTTTCTCCATAGTTCTCCATGAGAGAGCCCAGTTCTTACATTACCCACCACCAGAACAATTGGCTCTCCATCTAGTCCTAACATTGGATAATTAATTAGGAGTTTAAGGGTTAAGAATAGTTTAGAAAATGTATTTAAAAGATCATAGCATTAAACCAAAAGACATATTTTTATTGGATAATTATTTAATATATAGATGGTGAAAATTTTTTATTTTATAAGTGATGTTAAGAAATGATCTTGCATCACTAATAAATATTTAAATAAATAAATTGACAACCCGTCTATATCTATATTTGATTCTTTTAACCCAATTTTTTTGAAAGACGAGTACAAGTATAATTTAAGTACGAATACAACATAATTTTAAGTACAAATACATATTTTAAAATTTATTCTCGATGTGATAAAGGAATTATCAGTAAAATAGTGTTTAAATATGTATTTTAGATTCTATAAATAGGATTAAAGAATTGATAAGTATTCTATAAAAGTATAGTAAAATATTTTTAAAACAAAATAGATGTCAATTTTTCAAAGCTGTTTATAGAATAAAAAATATATACTAAGAGCGTACCAAATATTCATCCATTTATAAAATGTAGTTAATTAAGTATTTAAAATAATTGAAAATTTAACATTAATAATTCAATTATCACATTTAAATTGAGAGATAAAAGGAGTTTTTTAAAATATTCAACGAATTCTTAGAATCTAAATTTTAAATTGAAATTTGAAAAAAGAAGAAGCAGCAATTAGACATGTGATTTTTAAGTTTAAAATGGAGAGAAAGAAGTCAATTTCTAACTCTAGCCAACATGGAACTTTGACTTGATATGTAGCCGCTGGAAGCCGAGGCTTTTATCAGCTCCATCATTAAATCTCGACCGTCGGCTGACACGGAAGCTGACAACTTATTTGTAGTTGTAAAGAAATGGCAAAGGGCCTAAGCCAACTCATTATTATTCGGACTCATATATCCTTTTTTCTTTTTCTTCAAATTATTATTATTTTGCCAAATAATTATTTCACACATTAACGGTTCAAATTTTTACATATAATTATAAATTTATATATTATTTGTTTATTTTTATTTTTATTTTTTAAGTTAAATTTTAATCTTCAACTTTTAAAAAAAATCGTATTTACTATTAACCTTTTAAAATAGTTGAATTATTTTTTTTTTAATCAACATATTGATTATGACTTTAAAATTTTAAACATAGTAGTACGCATGACTATTCACGAAATTTTTATGAACTTTTTATTTTATTTATTTTATTTATAAATTTTAAATTATTTGTTAACATGTCATACAAGATAAATAACAACATGTTAACATGAAGTACACATAAACTGCCACGCAGATTATCACACTAACATCGTTAAAAAATAATATTTTAGTAAGCATTTTAATTGAAAAAAGATTTAACTCTTTTTCTAAAAAAAAAGTTATATTGACAAAAAAAATGTCAATGTTGAAGGCGGGATAAATCTTAAAATTATACATGAACTTTGATTTAATGTGTATTTGTATACATAAATTTTAATTTGGTGTAATTATACACGTGAAACTCTAGTTGTGGTTCAAATATATACTCAAAACTTTAATTTTAATTTAATCATGTACATTTAAAGAAATAAATACATCAATTTATTTTTATATTGGATAAATATAATTATTTATGTATGCAATATATAAACATATAATGATGTTATATTAATAATTGTGTTAATAATTTACAAAAATTAAATCAAATCAAAATTTCATGTATAAAATTATACAAAACCGAAGTTCATATATACAATTACACATTAAACCATAATTCATGCATAATTTTAAGATTTATTCTAATTTTTAAAAAATTAAAAAAATAAATAAAACACGTGACAAAATTTTCTCCGTTAATGAATCAAATAATTATCCTTTATTTATATACTTAAATTTCATATATCAAAAGCTGAAAATATTTAAATAAAAAAAACTTATATCTATTTATAAGTTAGAAGTTATTGAAAATGTCAATTTATAATCAAAGATATTTTAATTGAATTATTATAATCAATATTTTTGTCTTCCATTTTAGAATATTGATTATATTAAAATAATAAATTGAACAAGTTTTGAGGTAAAATGATTTTGACTTAGTTGATTTTATGCTGACATTAATCTAATTAAAATACAAATTTTAAAATAAAATAATTAATTATCATGATTAATCCGCACTTTCACTGTTTTAAGTGTAAGTGTATATTTTCGCATAAGTATTATTGTTAATGTAAGTAAATATAAATTCGATTACGTAAAAATATATTATCTTTTAATTTATGAATTGAAAAATAGTTATAAGTAGTTAAAAAAATTTTAATAATTTAATTTACATTTATTTTTTTTTCCAAAAACCCTAAAAAAAACAATAATTATATTTTGTGAAAATGGTCACATCTTGTTAATCTTTCTTAACTACTCAAAAAAAAAAAAAAGAGTTAGACCAAGTAAATAAATATTTAATTATTCTCATTCTCAATTAATTGAAATCAATCCTTGTCACAATTATATATATATATATTTGGTCAATTGTCACAATTATATTTAAAAAAGAAAAAGAATAACAATCTTTAATTTCCCCCTCATTATTAAACCTCTCTCAAAATTTCCCTTTTTCTTTGTTCTAACAAGAACCAGCTTCAATTTCCCAGCTTCCATGGCTTCCCTTTCTTGAATCCCAAAATTACCCATTTCATTTAACTGAATTCCTTATTCTTGGTGCCTTTTATTTTCCCCAAAAGATCGAAACTTTCCCTTTAATTTGGGAATTCTTTAAAAAAAGAAGAAATATTGCTGTGTTTGAATGATCATGGGACTCACAGGTGGTTCAAAGGGCCAATTGCTGTGTCAACTAGCTGAGTTGGTGAAGGAGATATCTGGTTTACCAGAGTGTAGAAACTCGTGTAAAAAAATGCATGGGACTTTGGTTCGTAGAATCAAGTTGTTGAGCCCTTTGTTTGAAGAATTGAGAGACGGAAATGAGGAGTCGATGGTGAAAATTGAAGAGATTAAAGGGTTTGAGCTACTGAAATCTGCTTTGGATTCTACTAAAAAGCTTCTTCAATCGATTAATGAAGGAAGCAAGTTGTATCAGGTAAATTTTTTTAAAATTTCCTTTTTCGTTGTTAATTCTCTGTCTGGTTGTTGAAAAAAAGTAAATGGAAAAAAGGGGAAAACTTTGGGTCTGTTTTTGGTGCCATGTGATGTTGGTTGAAGAGAAAAAAAAAAAGTCAGAACTTTTTGTTTGGTTGCTCAGAAAATTTAGTGTTAGGTGGAAAAAAAAGAAAGAGCTGATTTTCTGAATCATGTAAAATTGATTGTGTTGGGAAATTCATGTTATTGCTATTATTTCTAAGAAATTTGGAGGAGCAAGAAAAAATCTCTTATCATTTGTCATATCTAATGGAAGATTAAAACTTATCATATGTATATATATATATATACTTTTTTTCTAGGAACTAAAAATGAGTTCTTCCAATCACCCAATTAAGAGATCAATTACAAAATATAATTCTATCATCATAAAGTTATATTGGAAAGCTTGCAGCATAATTGTTAATCTGCTATATTGATGTTTCCTTCAAAATGAGAAAGTTAGAACCATCTTATCATGACTTCCTGCATTTTCTTTGCAAATTTTCTTTCATTTTGTTTTTAATTTAATAAGGTCTGCAGAATTGATATTATAATTCCCTGGGTTATATTATGTGATAAAAAATGTTATACACAATGAGATTTCTTCAAAGCTTGTGTTTTCGGCATTGGTGTTTGGTGTAGGTTCTATCAATGAATCTGAGTGTATGAGTTTTGGCCTTTCGAGTGTTTAGTTTCTGATGAACTTTATCAGTTTTGGAAACTTATTTTTGAGGTTATCAATGGAAGTCTCAAATCTGTTTACCTTGGAGCTGAATAAAATGAAACTGGTCCTCGTTTTCATTCTTTTCAGCACATATTTAGTCTATATGTAAACTTGTAAAGGCCCCGAGTTTTAGAATGTCATATGCTCATCTTTTTTCTTCAAGATCTGTAGAAATAAGCTTGATCTTTTCGGCTCTTTCAAATGATCATTTTTGCTGCTAATTATCCTCATTATATTTCGCAAATACCTTTATGTTCATGTAGTAGTTATTCATTGAGTTCTGCATTACTTTTCGCAGGCCCTGCAAAAGGATCAGGTAGCGTATAAGTTCCAGCAAATGACGGAAACCATTGAAGCAGCTTTGAGCGAAATCCCTTACGATAAACTTGATATATCGGAAGAAGTCCGGGAACAGGTACTTTTCCCCAAAAAACTTACGAGAACTGGTACTATTTCTTTTGTTTGAATTGTTCCCAAATGATTGGTGGCTTGAATGACTCGTTCTTGGTATTCGTCTCATTGAACTTTTGCATACAAAGAGAGGGGAAAGACTTGGCAAATGCATATAATAGATTGATAATATGTGGACTTTGATAACTTGTCTGACCTGTTCTCTTTCTTATCAGATTGAACTTGTTCATGCACAATTCAGAAGAGCAAAAGGAAGACCGGAGTCACCAGATTTACAACTAGAACATGATTTAGCGATAGTGCAGAAAGAAAAAGATCCCGACCCTGCAATTCTCAAAAGGCTTTCAGATAAGTTGCAGCTAAGGACAATCAATGATCTAACGAAAGAGTCGGTTGCTCTCCACGAACTGGTTATTGCAAGTGGTGAAGATCCGGGAGAGCGCATTGAGGAGATGGCATCACTGCTCAAGAAGCTTAAAGATTTTGCCCTGACTGAAAATCCTGAAGCTGACACCTCTGAGGGTGAAAAGGGCTTGATGAAACATAGGTCACCTGTTATCCCAGATGATTTCCGGTGTCCAATATCTCTCGAGTTGATGAAAGACCCTGTAATTGTCTCCACTGGACAGGTTAATTGACAAAATGCACCCGTAACTTCTTTTTCTTTTTTATGATTAAACAATAAACACTCAGATATTCTAACCTTGTTGGTTCGATATTCTGAAGTATTTTGCTTTCTTTTACAGACATATGAAAGATCCTGTATTCAGAAATGGTTGGATGCTGGGCACAAGACGTGTCCGAAAACACAGCAGACACTATTGCACACTGCCCTTACGCCAAACTATGTCCTAAAAAGTCTCATAGCTTTGTGGTGCGAGAGCAATGGTGTTGAGCTGCCTAAGAAACAAGGGACTTGTAGAAGCAGAAAAGCAGGTAGCAGTGCTTCGGACTGTGATCGTACTGCTATCATCACTTTATTGGAAAAACTGGCAAATGGAAATTCAGAACAACAAAGAGCAGCTGCTGGCGAACTCCGGCTATTGGCAAAAAGAAATGCAGATAATAGGGTGTGTATTGCTGAGGCAGGAGCCATACCACTTCTTGTCGAGTTATTGTCTTCCACAGATCCTCGAACCCAGGAGCATGCTGTGACGGCTCTTCTCAACCTTTCCATTAATGACAGTAACAAGGGAACCATCGTTAATGCAGGAGCTATACCCGATATAGTTGATGTGTTGAAAAGTGGCAGCATGGAAGCTAGAGAAAATGCTGCCGCTACCCTTTTCAGCTTATCTGTTATAGATGAGAACAAGGTAGCGATAGGTGCTGCCGGGGCTATTCCTGCCCTTATAAAGCTGCTTTGTGAAGGGTCTCCGAGAGGAAAGAAAGATGCCGCTACTGCCATTTTCAATCTTTCGATCTACCAAGGAAACAAGGCAAGGGCTGTTAGGGCTGGTATTGTGCCACCATTGATGAGACTGTTGAAGGATGCTGGAGGTGGGATGGTGGATGAAGCATTGGCAATTCTTGCCATTCTTGCAAGCCATCACGAAGGGAGGGCGGCAATCGGTCAGGCTGACCCGATTCCTGTTTTACTAGAAGTCATACGGACTGGTTCTCCACGTAACCGGGAGAATGCCGCCGCCATTCTCTGGTCACTTTGCACCAGTAACTTAGAACAATTAAAAATAGCCAAGGATTTCGGTGCAGAGGAGGCATTAAAGGACCTGTCTGAAACTGGCACCGACAGGGCAAAAAGAAAAGCTGGAAGTATCTTGGAACTCCTCCAGCAACTTGAAGTGAAGGAAGACGCGGTTTCTTTAAGTTCTTTATGAGATTCATGCTAATATAATTCGGTGTTTCAAACAGGTCGTGCATGATTGATATACGAGGGGTTTAAATAACCAGACATCAGAATGTTTGAAAAGGGCAGTGAACGTCGACTCTCATATTTCTTGATCAGCCTTGGCATTGGGAGGACTTGCAGGGAATCACCATATTCAAACAAAGGGGTATATTAAAATATATGAAGCTTGATGAAGTTTAGAGGTTTTCTTGTGTAAACTTGCATTAGCATGAAGTACAAGGATATCCACTATTATGTTCCTTTTTTTTTTTTGGTAAAATAATGATTTGTTCTAAGAGATGCAGATATTTACTTGGAATCTTTGAATTGCTTGAGATGCAATTTAGCAAAATACTTATGCTCACAGCCCCATTTTTTCTGATATTTTTATTCATGTTTTTAAAGATACAGAATAAAATTCTACTCTTGAACAAGTCTAACCTAAATTTCCATGGAAAAATATAAATAAAAGTCCAAAGACCAAGAAGAGCTGATGTAACCACACAAATCATTGTGGAAATGAACAATTGCGAAGAGTGGAGACCAACCATTAAAACTGTTGCAAAAGAAATACTAGTCAATAAATTCATGCATTGAAATTTTGTTTTCAAAATTTATCACACAATTTTAATTAACTCCAATCTTTTAACAAATTTTTTTAAAAAAAAAAATTCTCTTTTCTCTATCACCAACCTACCATATTCAACAAAGATAGAAAAAATTAACATACGACCGAAACTAATTTGTAAATTAAATCACGGCTTAATACTTACAAGTAATTTTAAGCACTTACTTTGTTTAATTATCAACAAAATAATCAAACCACATAACATAATAAATAGCTATCAACACCCGACAATCTTATTAAAAATGATTTTGAGCAACCAAAATTGTAAGACCAACAAACTAGTGAGTAAGCTGATCCGAGTAATCTAAGACACCAATATGACCAGATGAGCAATCAATAATCATTGCACATTGAACAATATTTTGAGCACTCCAAATGTTTAAGTATACTCATCCCAATTATCTACACCTTATGTCTATTTTCTTTAAGCAACTTGCCCTTCTTATCTCGACTTCACCTTTTGATGATGATGATAGGAGCGAGCCGAAAACACAAACTTTCTACATCCAAAGAAATCCAGTCTCATAGTCCAGCTCACTTCCTGTAGAGGTGTTAATGGTCGGGTCGGATCTAACTAAAATTTTAGGCTCGTTTATTAGGCTTGGACTTAGTTTAAAAATTGAGTTAAAAAATTATTTAAATCCGACCTAAATAAAAATGTTAAAATCCAGACTTGGTCCAGTCCGGCCTGCCTGTATTAATTTTTTATATTATTTTAAAAAAATATAATATATCAAAAATATTAAAAAATTAAAATAAATATTTTCCAACAAATTAAAAATAAATAAATAATATGTATATTTAACTAACAGTAAAATAGGTACAACTTAACAAGCAAATGCCTCTAAAATAGTAACAAAATTAACAATAAAATAAGAGTTATATAATATCCAAAAAATAACAACAAAATAGTAGCAACATATTAGTGAAATGATAGCAAAATGTGAGAAAATGTAACGACTCGATAGTCACAGGTATCGGAAAGTGTGTTTTTGGGTCTCCGTTTTCGTAAAATAGATTCGTAAATATAATAAATATTTACGAAGTTAGTTGTGTGGTTAATTTGGTTTTGGTTAGGTGAATTAGCTTGAATTAAGAATAATTAGGTGAAAGAATTAAATTGAATAAAGAGTGAAAATTTAATTATAGATTAAAAAAAAGAGTAAAGGGACTAATTATGTAATTAAACTAAAAGTGACAAGTGTTTGGTAATAAATGTGTAATATTTATATACATATATTAAATTATAATTATATATATACTTACTTATTATTTAAGTAAATAATATTATATTTATATTAATATTATTATATTATATTAGTATAATAATTTAAATGAATAAAACAAATAAAAAAGGAAACAAAAAGAAAGAATAAGGGGGACCAAACAGATAAGGAAAAGAAAGAAAGAAAGAAAAAGGGGAAGAAAAAGAAGGAGAAATTAGGGTTTTACGATTCAAAGCTCAATTGGTAAGTTAATTTAGTCATTGTTCTTGAAATTTTTAAGTTTTTAGAATCCTAGAACTAAATGCTATTTGATTTATGTGGAAATTTTAGAAAATATTGAATTCTTAGATGATGTTCATGTTGGATAATTTAAGTGTTTGGGACTAAATTGATAGAATTTTAAGTTAGAAATGGAAAAGGGATTAAATTGTAAAATAAATTATAAGTTTTGAGTAATAGAGACTAAATTGAGAAATTTTCAAAATTTAGGGTTTCATAGTGAAATTGGATAGTTAAGTTTAGTTTTAAGTGGAAATTGAATGAAAATATAGAATAAATTGGGAAGAAAATAAAGTTAGTTTTGGTTAGGGACTAAATTAGAATTTAGGCAAAAGTTGAATATAAATTGAAATATTCAATGTGAAATTGTGTTTTATTGATGATTTTCAATTGTTTCAATTTTCGTAGCTAACGTTGTACCAGAAACTTCAGCTACGAGAGGAAAAGAAAAAGTTAACGAAGAGTAGCTCGGAAATTACAGTTTGTATTTCTATAATCCGAATTTAATTATTAAAAATTATTGTACTTTGATTTCTTGTATATGGTAAGTATGGAAGGTGAGAATTATTGTGTTTTATAATTGAGATGGATTGATTTGGTATGTGATGAAATTTATATGAATATGTGATTATTGTGGAAATTGAACATTGGATATTTATTATACTTGAAAAGTGAATTGAAATTCTATTAAATATATCGAGCTGAGTCGAATATAGTTGGCATGCCATAGGATTGGAAGAGTTCAGGGATTACTTCGACTTCGAGTCGATGAGACACTGGGTGTCAATCTATTACCTTGGATAAATTCGATGAGGTACTGAGTACCAATTTACTTCGGCATGGTCGATGAGACACTGAGTGTCAACTTATTACTTTGAATTATCAGATGAGGCACTGGGTGCCAAATTGATGTGTTTTGGTTGGATTCGTGTATCCGTCCAAGTCCAAGTCATGTTAATAGGGGAAAATAAATGAATGATATTATGATTGGAAATGGAAAGAATTGAATGTGAAATGCAAATGAGATACATGGATTGGTGGATTGTATTGTGAAAGCTATCTGGGATAGCAAATGTTAAGAATTGAATGTGTTATGAATTCATATTTATGGTTAGGGTTTCATTCTTTCCTACTCTTTTTTCTGTCCCCGTGAAACTCACGCTCTCATTACTTTCCACCTTTTTCTTATAATTTAAATTCCAAATAATGTTTTCTTTAAGAAAATAATTTTCATTTTTTTTTGTGCATTTTCTTATTTCGGATTTTTTATCTAAATAATATAAAAAATATTTATTACAATAGGATAAGGCTCCATTATTTACTAATCTAGGCAAAGTGAAAAGTGCACCCTCGGTGCCACTTGAGCAATCGAAAATACCCTTTCTTTGCCATCGATGATTGCTTCAATCATTCATTTTTTTTTTTAAATTTTTTTTAGGGTATTGCTTGAGAATCGGCGTCACCAATATCTAAAATTTAAAAATACATCATATTTTTATACATGTAAAGGATTGTAGAAATACCATTGAGTTCATACTCAACGTACCGTTTGTTTTCTGTGCGTGGTTAGGTGTTAAAGTTGATTGCCGATTCAGCATCCATCCGAAATCCCGAACTCAAACGTGGCGAAGTATGTTTCTTTTTGGTAATGACATGCACCTAGATTGTCATATGTTTATTATTTTGTGAAGGGATTGTAAATGATATTATAAGTTGATATTGGTTAGTTATATATATATAAACATAAGTGTTTTGATGAGATTATCAAATGGTATATTTTAGTTAAAAATGGTATAAATCTTAGAATTGATTTGTATGGTGATTAATTGGATTGTTTTGGTTAATGTATGTGAAGTATATAAGAGAGTACATTGGCTGGGTCAATAGATTAATTGTTTTGACATGTTTTAGATATATTTGTTTGTGTTTTGGATTGGTTGAATAAATAGTTTTTGAGTTGCTTAGTGTTCAAGTCTGCAGGGTATGGAATACTTGATGTATAAGGTTCATTTTGAGTCCACACGGCCAGACATAGGAGCGTGTGACTGGACCGTGTGAGACACATGGCTAACACATGGGCGTGTGCTTCGGCCGTGTGTCCCCTTTAACTTTAAAAATTTAAAACAGAATACTCAGATATTTCCACATGGGCAGAGACACGGGCGTGTGTATACACGGCCTAGCACACGGGCAAGTGGTTGGTTGTGTGATCTAAGTCAGAGAGTTACACGGGGTCGGAGGCCTAAGGCACGAACATGTCTAATGGCCGCACGGGCATGTCCTTTGACCACACGAGCGTTGGAAAAATTTTAAAATTTCACGAAAAATTTCTAGAGTACCCAATTTGGTCCCGATTTGTTTCTAACATATATTTTGGGTCTCAAAGGTATAAAAAGAGGGACAATATGATTAAATTATGATGTATGTTAAATGATTATGCAAATGTTCGTATTTAATCTAAAAAGTCTAGTAATGCTTCGTAACCTTGTTCTGGCGACAAATAAGGGTTAGGGGGTGTTACAGAAAATAAAAAGAAAATAGCAACAAAACAGTAAAAAATAAGAAAACAACAAAAAAATAATAATTTTTTTTTTACAAATTCAGGCCGAGCTCAAACAAAAAAAGCCTTACTTGAGGCCCAACTCGTTTTCTAAATGGGCCATTTTTTTGCCCAAGACTATTTTTTGGGCCTATATTTTTACCCAACTGACCCGACCCATGGATAGGTCTACTTCCATACACCTAGACCTATTCATGGGTCAGGTTACTCGCCTAGGCCGAAAAGTCCGTTCGAAATTTAGAATGATTTAGGTAAAGATATTATGCCAGAATAATGAGTTTGGGCAAAATAATTAAGCCCATTTAAAATATGGGTCAAGCTCGGGCTTAAACATTTAAGGCTCCAACTTGACCTGGCTCGACCTATTTTTAAACTTATAATACTTTATATTATGTTATTTTTATATATTATGTAATTATAACACATTAAAAAATATACTAAATATATAATAGTACTCTAATATAAATATTAAAACAATGTTAAGATGATTATAAAAAAAATTTAATAAAGAAAAAATATAAAAAATAATTAAATATTAAATTAAAAATAATATAAATGAGCTTAAAATAGACTTGAGTTAATCTTTTTACAAATAGAAACAAACTTAGACAAATTTTTAAACTCATATTTTAAGTAAATTTTAAATAAACATAAACTATATTAATATCATATTTAGACGCAACTCAATTCAATACAAGAATACCTCTGTATACCCCTCCCTCACCCCAGCTTACTATCGGAAAAGACTTCAACAATATTTATATTGATTTTTAAAGAAGTGTTTACAGGGGAATTTAGAGGCCCTGCCTTGGTGTCAAAGTGGAAAATTTATCATGCAGGTACACATTATTATTTCTTTTAATTGTGTATATTAGTATTTCATTTTAATTATAATTATATTATATTATATTTTTTATTTTAATATTTTATATATTTCATTTTGTTATTATGATTAATTAATTTTAAATCGTTATTATTTATTATATACTATTTTAAAACATATATATACATTTTAAATTTATCTACTTATCCATTTTAAGATTTCTTTTAAATGGCAGCTTAAGTTAATTAATTTATTTTTTAAGTAATTTAATTTTCAAATTTTAAATAAAAGAAAAATATCCAAAACATAAATAGAAAATCCACAGTGAACTTAGCCAGTAGGCAGCAGGAGCCAAGGTAAGCCAAGCAAGTAAAAATGGCGGCACTGTCATCCCTCCACCACATCTCAACCACCCTATCCCTCCTCGGCCTTGCCAAGCCGTCCCTTTTGGCCCCTCCTTTCCGCCGCCCTTTCCGCGGCCTCCCTCCAATCACCTCCTCTTCTTTAGAATTCAACATCACCTTTGCCCCTCCAAGCCCCAAGCCTAAACCCCCACCCAACCTCAAATCCGACAGCGTTCTCGACTCCGACTCCCCTCAAAATGGCCAGTTTTTCATCCCATGGATCGTCCGCGGCGAGGACGGTAACCTCAAGCTCCAAGCTCACCCCCCTGATCATTTTATGAAAGCCCTTGCTGATGCTAAAACACAAAAGCCCAAAAAGAAGGTCGACAAGGCGGCGAAGAAGAAAAAGGTGATTTCAGCCGTGGGAAATGGCGGTATCGAGCCGCCGGCGCCGCCTCCCAAGCTTTCCAAGGCAGCTAGAAGATTTTATAATGAACATTTTAGAGAACCTCCTCAAAGGTTAAGTAAAGTCCTTGCTGCTGCTGGAGGTAAATTCCCTTTGATTTTTGCTTTTAATTTCATTTGCAATATTGGGTATTTATTGAGTATTGAAAACAAATTTGCTTGTTTCAATTACTCAAGAGCTGATATTCTTTAAAATATTGGGTATTTTATGTAGCAACCAAACTCACTATTACTTGCAATACTGGTATTCTAAACAATGGGTGGAGTTCTAAAACTTGAAAAAAAAAAGTGATTTTGAAATTTGAATGATTTTCACTTGCCTATTTAATTAAATGTGTTAATTTAGTATTACTTTTCTACTATAATATTGAATATTTTTGTGTAATATGTACTAAATTTATCACTTGTTGAATTCATATTCTACACATTAATGGTAGAGTCTTAATATTTTTATTTTAAATCGATTTTCAGTTTCAAACTCCACTATCAGTGAATATGTATATAGTTCTATGTAGATATGCATTGTGTGTTGATATGTATCTATGTTGGTTTTCAATGGTTGTATTACTAGTGGCATCAAGGCGTGGAAGTGAAGAGCTTATTTTTAATGGCAAGGTGACTGTTAATGGCACAGTGTGCAATGCTCCTCAGGTAAGTTTATATTTCATATGACTTTCAATCAGTTTGTTGATAAAGTCGATTGCTTTTGACAAAATGCTTCTCTTTCTCATCACTTCGTTACCATCTATGTGAACCTGTTGAGCATTCGAGTTATATACTGTTTTTATGTGATAATTTGCAGACTCGAGTTGATCCTGGAAAGGATATTATTTATGTCAATGGAAACCGCCTTCCTAAAAAACTGCCACCAAAGGTGTATCTTGCCCTAAACAAGCCTAAAGGGTTCGTCTCCTTTACTGAACCACAATCTGCTTTTAGTGGCTTTTCAGATTATGTGCTTCAATTGAATCTCTATCTAATGCAATCTTGT
Organism: Gossypium longicalyx; assembly: GCA_025698465.1. NCBI lineage: Eukaryota > Viridiplantae > Streptophyta > Magnoliopsida > Malvales > Malvaceae > Gossypium > Gossypium longicalyx. The sequence goes on from CM047004.1 coordinate 8,158,397, forward strand.
TATTGCAGGTATATTTGCTCATCTGGGGAAAAAGAGTTCAGATCTGTCCTGGATCTGTTTGAGGATTATTTAAAGGCATGGGTACGTAGACATTGCAAGTTTAAAAGTATGGTTTCTGCTGGTCAATTTTATTTAGAGCTACAATTATGAATGCTTAGAAGATTCACTCTTGTCGATTTCATGTGCTTTAAATAAATTCATATGGTATGTTTTATTTATTTGTTTAGTCTACAAACTTATAAAGAAGTAAGTTTACTTTTCCAGGACAAAATAAATCCAGGATCTCCCAAGCCACGATTATTCACTGTTGGCCGACTTGATGTTGCTACTACTGGCTTAATTATTGTGACCAATGATGGTAAGCATTTTGCAGCATATATTGCCATCCTTAAGCTTGATTACTGAGTCTTACCTACCATAAAATTTTAAGCAAACATCTGAAGCCATTTCACCGTTTCAATTTGTTGTCTGTTTTAGGAGATTTTGCTCAAAAGCTTTCACATCCTTCATCAAACTTAACTAAAGAGTAAGATTCTCCATAATTTATTCTCTTTTTGTGATGGGGATTATGATCATAACTGTCGTGAAAGAGTGGTTCCTCTAGTCTGAAGTTTGATATTATTGTCAGAGATTAGTTACATTGGATACAATGTCTCTAAAGATGGTTGTGTCTAAAATTGAATAGCAGTGGCTTGATATTTTAAATGCCTACTGCTTTTGTTATTGTCATTCTCACACACATGCATGCATATATATATATTGACTTATGCTCTATTCCTTGCCACAATGTAAGAACAGATACATTGCAACAATTGATGGTGAAGTAAGGAAGCGGCACTTAATTGCCATCAGTGAAGGGACAGAAATTGAAGGTGTTCTTTGTGTCCCTGATTCTGTGGAATTACTCCCAACGCAGCAAGATTTGTCTAGACCTCGCATTCGTATTGTGGTACTGATTTTCTCAACATGCAGTTTTGAAAATGCTAGTATTTGATGAATTTAAATTGGTTTGTAACTTTAGATAATTTAAATGATTTTGATCTTGGATTCTATGTAGTAAAACGTCTAGTATTCAAAGAAGCATTGATTTGACTGTTTAAATATAACAGTGTTATGTTCTCTTTATAATTTAGTGAAAGATGATTGCTGCCTAAGATTGGTGGACTTATTTTGCTAATTTCCCCCCGTGCTGAAACTGGATTTGCAGGTTCATGAAGGTAGGAATCATGAAGTCCGTGAACTTGTGAAAAATGCTGGGCTTGAGGTCAGTTTCTCTTACAAGACATTCACTCATTTAATAAAAATGGCTTACTTTTTGTGCTAGCCATAACAAGAATCTAAAATCGTTTCACGAGGATTTAGTTGGTATTATGAAATTAATGATGCTTTGGCATGATATTTTTAACAAATTATATTTGATCTATTTCATTCAAGTTTCTCTGGCTACTTCATTAGTTTCTTCAATTCTATCTTTAACTTAATTACTTATTAAAATGGTTTCTAAAGCTATTGATGCTTTTTCCAGATTCATTCATTGAAGCGTGTTCGCATAGGTGGTTTCAGAATTCCAGCAGATCTCGGGTACTATTTCTGATAATTCCACTTTCGTGCATCAACTTTTTAGGGTTCCTTTTTATTTTCCTCTCTTTCCTTTTTTTCTCTGAAGAGTGAGCTTGACCACATGGATACAATTTGATAGTAGCAAAGCAAGCTAAGTATCGAACTGATAACCATCAATTATACAAAGGCAAAGCTTAGCTCAGTTAGTTCCGATAGCCATCCTTAGGAGATGGTATTTAGAAGTTTTAAAGTTCTAATCTTAGCATTTGGAACCCCTTCATCTAAGCTTATACGGATACCTTATTTGTACCAAAAACAAGCATCGCAGTGCTCTAACCTTGAGCTAATTTTCCTGCTGTTTATTCAACCATCTTAGACTACTACTTGCAACTATAAGGGATTTCATTAGAGCTCCATAGTTTCCCCTTGTTTTGTGAGGGTTTCCTTTCATAATCTTTAGCTGCTATTCGTATGGGGAAGTGTAGTATTAACATACTAAAAAGCAACTGTTTTCCTTTGGTCTGTCTCATAGTGTAATGTAAACCATGTTCTCTTTTTGAAGTTTAATATACTAAGGTTTAATGTGACAATTTGTTCTTCTTCCCAATTGGTCGCCTTTGATGTACCATGTATTTAGTAAGATTTTATCAGGTTTTGCCTGCTAAAGCCGGCTGCAGTTTGCATATGGATTATCGTTTAAATTAAATTCTAATTTAGCTACAAATACTCATAATAGATTAAGGTGAATGTGTTAATTACGTGCAGGATAGGGAAGCATATCGAGCTAAAACAGAGCGACCTTCGCACAATGGGTTGGAAGAGTTAAAGAAGTTGTTGCTTCATCGGGAGACTGTTGGAAGAGTCATAGAAGTCACTGCATCATTGGAAGCATCTGCATTTCGCTTGGGTCTCCCATGTTGGGAGAGGCGTCAATCAGATATTACACATCCCTTGTGTCGCGGAATTGTCTAGAGCATCGAAAATGATCCCTTAATGGCAACAGTATGAGGGACTTCATGCCATTTCTCATCGAAATGGATCAATGTTGCCAGAAAATCCCCGTCCCTTGTTTGGAAAAGCCAACTCTGTTAAAATCATTTATTCATAGATGGAAGCCCCCAGTTGATTCTTTTCCATCCGCTTCACTATTTCTTTTTAGCTTTCATGTCCAAGTTACTCTTTTTAGGAGCAATTATTTTTCAATAACGAAAGATAACCTTTTCAACTCAGGATAATAAATGCCAAAAATTGAAGCCCATCCAGTAATGAGTTACTGCTCCTCTTTCCCACAAATGAATCAACGGCACCAAAACAGCAGCAAGAAGCAGTAGTGTTTTTTTTTTTTTTTTTGGCAAATTTAGGTCCGGTTGAGTCAAAAAAGTTTACCAAAGACTCGATCTATTTAAAAATTAGGTCTTGTTTTTTTATCCAAATTTTTTTTTGTTTATATTTTTGTCTAACTTTTTTTAGGATAGAGTTTCGGACTGGCCTGGATATCTAGACTCATGATGAAGTTTAATTGACATGATTTTAATTAATAATATTAACTCAGCTAGCAAGTTTATAATTAGATAAAACTACGTAAACAAGTGAAAACTTTTTTAGTTGCAAGCTTGGTGATGGTACAGCCAAAATAAAAAATAAACAATGATGTTGCAAATCTGGTGACGGTACAGCCAAAATAAAACATAAACAATGATTTATCCACATCAAAAAAAAAAATTCTGAAATTTCATATTATATTTCTATAGGATGATGTCTTGGAGGTGGATTTTGTCTTGCACTGACACAACAAAAAGGTTCTTAGGGACACTGGATTAAATTATGAAATCAGAATAGGACAAAATATTACATGCTTTCACTAAAGCATGGGCACTTTTATCTAAATAATATAATACAAAATTAAGTTCCAAGAATGATATGAATTGAAAATTATTTATTGAAATAATAAGGATTTTTTATAATAAAAATGTACAAAAAAAAATAAAATAGAAAGACATATTTAATATTAAGTGAAAAATAAAATTTTATCTATTTACTTACTTATGTGTTCTTTTAAATTATCAAAAGAAATAAAATTATAAAATAAATACTTTTATGAATGAGAAAATTTACTTTTTTATTAGTGTTATAAGAAATTAATAATAATAATAATCATAAAGTGTGATGTGGTGATTACTCATTTTATTTCTTTCTATAAAGCTGGAGGTTCAATTCTTGAACACTTTTAATCTCATCATAATGATTTTTTTTATTTTTTTTTTTGGTTTTTGTATGCCTATATGATCATTTGGTACTTGCTTATCAATTTACTATTATGAATTGGGCAATATTTTTTTGACCCAACCTCGACTCAGTCCAACCTAATATTATGTTATGAAATAATATTATATTAATTATATATGTTAAATACTAATTATATATATTTATATTAAATCACTAATTCAATAACAATTAAACCTACTGCTTAAGACTTAAAAAAATTATCTAACTAAATAACCAACCCAAAATATAAAATATAAAATTTTATATTCAATCCAGTAAAATATTTATTTGTGTTTTTTAATAATAGAATATTTATTATATTTATGATAGTATTTTTTAATATAAATAATTTTTTTATGTATTTTTAATATGTTCGAAAATTTTTATTTTAAAATTTTTAATACATTTAATATATTATAAAAAGTATATTATAATTTTTTATAAAAATTAGTTTAATAAAATCAATATAAATGGATCAGATCAGATCCAAATTTAATTTCCTTAAATCAGGCCAAGAAAAAACCGAACTCATTTTTGCGGCAGAGCCAGGGTGTAAATACCTAGCCCGGCCCCGCCCATGATTACGTAGGATACCTATATATATTAGAGAGTTTGCGCTTTACAAAAAACCCTTCTTGTTCCATCTCTCTTTTCTCTCTTCTCTGCGAGATCCTGGGGCATTGAATTTCAAAGTCAACATGGAAGCTAGGGTTTATCTCCGTCGAGTGTGGGTAATTTTCTTTTCTTTCGTAAACTAATCAAAAGCAGATGTCAACTCATTTCTTCCCATTGTTAAAACGAAAAGCAAGAGGTGGTGGCAAAACCTCTCTCTCTCTCTCTCTCTCTCTCTCTCTCTCTCTCTAGATACATTCAAAGTATTATTGTTGGTTTCTTCTCTGTTTCTGTTTTTGTATTTGGCAATAGCCATGGTATTTTACATTTATACTTGTATTTGATTTATTGTTAAAAAAGGCCTATGTTAACATATATACAAAATGAAAAAAAAAATTCGATTCAATTAGATCGGTTCTGCCAACTAAAGTTGGTTGATTCGATTTTTATAGATTAATATTGGTTAAATTCAAATAATCTAAATCCAGTTTTTAGTCAGGTATATCTATCATATCGAAAGGTGGCAGCGACACCGGTTCAGACCGGTTCAGTGGCTGATTCGGTCTTGAAAATCAGTCAGCATTCAATTTTTTCTTTTCTAGGTTATTTAGGGTTTTTTAAAAAAGTTTTTGGATTTAATAATACGGGTTTTATGTTTAGGGTTTTATTTAGGGATTACTGGGAGCATGGGTTTAGTTCGGGCTTTATTGTTTAAGGTAATTGGACTTAGAGAGCCCAAAGTATATACGACAATATACATCTGGTTTTCTGTGTTTTTGTATGATGGAGCCTCAGTTGCCTTTTCACTTGCTGTTTTAGGACCTTCTTCGCTTGCTTTGGGTATGACCTTGCCTGAACAGAAAAAGAAAGAATCTATTATTACTCTGTTTCAGATCTAACCCTGTTTTTTTCCCCTTCATTTGTTTTCCCATAAACATATTTTATTTCTTGGATTTAATTTAGGAATTACTGGGAACATGGACTTCTCTTTCTTTTTCGGTTTACAGTCCAGTTTTCTTTCCTTTTTAATTAAAGATTGGAGTGGCAAGGGTTAAGGAAATCAAAGTTGTATTATTTTGTTCGAGATCATTTTTAGGTTTTTATTTTTCTAAAAATATTCTGAAAAAGATTTGTTGAGAGGTCAAATTTTGACGAGGCTGTCTAGCTTGAACAAATCTCAAATCAGTTTCTTCATATATTTCGCTTTATGATCCCTTTCTACTTTGATTTTAACTTGCTTGGTTTTCAATTCTCCATCACTTGTTGCAGTTTCAATTTAGTTTTCTGCTGACATGGATCCTAGCAGTACAAGGAGCTAGCCAAAGCCAGACCCAGACCCCAACATTACAGTACGGGGCAATAGTGAGGGGCAATGAGAATGATCCTTCGTCTATGTCCAGGTCTCCTTCACCTGCGAACGGCCTTGGACGGAGCTGCAATGTTGTTGACCTATGTAGGCAAATAATTCTGAGCCTGACTGACATCAAGTGGGTACAATGAAAACCCAGGTTTATTTTTCATTGGTTTTTCGTTTCAATATTATTCCCTGATGTTAGAGAATGTCGATCCAGCGGTACTCGAGTTGAGACTGTTGTTAATGTTACGATGGGGAAAGGAACTTTGAACGGCAGCGTGGCGGGCCTGGAGGCATTGGCTGCCGGGGCTAGTCATTGGTTTTATAACAAAACCCACTCCACCGGTCAATTAAACTTCACAATGGACCCAATTTCCGATGCCGCAAATGCATCGACAATGCTAGACTTAGAGGTAAAATTTCCCTCTCTCTCAAGCATGAGATTTACATTTCAATACTATGATTTTAGTATTATTGCCCATTTGAGTCCCCTCTATGGTCAATTTTCATTCAATAAATTTGTTAACAACTCATAAAGGTTAGGGAGTTCTTGAAATTGTTACTGCTTACATCTGTTAACAAACTCTGTTTGAAGGCAAACAATTCACTAAAGCAACTTTTTTTTTTTTTTTTTTTTTTTTTTTCATCTAAGCATCTGTTTCTCAATGATTTTGAGATTTTAAGAGTCTGAGCTTTGTTGCAGGCTGTTTCTCGAGGCATTGTTCATGCGAAACCGGACATGTGAGGATTTTAATTTAATCTTAAGCTCTTTTAAATAATTTTGGTATACAACTATTAGGATATGAAGTTTTTAATTTCCCTTATTTATAGGTATGCACCAACCTCTACTAATGACTCGAACATAGCTCCTCGGGTCGCTGGTTATTTTGTGACAAAAGGTATTTTCGAGTCACTTTTTTTCTGTCAAATTTGAGATTTAATATTTATGCTTAAATGTTTTGCTTGATAGAGTCGAAATAAAGAAAATGTAGAATGATAGAAAGGTAAAAGAAATATTTCTTCTTTCCGTTCCTGCTTAGTTGAGATGGTTCGATATTTAGAAAGGTAAAAACTGTTAGAATTTTGTTTCGCAGATTCGTAACGTTTAAAATTGTTTTATGATATAAAAATTGAAGTGTAGAACAGAAATGGAAAGAGAGCAAAGAGAGTTTTCTATTGTGTAGACAATACAAACAAAGAAAGTCATACAGTACAGTGAGTTAAATGAAAACTTTTAAATAGTTCGGTGATCAAATGGTAATTTTTTTTCAGCTAAGTGATCAAAGTGAAAGTTTATTCATAATTTAGTTACTAATAATGTAATTTATCCAATTTTGAACTGACATACAATCTCTCATTTTCTCCCCGATTATGATTTCACTTTGGAAAAATTAAATTTTATTTATTAGGATGAAAAATGATTATCTCTTTTCTTTATCACTTTTTCATTTTCTCCTCTTAGTTTTTTACTTTTCCACCCACGCAGACGCACCTCCTAGATTTGGTGAAGTTGGTATGATTGCATTATTGTATCGATGATGATTAGACTGAATTTTAAATTGAAATAATAGAAGGATTTAGTTTTTTATTTTTAAATAAAATAACTAAAATTTAAACACAATTCTAGCTAAATTTCAAATTGGATTATCAGTATATTTTGATATATATATATATTTTTCTATTTTACAAACATGATCTTACTGAAATGATACACTGTGGAACAGCTAATTCGACTTCAAATGTGGTGGAGTTGAGATTCTACGCTATTGATGAAGTCAGTGTTGAGGAAGATGATATGAAACTAGTCTTGAAATGTGCTGAATCTATTTTACTCGCTGGGAAAGCTTATTCTTGCACTTCGTTGAAGAAGTGCTGTTGAAGAAGTACTGTAACAGTGTATTAAAATGTAAATCTTTCAAGTTCATTGAGATTTAGTTTGATCGGAATAGTATTATTGTTAATGCAGGAGGATGTGAGTGCATTGAAGCGTATTATTTTGTTTGGAAAGCTAATTCGAAGTGCTGTTGAAGTATTGATATTCTTGTTAATGTAGGAAGACGTGATTCGAGTGTGTTGAAGTGTATTATTTTTTTTCAGAAAACTTTTTTTTTGCACTTTGTTGAAGAAGTGTTGTTGAAGTATTGTAATTGGGTATTAAAAAGTAAATCATTCAAGTTGAGTAAGTTTTAGTTTGGTTGACATGAATATTATTGTCAATATAAGAGAATGTTGGTTTAAGTGTTTTGAAGTGTATTATTCTTCTATTTATGGACTAGGGAAGGGTATAAAATTTTTTAATTTTATTAGGATTATTTTAGATTGAAGTTATTTGTATGTTTTTTTTTATATTATTTTTTGTTAAGTTTAATAAAGTTGGATTTTTCAATTTCAAAAATAAAATTAAATCAAAGTTGAATAAATTATTTAATCAATTTAAATTTATTATAGAATTAATGATTATTAGAAATAAATTTTAAAATGAAATATGATAAATTACTATAAATTTTAATTAATTAACTAATAACATAACAAAGCATTTTAAATCTAATTTTATTTTTATTGTTAATAGAATTCCTAAAATTTTGATACTTTTTCAAGATCAGATTAAAAGAAATGTAATAAAAAAAAACCCTAAAATCAAAGGCAGATCTGAACTCTTTTCTTCCGATTGTCAAAAACTCAAAGCAAGGAGGTAGTGGCAAGACGTCCTCTCCTTTCTCTCTCTCTCTTTTTTAAATATGTGCATAGTATTATTCTTATAATTTTTAAACGGTTAACCGAAATAAATTAATATTAACTAAATTTTTTATTGCTTTAACCATTAGTTAAATCAAGATTTTTTTAAAAATTAACCGAATTGAAATATTTCGGTTAATTTAATTGGTTAACTGAATTAATTGAATTTTATATGTTTTTATTTTTTTTGTTAAAATAAGTATAAAATATATAAAAAAATATTAATAATGGTAATTTGACCAAATTAATCAAAATAACCAAATTAAGCTAATAACCAAACTTTCAAAAATTTATTAACTGAGCTTCGATCGATTAATTAACCAATTAATCGAGTTAAATTGGTTCGGTTGGCGTTAATTATTCTTGTTTCTTCTCTGTCTCTGTTTTTGTATTTGGCAGTATGGATAAATTTTGTAATGGGCAGTAGGAATGTTATCTTACTTTTACTTTTACATATATAAAAAATAGTTAATTAACCGAAGTTAAATGGGTTGGATTATAAAAGTCAATTAAAATTAGTCAATTCGATTAGATACAAAATAATTGATCCAACCCATCAAAATATTATACGTGCCTGGCAGGCTTATCATCATTATTTCAATCAGTGATTTATCCCATTTCAAATTTCTTCAAAAGTTTGAGCACATTCTTTCCCGAAGACAGCTCCTTTATGTTAATAGAAAGTGAAACACAATAGTAGGAAGTAGGGTAGAATGTTTTCAAAGTATGTCCAGTTACTATGTTTTTACTACATAGTCTTCATTGTGGTTTGGAATAGGCATGTTGTTTCATTTTCAGACATCAGGTCTCTTCCTGGATTTTCTGCTTCACTTCCCTTCAAGCTTGAAACTGGGTGAGTTTCTCATTCATCTACTTATGCTTATGCTTTCCTTCTGTGATTTTTAATATTACTGGTTTCAGAATCATGTTATCAAGGGTTAGTCATTGGGTTTCAGGTACATAGGGGTGGAAGATGTGGAATTTTTCTATTATTTTATTCAATCAGAACGCGATCCTTCAAAAGATCCTCTCATCCTATGGCTCACTGGAGGCCCTGGTTGCTCTGCTCTCTCTGGTCTTTTTTTCGAGATAGGTAAAATCTCTGATTATTTTTGGTGTTTGGTATCACCGACAGGAGATTCCATAGTCACGTGTAATGATGTTAATTTAGGGCCCTTGCAATTTAACATGGTGGAGTATAATGGCAGCTTACCAACTTTTGCTCTCAACCCTTACTCATGGACAAAGGTGATATCATTCATTCATTCATGATTCTTGTTGAGGGATAATCAGCTCTTCCGAGAGAAGTCTTCAAAGGAGACGTGGATCCTGTCCCTCAACAATTCTATACTATAATAATAGCTCATGCTTAGCAACTTCTACTTACTCATCCATCATAACTATTCAGGTTGCAAATATAATCTTCCTAGACGCACCTGTTGGCACTGGATTTTCTTATTCAACGACATTGCAAGGTTTTGAGACCGGGGATAAAAGATTTGCTAATGATGGGTATAACTTTCTGAGGAAGGTGAAGACAACTGATACTTGTGAATAGTCTTAACTTAAAAACGAAATGTTTTCAACGATTTCTTCTTGTCTGTTCAGTGGTTGCATAGTCATCCCAAGTTCATCACAAACTCACTCTATATTGCTGGTGATTCATACGCTGGGAAAATTGTTCCCATCATTGTTCATGCAGTATCAGATGGTAAGAGTGTGTTACCCCGCTTTAAACTTAATGTTTTATCTTATTGTTTCTAATGGGACCAATGTCACGGTTTTAGGCATCGAAGATGAGAACTTTCCAGCCTTCAATCTCAAAGTAATGCTCTAATATCAACTTCTTGATGACTTTTGCACTTTATGTCATCCTATGGAGTCTTTGATTTTAGCACTTATTGCAGGGTTATTTGGTGGGTAATCCTGCAACGGGTTCGAAATATGATGACAACTCAAAAATCCCATTTTATAATCGTATGGCACTTATCTCTGATGAACTTTATGAGGTCAATGGACTAAACCCTTAATTGCAAGTGATTTGTCAATAAAACTGTATGTTTATATGTTCATTGAGCACTTCTCTTTGCAGTTAGCCAAAAGGAATTGTAAAGAAGAATACGTAGAAGTGGAGATGAGTAATGTAAAATGTGCAAAAGATCTTCAAGCTATCTCAGAGGTAATCAAGCAAATGAACCTGCTCTCTTTTATTTTTTCCATTAAGGTAAACTACATCATTAGTCACTAAACTATGGATAAGTATAGTTTAAGTTTTTGTTTTTGTTACTTAGCTAAAAAGAGTTAAAATTTGGTCACTAAGCTATTGAAAAGTTTTTATTAGAGTCACTGAACTATTAAAATCGATGTTATATGGTTTTCTTTGTTCGTAGTGTCTGCACCAATCGAAAGCTTTCTTTTTTTTTTTTCTTCTACAATTCAATTTTTTTGTCATGAAACAACATTGTATATCACTATTTACGAATTTGCAAATCAAAATTCAAACAGTTTTCTTTTCTATCTTCAACATTGATCGTTTGATCAACTTGAATCTAATATATGTTCTTCTACTCGTCTACGGGTACTAATCCACCATACTAGTCATTGAATTATCGCTTGGAGTTCGTTAGCTGAACATAGAAAAAACTTAACTACTCAGTGATTTTAATGAAAATTTTTGAATAGTTTAGTGATCAAAGTGTAACTTTTTTAGTTAAATGACAAATGAAAAATTATTCATAATTTAGTGATGATGAGTATAACATCTTATCCGAATAGTAAAGAACAAAGTTTCACTATTTTCATAGTGCATTGCCTACATAAACAAGCCACATATCCTGGAGCCTAATTGCCCTTCTGACTTTGATCCACCGGATAGTTTGGTCAATGAAAGGAAATACTTCCTAGAAACACGTGAAGGAGACTACCTGCAGGCGCCTGCCGAGTACCCTAAATTCGGATGTCGAGTAAATGTCTCTGTCACTTGCTAATTAATCTGTCTTACCATAAATTTATGTTAATACTTTATATTTGATTAAAACCGTGATACAGAACTACAATACTTACCTTTGCACGATTTGGGCATCTGATGACAGTGTCCAGCAAGCACTTGGTATCAGAAAGGTAAACTATATTACTACTCTTTCTCATGCCCCTTTGACTGACACTAAGTTAGATTAACTCAGTCTGGACATTGATTTACCAGGGAACAATCAGAGAATGGATACGATGTAACGGAAGCTTACTTTATGATAAAGATGTTGGGAGTGTTGTAGACTATCATTTATCTCTCAATACAAAGGGTTACAGGGCACTAATATACAGGTCTCCTACCTAGAACCGTTGGTTAAAGCCCTCTTTTTATGAGTGATTGCTGATTGTAGATTTCTTTACAGTGGTGATCATGACAGAGTTGTTCCCTACGTTGGAACCGAATCATGGATTAGGTCCTTGAATTTGTCCATCGTTGATGATTGGAGGCCATGGTTTGTTGATGATCAAGTTGCAGGGTGAGGCTATGACTATATATATACATATTTTGTTTCCCATATGTGTAAGAGCTTAAATTTCGCTTGCTTTTTGCAGATACTCGAGAGAATATGGAAATAACTTCACTTTTGCAACTGTAAAGGCAAGAATAGTGCAAATAGAGTTATGACTTTTTTTTTGAAGAAAATGATTTGTAATGGAGTGTGGTGTGTTGCAGGGAGGAGGTCACACGGCTCCGGAGTTCAATCCAAAGGAATGTTTTGCAATGTTCAGTCGATGGATTTCCAAACAAGCTTTATGATAAATTGCTGCATCTTAATTCCCCAGGATCTGTCTCAGCACTTTTGGGTTTTCTTATGCCATTTCAAATCTGTAAACAATGGAAGTTTCATGCTACAAATTCATAATAAACGAAGCTGATATATTGGACCAAATTATATTTGCCATATATAATCAAAGGTCTTTATATAAACGTTCATTCCACTTTGTATAATTCAATTACTTCAAGGCGTACAAGAATAGTACATAGCTAAACTCAATTTTAACTTCGGTTTGATGTTTACATCTTGGCTCATTAACCTTTCAAGTTTTTGGAGTTCGCTAATTCACCCTCGCGGGGTCACGACCTTTTGTCACGTCTATTGTAACATGTGTGTCACCCAAGGCATAAGGGGCATGATAATTTGACGTGATCCTCACCTTTTTCCGACTTATCATCGACAGTCTGCTCAGGATTTCAAACTCAACAGTGACAACTATATACGAGGGTTGCACTCGCTGCGTGACTTAACCCAACATCTTACGGCACGAGCTGGCGACAACTATGCACTATCTATGCCTGTGTTCCCGAAGACACCCCTCTCTTTCAAGAGGATTCGCGGCATGTTAAGCTTTGGTAAGGTTCTTTGCTTTGCATCGAATTAAACCACATGCTCCATCGCTTGTACGAGTCTCCGTCAATTATTGAATTGTTTTTTTTTTTTATAGAAATATTGACTAAATTGTAAAAATTTTAAACATGATAACTTCTATGATAATTGACGAGTACTTCATACTGATTTTTAAATTTTTATATTTTTTTTAATTTTGAATTATTTTATTATAATTTTTTGAATATTTTTATAAATTTTTTTTGACATAGCATACAAAATAAACAGTATCATATCAATATAAAATACATATAAACTATCATACAAATTCTCAAATATAAAAACCTTAAAAGCTAATTATTTTTTATTATGCCATAAAAATAGAAAAATTTAAGTATAATTTAACGGTTGGGTAATATTTATTCAAACATAAGGTTAAAAGAGAGAGATTAATTCTTTCCTGTTTCAAGAAAGTAATAAATCATTGTTTCGAGATCCGAATTATAAATCCATTATCTGCTGCAAATCCAATTAAAATTGGAATAGTTTTGCCAATATATTAACAAAAAGAACCCTAGTGATGACAATTTCAACATGAATTGATTGACAATAATTATTGCATGAATAATGCCAATTTCGACGCTAATAATTATAAAAAAAAATTAAATAACTTTTTTTTATAAAAACGATCCAAATTTTTTTATTATTTACATAAATAATCCACTTTAAAAATTATGTACATAAATTATTTGTTTTGAATCGTAAACATCATTGACGCCATTGTCATTAGTATTATCACTAGGCACTTCCACTCCATCATTGGTTGTAGGCAACAGCAAACTATTTTTTAAGGTCACGTCAATCAATGATAATGGTGTTACTAACGTTTGTTATTCAAAACAGGTCATTTACGTATATAGTTTTTAAAGTGGATTATTTTATAAATAATCAAAAGTTTTAGGTCATTTTTATTAAAAAAAACCTCTCACCGTTGGCCTAATCAGGTATGGAGTTAGGTCAAGTGTAATGTCGATGCAGCGATGTTTCAAGGTGAACGCGCAATATAGTGGGGAGCAATGTTGAGGGACGAAAATGGAGTGTTTAACGAGCCTATCTATACTAGCTTTTCTCAAAGGGTATATGCTTTTCATGTTGCGTAAGTGGTTTCGATTCGACCAGAGAGGTGCTATCTTGCATAAAGTCTTTGCACCTTGAAAATGTCGTAGTTGAAATCAATTGCCTTAGAGTGCTTCTAGCTTTAGTTAATAGATGGGTTACTTGTTGGAAAATAAGCTTCTGCAAAACAAACTCTGTTAGCACTATTTGAAAAATAAATAACGAATAAAGAAATCAGAAACTTACTGCGTCATGGTAAACCATTGTCTTAGAAATGAATTTATTCTGATCGGTGTAATTGTGTAGTAAGTGTTGTTCCCCAAGGTTAATACAATACTTCAATATTCGTACATTTGAATAAGGAAGATGAAACTCTATTGGTGTTGCTGTTATCAGGAAAATCACAGTAGGATTAATTTCTAAGAAAGTTTGGAAGGATAATAGTCGATCTCGCTTAAAACCCAAACTCCTAGACAGAATTTTCTCTAAAGTGATTTAGGGGAAAAATCGATAGAGAGAGAAAAGTTTTTCAAAGAGTGTTGTGTTTTCTTTCTACGTGTAAAAATAAGGAAATCAACCCTTTATTTACACTAAAAAGTGGAAGGGAAAAACGGTAAATAGGTAGGGAAAAAGAATAAAAAATGTAGCAACAATTTTGAAACTATCCCACTATTTCTGCTTAACAGCCAAATTCTAGATTTTTCGAAACAGTAAATATGAAAAAAAATTGTCTAAAAAATATACTTTGACACATGCTAACACAAACACAGATCGAAACGAGCGAGTGGTAGCAAAGATAGGGGATCTATTCGGTTCTTAAATGATAGGCCCAATTACTCAATTAGAGTAAAAGTAAAACTATATAAAAATTCTCTTGATAACTTATACTTAACCAATGTGAGATATGCTCACTAACACCAACACTTTGCATTACCAACAATAATGCCTCCATATTTGGTTATGTTATTCATGACTACCTCTGTCCGAAATTCTAGTTTCGTTCTATTTTCTTCCATTGGAAGGGTAGAAGTGTTAATAAAGCGTATCATAGCTTAGTGTGGATGGCTTTATTTAGAGGCGAAGCTAAAAAAAATATTTTGAATGACTACAATTAAATTGTATATTTTTACAATAGTAAAAATACAATTCCACCATTTTAATAACTTATATTTTATAATTTTTAATAAATTAAATCAACTTTTTATCATTTTTGGGGGGCCAAAGTATAATTTTATTATTACTAATTTAAAATTTTATAAATTATAAAAGGGCCAAAATGAAAATTTTTCTATTTTAGAAGGGGCCAAGCCGTTACCACCCCTATCTTCACCACTAGCTTTATTGAATTATTGGAATAGTCCTCCTAATTTTATGATTAATGCTTTTAACTTTGATGCTTGTATGACCGGTATTTAAGATAGGTACCTGAGAGAAACTTATTGGTGTGAGTATATGACTGATCGTGAAAATTTAACTTTTTATCGTACCTTTAATTTTTCTCATTTAACCTTCTTTCTTCTTTTACATAATCACTCTTATCAAAAGTTAGCTTGATGACATGGATACAATTTATAGTAACAAAGCAAGCCAACTATCGAAATAATAACCATTGCATACGAACCAAAAGCTTAATTAGTTGAATTAGTTCATATAGCTATCGGTAAGAAATAATATTTAGAAGGTTTAGAATTTTAATCTTATCATCTGCAGCTATGGATACCTTATTTGTACAAAAGAGAACCACCACAGTCCTCTAACCTTGAATTAATTATCCTGCTGATTATTTAACCTTCTTAAAGTACCACTTTCAATTGTAAGAGGTTTCATGAGAGCCCTATATTTTCCCCATGGAGGAGGCTTCAATCGGATATTACACATCCCTCAAGTCTTGTATTTATGGAGAGCATTGGAATTGATCTCTTCATGACAACAATATACAAGAGGGTGCCAGAAACAAATAAAAAATTGAAGGGTTAAAAGTACAATTTTATCATTATATTAATTTGTGATTTCATGAAAATTGAAGGGATTATATAAACCGTTTTTGTTTTTATTTTTATTTTTTTATGGGGCAAGGCCACTACTACCCTGATCTTCACCTCTAAGTTTTACCTCAATCGGTACCGTTGTTATTATAATAATAAGATGTTTAAGTGCATATTTTAACTATTTGAATTTGTATTCAATGAACTAAGGAATTGGCTTCCTTATGTCTTTGTTTATGATTACTTAGTACATATTTAATGGAAAGTGATTCTTTGAAATATAATTGTTAAGAATGTAGTTACAGATATATAACATTATAATATTTGATATATATGAGAAAGTGCTAATTAAGAATATTACCAAAAATATACATTTGGTTCATTGAGCAATTTTCTAGGAATGTAATAGTTAATTTATTATTAATAATTTGTAATTTAATATATTTATTTTTTAACAGTATTTATTTATTTTTAAAAATAAATTAATATATGGTTAAACTTAAAATATTTAATATGTTTTAAGTTTTTTTATACAAATATGTATTTAAGTTAGAATATAGTTTTAATTTTAATTTAATAGTATTAAAAAATAAATTTAAAATTAAATAATTTTTAAGATTTTATGGGAAAAAGTAGAATAGATTTAAGGAAGGCTTTTTTTACAAGTCACTCAATTTCGAAATTGAATAAATTAGTTCTTTTAAAACAAATCAGAGTTAAAAACAATCAATTACGGATTTAATGTCTTACATCAATTGTACATAATTTTGAAACTCATATTATTTAATAAATAAATAATATTTATTTTCATAATATTTTAATAAAAAAGTGGAGGGAGAAAGATTTATTTTTCCTTAAAAAGAAAAAAAAAAAAGGCAACAAATGGGTTTTACGCCCAAAAGTGTAGTGGGCCTGAATTTTTTGTTTTAGTCCCTTATAATAAAGCCTAACTTTTCTCAAAAAATATATATATCCACTTAGACTTAATCATGGGTTCAGTCACTCAGCCAAGCTTGAAGACTCGCTTTAAATGTGGGAGGGTTTGGACAAAAAATAATGTCCGTTTAAAAAATGGATCAGGTCTCAAGTAAGATATTTTTTGCCTGAGTCTGGCCCGGCCCAACTCGAATCCACTAAATGACAAAAAAATTTTGTTTTTTTAAATAATATTTTATTGTTGTTTTCTTCTTATTTTGCTATCATTTTACTATTATGTTGCTATTATTTTGTTGTTATTATTTGGATATTGTATAAAACTTATTTTATTGTTAATTTTGTTATTATTTTAGAGACATTTGCTTGTTAAGTTGCATCTATCTTAGTCTTATTTAAGTATACATATTTTTTAAAATTTATTTTCAATTTGTTAAAAAATATTTATTTTGATGTTTTTAATATTTTTGATTAATTATATATTTTTTTAAAATTATATAAAAATAATATAGAAATTAATACGGGCCGGACCAGGTTGAGATCGAAGTTTAATATTTTTATCCGAGTCGAATTTAGACAAAAATTTAAACCTATTTTTCTAGTTTGACTCAGACCTAATAAACGGATCTAAATTTTTAATTAAAGCCCGCCCATGCTCACATCTATATACAGCTGTCTTATACAAATATACAGCTGTCCTAAAGAAAGAGAGCTGTATAATAAATTAAAGAGATTTTAATTTTCCAATAAAATAGATTGTTAATTACTGCAGTCGGCAAAACCAGCAGCCATTAATTTTTTTTTTGTTTAATAAAGAAAAGCTGACAATTTCTCTTCTCTTCCTCCCTTCGTCTTTATTTTCTCAAATTTTCTTTGACTTTTCATTTTTTGAAAATAAAGCATCATAATATTTTTTTCTCCTTTTTAATTTTTTTTTTATGTTTTCTTCATGCCCCCATTTAAATCAATTAATTTTTTTTGAAAAACAACCAAAAAAATTTTCCGGTGTCGACAGAGAAGTTCAACATTAAAATAAAACCTGACAAAAAAATTTTAAATAAGATACCAGTGCTGGCAATAAAGATATCGATACCTATTGAAAAAAAAATTTTTCTCAAGAAATACATAAATTTTGCAAAAGAAAAATAAAAAAATATACATACTTATGCCAATTATGAGAGGGCTGACACCCAAAAAAAATATATATATATATATATTTAAATTTCAGGCCAATCAACAAGCAATAACTATAAAATGATGGGGTGGGTGTTTGGCCATCAAGATGCCACACTAGTTGACACTGTTCATTTCAAGTTAGTTTGTCAATATTTTTAAATTTAGGTCATTCTTATCAATATTAAAAATTGAGTTAATTTGATAAATTAATTCAAAAATATAAATATTTACAAAAATAACTTAAAATTTATAGTGTCAACTGGCGCCACCCACCCCAATCATCGTGTAATTATTGCTTATTGATAGGATTGAAATTTTAAAAAAAAAAATTTAGTGTTGGCACTGTCATGATCAACACCAATATATATTTGTATTCTCTTTTTACAAAATACGTATATTTTTTAAAGTAATAGGTGTCAACATCTCTATTGCCAGCACCGATTATTTTGGTGTCGAGTTTCTCTCTACCGGTATCGAAAAAAAATTTGATTGTTTTCCCCAAAAAATTAATTTAAATGGGGGCACGAATAAAGCAAAAAGA
The DNA here is from genome assembly GCA_025698465.1 of Gossypium longicalyx. Taxonomy (NCBI): domain Eukaryota; kingdom Viridiplantae; phylum Streptophyta; class Magnoliopsida; order Malvales; family Malvaceae; genus Gossypium; species Gossypium longicalyx. Next base: position 8,177,030 of record CM047004.1, read on the forward strand.
ACGAAGAAAATCATAAAAGAGAACATGGTTTACTTTTTTGCCCTTAAAAGAAGAAAAAGACAAAGTATATCTCATCCGTTTTGAAAGCTTTCAACGTCACCGATTATGCTTCTCTAATTCTCTCTGGCGTGTATATGAAAAGGAGATTCTATTACGAATGATGTCAAAAATTTACTTTTCTTTATATATATAATTTTATATTTTATTCTTTTATTATTAATTTTGATACTTATTTTATAAGACGTCGACTTATGATACACGTACAAATTATATAAAGGGCCTGTTTATTTATATTTTAAATTTTTTAAAAAAATAATTTTTGTATTTCTTTTAAGTTTATTTTATAGAAAATAGTTTGATTAATGAAAAATAACTTACAATTCAATTTAGAATAAGCTATTTTTTCTATAAAATGACTTATCTTCTTAAAAAGTATAAATTATTTTTGAAAAAAGAGATAATTTTATTTTTACATAAAAATTAACTTAAATCGATCTTAATATTATTATATTAATAATAAAATATATTTTTATTTTTAAAAATATATAAAATATTATATTTTTAATATTATTAAACATACATATTTAATTATTTATATTTAATCTTATAATAAATTATTAATATAATTAATATAATTTATTATTTTAATAAATTATTTAATATTAAATATTAATATTTTAATAATAAATATTTATTACAATCATAAATATGTTAATAATAAATGTTTTGTAATATAGAGGTTAAAATATGTCATAAGTCTATGTACTATTAACAAATTTGTAATTTAGTCTCTGTACTTTTATTTTTAAGAATTTAGTCCCTCTACTTTTCAGATTTAAAAATCAAGTCCAATTGTTGACATTGCTAATTTTTTTGCCAATTTTGCTGATGTCACATTTTTAAATAAAAGATACTCACTTGATAATCATGTAACTAAAAAAATGAACTTTTCATGAACCTGAATTTAATAAAATAATTTAATATATGTAAAAATAATGTAAAATATAAATTTATAATTTTTTTAGGAATTTTATATTTGTTTATATTTTTTTTATAATTTTCTTACGACTCTATAAGATTTTATAATATTTTTCTAATTTTAAATAATTATTTATTTTATTAAAAATTAATTATTTTTATAACTTTTGTTGATTTTTATTTTTATCAATTTTTTACCATAGGTCACGCTGTGGTTGTGATACATAGTGGCTTTAACTAAAAAAAATTAGGGGTGATTCAAGTACCAAATTGAGTGAAAAAAAAAACAAGAGCTTTATTTTAAAAAAAAATTGAGGTCTTTTTTAATACATCTTGAAAGTAAAAAGAAAAACAAAAGCTATTTTTATACATTGTGAAAGTTAAATGCAAAAAAATAAGGAATTAATCGAGTTTTTTTTTTAAGTTTAAGGGTCTTTACACCCTTTAAACCTAAAAAATATAAGAAATTAAATAATTATTTGGAATGATATGGTGGTTTTTAGATTATTCTGAAATCTAGATGGTCTTCTCACGACTACTTGATTCAGGAAATCATCCGGTTAGCGCATTTGAAAAAATGATATATTACGTAGCGGTGTATGAATTGGAAAGGGCGTGCACATCTATTTAAATTTAATTTCAAAAGTGCAAAAATAGGTCAAAACCCATTTAATTTGGTGAAGTTCTACTAACAGGTGGCACCCTTGTTTTAGTCGTATTTGACTTTGCTTTTTACATTGAACAAGTTTTATGTTACTTTAGGAAAATTGCTTTTCTTACAAGGAAACTAGATTTTCTTTGGTAGTGACCATCTATAAATCTTTCCTTCATCTTTTAGTATCAGAGCCATTAACATAATTAATTTGAAGATGTTGATATCCAAATTCAATGTCATTCAGAGCAACACCTTCTCTCAGCTTCATAAGGTAATTATTGACATCTATTCTCAGTCTTTTATGTTTGAGGTCTGGGTTATCTCTGTCTTTGTTTTTTGAGGCTGTGAGAGGTATACTGTTCCATTGGGATTTGCTCGGTTTAATTAGCGCATTAGGTGAATGAATCTAATGGCTGAAGCACTTGTTTTAGGGTTTAATTCTCTGTGTTTTTTGGTATGATGGAGCTTATGTTTCATTTTCTCTATCTTGTTTTTAGCAGGGTGTCACATCACAGTCCAGCAGATTCTATTCCTCATTATCTACAGCTAAAATATACATAAAAATATTACTATCACCATTATTTATTATATGTCTCATAAAGCCACGTCTGAATTGGCCGGTGGTTCAAAGAACCGTCTTCCGTTTCTTACCTTTCCGCTCTTCGGGCGGTGAGATTGGAATGAATCCATTTTTCGGCTCTCTTCTTTCTCCTACTACCAGGGCCTTTGTTTCTTTCGGGTGCTATGCAGAGGCTCCCGAATGGTTGTTGTGCGGCGGGGCAAATCTGTGGGTTTGGAGAGTTAGGGTTTCCGATGATGGACTACCAAAGCCTTTTGAAGGGTCTTGTTTTGCGTGCTTAGTCCTTTTTGTCTGAGGTCTGAATTATCCTTGTCTTTGTGTTCTGAGGCTGTGAGAGGTATTCTGTTCCATTGACATTTGCTTGGTTTGATCAGCGCATTAGGTGGATGAATCTAATGGCTGAAGCCCTTATTTTGGGGTTTAATTTTTTGTGCTTTTGTATGATGGAGCCTCTGTTACCTTTTCACTTGTTGTTTTAGGGCATTCCTTGATTGCTTTGGATATGGCCTTGCCTGAAAAGAAAAAAAAGAATCTATTATCACTCTGTTTCAGATCTAGGAACCTTTTTTTTTCCATCATTTGTTTTCTCATAAACATGTTGAGAGATCTGATGTTGATGACGAGGCTTAGCTTAAAGAAGTCTGAAATCACCCTCTTCATCACTTGCGCCTCCCCAGATTTCGTCCGAATTTGGTGTTTACTTACTTTATTTCTCGATTTTTTTAGTCTGGACTTGCTTTGCCCAAGAAATTAAAGAAGGGTGACAAGTTAACCAAAGCAATACTGGCTTTTGCCTTGCCCTGCTTGCTGTTGTTGATTCAACCAGTACAAGGGGCTTCCAAAACCCCAACTTTACAATATGGCATAATTGGGAGGAGGAATAATGCTCCTTCGACACACCCTTCACCTATTAATGACTCGACAAGGGGTTGCAACGCCGAAAACGGTTGTCGCCAGTTTACTTTGAGTCTTGAAAACCGCAGGTGGGTGAAATGAAAGTCCATGTTAATGTTCATTCATTTTCCCTTCAATACTGTTCCCCTGATGTTGAAAGTGTTGATACAGAGGAACTCTAGTTGAAGTTGTTGGCAATGTTAAGATGGTAGAAGAAGCTTTAAACCACAGAGAGCCAGGTACCGAGGCCATAGCTGCTGGGATTGCCACTTGGTTCTTGAACAAGACTGAGTCCAATAGCAATACATATGGCCGATTAAGCATTTCACAGGACCCAATTTCCAGTGCTGCAATGTCATCACAAATGTTGCAGCTACAGGTATCTGAAAGGGAGTCTTATCCTTTGATTGTTTCCTTTAATAGCAACTTTCAATAGTTAATGTTCATTCAACAAATTCGTTAGCAACAAAAAGAGATTGATGAGTTGTTTAATATTGCTAATTGCATAACTCATAAGGTGAGGTTTGGTTGTATTTTGGAAGTGCTATTGCCTAAACCCGGCAAATAACCTCTCTAAAGAAACTGAGTCCTCCATTAATTTCTATTTCCATCTACTCATATATTACTTCTCAACATTTTCTATGGCTACTACATCTGTTATATCAAATATGGGTTCTCTTTTTTGCTTTGCTACAAATGATTTGTTTACTTATCTGAGTTTATTTGTAGGCTGTTCCTCGAAGGGTTGCTCGTATAGGACTGCAAGTGTGAGAATTCTTATAATATTTCAAATGAAGTTTGTAAACAAGTGATTGCTTAAAGTCTTTAAGCTCCCTTATTTATTTTGCAGGTATACATCAATGTCAACTGAAGATAACTCCAAGATACCTCCGGCAGATGGAAACATTGAAATAAAAGTTAATTCAACATCAAACATGGTGGACTTAAGGTTCTTCACTAGCCTTGAAATCAGTCTTGGGGAAGCTAATATTATACACGTCTTGGAATCTGCTAAAACTATATTACAGTCCATTTGATACTGAAGCTTAGTTTAGCATGGTGGACTTGAGGTTCTTCACTAGCCTTAAAATCAGTCTTGGGGAAGCTGATATTATACGCGTCTTGGAATCTGCTAAAACTATATTACAGTCCACTCGACACTGAACCTTAGTTTAGCATGGTGGACTTAAGGTTCTTCACTAGCCTTGAAGTCAGTCTTGGGGAAGCTAATATTATACGCGTCCTGGAATCTGCTAAAACTATATTACAGTCCACTCGACATTGAAGCTTAGTTTAGCATTGTTGTTGCTGTTAGGAGTAAATGTGTTGCGAGAGAAACCAGTGAAAAACAATTGCACTTTCTTGAAGTTGCGATGTCAATCTACTGTATTTGAAGTCACAACACTGCATTATTGAAATCGTGATGCCAAGCATCTGCCGTTGATGTCGCGATGTGAGCCTTCTCTAGTCGCAATGCCAACTCGATGAACTTTGAAAACTTTGCATTGTGGTTTTCAAATGGCCCCGAGTTAATGAAAGAGTTTTTGTAAGCTCATATAAACTCCATATTAGAATATATAATGGGTTATAAGGATGAAATGATCTTATCATTTGGTAAAAATTGTGGAATTAAGTGAAATTTGTGATTATAGTTACTCTGGTAACGAATATGGTATCTTATGACTCGGACTCGACGATTGTATTGAGTTTAAAGTGTTATATTTTCCTTATTTGGTTTTGTTGTTACTATGTGTATGAGCTTAGACGTTTTTTATTCGAGAGGTTATTATTACGGTTATTATTTTATAATAGAACATTTTTTAAATGATTGTTTTTTCTTTAAATTGAATCCTTAAAATGATGTTAATGTTGTATAGTTTTCAGTTATTTAATTTTTTATACAATTTTAACAATCTCTAAAAAGGAATGTAAAAAATGATAAAATAAAGTGTTATTTATATTTTCAATTTATTATAAATAATGTGAAATGTTTAAATAATAATCATTTAAATTCTATCAGATTGTTTAGTTATATTTTATAAGTAATATATTATATAAGTGTTATTTTTTTTTCAAAATAAATTAAAGGGTAAATTGCATCCAAAGTCGTTAAATTATTAGTAAGTTCATGTTTTAGTTACTTAATTTCAAAAAGTTACAAAATGGTCAAAGTTTTTATTTAAATCATTAATTAAGTTGTTAAAATTATTGTTGTATGACATTCTCTATTTGCACTGCTTGTAGTTCAGTTTTTTTCATGAAACAACTTTGAACGTCTCAAATTTGCGGATCAAAATCCAAATAGTTGTATTCTTTGATCGACTTGGATATAAGAATATTCTTCTACTTGTTGATGGATATTGATCCACTATACCAATCATCGAATCATCGCTTAGAGTTCGATAGCTAGACTTTAAAAAAACTTAACAACTCAATGATCTAAATAAAAACTTTTGAATAGTTCAATAACCTAAATGGGAACTTTTGAATAGTTCAGTAATTTAAATAAAAACTTTCAAAAAGTTTAATGACCTAAATGAAAACTTTTGAATAGTTCGGTGACTTAAATAAAAACTTTCAAAGAGCTCGGTGATCATTTTGTAACTTTTTAAAGTTAAATGATAAAATGTAAACTTATTAATAGTTTAATGACATTGGATCTAATTTATCTAAAAAAATTTGTAGAAAAAATTATAGTCATTAAGCTTTTCTTTGATCCACATTAGTTTTAAGATTTAATAGTTATGTACATCTTAAATTTGGATTCCGTTAAAGCATGATAATGTGATATTATGTGATGTGAATACGAAGATTATAAATTTCCAAACACTTTTTTCTCTTATATAAGAAATAAAATAATTATTTAGCAAAATAACTAATGTAGGTGAAAAATCAATGATATTTGAAATATTTTAAGTAATAATGATATTTAAAATAATTATTTACTTTTATAATATTAAAAATCGCCATACTAATAATGTAGGTGGAGAAAATAAATATTTGACATATAAAAATTTTATATAAAGAAAAATATGTCAAAAAATTAGTTGGTATTTTTAAAAAATAATGTATATTTAACATAATTATAAATATAAAGAATATATTTTCATTATATAATTACATATTTATTAATTTATTTTATATAAATAAAAGAGTTATTAGTTAAAAAGATGAATTAAAAATAAAAAACTTCAAAAACAATTTTTATTAATTAAAAATTAAAACAAAGCTTGAAACAAAATAAAATAAAAAAATATAAATATATTTATGAGATGAATCGAAATTGGGACTAGAGTTGTTCATGGGTCGGGTCAGGTTTGGGCAGGGCCAAATAAAAAAATTAGGCCCATTTTCTAAGCTTAGGCCTAGTCCGACTTAAAAAATGAGTCTAAAATTCTGTCCAAGACTGGCTCAAATAAAAATGCTAAAACTTGAGCCCGACCCGACCGACATTAAATTTTTTATATAAAAATAAATTTAAAAAACATAATACATCAAATACACTAAAAATTAAAATAAATGTTTGCCAATAAATGGAAAAAAAATTAAATAACACTAAAATAAGTGTAACTTAACAAGCAAATATCTTTAAAATAGTATCTAAATAATAACAACAAAATAGTAGTAATATAATAGCAAAATGATAACAAAACGATAAAAAACAATGGTAAAACAGCAGCATTTTTTTTTTTTTACAAATTTGGGCTTAGCTGAGCCCGAGTCAAAAAAAGCTTGCCCAAGTCCCGACTTGTTTAGAAAAGGAGCCTTATTTCTTTTGTTCAAATCTATTTTTCGAATTTATATTTTTATCTAGAATTTTTTTATTTTTCAATCGGATCAAATAATCTAACTCATGAATAATTTTATTTGGTACTCCACAATGAAAATAATCACATTTGATGAAAAGAAAACACATTTTTGTTAAAAATCTGGCTTTTTTATAAAAATAACTCAAAAAATTTAAATTATCAAAATGACTCATTTTTTTAATTAAACACGAAAATAACCTAAAATCTACAGTAAAAGTTTGTGGAGCCAAATGGTTTGGCACCACCAACATGCCATGTCAGCAACCAGGATAAAAAAATATTTTTTTAATAGAGCCAAGTAGAATGACACCACCTGTATAAATATAAGAAAAATACTATAATTTCTAAAAAAAAGGAAGACTTTAAAAACAAATTTCTATTTTCTTGGCTCCACTAGATTTCGATTGCTGACACACCCTACTTGTTTTTTTTTTTTTGCTTTGTTTTTTTTTTACTTTTGTCCTTTTTTTATTTATTATTTATTTATACATTTAAAATATTATAAATTTAATAATAAATTTGAAAGGTCATATCTTTAAAATATTTAAATATTTTATATTATTAAAAATATATTTATTATTTAAAAATAATATTTAAAATTTTAAAAAATAATTTAAAATTAATATTTAAAATTAAAAAAATAATTTCAAAATTATATATTTAAAATTTTAAAAAATATATATTATAAAACATTTCAAAATTACCTTTCAAGTTTTTTAAAATTAATAATAAATAAAATAAGAAAAAACATAAAACTTAAAAAAAAAATAGGATAAAAGTTAAATAAAACAAACAAACAAACAAAGTAAAAAAAAAAAAAAGTAGGGTGTGTAGCGATCGAAATCTGTGGCACCAATTAAATAGGCTCTACCAGAAAATGAAAAATTATTTTTAAAGTCTTTTTATTTTTTTTAAAATTACAGTATTTCTTTTATATTTATATAGGTGGCGCCATTTTACATGACTCTACCAAAAAATTAATTTTTTTTATCTTGATTGCTGATGTAGCATGTTGATGGCACCTAACCATTTGGCTCTACTAATTTTTACCGTAGATTTTAAGTCATTTCGTATTTAATTAAAAAAATAAATTATTTTGATAATTAATTAAACTTTTTAGATTATTTTTATAAAAAAAACCTAAAAATCTTTTTCAGAAAAATGTTTATGTTAATCAGCGTACATTCCATTTGACAATTGAGTTCGATTAGTTGCGTGTGTTTTCCTTTTACCTGTACATTCAACCATTTTTATTTAATAACTAGGCAGCTTCTAGAATATATCACACCAACTTGATGCGACCTCTGCAAAATATCATATTCGCTATCACCAGTTCGCCGCATTTGAATGGTAATTTATTACTTATTATCACTTTTAAGAACTTTGAATTTTAAATTATTTAAATTACTTAAGTTAGTTCGATTCAAGTTTTAAGTTTAAATTGAATTAAATTTTATAATTTGAATAATTCAAATAATAAAGTTTTGAAATATTTTTTTTGGTATTTGGGCCTTGAATAAGGTATTTTTAGCCCTGAGCCCAGCTCAAATTCACAAAAGGACAAAAAAATTGTTATTTTTTTCCTGTTTTAATGTTATTTTCTTAGTTTCTCCCTATTTTGCTACAATTTCACTATTATTGTTACTATTTTGTTATTATTATTTGGATATTGTATAAAATGTGTTTTATTGTTAATTTTGTTATTATTTTAGAAGTATTTGCTTGTTAAGTTGCATCTATCTTAATGTTATTTAAATATATATATTTTTAAAATTTATTTTCAATTTGTTGAGAAATATTTATTTTAATGTTTTTAATATTTTTGATGTATTATATATATATATATTTAAAAATTATATAAAAATTTAATATGGACAAGTTGGCCGAGCCTGAGTTTTAACATTTTTATCTGGGCTAGACTTGAATAAAAGTTTAGGCACATTTTTCAGCCCAAGTCTAACAAATGGGCCTAAAATTTTGATTTGGCCGGTCCCATAAACATCAACTTTGAATATGAGCATATTAGTCTTTCTTTCAACAAAAAATTAAAAAAATTAAATACTTATAAAAATTCTAAAATTTGTTTTTTTTCGAAAAATTATAAAAATTCTAAAAAGATAACTTTAAAAATTTGAGAGCGATTAGCAGATGATGACATTAAAATTCAATGCCATTCAGAGCAACATTTATTCCTTAACGACCACCCTCTCTCACCTTCATAAAGTATTTATTAACATCTCTTCTGTCACCATTATTATTATTGTCATTACTCTGTCATGTCTCATAAAGCCGCCGTCGAATTGGCCCGGTTCAATGAACCTTCTTCCTTTTTTTGCCTTTCCGCTCTTGGGGTGGTGAGATTGGAATGAATCCGTTTTCCTGCTCTCTTCTGGCAGAGGCTCCCGAATGGTTGTTGTGGGGCGGGGCCAATCTGCGGGTTGGGGATGGACTACCCGAGGCTTTTGGCGGGTCTGGATTTGCGTGCTTCTCAATCCTTTTTGCTTGAGGTCTGGGTTATGCCGGTATTTGATTTTTGCGGCTGTGAGAGGTATACTGTTCCATTCACATTTGCTTGGTTTAACCAGCGCACTTTTGGGGTTTAATTTAAAAAAGCAACTTGAAACATAGTGAAAAGTACAAATATCCTTAATTTATTCTTGAAATCAACTTATATTCCTAATTTTGTCAATTTTGCCCACATTACTAGTTTTAAACGGCACACAGTCGGCTTTGATTAGTTGCACGTGTCATTACTTTAGGAAAATTACTTTCCGTACAAGGAAACTTGTCAAAACTAGAATCCTTTGGCAGTCAATATCACCGTCCCAAGCCCATTATTAAATCTTCCCTTCATATTCTCGTTTTTATGTTTCAGAGTTACTTTAAAGATGTTGATATTTAAATCCAATGCCATTCAGAGCAACACCCTCTCTCAGCTTCATAAGGTAATTATTAACATCGCTTCTCGGTCCTTTGTGTTTGAGGTCTGGGTTATCCCTGTCTTTGTTTTTTGAGGCTGTGAGAGGTATACTGTTCTATTGACATTTGCTTGGCTTAATCAGCGCATTAGGTGAATGAATCTAATGGCTGAAGCCCTTGTTTTGGGGTTTTAATTTGCTGCGTTTTTGTATGATGGAGCCTCTGTTACCTTTTCATTTGCTGTTGTAGGGCCTTCCTTGCTTGCTTTGGGTATGGCCTTGCTTGAACAGGAAAAAGAAAAAAGAAAAGAAAAAAAGAATCTATTATCATGCTGTTTCAGATCTAGGAATCCTTTTTTTTCGCTTCATTTGTTTTCCCATAAACATGTTGAGAGATCTGACGTTGATGACGAGGCTCAGCTTAAAGAAGTCTGAAACCACCCTCTTCATCACTTGCGCCTTCCCAGATTTCGTCCGACTTTGGTATTTACTTACTTTATTTCTCGATTTTTGCAGTCTGGACTTGTTTTGCCTAAAAAATTGAAGATGGGTGACTTCACCAAAACAATACTCGCTTTTGCCTTGCCCTGCTTGCTGCTGATGATTCAACCAGTACAAGGGGCTGCCAAAACCCCAACATTACAGTATGGCTCATTTGAGAGGAGCAATAACGCTCCTTCGACGCACCCTCCACCTGTTACTGACCCGACAAGGGGTTGCAATGCTGAAAACCGTTGTCGCCAGTTTACTCTGAGTCTTGAAAACCGCAGGTGTGTGAAATGAAAATCCATTATCATGTTCATTCATTTCCCCTTCAATACTGTTCTCCTGATGTTGAAATTGTTGATACAGAGGAACTCTAGTTGAAGCTGTTGGCAATGTTACGATGGCGGAAGGAACTTTGAACCACAGCGAGCCAGGTACCGAGGCCATAGCTGTTGGGATTGCCACTTGGTTCTCCAACAAGACTGAGTCCAATCGCAATACATATGGCCGACTAAGCATTTCGCTGGACCCAATTTCCAATGCTGCAGTGTCATCACAAATGTTACAGCTACAGGTATCTCAAAGGGAGTCCCATCCTTTGATTGTTTCCTTTAATAGCAACCTTCAATAGTTAATGTTCATGGAACAAATTCATTTGCATAACTCATAAGGTGAGGTTTAGTTGGTACTTTGGAAGTGTTATTGCCTAAACCCGGCAAATAAACTCTCTAAAGAAAGTGAGTCCATTAATTTCTGTTTCCGTTTACTCATATATTATTTCTCAACATTTTTTATGGGTACTACATCTGTTATATCAATTATGGGTTCTCCTTTTTGCTTTGCTACATGTGATTTATTTACTTATCTGAGTTTGCTTGCAGGCTGTTTCTCGAGGCATTGCTCGCATGGGACTGCAAGTGTGAGAAGTCTTATAATATTTCAAATGAAGTTTGTAAACAAGTGATAGCTTAAAGTCTTTAAACTCCCTTATTTTTCAGGTATACATCAATGTCTACTGAAGATAACTCCAAGATACCTCCGGCAGATGGAAAAATTGAAATAAAAGTTAATTCAACATCGAACATGGTGGACTTGAGGTTCTTCACTAGCCTTGAAATCAGTCTTGGGGAAGCTGATATTATACACGTCTTGGAATCTGCTAAAACTGTTTTACAGTCCACTCGACACTGAAGCTTAGTTTAGCATTGCTGTTGCTGTTGGGAAAAATGTGTTGCGAGAGAAACCACCGAAAAACTATTGCACTTTCTTGAAGTTGCGACGTCAGTCTATTGTTTTGAAGTCACGACACTGCATTACTGAAGCCGTGACGCCAAGCATCTGCCGTTGATGTCGCGACGTGAGCCTTCCATGGTTGCGATGCCAACTCGATGAACTTTGGAAATTTTGCATTTTGGTTCTCAAATGGTCTCCGGTTAAGGAAAGAGTTTTCATAAGCTCATATAAACTCATATTAGATTATATAATGGGTTATATAATGGGTTATAAAGATAAAATGATCTTATTAGTTGGTACAAATTGCGGACTTGGTTGAAATCTGTAATTGTGATTATTTTGATAATGCATGTGACATTTCATAACTCAAGATCCGACAATTGTTTCAAATATAGAGTATTGCATTTTCCTTATTTGGTTGAGTTATTACCATGTGTATAAGCTTCAATGTTTTTAATTTGATTTGAGAGATGATTGTTACTCATATTATTTGATAATAAACATATTTTTAAATTATTGTTTTTTCTCTAAATTGAATCCAATGATGCTATATTTTTAAATTATTATTTTTTTCTCTAAATTGAATCCAATGATGCTAATGTGATATAGTTTTAAATTATTTAATTTTTTATACAATTTTAACAATCCCTAGTGAAAATATTGTAAAAATGATAAGATGAAGTGTTACTTATATTTTCAATTTATTTTTTAAATAATGTCAAATATTTAAATAATAATAATTTTAATTCTACATTTATCAAATTGTTTAATTATATTTTATAGTTAATTTTAACTAATATATTAAGTAGGTTTTATATATTTTTTCAGGTTGAATTACGTTGGCTTGAATTACAAGTGAGTCTATCTAGGCCCAAGACAATACGAGTCAGGCCAGACTCTTTAGATAGATCCAAGTTATGCTCAAGTGTTCTGTTTTTTTTTTGTTTTTTTTTTCCAAATAAATTAAAGGGTAAAATTCCACCAAAATTACTAAACTATTAGTAAGTTCACGTTTTGGTCACTTAACTTCAAAATTTTATAAAATGGTCAAATTTTTTATTGAAGTTATTGGGTTGTTAAAATTGTTGTTGTATGACTTTTTTTATTTGCATCGGTTACACCAATCGAAAGTTCTCCTTCTTTTTTTCTTCTATATAAAAATTTACGATTGGTTTTTCATATAAAAAATTAAATCTAACTCAAAATACAGATAATTCCGCATTTTATCTAAAAAAGCACAAATTGATATCTTACTTAAAATTTTTTTCATTCATAGCTATTATGAAGGAGAGGGACGTATCCATTCTTTTCCCCTTTTTTTTTCATTTGAAATTTATGTAGTGGGTACATTAATCCACTAACAAATATAAAAATTATATATAAATTTTGGTTTCACGTCATTGTTGGTAATACAAAAGGTTGGTATTAATAGGTATATTTCACGTTGGTTAAGTACAAGCTAACAAGAGAGTTTTTATATATCTTTATTTCTTGCCCTTATTGAGTAATTGAGCCATAAGTCTATCACACGCGCGAGTTGTTGTTGCTTGCTTGTTTGTGTTTGTTTCTTTAACATGTATCGCATGTATATTTTTTTGGTTATAAGTTATTATTTTTTCAAGAAAAATAATATCTTTAATAGTTCTGAAATTTTTGGTATTTTTTTACTATTGGGTGTGGAAATAGTGAGGTGATTTCAGTGCATTTTTTACTCTTTTATCCTATCTAATTACTATTTTGCCCTTCCATTGGTAGTAAATAGAGGGCTGATTTTCTCGTTTTATACACAGAACAAAAAACCTTGTCAGTTTTTTTTCCAAATCACTTTAGAGAAAATTTTGTCTAGGAGTTTGGGTTTTAAGCAGAACCGAATGTGACCCCTCCAAACTTTTTTGGGAATTGATCATATTGTAATTTCCCGAGAAGAGCAACAACAATCGAGTTTCATCTTCCATATTCGAGTGTACGAATATAGAAGCACTATGTAAACCTTGGGAGACGACGTCTACTACACGATTACACCAATTAGGGCGAATTCATTTATAATGCAGTGGGTTTACCACAACGCAGTAAATTTTTGATTTCATATTTTGTTATTTATTTTTCAGTCAGTGCTAACAGATTTGTTTTGCAGTAGCCTATTTTTCAACAGATATGATATAGGAATTTTAATTCTGTCCATTATTAGGGGCGAAGTCAGGGGGCTGGCATGGGTCCCGGTCCCCCCTAAAATGTAAATTTACTCTTTTGGCCCTTAAAATTTTTTAAAAATTTTAAATTAGTAAAAGTAAAATTGTACTTTGGCCCCCCTAAAATTATAAAAATTCGATTTAATCCTTTACAAATTATAAAGATATAAACTATAAAAAATTAAAATTTTATCTGGTCCCCCCTAAAAATTTGTTCTGGCTTCGCCCCTGTCCATTATATACATGAAATTTGGATTTAATTTATTTTTCACAAATCACTAAAAATGTTATAAGATATAATATTATTTTACATTTGCTTATTGCATACACGAACAATTATAGTTTTCTAACATGAAAATAGATAGATGCATTTATATTTAAAACAAGTATATTTGAACAAAAAATCAAAATTTTATGTATATAATTGAACCAAAATCAAAATGAATTTATATAATTATACTAAATCAAAATTCATATATTACATTGCAAATCGAATCAAAGCTTACACATGTAAAATTGAGATTTATCCCTAATAATGCATGGTACAAAAATAACAATAAAACAAAATGAATACATTAATGCTTCAAAATTTATATAATTCAAGTTATTAATGCATCGATGAACGAACGGATGTCTCCGATTGTATTGTGCAAATTGAAGCGAGTGACCATGCGAGTCCCGTCAACCAACCTATGTTGAATTGAGGTTGATGGTAAACTTTCATCTACAATAAGGCTGGGAGAAGGATTTGGAGAGGACTGGCACTGCTGGTTGGTTTAGGAGGATTGTGGTCTTACGAATCCAACCTCATCTTTTTCATCGGCGGCTCCTCTTCTTCAATATCAACTTTAGCATTTTTATTCCGAATATCACAAATGACATAATCACCGATCTACAATATTTAAGAAGAAATAGTTAGTAATCTCAACCCTAGCTGAACAAAATATATTATTTACGAAATTAATCAAAAATATTTTGATAAAATATGGCTAGGATGAAATAAAGAACCTACTTGTTCATCGTGGTGGTCAACAAGTGAAAACTCATGCATGAGCCAATGCCCTTTTCGGCCTTCGTTGGAACCCGTCACTTTGAAAACAAAAAGTTCCCGCTTCCCGATTTTCTTCTTGCCACACATAATAGGATCGATTTTTTGACCTTTTCATGTCCCACAATAGCTCAATGTTTTTGCATTTACCCTTTTTCTTCAACTTGGTGAAAACGTAAAAAGTTTCAGTTGAAGTCTCATCGAAAATCTTCCACGGCTCTTTACTTTCATCCTCGTAGATTTCGTATTCGGAGATAATATTTTAGGGTAATGATTCACTATTCTAGGGGTGTTCAAATTTCGGTTAAAATCGAATTAACCGACCAAACTGATCTAATTCAATTATGGTAACCGATCTAATTCAGTTGAGATCGGTTAATAATTTTTTGGAAGTTCGGTTAATTAGGTTCGAAATCAGGTAATTAACTGAATTAACTGAACTTAATAATTAATAATACAAATTATATATAGTTTTAATTCAATTAATTCGATCAAATGAACATTATCAATTTATTTTTTTTTGATATGTTTTATACTTGTTTTAACCAAGAAAACAAAAACATATAAATTTTGGTTAATTCGGTTAACCAACCGAATTAACCAAAAAATTTAGTTTCGGTTAATTTTTTTGAAAAAAATTCAATTCATTTAACGGTTAAAGGATTAAAAAATTTAATTAATTCGGTTAATACTAGTCTAGTTCGGTTAACTGACCAGTTAACCGTTTGAACACCCCTGGACTATTCACCTTCTTTGAGAGGTAATGTTAAATGAGCTCAACGTCAGTTGATTCAAACTGATAACCCAAAGAAATCCCCATAATTGATAATCGTAAGTATCAAAATCCATAAGTTGAATATCTGAATGAAAAAAACAGGTAGCTTAAAATTTGGTCTACTCTTATATTAAAGTTCTAAAAACCTAATTAATATGTTGATTAGCATCACAATATAAGTATAGAATAACTTAAAAATATAGTTTTTAAGCACCAATAAAATAATATCACGTTGTCAAATTTTAAAAACATACAAATCACATAAAAAATCACTATATATGGCATTTTCTCTATCTTAATTATACTTTAAGTAAATCACATTAAAATCATTAAAATTTTGAGGAAAACAAATATGTTGGAACTATAGTGAAAAAAAACGGTAACAAAATTAAAAATCCTCAAATAAATAATTAAAAATTAAAAGAAGAGATAAAAGAAAAAAAATTGAAAATAAGAGAAAAAATGAAACCAACAATTTAGAAAAAAAAAAAAAAAACCTTTAGTAGGAAATTGAAAAACTATAGCCTCCACTAATTGTATTATCAAACTATGTTATTTAATTAAAAGTTAAAAAAATACATAAATAATAATTTAAAATGAAAAAAAGGAAAAAATTGACTGCACAAAAATAAAAAAATTAGAAAAAACTAAAAATGATTTAAAAATTATAAAAGAAGAATAGTTGTATTATTTAAAAAAATTAATTATTTTAAGTAATTTAATTAAAGTTAAATTAAATTGAGAAGATAGTAAGTATAGATAAATGTATAAATATATTTTATTTTCTTTAAAATTAATTGATGTGCTCAATATTTTATTAATGTTTAAAAATTATACTTTTTAAGATAATCCTAATATAAATTAAGTATTCATAGTCATAGGCGGCTTAAAGCATTTATTAATAAAACTGTACTTCTCCCGCATTTATAGGAACTATTGTGATGTAATTAATGAACTTTTGATTAAGTGGATAAACCACATATTTTATTATAAAATTATAATTCTGTTTTATTAATAAGGTGATGTATTTACTTATCAAAATATTAATTTTGATTAAATTAGATAAAGTGATGTAATTAATGAACATTCGATGTATTTCTTTGAAAGCCAAGGAGTCTATTAATAACTTGAGCCATAATCTTTGGTGTAATTCGATCCCATTTAACCAGACTCGGCCATCAAAACCTGCTTCTTGTACATAGGAATGGTTCATAATCGTTCAAATTTATGAAAAATCTTCACTCGGTACAATAAGCAGTTATAGTAATGACTATATGGACGAGTTCTATGCAGCCCAAGCTAGAATTTCTGGATTACCACAGAATTGATCAGCCCTGCCTGCTCGACGGTTTGGGTTGGATCAACACCAAGTTTAGGAGGGAATTCCATCATCTGCAATTGATAAATTGTTGCACTTTCAGGTCTAAATGCATCGATGAACGAACGAATGTCCCCAATTGTATTGTGCAAATTGAAGTGAGCGACCATGCGAGTCCCGTCAGCCAACCTAAGCTAAATTGAGGTTGATGGTGAACTTTCTTCTACAACCAGGCCAGGAGAAGGAGTTGGAGCACTGTTGAGAGGACTGGTACTGCTGGTTTGTTCAGGAGTTGCGGAAGTATTGTTGCTACCAACAGACCCGACCCTAGGGTCGTTTAGAGGTGCCGCCTTAGGCCTAAAGCTGAAAGGAATTCAAAATATTATTTTTTAATTTTTAAGGGCCAAAAAAAATGTAAATATTAAAGGTAAATAATATATATATATATCAAGGGTTGCAAATTTGTTTTTTTTAAGGGCTCAAAAATCTTTTTTATCAACTTTTAAAGGAACTAAAATAATTTTTTCTCCAACTTTTAATAAATTTAAAACCTCATTTTTTTTTTGTTTTGACTAGACCCAAAAATGTCAACAGCGGACCTGGTTATGGAGAGTTCTTCCAACACCCTGAAATGTTGTCTGGTGCTTCTTCTTTGGTTCCTGCATGAAAGACAAAACACGGGATTGATATCATCGAGTGGACTTCAAGAATCAGCCAGTTAGTGTTAAATGTTCGTAAGAAAAAGACAGATACATGTCTGAAGAAGGCCTTTTCGATCCCTTCCTAAATTCTATACAATGCTGAAAACAGAGACTTTGTGATTTACAGGGTATTTCTCGTTTCTCTTTTATCAGATTGACATGAACAGGACCTTTTATCAGCACTCTCAAGTTCTTTAGGACACCCGGACTTTCTGATGCTCTGCATCAAGATTCAACCAAGTTATTAATACAACACGAAAAGGTATTCTGAAAACATATAGAATGAAACAAATGTTTGCGAGATGCATGAAACAGAAACGACAAGAATGGAACGCCTAATTAGCATTACCTCTAAGAAATGTGCATTTTCGGGATCATCCAACCTTCTCAGAGGAACATCATTTACAGTGAAGCCATTAGTCCAGAAAACAATGTTGTGAATAACAGTCTGAGGCAGCTGAGGTACAGAAGATACATTTTCCCCTGAATGTAATCTACCGGTTCCAGTAAAACTTGTTGAACTTGACGATGGATTAAGCTGTTCAATTGGCCGTTCTACGGCTCCCAGTTGCCTAGCTTGATTGAAAATCTCATCTACTTCATTATTCTTCGAAGGATCTTGAACAAGCATGCCACTGCAAAATCTTCATTATACTCGATCACCCTTAAGCATTTCATCATATTGAATTATAGGCTTGGTATTTGCTTTAAGTTGAACACCTCGAGAAAGATTAACATAGAAAAGTAAATGGTTTCATCAACAATGAAAAAATGACGAATAGGTATATATAAAAGTTGTCCATGGGTTCCGGCAATCGGCTAAAACTTGAAAGCCAGTATAAAAAATAGGATGGTTTAGACAAAAATATAAGTTTAAAATATAGACTTAAAAAAAATTAAGCCCGTTTTCTAAACGAATCAGGCTTTGTTAAGCTTTTTTTAGCCTGGCCCGCTTAGATATATATCTTTTTAAAATTTATTGAAAAATATTTATTCTAATATATTTAATATATTATATTTTTAAAATTTATTTTATATAATAAAATAAATTTTAAAAAACTTTACTACGAGTGAAGCCAAATAGAATCTAAATTTAACATATATAATTTAAATAAAAATTTAAACTTATTTTTCGAATATCACAGGAATTAAAATGAGTATTTCAACACTCAATGTCAGTGTAACAGTGCAAGTAGAAAATGACAAAACACTGAAACAAGGTACCTTTGTGATGTAATGCATTTAATTATTGGGGTCATAAAATTAATGTTTTTGGGCTATCATTTTCATTAATGTTATTCAATTCAATCAAACCCAGCACAATATTCCCATTTGCCAGCAATTTAGTTTCTCTTAATAATTTTATGGTTAGCCTCACTCTAAAGTTGTTCATTCTTTTTTAAGGAAACACACTCAACCACCTTATGTTTATATAGGATTTTATTTTCTTTTTTGGTAGAATAAATAAGGGTTAAATAGGTAATATGATTATTTTTTTAATTGGTAGAATAAATTTAATCTCTCTATTTTTATTCCAATTTTCAAGGAATTTAGTCACTCTATTTTATAGATTTAAAAATACAAGTTCAATGGTTGAAATAGTAAAATTATTTGGTTAAATTCAGTTTTATTACAATATCAAAATTTTTTGCTACATTACTACTAAGTTAATACTTCTTTTATTTCAAAATATCACCCCATCAAACTTGAAAGATTTTTAATGGTATTAATAACTGGATCTGGATTTAAAAATTTTGAAAAATAAAAAGGACTAAATTCTAAAAAGTAAAAGCTGAATGACTAAATTTCAAATATACGAAAAGCATAGGAACTTAAAACATAATTTAACCTAAAATTAATTTCATTAATGATGTAAGTTATGATTCAGGTTGAAGCAATGAGAATATTTCGCATTAATTTATTAAATGCATTTATCACCAGTTCAAATATGTGAGGAGCCACAAAGATAGGAAAATTTATATTTAAGTGTAGAATATTTTGAGAGAAATATAGGATTAGTGGACCAATTTGGAAGGTTTATTTGATTAATGGGCCAATAGACATAAATATTCACCAAATTCATCAAGGTAGTAGGGAAGGGAATATCAGAAACTTCAATAATTTGTTGCTATTGATGGAAATAGAATTTATCAGATTTGTACCTATCATAATTCATAACAACCAAATCCGTCCTTCAACTTAGATTAATTTTCAATTCAATTGAGGATTTAATAATGACCAAATTAAATAAGTTTATAATTTTATATAAATTGGACCGACTTGGTTAATAATTTGGTCAGTACAATTTTTCTTTTAATTTCATCACTTTCTTAATTAAATTTCCAATTTAATTAATTTGTAATTCTCGATTCAACTAATTAATTCGGTACGGTTATTTTTTCTTAACAAATTAATATTCAATAAAAGTAAAATACTTAAAAGGGTATGATTAATACATTGACGATTTAACCATCATATTTCATGTTCTATTCATATTTAGATCATGTTAAAAAGAATTTCAATCGTGAGATATATATCAATATAAATAACATTTTAGATCAATATGGTAGAGATCGCAACATGTCTATTTACTCTTGATTATAGTTTTATCTAATGTAATCGCTTAACGCTGTCTTTTTCTACAAAAAAAATTAATAGTTGGATTGTTAAAATATCAATCATATAAAACAATTATGAATGCATGTAAAACCTCGTAAATTTTTTTATCACTATAAGTGAATTTCTCCTTATATTTAAAATATATTTATATGTTATTGAAACATGATTTCAATTAGGCTAAATTCATAAAAAAAATTTAAAATTTAATTTTTGTATTGAATTAATGTTAAATTTAATTTAACTCTACTTTGTTACTTTGGATTTCATTATTATCCATTAAAATTTACATTTTTTTTGAGGTCCAATTTACAGGTTTTTATCATCATTGGATCATTGGTTATAATCAATATATTGGAAAGTTATGAACAAAAATTTATTTGAAGAGAAATCCCAAAAGTGTAAATAATATATATTGTTATATTTATATTAATAAAAAAATATATACAATGATTGAATTAAATCATTTTAAATTACATAAAATTATAAACTTATTTAAATATTGACCAGTGTAAATGAAGTATATATACACTTGTATATATAAAATAGGTCTCATATTTGTCCTATTTTATTAATTTAAATTCTTGGTTCAACTCGATGTATCATATGAAATAAACAATATGATTGGAACTTGAAATTAACTTTAATGCAAAATACTAATATTTTGTAATTTTAGAAATAATGTTAGTATTTGTGAATATTTATCTTTTTTAAATTTTTAAATATTTTATAATTTTAATATTATTTGTTGATGTGTCATTTTAAGTAAATAATGTTATGTTAATATGAAGTATAAATGAACTATTACGAGGGATGATACTTCAATATCATAATAAAAAAAATAATGTTTTAGTTAACATTTTTATTAAAAAATCCGACTTTTTCTAAAAGGAAAATGATCAAATTTAACTAAAAAAAATTAAATTAACAAAAGATGCAAACATTGAGTACTAAATTTGATATTATATTTAAAAAAGGAATTTTTTTAGAGTTAAACTACACCATTAGTTGACTAAATTATAGATAAGTTTTCGTTTTTGTCACTTAACTAAAATAATTATAATTTGACCACTAAACTATTTAAAAGTTTTTATTTAAATTATTAAATTATTTAAAAAAATTTATTTAATTTTTTTCATAAAAAAGTTCCACTAACGAGTTCTAACCAACAATTCGACGAATGAAAAATCCATGAAGAAAATTATAAAACATCAATTTTAACATCTATATAATTAGATTGTAACTTTTGAATAGTTAAGCTACTAAATTGAAAATTTTCTAGTTAACTTACAGTTTACTCTTTTTTTTTACTCTTTTAGCTCGCAAAGCGAAGCTTTTTGAAAATATTGAAAAGGAACAGCAATGGTGACAAAGACACTACCTCTTTCGAAAGAAAGAAGATCGATATCCAGAAAGGCATTTGAAATGTGGTGAGTGCATTTTATGCCGGCCCCCCACCTTTTTTCCATTGACGTTTTCTCACACCCAACAGAAACAAACTACCCAACAACGCGGGAATCCCCCTCTGCCATTTCTTCTCTTTTTCATTTATTTCTCTTTGTGTCGTGCCGGCCTCAACTGCTACCCAATCCAAAACTTGTCAATAACCCTTTTTTTTATTTGTTGTTTTCCATTTGGGTTTTGTTCTTTCTAAGTGCCCATTAGCTCACTTTCTTTTAAAACCAACTCTTTTTAACAATACCCAGTTTCAGATTCTTTTTTCACTCTGACAATGGCTACAACAAGTTCTGGTTTGAGACCAGCACAAAGGGCTGAAAGGCAAAGAGTTTCTCAACAAGGTCTTATCCATGGTGGGAATTCATTAACGAGAAGTTTAAATAATGGCCAAAACTCTCTTCGCTCAAGTGATACCAGACCTCTTCATTTTCCTCCTGCTCCTACTTCTAGACGTTCAGTTACTCCAAATTCTCGTTCTCACTCCAGGGACTTTGATGATGATAATGGTTGTTTTTCCCCTCTGTCTTTTAATTTGCTTCATTTTTTACTTAAAAGTTTCAGTTTTACTTTTTGGTGTGCTGTTTTGCTTGCTTCTGTTTGAAGGTCTGAATTTGTTTGGGGGGTGGGGTGGAGTTTGCTTTTGGCTTCCTTAAAATGGGTTTATTCTCGAGTTTCATTTTGACTTTGGTGGACTAATAATAATGACCGGTTATTTGTTTGTTGCTCTTATGCTTGTTTGATCTCAAGTTTTGGCTCTTATAATCATAGTTTCATAGTCAAATCATAAACAGGGGAAATATTTGGCTATTGATTTCCTACTCTTGGCCTTTCTCATTTGTACACAGAAAAAGAAAAGCTTTCAGAACTTACATGGGTAATATGAAAAATGTAGGAACTATTCTTGGTGTGTTTTTTTTTTTTTTTGGGGGGGGGGGGGGAATGATGTAAATGAAGCCAGGCTAAAAACGTGAAAATTTGGGGGTCTACTTGGATGATGTCAAGGTTTTCTGGCTAAAATGTGAAATTGGACTATCAAGTATCAACATTTGTCTTCAGCTTAATGATCTGCATTACTGTTAGGAATTTAATTTCATTTTAAGACAAGATGAAATTTTTTCCA
The DNA here is from genome assembly GCA_025698465.1 of Gossypium longicalyx. Classification (NCBI taxonomy): domain Eukaryota; kingdom Viridiplantae; phylum Streptophyta; class Magnoliopsida; order Malvales; family Malvaceae; genus Gossypium; species Gossypium longicalyx. Next base: position 8,199,808 of record CM047004.1, read on the forward strand.
AAGAATCATGCATTCAAGGGTTTTCTTTTCTTTTCTTTTTGGCTTAGAGTTTACAATATCTTTTAGTTTTTATTCTGGAAACTTTAAATAAGGGGGAATAATTTTGCATTGGAATAATTTTGGATATAATTTGTTTGAGCAAGGCTGAATTATTTGAAAACATGATTTTAAGATATGGGCTTAATAAAAAAGTCCTTGCTTTATTGAAGGATGAAACCTGCTACTAACTGTCATTTGATTAATGTATTTTTCTGAAATGTCCTTTGATTCTGTACCTGGTTTATAGATCCTGGGAGGGTGAGAGTTGCTGTAAGACTTCGACCAAGAAATGCTGAGGATCTTCTTTCAGATGCCGATTTTGCTGATTGTGTTGAATTGCAACCCGAGGTATTAACAAATTCACAACTCTTTTTTGACATTGTTGTAAATTATCAAAGCATGTTTTCTTTCTGGTTCATAGCATGATTTCATGGTTTTTTGTCATATCTAAGTTGATCCTGCAGCATTTCTCTTGTTTTTGCAATATTCATTGACTTCCCATTTGGGGCCTCCACTGGAATCATAGATTGATGGTTTCTTATTTATGTTGTTCGGTGCAATGTAGCTGAAGCGTTTAAAGTTGCGTAAAAACAACTGGAGTTCTGAATCTTACAAATTTGATGAAGTCTTCACGGGAACTGCTTCTCAGAAGCGAGTTTATGAAGTTGTTGCAAAACCTGTGGTCGAGGTGAGTGAGAAACATCTTAAGTGGTAGAGGTTTTCTTCAACCAGATGATACCTATTGCTTGTTCATTCTTCAATGCTCTCTCCATGTGTGTCACTTAACCCCCTAATTATGTTTGCATTTTCATCTTAAAATTGGTTGCTTTGAAGCCATTGTTTCTGCCTTCTAAGATTGTTTAGTTTATATTTAATCTTTTTGGTTGATTTAATATGTTTTTGCAGAGTGTATTGAGTGGTTATAATGGGACAGTTATGGCCTATGGTCAAACAGGCACTGGTAAAACTTTTACACTTGGCAGACTTGGTAAAGATGATGCATCTGAACGTGGTATTATGGTTAGAGCTCTAGAGGACATAGTGGCCAACGTATCTCTTGCTTCCGATACTGTGGAAATCTCATATTTGCAGGTAAGATTCATATTGCGTTCTTTTGTATGATCGTTTGTAGGCACTTGTCTCATGGTTGTTGATTAAATTTACTGTTGAGGTGTGTTTTCTTCCTCAACCTATAGCTAATGTATTAGTTTTGAGTTGAATTTATCATTTGGTGCTTTATCTACTAGATAGGCATGGTTGGGTTTTGTTGTTTGGACCTTTTTGATTTAGTATTTAGCCACATGACAGTTATACTGGATGAAAACAAACTAATATACTAGTGATATGGAGAGAAACATGATATAGTCTATTGAGACTTGTACACAACAAAGAAGTAGCAAACAACAATAATTAAGCGAAGACAGCACTGTATTCAGCTACCAGGCTTCAGAATCAAGATCCTAAAATGTGTATAAATATGGCATAATAAGTTGATGAAAATGGAAAGCATGAGCCCCATTTGGCTCTTCATTGTCAGTCTAAGGTTCCGTTTACCACCGAGGTTGAAAAGTGCTTTTCAACCCCAATCATGATTTCAAACCAAAAATAATGTAAACAAGGAGTTCTTCTAGCCAAACCATGTTTTTAAAATGAGATTTTAACCGAAGCAAAAAGCTAAAATTTTTAGCTTTTGGCTGAACTTAATTTCTTATCCTCATTAAAGAAGTCCAACATTTCTTCTACTTTACATGTCTAAAATGGACATTTTATTTGTTCAAAAGTACTTTTTGACAGCAATAGCAAGCACTGTCAAAATTTTCAAAAGTTCTTTATCACAACACTTTTCAACCTCAATGGTAAACTGGCCCTAAGAACCCTAAAATATTTAGTCAATTTCTTTCTGCATTATCTGAAATATCTCTTCGTCAACTGAAAACACAATACATTCAAGTGCCTTGTTGGTAGATTGAGTTTTGGTTGGTATCTACATTGAAAACAATGCAAAATTCAGTAAAAAGTTTGTGAAGTTTACAGCAAGTATGCTTACGGAAAAACTCAGAAATTCAAAAGAACACTAATTGGATGAAGGACCCTACCATACCTTATTCACCTTTATGGTAATATTACAATTAGCATATTTATGGTGCCAAAGCTTATGGAAATTTTGCTTATCCATGTTTTAGAGGATGGCTCAGCAGATGACATTATTTGGATCAATAGCTTGTGTCTGCATCAGTCTTTTTTTCTCTAGTAATCTTTTAATAGTTAATTATGGAGACACACACAGACACTTTTATTTATTAGTCAAAAGCAAACTAAATTGTTAACCATTGACCAGATATTTTACCAGACTGTTTGTGCAGTGATTGGTTGTTGGAAATTTCCTAGGTCACCAGCCTTTAAACTATTATTTTGTGTGCCTTCTCTAGTTATATTGATAGAAATTTTTGGATGAACTGATTGCTCTTTTAATTTAGTGTTTTAATTTTTATAATCCAGTTGTATATGGAATCTATACAAGATCTGCTTGCACCTGAAAAGACAAATATCACTATTAATGAGGACCCCAAGACTGGGGAAGTATCATTGCCTGGTGCTGTCACAGTTAAGGTCCAAGATCTTGATCATTTTATAGAGCTATTGCAAATTGGTGAGGGAAATCGCCATGCAGCTAATACAAAGCTAAATACAGAATCTTCACGTAGCCATGCAATTCTAATGGTAGGCATTCGCTAGAACTTGGTACTCTGGAAAGAAATGTTAGAAAAAAGGTACAAAACGGATCCTGAACTCATTTATCTCGTAGGTGTATATCCGGAGGTCTGTCCCTGAAAAAGTGGAAGATGATATTAACTCTCAAGATAGGAAAACAAAAAGCAATTTGCCTCTGGTTAGGAAAAGCAAGTTGCTGATTGTGGATCTTGCAGGTTCTGAAAGATTAGACAAATCAGGTATGTTCTTGATGGTTTCTATTTCCATTTAGAGGACTAGATGTATGCTTCAAACACGTATCGCCATTATCTTTTTTAGTTTTATTTTTGTACAGTGTCTTATACTCCAGTTATGTATATGTTTCTTGAGTAGAGTAAAAGTTTTACATAACTGGTTTCCAATATGGAAAATTAGTTGATCCACCATTAGGGCTAGTAGGGGGATATGTGTTTAAAAAAACTTGTTAATCCCACTTGTGGAGTAAAAAAGCTCTACCAGCTGTATATAGGAAATGGACTCTTCCTATGTATCTTGTTTCTCTGAGTGTTAACAGCTGAAAGTAGGAGCATAATTTTATCGGATCATCCTTCAAAAACTTGCCTAACTGTTTATCCATGTTACAGGCAGTGAAGGTCTTTTGCTTGAAGAGGCTAAGTTTATTAATCTCTCTCTTACTTCGCTGGGAAAATGCATAAATGCATTAGCCGAGAATAGTCCACATATACCTACGAGGGATTCTAAACTTACAAGATTGCTTCGTGATTCTTTTGGAGGTTAGTAAGGAACTCTTTACTTTATGATTTGTCTTTTTGTTTCTAGTAATACCTTTATCAAAACCTGAAGGTTTTGAAGTAGAACATTCTATCAGTGACGTCTATCATCTCTCACACTAATATCACTGTTTCTACATTTTTCATGGTATTGTAATATGATTAATAGATGTATATATCAGTTGGTTTTCTTAATTAATAGGTTTATGACTTGATAAATTATTCTGTATTGTACTTTACTGGATATCTTTCAAAGGATGCTTATCTTTAGATTAAGTAAGCTTATTCTGCATGCACTATTAGTCTTTTAATTGTAATATGCTTGCTCGTTTTATCTTCAAATGTTCTTATGAGATTCATATGTAAATGGATAGGCTCTGCAAGGACTTCACTTATAATAACAATTGGGCCATCTTCACGACATCATGCAGAGACCACTAGCACAATAATGTTTGGGCAGCGGGTGAGTATATGATGAATATTGCGATTTAGATGTTGAGGATCTCCAGTTGAATGCATACTATGTTATGTTTAATCATCAACAAACCTCTCTTTCCCCCTTGTTTCTTTTGTGCATCTGCTCTGCATTATAGTTAAATGCTTGAACCATTAATTTTGATGAAGACAATGCATTATATGTTTTTCCTTACGCATCCTAATGTCTTGTTTTTGCAGGCTATGAAAATAGTAAATGTGGTAAAGCTTAAAGAAGAGTTTGATTATGAAAGTTTATGCCGAAAGCTTGAGACTCAAGTAGACCATCTTACTGCTGAAATCGATAGGCAACAGAAATTGAGGGAGAGTGAAAAATATGATTTAGAAAAACGACTGCGGGATTGTCATGATTCTTTAAATGAGACAAGAAAGAATCTAGTCACAAGGTCTGAGGTAGTTTTCTTTCCTGCTTTACTCAACTAATTATAATTAATATTCGATCTGAAAATGGTTTCCTGGCCTTTTTCTAACTTTTCATCTCTTAAATCGCATTACTATCTTGTCGTGTTTGGATCCAATATGCATCTAAATGTTGGTATAATTCTATTTTTTCTTAAATTTGTAATATTTTAATATTCTTTTGCAGTTTTTAGAGCAGAAAAATACTCGCTTGGAGTTGGACATTGAAGAGGCTTTAGCTGAATTAAACTGCCAGAAAGATCAGAACTCTTTGTTGGAAGATAAAATTGCAGACTTGGAAATGAGTTTAAAACAGAACAAGGTAATTGTCTTTGATAAATATTTGCTATGGCTGTTTTTCCATGCATTAAGGTTATATGATTCAAGCAAGTCTTCTTGTCAGTAGCATTCCAGTGGATCTCTAAGTCTGTAAAAGTCTTTCTCATAATGTTATGGTCTTCAAGAATAGCCTTACTTTGTAGCAAGAATCTTGATCAGTGGTGGGTGTAAACAGCTTTGATTTATATCTACACATGATATCATGTGAAAGTTTTCGCTCTACATTAATTCTAAGGATGCAAATGGACAATTGAGCTAAATATATTTATGGTGTTCTTTATATTAATAATTTTTATTATCCAGAAAACAAGAGTATTTATGCTGTTCTTTTGGTTGTTAGTAGCAAAATCAGCTGGAAAATTGTACATACCAGAAAGTACTAGCCGATACCACTCAGATGTATGAGAAAAAGATAGCTGAGTTGATGAAGCAGCTAGAAGTTGAGCGAGCCAAGTCTGAAAGTGCTGAAGAACAGTTAGATGCAATGAAAAAGCTTTCAGATGAGCATAAAAAATTGATTCAGGTTAGTGGTCCTAACTTTTGTTTCATCATTCTTTCTGTGAATTATTATTGTTTTCTATTTCACTGATTCCTCAAATTCAATTTTGTAAAGATTATGCAAACCCTGAATATATATTCTTCTTGCTAATAGCATCATGAGATGGAGAATTCTAAATATCAGAGGGCTCTTGCTGACAATACTCAGATGTATGAAATGAAAATCACGGAGTTAACTAAGCAATTAGAGGACGAGCACACCAGGTTTGAAGGTGCACAAGAACAACTAGATTTGGCAAACATGCTGCTAGCAGATTATCAGAACTCGACGCAGGTTAAGCTTCTTCCAAAAATGAAATGTGAAATGATCTTTTGTCCCCCAAAAACAAAATTTCTCCTTACAATCTAATTGCTTTAACAGTACAATATCCTCTTATTCTCTGCCTTTCCTAGGTCTGCTTATATTTTATTTGTTATCATCACTTTTTAACAATTATATTACTCAATCGGCCTTTTTATTTTGGGGTGCATCTCAACTTTCGGGCATATATCCTTACACTGCCAAATATTGTTTATCTGCCTGCCATTTTCTTTACCTGAAACCTCAGTAGTCTGTCTGTATTAGACAACATAGATTCACATTTCAATCTGTTTCTGGCCCTTGGAGAGAGTCAGATGCTCCATGCCATTGCTAATTCCGTGAATTTATCTTGTTGTCTTTGTTACATATTTTGATTACTAAAGCAGTCTAGTCTTTTTGAGCAGTTAAACATTCCTGGAATGCCTTTCCTTACATTATTCTGCTGCAGATAACTTACCAGCTTTCTTAGAAGTTATTCAGTTTCTGAACTCTTTTTGCACTTTTGTTTTTCATGATCTCCAGGAGCAGGAAGAAACCAGTGAACTGAGATTCAAGTTAGAAGAAATGTATCGGCTTCATGAATCTACTGTAAATGAACTACAATCCCTGAAAGCAGAATTTAAAGATCAGATCCAAGAGAAGGTATGATTGGTCATGCATATGCCGGTATGCATAACTTTTAGTTCAAGTTTTGTTCAAACATCCAGCAGCTGTGAACTATAGGCCTGAAGTTCTAGCCTTAATGCTTTTTTCTCTGAAATAAATTGGTTTTCCTAGGAAGCAATTAGTGAAAAGCTTTATGCTGTTCAAGAAAAATTATCGGCAGAAGAAAAAAGGAGGAAGGCTATTGAGCTTGAGCTTGTAAATCTTAAAAAAGGTGCGCCCGAAGGAGATAAACATTTTGAGGTAAGTTGTTTGTACGTTTTTTACATCATGTCAATTATTATTTCTTTATAGTATTATAATATCAAGTTTTGCAGGATAAGAAATCATACGTGAAGGAAAATATCAGAGGAACTTCAGTGTTAGGTACCTCAGCAAGCCTCAATAAGTCAGGCACATTAAGGGTCACGCAGTGTGCTCAGAGGGCTACAATTGCAAAGATATGTGAAGAAGGTAAGACTTCTGCTGTAATAAAATCGTATATCATCAAAATATTTCTCCTAGTTGATGAGCAATCTTGATTTAGATGTTTTTGGCTCTTAAATGCAGTCGGACTTCAAAAGATAATACAATTGTTAACTTCTGAAGACTCGGATGTGCAAATCCATGCTGTGAAAGTGATAGCCAATCTTGCTGCTGAAGGTGGAGTTCAATATGACTACTGGATTTGAATAAAATGCTTTCATTCTTTTTGCCTTGCTTGGACAATCCTCTGATGGAATTGTGTTTTTGGATTGATTTTAATGCGTGGCTATTTCCGGTCTCTTTTTTCATCTCTGCATCTTTTTGTTCCTTATGTGCTTTGAAAGTTTAAATCATTTCTCCCGAGTTGATTATGGTTTTATATACTGCAGATGTTAACCAGGAGTCTATCGTGGAGGAAGGCGGTTTAGATGCCCTGCTTACGATGTTGAGATCATCTCAAAATGCTACTATACTTAGAGTGGCTTCTGGGGCCATTGCTAATCTGGCAATGAATGGTAATTGTAAATTACTATCTTCCGTTGGCATATTATTCACTCCGAATCTGGCAATTGGTTATCAATGATGGATTCAAATTGAACTCTTTTCCGTTTTCTAAACATTTCCACATAATATCTTTTATTGTTATAAATGGCAACACTTTTTCGTATGAAGAATTAGCTCACATGCATATCACCACTTTCATATCCAGAAGTACCTTTACAAGAAAATCTCAGGATGTACCATGGTTTAATATGCAAATAAATATAGTTTTTCACTCCAAAGTCAATCATCTCATTGATGCATTTTCTCCATGCTGAGATGTTTAAATCCTCCATAATGTTTAGAGACTTCCTATGTTAACCTGTTTCTGAATCATTCTCAGAGATGAATCAAGGTCTAATAATGAGCAGAGGAGGTGCTAAGTTACTAGCAAAGACGGCTTCTGGGACAGATGATCCGCAAACTCTTAGAATGGTTGCCGGTGCACTTGCCAATTTATGTGGAAATGGTATGCCTTTTTTCATGTACACTATGGATTTCTTTTGATTGTGGCTGAAGCCGAGACATTAACCAGTTAGTCATACCAATTGGAATTTAGGAACTGTTTTGTTCAAACTGTAGTTTCCTTCAACCGTAGAATCCATCTCGCAACTTAATGTTTCGCAATGTACCTGATACACATTAAGATAACTGATCTTATCGAAACGGGAAGTTTAAGCCCTCATCTTGATTTATGCTGTTCATTTTGGATGTTTTCGTCATTCAACAGAAAAACTACACACAATGCTAAAAGAAGATGGAGGAATCAAGGCAATGTTGGGAATGGTTAGAACCGGGAATAATGATGTGGTTGCGCAGGTTGCTAGAGGACTGGCTAACTTCGCTAAATGCGAATCCCGAGCAATGGTTCAAGGTTCATCCATGTCTCTGAAGTTTGATAGCCTATGTAGGTTATCTACTCTTCATAATTCTAACGAACTTTGGTCGCTGCAGGACATCGCAAAGGCCGTTCACTTCTAATGGAAGATTGTGCACTTGAATGGTTGATTGACAACTGTAACACCACATCGGCTTCAACCCGACGTCACATTGAGCTGGCACTTTCTCATTTAGCACAAAATGGTAAGGGCCTAGGGCCAAAATTTGATACAAAAAACGTACTTCACTAAAATCTGATTCCAGTCTTTCTCATTCTTGGATTATAAACTGTAAGGGCCAAAATTTTCATGGCTGAAACTTATCAGTTTCTTTTAATGCTGACTTCTTAATCTGCTGCCTCTTGTAGAGGACAATGCCGGGGATTTTATATCGAGTGGAGCATTACAAGAGCTTCAACGGATATCAAATGAATCAAGCAGAGAGGATATCCGCAACTTGGCAAAGAAGATGCTGAAATCAAACCCTGTGTTTCAGGGTGAGATGCGTTTAGGACAGCAGTAAGATGTACATACAGTATGAACCTTACAATTTGTTTATGTATTCTCTAATTTACTATATTTCTATTAGGGGTAGTAGCTTCCACCTTAAGTTATTAATATATATCATCAAATAACTTCAATCCATCAGCTCAAGATGACATTAAACATTCAGTCGGTTCGATTTTAAAAATTCAGAAAATTGAACAAACTCCTTGAGCATGAAGAACCGGTCATATTCATTGATCTTAAACCTTAAAACTGAAATGAAAGATCCAAATTGTCATGAAAGAACTTTCAGAACTTTCTATTTTGATTCGGCAATACAATCTGACTGTTACTTAAGAATGTTGAGATCACATGTTGAAAGCTCATTTGCAGGAAAACGGTGAACATTTAGTATATCACTATGGAGATATGGCGGGGCAATGCATCACTTAAAATAGAACAAAAGTGTGAAAAGGGAATAAGTTTGATCGATATACACAGGCATTTCTTCTTTGAGCAGGGCTTCTTGCCCCATGTCTTACCTACAAGGTACTATGGTAGGCACTAGCAGGTTCCAGGGCAAATAGACTTGGCTCTGGCTGCTTGTCAATGGCTTCAAAACCTTTCAAAGATGTGATCTCACCTTGAAAGAACACGCTGAACTGCAGCAGCAACTTCACTACCTATACATTTCAAAGCAACATTAGACAGTTTGAATCACATCTTTAGGTGTCAAATAACACCTAAACCTATGCAACTAGGGAGAGGAAATATTGAGTATAACATCTATTCAACATTAAAAACTATGTAACCCTAAAAGATCCTCCAAATATATGAAATAGACATACCTTTGTCATCTGCATATCCGTTTTTGATGATCACAGTTTGAGTAGCATAGGTCTAAAGTGTTTAGTCAACAGCATTAGACAAGTGTATTACCTAGTAAAAATGAAACAGAAGGAATGCCAAAAACAGACCAAACAATAAAATAATGGGAATGAAAAAGCACTTGATTGATCCAGGAATAAGATTAGTATCTGACAAATGTTATAAGAATGGTACAAGATTTAGATCCTTGTTGTTGCCCTTTAGCATTCGGAAACATATCGTAGAAACCTGCATGAAATATGTAAATCAATAAATGCTTTCTGTCAGAAAATTTATGATGACAACTAAATAAGCCAATCGAATATCGGTTAATCATTTAGGAAGAGACTACAATCAAATAAACATGCCAATGGTGCTCTTAGCCTGTATTGTAATGTTATGCACCATGCTTGACACAGAAAAGGTACCTTGGAATTTAACAAGCTAACTTTCTCGACTTAGCTAATGCAATTAAGTTGTCAAACTTTGAGCCATTGAAGAGAATAAAGCATAGCACTATCAAAATGTGAGACATTGTTAGAAAACAGCAAATTCATCGAGATAAGAGTTTACCTTTTGAGAGTAAGAAGTCCTCATCTTGGTCAACAGGCTCTCCGTATTAAATACTAGTTTGAAACAAGAAAAATCATATTGCAACATTATGTAAATTCAATACTGTAGGGCATATCATTCAAAGTTAAAATGGTATAAAAATTCTCAGAATTGTTTACAGGAATTTTATTTGTAAACCTTGTATAAACTAATGTAAAATTTGCTAACAAGGAACATAGAACCTATGGTTAAGTATGAGTTTGAACATTTGCTAGAAGCCGGGTGAGTTTACTTAGAGTTTCACGAGCAGATACAGTATCTGGATGATCCTCACCACAGATTGAAGTTCTAATAAAAATAGCTTTCCTAATTAGGTCATCCCCTATGTCAAATTGCCCCCCTCTTAGCAGTAACTTGGCCCTAGTTTCGAGCACAGTGGCTCTTGATAATGCCAAGTCCTGCCAAAGACAAGGATTCAATTGAGCATTAGTTTTGATGGGCCTCCAACAAAGTGATTTGTCCAACCACTTCTCGACTGGGGTAACAAATGCCTGGTCTGCTACCTCCAACGCATTGGTGCATAGCTGGAGCAGTTCAAGAGCAGGTCTGCATCTAGAGAATGTAATGAATGTCCGAATTGCAAGAGGCAAAATCACTTCTTTGACAAGGTATAACAGTTCCGAGACCCTAAGTTCAACAACTATCGGATCATTACCAAATCCAAATAGCAAGAAACATGCTGCCCATATATGTTCCGAGTGGAGGGATAGAGATCCACGACTAACAACAGCTTGAACCATGGCATGTGCAACACCAGTAAGTCCTCTCTTCCGAGCATAAACCTTGATGAGCTCATTGAAATGGACATAACCGTCCTTGGTACTACTTCGTGCAATGTTGAATCTCAGCAACATGGAAGATGCTTCTGTTTCGGATCTCTTGGAGTATGATGAAGAAAAACCACATGTCAGGGAACGCAATACTTTTCTCCAAAAACAGGTTCTTTTATGTTTCTCGGGTATCTTGCGAGCAGCTAGGGCTAACAGGGAAACTGGAATGGCAGCAGGAGCAAACCAACCACTCACCAGGACCATTCTTGTCGCTAAGCTCCTTGGTCCATCGGCATGATCAAATATGGAAAAACATACCTCAAAGAGTTGGAGAAGGAAAGTGTTTTTCCTCAACGAGTGAGCCTCCCTACCACTCAATGAAATGTCTCTCAAAGGTATACGATTGATAGTATCCAGTAGCCGGCTCGGATTTATCGGTAGCTCAGATAGAATGGCGCCTACAATTGCAAGGCCCAAAGTCAGCCTTCCAACTTTCTCCTCAATAGTCCTCAGCACATCAATCTCTGCAATAGGGTACTCTTTTGCACTTACCTGCATTAATGACATAGCCTCTACTGCAGACAAGTATGAGAGTTTTAAAGGTTCCAGATTCATTACACGTGGAAGCCGAGTGGATATCAGAATGTGGGTCTCTCCTCCAAAACGAGGAAGAAGATCCATTATGAGCTTTTGATCCCACCAATCCTTTTCACTCTCTAAATTATCAATCACTACCAGAAAAGGTATGTTTCTCATTAGCTCTTTCCGGATTCTAGAAATGGCAGCCTCTTCCTGCTCATCGAAGCTTTTCATCTTGCTTTTGTCTATGCAATTTTCGACCCTAACATCAACCTCTAAAAGAGATCGGAGATTTAGATAATTCTGCCTAATATACCGGCTTTCCCCTCCTATCCATAGAACCATCTTATACCTCTGGTGATATCTGTAGGCAAAATCCAGAAGAAGCTCTGTCTTCCCTATTCCCGAGTCCCCAGTTACACAGGCAATGCCCTTTCCGTATACAATTTTTGCTGATTTCTTTCTCCGTGAAGTCCATCCACCACCTTTAGGTCTTTGATTCTGTTGCCTTTCAGTGCTTTGCATCTCAATCTCCTTTTCCGACTCTTTCCAAATGACTGGTTCTTTACCCTTCCTACTGCCACTCCCCCACTGTCGTTTCCTGAGTCTTTCCTCTACCAAACTGCTCTTGCTCCAGCCAATCATCAAATTCTTTCTCTTAGATCGAGCTTTGAGCTCAAAATAATCTCTTTCCGTTTCTCCGCTAATGTCACCAAAAAGTATAAACTCTAGCTCGGACAATTCTTTCTTCCTGCCAACAAAGTTCTCATTTCGAGGAAATGGGAATTCCTCTTTTTCTACCTTTTCTCTCCACTTCATCATTTGCTCTACAACACTTCGTCTTCCTAACCGCATTGCCAAAAGTGTAACAGCTCGCGATATGCAGTCTCTCCAACTACCGTCTTGAGCTTCCAATTTCCATTCATCAACTCGAAAGAGGCCATTAACAGCTTCCTTCCATTCCTTCTCCAACCCTCCATACAAAAACCATAATTCACCCCCGTGTTTTTCCCACAGTTCTCCCCTCTTCTCAACTATATCCCGGACGAGACAATCACTGGGACTCAAATCAAAATAGATTGGCACCAAAATTTTCTTGCTTGAAAAAAATCTAAGCTCCTCAATAGTATATGGATTCTTGAAAGACTTCCTCGTTAGAATTACAACCCCGAAGGAAGAAACATCCATTGCCTTCTCCATAAGTCCAAGCTTACGAGAACTCCTAAACCGAGCTCTATCAGATACAAAACAACTCATCCCTTGAAGTTCCAGCTCAGCACGGAGCCAATTTGCAAATCTTTGTAAGGAAGGTTTTCGACCATGCAAACCTATGTAAATGTCATAGCTTCTATTTCTGTTAGAAGATAATGATATCGGAACCGGGGAAAATGACATGTCGTGGCTTCTCATTTGCTTTCTGTGCTTTGCTATAAGGTCATAGTAACCGTTGTCACCTACATGACCATAACTAGATAAGGTGCCATTGGAGACAACATGGTCGGACTTCCGGAAGTCACTTGAAATACAAGCAGTAGGTTCCAATTTCATATCTGGCAAATCAAACCGAGCATTTCCGTGGCATTCAGTCCCCTGAATTCCGGAACAGGAACTTGGAGGATCAGCACTTAAATTAGCACTATCACATTGAGCATCAGACCTTGTTGATTCTGAAAACTGACAGGTTGATGATCTAGGAGAGAAGAACGGTGATTGGTTCGCAGAAAAGAATACAGACGATGATGATGACATATTTCTAGAGGTTGTCACTGGAAGCGACCCCAACGTGCCGCTATCTTCTTGGAAATCCATATTCAAGGTACTTCCCATCTCCACTAGGTAAATCCCATGAATATAATCAAGGTATAAAAAGTCACTCTGAGATAAAAAGGAATGAAATTAATCATTAGCAAAAGGAGGGTATTACCATAGGAAGACCTGCAATTTTAATTTTAATTTATACACAATTTAATGCTATAAATCCATACCAGTAATGTTTTAGTTGAGAAACATCAATGCCAAAAAAAGAAAGAAAGAAAAAACTTGAAATAACAATTGCAGAAAAAAATTCATATATTTCCAAACGATTCAAGTATTTGGAACACTAAGAACAAAAAAAATCAACCAGCAATGTGTGTTGGAGAAGAAATAAAAAGAAGCAAAATATATGTAATATATGCAATATAACCTAAAGTCTTACAATAATCATATACCTAAAGTCATGAAAGCTAAATACAAGTGTACAACACATAAAGAACAAAGAGGACCCCAAGTTTTGAAAATTTGAAAGATTAAAGAACCAAAAGGGCAATGACTGAAGCATAATCTCAAGACCCTTACAGATCTAAAGAAACTATTAAATATACAAAGAAAGTTTAGATATAAAGACCCACTTCTGAATTTAGTAGAATAAAATAACATTTCCACGGTAATTCAGATCTGAGGAACTTACTTGGCTTCAAACTATGGGTGCCAAACCAATCAAAAAAACCAAATTTAACTTCAACAGACTGCAAAACAAGGGGGCATTTAACAATAAAAATAGTTACCCAAATGAATATTTTTGAAGGCAAAGTTGATAAACTGTTTGAGAATGAAAGAGACAAACACTCACAATATTGCAATCAAGGTAGAGAATGAAAACAATGAAGCTAGCTAAGCTTTTACTATTAAAAGTTAGATTTGATAAAGACCCATTTTTAAAAGCATACTAAACAAAGTAAATGTTTTCATCAATGCCCCCCCCAAAACCAAATTTAACTCAGTAAATTTCAAAGAAATTATATGAACCCAACATAGTGATCCAAAAGCTTTAAAAAAACACATTTGTTTGTTTTCTTTGTCCAATAAAAATGGACCCCTTATTTTCTCTCTCCCTTGTCTATTGAAAATATAGTTCAAATCTAAAACAAGGGCTTTTTTTCCTTTTTCAGTGTCTTTGTCTATGGGTTTTAATTATTGATTGTTTTTCAAAAAGAAGGTGAAGCAGAAGAAGAAGCAGAAGCAGTGAGGTACTGAAGAAAGGGCAAAAATGGGGACCCGAAAGGACGGATCTGACGATATATACGGGTTGGTAGGCTCCATTACAGTTTACACTGCTTCCATTTTTATAGCTCTGAAAAAAAAAAAAACTCTTTTTTGGCTGACAAGAACAAAATCCACTGTGTTTTTCGGCTTTTGGGTTCACATTTAAGCATGGGTTTTTGGTTTTGTCACTGTTGTTGTGGTTATTGTTGTTTGCTGATTCCTCTTCTTCTTCTTCTTCTTATTAATCTTAAAAAGGGATTTGTTTATAAAATTTTATTATGTTTTTTCAATAATTAATATTAGAAAATCTAACATAATAATTACTGGTTTTTTTATGGAATCTAAAAATTTTATTTTTTAATATAAAATATCATTATATAAAATAAGAAATATTTTAAAAAAATCAAAATATCATTTCATAATTTCATGATGATTTTTTTTTTCCTTTTATGATTTTTTCTTCTTTTTGTATTCTTAATGATGATATTGCATGAAGGGATGAGCAAATTGGGTAAAGAAATCCAAAAAGAATCGATTAATTTCAGTTTTTTCGGTTTCGATTCTATTCGATTAAATAATTTAATTTGTATTTATGGAAAAATATATAGTTTTTTTTTATAAATATATCCACATATTCAATTAACATGATTTCACCTAATTTTTGGCATTATTAAATTGTGAAAGTGAAATATGGATAAATCATTATTAATTGATGAGTTTGAGAGAGGGAAATGGCATCACATGACTGCAAACAAAAACAATGGTATTGAGAATTTAATTGAAATTATATTAAAATAAAATGTAATTCAAGTGGTAGATTAAGTATTAGCTTAATTGGTATTAATATTGTTATTAATATAAGAGGACATAAGTTTAAGTACGTTAAAATCATATACATTATTTTTTTATTTAAAAGTTAAAGGAAGAATTATAAGTAATATCAAGCTTTATATTATTCTCTTATACAATAAACCAAAAATCGAAATATAACTAAAAAAAAATTCACACACGATAAAACTTAAACAAAAAAACAACCTAAATATTGCATGACTCGAATATAAATACGTAACTTGTCTTTGTCCAGGCATGCAAGACTTCATTGAGTATGAGGTGATTTTAAAAAGAAAAAATTACTTATATTTTTCTCAAAAAAAGAAGAAGAAGAAGATATTATTTATGATAAGCATAGTTGAAATTATAGTATAAAAAATGTAAAAATGTAAGGTTAAAAAATAAAAAATAGGTAATAAATGAAATGACATGAAGAATGTAAATGCCGCTATAAAAGTAGACATTGAGTTGATAGTTCAATACTTATGATACTGACATTTTTATTTTCAATTATCATATTCATTATGCACCTTCCAAATTTGGTGTCCCCCATCATCATTTTTTATTTTATTTTTATTTATCATTTTATATATTTAAATTATGATTTAATATTTAATAAGCAATCATTTGAGTCTAATTGAATCATTTCCAATTAGAAAAAGAAAAGGAATGAGACATAGAAAAAAATGGGAAATTGTCAAAATTTCAAGTTTCGATTGATCCATATTTCTTGATTTGGGTTGGTGAGATTCATTTTAAATAATTATTTAACAATAAATATTTTCTTAATTGTCAATCACATAAATAATAATATAAATGTATATAATGTTTTTTTATAGAAAAAAACAAATGAGACATTAATTAAAATAGTAAAATTGAAACTTTGAATAAATTCAAGCCTCATTATCTACAATGATTTTTTATAAAATATTTATTTTGAGTATTGATTATTTTTATAAAAAAATTATAAAATTTTTTAATTGAGTTAATATTTAATACAGTTATAATGTAATTATATATTTGAAGTTAGGAGAAAAGATAATTGGTGTTGAAACCTAAACCCATAAGGAAACAAAGGGGTTTTGATTGGGTGTGGTGTTACATGAAACCATGTGGTAGCAACTAGCAAGTGGTACCAACCAAAGGAGTCTTTTGGACTTATGTTCAAACCTCTATTTCAAAATTTCAAAATTAATTTACTCATTTAAATAAATTATAGCAATCCTTTTGGTAATCATTTCTTATTATTCCCACCAACAATTAAACACCCTTATTTTATCACATTTTTTTAGATTAGTATTTGATACAAAAATCATCTATTATTCTTTTGATGAATAATTTTAAAATAATATATTTTTTTATTTTTAATAGATGATATACACTGTGAGTATACTTGTAATAGTTTATGTCAATGGACCAAAATTATCAACTTTGGGGTAGCTGACAAAACAGTTTCATTTCAGTCACTCAACTTTCGAAAAAGTGACAAAATGGTTACTGATTAACAGTTTCTATTAGGGGGTTAATGGGACCGCTGACATGGCAAGTTAACTTGCCACGTTGGTGAAGCGGCTGAGCGGCTGATGTGGCGGGTTTAGGGAAAAATTGAAGGGTTATGAGTTTAGTTTTAGGGTTAGAAACAGATTAGGATTTAAGGGGTTCAGGGAAAAAAATCAATTTGGGGAAATTTCGATTGTGATTTGGGGTTTTTTAGGGTTGAAATTGATTTGAGAATCGATTAAGAAGGGCTTAGGGTTAAAAATCGTTTCAATAATCGATTAAGAAGGGGACAATTGGTCTTTTTTGTTTGGGGATAAAAGAAGACGAAACCAAAAACCATTCAGTGTTTTTGGTTCTCAGCGACAATGGGTAATAGAAGAGAAGCTAGCAATGTTGTTACATCCACTTTAATAGGTAAGTTGTTGCATTTAGTTTTAAATTTTTTGGATTTCAATGTTGTTATTTCGATTTTAATTTTGGTTTCGATTCTGATTCTGATTTTGATTTCGATTTCTATTTCGATTTTGATTTTAATTTTGAAACACTCACTGATTCTGATTTTGATTTTATTTGTTATTAAAGTGTATGACATATAATGTGTATTGTATGCCATGTGCATGATGTTTATTATTTGTATCTGCTATTGTATGAATGTCATTATCAAACTGATGTTTGTTGTGTAGATCTGCCATTGTTTGTATCCAAGCTGCTATATTGTATGTGGCAAAATCAAAATTTGAATGCCATTATCAAACTGATGTTTGCTGCGTATATTTGCCATTGTTTGTATCCAAGCTGCTATATTGTATGTGGCAAAATCAAAATTTGTTATTTACCTTTTTTATTATACTGGTTATTGTCTGTTATTGTTTGCCATGTGCATGAAAAAAATGGTTGTGTTTGTATTAAATTATTTTTGTATTGGTTGTTGTCTGCCATGTGCATGACAGAAATGGTTATGTTTGTATTAAATTATTAGGTATTTTGTATAGGTTATTCTGACAGAAATGGTTAAAGTGTTTGCCTTTGTCTGCCTTTATTGGTGAGTACTTTGTTTGGCAGGTTTAATTGATGACAATTTTAATGAGAACGAAGAAGACATGTCTGGTAGTGATATGTCTGGTAGTGACATGTCTGGTAGTGATGCATCTGAAAATGATGTGTCTAATAGGATAGATGTTAATTTAGATGGTTTAAACATGGATGGTATAGGAGTAGATGAACTGTGTGATAGTGATGATTCTGGAAGGTTAGTTAGTGCACATGAATCTGACTCAGATGGCCAAAATTGGCTTGAGTTCAACCTAGAGAATGACATGAGTAATCCTAGACTTAAGGTTGGAATTTTTTTAAGTCTAAGGACAATCTAAAAGAAGCTGCCAAGCAGTATAATAGGTTGAACAATTATTTTATTAAGTTTCCCAAAAATGATTTAAAAAGGTTGAAGGCAGTCTGCAGTGAAAAATGTCATTAGTTCATATGGGCTTCTAGGCTAAACCCTAATGACCCTACAGATCAGACTTGGCAAATTAAGAGTTCAAACCTTAATTTGGATAAGTGAATATTATAAAGAAAAATTTATTGTTGATCCTGATTATTCTCTGAAATCATTACAATAAGATGTCAAAAGAGATTTGTGTTGCATAGTTTCACTATCCAAATGTAGGAGGGTTAAACTTAGGGCATTGGAATTAATTGAAGGAGCTCATAAGGCTCAATATGAGAAGATTTATGAGTATTTGTTGGAGGTTAGGACACAAAATGAGGGAACAACAACAATCTGTTATCTGGATAACAGGTTGTTTCAAAGGATGTATGTTTGTCTGCAGGCATGCAAAGGTGGCTATAGGGCTGGTTGTAGGAGGATAGTAGGTTTAGATAGATGTTTCTTAAAGGGCTACTATGGTGGCTACTTGCTTGCAACTGTTGGGATAGATGCAAATAATGGCATCTATCCTCTTGCATATGCTGTTGTTGAAAGTGAAAACTAAGCATCATGGCTTTGGTTCTTTGAGTTGCTTGCAGTAGACTTGGAAATTGCGAGCTCGTACCAAATATCTTTCATGTCTGACAAACAAAAGGTAAAACTCTATTTATTTTTTTTATGTTGTTTCTATTTAGGATTGTCAATGAATTAAACTATTTTTTTTCTAATTGCAGGGACTTTTAGAAGCAATATATATGTTGTTTCCTAATGCAGAAACAAGACACTGTGTTAGACACCTATATGTCAATTTCAAGAAGGCTGGTTTTTGAACAAAAGAATTGAAAGATTTGCTTTGGAAAGCTGCCGGAGCAAGCACAACAAGGGATTTTGATGATGCCATGGATGAACTGAGGAAAACCAGTCAACATGCTTATGATTGGTTGAAGGAAAAGAACCCTACTCACTAGTCAAGGTCTCACTTCTAAATTAGGAGCTATTCTGACATGTTGGTGAATAATCTTTTTGAATCATTTAACAAGGTAAACCCTTATGCTTTATGTTTCTTACTAATCATTAGCAATTCACTAATCATTTATGTTGTTTACTGACAGATGATACTGGAAGCAAGAGGGAAACCTATTCTGACCATGATGGAAACAATAAGGACCAATATTATGTTGCTTATTGTCAAGAAGAAAGAAGAGGCTGACAAATGGAAAAGAATGTTGTGTCCAAAGATCAAGAAAAAGCTGGATGTAAATATAAAAGATTCCTTGAGGTAAAGTTACCATTTTTAATCTTTCTGATGCTTTTATTCTGACTTCATGTTGCCTTTATTTTGACTTTATGTTGCTAGTCACATGCTGTTTTAGTGAATTTTTTTAAAATGCATGCAGTGATTGTTGGTGTGTTGACTATTTCTTAATATGCATGTAGTGAGTATTTTTTTTTATAATATGCATATAGTGACTGTTTTTAGAGGGTGTGTGTATATCATTGTTGGTGGGGTTGCTCAAAAAGTTGTTTTAATGATTAGTTTTTAATCAAGCATGCTGATTGTTTTTTAGGTGTATTCCATCACATGCTGGTGGGGACAAGTACCAGGTTGAATGTGGTCCTGGCAGCCAGCATGTGGTGGACTTAGTTGAGAATTACTGCTCTTGCAGGAATTAGGATCTCACT
Organism: Gossypium longicalyx; assembly: GCA_025698465.1. Lineage (NCBI taxonomy): Eukaryota > Viridiplantae > Streptophyta > Magnoliopsida > Malvales > Malvaceae > Gossypium > Gossypium longicalyx. Next base: position 8,219,745 of record CM047004.1, read on the forward strand.
GGCATCCCTTGCATGCATGCATTGGCTGTCATTCATCTAAAAGATGAGTTCCCAGAGACCTATATACAAACCTGGTACACTAAGCAAACCCAGCTTCAAATTTACTACAACTTTATAAGTCCAGTAAGGGGTCCTAAACAGTGGGCCTCTTTGTCAAACATGTTGCCAATACTGCCTCTTACTCTAAGAAGACCACCTGCTAGACCTACTAAGGTGAGAAGGAAAGAACCTGATGAAACAGAAACAACAGAAAGGTTGAGCAAGAGAGGGGTGGACATGAGGTGCAGTAAATCCAAAAGAATAAGCCACAAGAAGTGGAGTTGCAAAGGGGAAGTTGGCCAAAACATTCCAGTAAGTCATTTGCCTTAAGTTTTTGTATACTTCTGTTTATGAATTTGTTTGACAAATTTCTCTTGTTCCTGTAGGTCAAAAGACATAAAGTTTGTGTCCCAACTCAGCAACAAACTACCCCAATTCAGCAAGAGAGTACCCCAACTCAACAAGCTGCCCAACTCAGTTACGTAGTGCCCCAACTTATCAACAAGCTACCCTAAGAGAAAAATTTCCATTCAAGAGAAGACCAACCACTGTTAGATGGATGCCTCCTACTCAAGGGTCATCCATGACAGACCATTGATGATGATGTGAACAAACCTTATTTTGTTAACTTTTTTAAAATGTGTAAATTTGCCTGATACTGATCTATTAACTTAGGCAGATAAATTTTTTGTAATTTTGCCTATGATTGCTACTGTTGATAAACTTAGGCATATAATCATTGGAATTTTTTGTAAATTTCCCTACAATTCACATTTGTTCACTTGTGTTGAATTGTAGGAAAATTTGGCAATATTTTGCCCCTCATTCCTTTTGTAAACAGTTTGGCGTTTTGACCTTAATATATGAGCATTGATCCATGCTATTTTTGTTATCTCTTATCTTCTAACATATAAGTATTAAAAAACAAATGTGTGAGAATTGAGAAATACACATGTGTTTTTTCATCTATTATCTTTTTCTGCATTTTGAGTATTGAGAAATACATGTGTTTTTCCATCTGTTATCTTTTCTTCTAACCGTTGTAAGCAACAAAAATATTACAAAACAATTTGTAATCAACAAAAATATCCCATTTCAAGTCTTTCAAGTGTTTGTAAACAACAACATCAGCTGGTTAGTCATGTATACCAGCAGTCATGTATAACATATGTTAAGCAACAATACACTAGCAACCATGTATACCAACATAACCAACAATATACCAGCAATAATATTACAAAACATAAGCTGGTTTTCAATGCTAACAACAACAACATAAGCTGATCTTTAAGGTTTAAAAAACAACAACAAAGTTACAAATACAAGCACCAAAAACCAGGTTCTTCTCTCCCTCCTCCTTGTATCCTCCAATGTCTTCACTTTTTTCAAAAGATCCAACAACACAATTTATGATCGGGGCGTCAATGGCGAATCAAACCAGCTGAAAAATTGTCATGGTTTTCGAAATCCAGAGCCAAATTTGTTACACCCAAAAAACCTCCTACCCGGGTTGTTATTGGACCAAGACGTGTTTAACTTGGCTGGGTTTCCACAATAGCACATCGGAATCATTTCAGGCATCTCCATTTTTTCTCTTCTCATTCTTCTTCTTCTTCTTCTTCTTCTTCTTCTTCTTCTTCTTCTTCTTCCCTTTACCCAAGTTTCTTCTCCCTCTAATATTGTAAACACTATAATTATCAGACGGTTTTTTGACACCAACGACGCCGTCAACTGCCATGTCACTTTGCCGTGAGGTCTGTGACGGAAAACGGTAAAAAAAGGACTATTTTGTAACTTTTCGAAAGTTGAGTGACTGAAATGACACCTAAGAGACTGTATTGTCAGCTACCCCAAAATTGAGTGACTGATGATGTAATTTACCCTTTCTTATTATTCCCACCAACAATTAAACACCTTTATTTTATCACACTTTTTTTTATTAGCATTTGATACAAAAATCATCTATTATTCTTTTGATGAATAATTTTAAAATAATATATATTTTTTATTTTTAATAGATCATGTACACTGTGAGTATAATTGTAATAGTTTATGGCAATGGACTAAAATCATCAACTAATTCAATGCATTGGCTATATATACATTCATCCATTTTAAAAGCCTCTTTAGTAAAATTTCTTGTTATCAGTAAAGGATTATTCAATTACCATTCGAAAATTTTTATGGCAAATATATATATTTTAAAGAGTTTATAAATACAATTATAAATAAGTAACTATAATAAAAATTTAGTATGAAATATAACGAGACTGAAAATTAAAATATATTTAGATAAAATTTAGACGTAATAATACTTAAATTTAAAAAATAATTCACTCGTAACATTAATGTAGAGTGAAATTTTTAAAAAACTTCAAATTTAAATTATAAATATATTAAAACATAAGTCTAAGTGGTTATTCTCATCTACTCTGTTGACTATTTAGTAGCTTTTGATTTCTCAAAGCATTTATTAAATTAAGTCCAGTAATTAATATTTCGGGTTCTAAAGGAGTGCCTACCTAGTTTTTGATGTATAAACCAAAGAAATTATTAGGGTTTTTATTTGTTGCAGACTTAGTTGGCTAGAAAAAGATTAGGGTTTTTTTTTTAAATTAAATGCAATGAACTTTGGGGTTTGGGATTGGATGTATATTAATATATGCTAGTAAAAGTTGGACAAGTAGAATTTTCAAATTCAAAAATAAAATAAAATAAAAAGAGAAAGAAAGAAAGAGAAAAATGGTACAATGTGCTTTGAAAATCGTAATTAAAATAGCCAAACCTAAGATCTTATCTCTTTTAAATTTTAAACAAATATTAAATTCAGTGCTCCCATAATTCAAGTTTGTCGCTGAATTTTAAAATGGAAGGAGATTAAATTAAGAAAGGTTGAGCTTTGTATAAAACCAAAAGGATATCCTCAAAAGGTACACCTATAATTCAACTTTTTAATTATGAATGATAATGAAAAATTAGAAGTAATATAGTAAATTATTTGATTTAGTATGCAGGTACAAGATAAGGTTTACTAACCATATTCCAAATGAATTCAAATCCATACATCGCACCGGTCCATTTTGTTTTTAATTATAATAATCTTTTTTTTTATATTTATGTAATTTATTTTGTACGAAGTGAAATGTATTATTTAAAAAAGAATAAATATATAATAATATAGGGTAAACATTACATTTTACATTTTGTAGTAAGAAATAACATGAATAGATATAAATAGGTTGGAATTGTTTATTTACAAGTATAATGGAATTCATACTTAAGCTCCATCTAAATCCGACCCGGGCTGAACGTAGCCTCACTTTTTTATTTGCATTTTTTTTTTTTTTGTCTATCACCAACCATCAACCAAAGAAAGGCAATAATAGAACAAGCCTCAATTTATTGATGGACATGCTGAAAGATAACTTCCATGGAAAAGGCTACGCACCGTTCTATATGCAAGAAAAAGATACGATTTCGGAGGATGAAATTGTCGGTTTTGAGTGCTAACGGGACAAAATTTCTTTCATTCGGTCTTGTGCATCGAGAGGTACCTCTCTTCCGGGAATCTGGACTTTTAGAAGATTAATGTACCTGTCAAAACAACAGCATGATTCAAGGATATACGGATATGCAAAATATTTAGGTCCAACTAGGAGGGGTAGTCGGTGCTACTAACTCTGAAGGTGTAAACAAGTGCTCATGCTCTGTAACGAAGGTGAGCAAGGCCTGCAAGCATGGATAGATCAAATAATTTGGAATGATGAAACTGTTTATTCGATAATCATGAGAAAGGGACTATGAGTTCAGATATCTTGCCTCGGATGTCATATTTAATAGTTCATAATAGGTTCGAACATGCTCTAACTTCTGCTGTGCAGCTTCACTGTCAATTGAAGGGATTGCTGCAAGAGTCTGTAATGGGATTAGAGATTGTAAATCAGAGGATTGATTTGTGCACATAAAACTGGAACTGTAAGCATACATCTGAACATTTAGATTTTTGACAGTTTGACATGGAATGCAAGGATTGATCTTATGTTTCAAACTCTTGGTCAAACATAGCAACAAAGTCAAATCCGAGGCTAATTACAGGTAAGGATTGGGTTGTGACAGCCATGAGCAAGCATAACCTAGATCCTTTTTTCACAAGAATACGTCATCCTTGTCTGACAAGAAAACTAACCGGAAGAAATGAGAAGAGGAGGAAAGGGTGTACGGAAGTAAAGATCTGAGCGAATAACTGGAAAAGGGAATCATCACTGTCTCAGACATCCGAGAACCTAAGAGCTACCAACTATGATTTGTATTAAGCTTTATAGGAAATAGATCATTTTAATTTGAACCACGGAATATACGGTACTATTATTTCAGGAATTAATAAGTGCCTCTTTGCAATTAACAAAGACTGATTGCAATCACTGCACGGATATTATTGCATCCTATGTTGCTTTGACTCTTCATTTGTTGAAAAGTAATCACGTCAGAACACATATCATACGCCTCAAAGAGGGCAGGGACTGAGCTCTAGAATATAACTCAAATCTTACAAAAACTTACAGCGACTGTCTTACAAAAACCCATGATTGACTTGCTGCTGAGCCCAAGTGACATAGGTTTCACCATTAACTTGACAAGATTGGTTTGAACTTAAGGGAAGAACTTAAAAGACTATAAGCTTGACATGAAGGAAACTTGAGACTGGACTCAAAAGACAAGGCAATCCTCTTTATTGGTAATTAACTTATACAACGGACAAACTGCAAAACACACACACACACACATAAATTGGAATATTTTCATATTATTTCAAGCACCTTCAGAGATAAGAAAATCATTCATCCCAGCATCCCATCTGAAAAGAAAGACATACTAACCTGTTCTAGAGCAACTGAATTCCGACATATCTGCTGAACTCCAAACAGGTTGATAGATTTAAAGTCAGCCAAAGCCTAATCAGAAGTATTCTCCCATTGGTAAGAGGAATAAAGTAGGTTCTATTCTATACAAAATAGAAACAAATATAAATAATGCACAAATTATAGACTAAAAGTTAAACTTTGCAATGACCTCCAACCTTAATGGATGCATTTGCAGCAGTACCACATATTCCACCAAATATGTAATTCCGCTTCACTCCAGAAACAAAAGGTGCAATTTCTTCATCCCTGCGTGTTATCTATACATACAGAGAACGAAGAGGAGAAACTTAAATGATGATAGCATTATATTATTCATTGAAAAATCAAGCTTCTGAACCTCTGAAATTGGGGTGCTAATGGAAGATTAAATGCAGGATTAAGATTTTCCAAGCAATCTGATCATTTTTTCTATGCAAAAATAAAGTTCCAAGAAAATAATGCCCAACACTTTTTCACTTCATTTTCTTCACTGACATTGACAAACCCAAGATGCAGCCAAGGATAAGCTGAACGTTAAGAGCCCTTTATATTAAGCCAGAAGCCAAACTCTATCATTCTGCCATGAGGTTTTATGAGGTGTTTTTTTAGCCACTTAGTACGTTAGAACTTTATTCTAACTTAAAGAAGCATGGACTAATGGACAAATTATCCATCGGAAATTTAAAACTGACGTAAGTTTCTGTAAAACTGGCCAATGGAACAAAAATATAATTTGATAAGAGTTGGAGAAAGTGACCTGTGCAGTAAGTGAAATAACAAAATCATCAGGCTCTTCTGCATCTTGGTTTTCCAGGTATTCCCTATGTGTCATTTCCTGTTTGAGCCATAATGCTTAGTTAGTTACAGACTTACTGGTTTTTCAAGTGTTTCTAAATTATGCTATTGTGTCAAAACCTGCAGGTGGAAAATTGTCTCCAACTGCATCTCCACACGTAAAACTTTCAAGCAATCAATTGCTAGTTTTCTGTACTCGTTTGCAGACAACGCCAGATCCCTAGCAGGGGAACTGCTTGTTTGGCTAGGCTTGCCACTCTCCACATTTTGTGGGGACACTTGTACAAGTCTACATGTTGCATTAGATATGTGTAAAATGTAAGAAACAGCAGAAAATTTACGAATAGGAAGTTCTCAAATGCATAGTTGTTTATTATCACATACAAATCTTGCAGAAGCATCTGCTCCTTTAATAACATAAAGTGCAAAAAGATATGCCACTCTTTGTATCTATGTATAGAAGGACAAGAGAAGAAGGAAAAATGTAAAAATATGAAGATACTGATGGCGTAGCGTTTTGATTTTCTTTGAAAGCAAAGCCCCATTTGGTTGCATAGTAAAATTTAGGTTACAAATGTTAATGGCATATCGTGACTCCTCAAATACAATTTAGGTTACAAATGAATCATCAACTTTACCTGGATCTATAAGTACATGACTGAACCACTAAAGTAACAAGCTGCTTGCATAAGGTATTCATAACTCGAGGGTATATGTAGATAAACATTGAGATGCATATTCTGGAAAGCAGGGAGTAGATCCCATGTCTCTTGTCCATATTAATAGCTCCTTATGTCATTATAAAATACTATTTAAAACCCATTGTCACTTTACAAAATTGCTCAATATATCCAAGTACCAACTTAAGTGAGATGGATGAACTTGCCTTTCAATTGAGTCTGCTACATACTCCAATGAATCACTCAAGGATGCCAGCAAAACAATTTTATGGTTATCACGAATTAGGTTCTCCTGCATATGACATGTGGTAAGAGAAAAATGAATAACTTCAACTGATGCTTTGAGAACACAAAATTATATAAAAGATGGCACCTAGGTTTCATTCACAGGTAAAGCTCAAATGCATGATAGATTCGATTCTTTGGAAGATCAAATAGTACATGGCTAGGAAATTTACTCAAAAAGAAATTTCGAACCAGTAGGGCAGAAGTGTCACCAGGCATATGTCTACCTGCCTAATAGGACGCAAATTTAGGAGAAGGTCACTCAGTTCTGATTCAACGTCAATGCTTCCAGCACCAGAAGAATTATTTCTCACATTTGACTGACTAAATGCATTGGGTAAACATGCACTAGCTGGATCAAGTCGCATCAATTTATCAATATCATGCCTCCCAATGATCATGTAACTCTGTTTCTCAAGAACTGCCTGAAATGTTAACAAAAAAGTTTACGAGTGTAAATTGTTGATTACCATATGCATAGTAGCATGGACAAAAATAAAAGTTAGAGACAACTTCTCTATTATATTCTCACTAAAAATGACAGAAAGCATTAATTTATTTGAAAAGCAAACCAAATAGAAAATTTTACCCCTCCCCCCGCATCCTTGCACAAAATTTTCTTCCTTCATAATTTCAGAAAATAGACACACCTAAACTAATTAGAGCTGGTTGACAAAAAAAAATCAACAAAAACTAAAATTATGTTAAAAGCAAACATAAGGACAGACATGCAAACAGAAGAATCCAAACCTCCATGTATGAGGTACGACATCTCTCATATGTTCGTTCGAGAAAAGTTTGCACATACTTCATAAGGTCAGCAGCAAATTTAGGGATTGCTTGAGCCCAACCAAGAACCTAGAGTTTGAGTAAAATTAACTATTAGGAAAAAGGAACAGCTGTAGAAGTAGATGGTCCTGAAGCATGTATGGAATATGTTCAAGACAACAAAGAAAAATGCTGAATAACTTTTACCTGAATATACAAAAGAAAATAAAATGAAGAATCTAATACTCACTTATTGCCAAAAAAAAAAAAAAAGTAATAAAATTATTAGACGGAAAGGAGAGAAAAAATAGTTTATTACAGAAATAAGGACAGGATACACTTGCCTCTTTTGCTAAATAATCAATGGCCAAAAGCCCCTGCAAGACAGGTCGACCCTTCTCAATGGATGAAGCATATGAAGCATGATTATGTGCCCGTGGCCGAAATGCAGCGGGACCTGTAAAAAACATTTCAGGTTAAGAGTTTTAAAGGAGAAACATATATGGAACCAAAACTGGAGCATCGCATATGCAATACAACTGATGTTCATTATTGAACCCCAAATTTCTTAATACAAACCCACTTGTCACAGCATGGTTCTCAATATTCTCTGCTTTCTAAAATGAAATTACTACACTTCAGTACTCAGAAAGATGAACATGCAAATATTCTTCCATCCAATCCTTGTAAATTAGTACTGAGCATTCCACTAATTACATTGCTGCTTTATTTAAACACATTTTAATTATATTGTGCTAACCATCTTTCAGAGTACCGACTAACATTGGTGAAGCAAACCTAGCTCACATCCATCAAACTTAGATCAGACCCCTCCCTATATTTCTTGTGATAGCCATCATAAGATACTGAATATTGAATTACCAACAGTATATGATAATGAAAAATGAGAAAGGTAAACAGAGTTTTCAATCAATCAAGTTGACAGTTAAAGCAATTATAGGGCATGGATTGAAATTTGACAATTAATGCCTTGTGGGACTTAAATGGTTACAGAACTTGCTTGATATAGCTGCTTGTACGCTTTTCCGGTAGTCAACAAACATAGTTGGTAAAAGGTGGTCTTTCACAAAGTTCTCCACAAAGGCTAGCAATCCATCATTCCTGCAATTATAGAAATTTAATGATACAAAAGAACATCAATGACAAATTTACAGCTCACTTGCAAAAGAGTTGTGGCACATAATTTACAAATTTCACCTAGATTTGATGAAATTAACAAAAATTCCTACTTACACACAGCGTGAAATATATTACCACCATGATTTGATTAGTCAAAGCACACATATAATGATCACCATGATCCAATAATATATAACCAGCTTCAAACCAGAAATAATTACCAAAAATTGATATAACTACTGAGAACCTTGGAAAAACTCAAGCAAGCCATTAACCTCATGCAATAAATAATGAAATAAATGCAACAAATAATTCCTACAAAATTAATTATGGAAAAACCTCATCTATAGATATAAGGAGGGGAAACAACTTTCAGTAAAAGAATTAGCACAGATAGTGTTTAAAGATGCCACAGCAAAGAACAAGGATGAAAGCATTTGGAACCTTAATAATTATATCCGTATGATAATACTTATAGAAAGAAAAAGGTTGTATATTTTCCCCCTTCCGCCTCTCACTTTAAACTCAAACATTACAAACAAGAGATTGAAAAAAAGAAGAGCACAGAGTGAAAAATTAAAGGTACTTATATGCTTTGGCTAACAGCTATCCTTTAAAGACTTATCATATCATTTACACAAAGTGACTCTTCTTTGTATGACATACAAGCATAAAACAGAGACTTACCCAAGCTGGGAATACCTTTTTGGCAGCATTGAAGCAAGCCTTTCTGTAAACTGCACCACTCATCAGAATAAAAAATAAAGGCCATTTACAGAAACATCTATAAAATCAGTGTTGTCAAGAGCACAAAAAGCACCCTAGGCACTAGAACCTTTATATTTCCTTAGGAGCAAGGCAGGGACGAAGCCAGGAATATTGGTAAAAGGGGAGGGGAGGGGGTCAATATATATGCAGATGCTAATAGCGAAGTTAGAAATATTGTAAGACTGAAATATATATTGATTTTACAAAAAATAAGTTGTTATGAATAGACGTCTAAAAGTTAGATAATGTATATAATTTGAGAGCTTAGTCCGAATAGTTTTCTAAAGTTTGAATCAATTTGGATTTTTTAATTTGAAAATATTTTTATTAATATCAGAAGAAGCATAAAAAGTTAGACGGGTTAAACTAGGCTAAGCAAGAAATATTTTTTGTTACTAAATTTGTTCTAAACTTCTAATCTAATCCTTTAATGATGCTATTAAACATATGTTAAATATTATATTTAAATTAAAAATAACATATAAAATCGTATGGTACAATTAATGGAAGAAGCCATCATGCAACCTAATCCACGCCAAGAATCCTTTTTTGGTGAGTCATCCTTAATCCCTAAATCCACTAATGAATTAGATTTAACTATTGCTCAAAGAAAATGTGTTGGGTCTTGTATCAAACATCCTATTTTTAACTTTATTTCTCATGATTCCTTGTCCCCTTCCTGTAGAGCCTCTGCCTTGTTCTTGTTCTCTGTGTCTATTTCACAAGATTGGAAAGGTGGGGGGGGGGGGGTGTGGAACTTGGTCACTTGGAGAAGCAAAAATCACAGTGTTGTTTCTCAATCAAATGCTGAGGTAGGGTATAGAGCAATGACTCAAGGTGTTTGTGAGCTTCTATGGGTACAGAAAGTAATGGAAGAATTAAAGTTGTTAGGAAAAGGAAAATGATCCTTATATTGTGACAACAAAGCTGCCATCAGTTTAGCCCATAACCTGGTACAACATCATCAAACAAAGCATATAGAGATTGGTTGACACTTCATTAAAGAAAAGTTGATTACTAGTGCCTTGAGTTTAGGTCATGTAGCTTTTAAGAAGCAGTTAGCTGATGTGTTCACCAATGGACTTAGCAACAAAATCTACCATAATTTGGTCTGCAAGTTGGGCATGTGTGATTTTTATGCACCAACTTGAGGGGGAATGTTAAGCAAAGTGAATTTGACAGCAGAACCTTAATTGTTGACAAATTTGATAAAGTGATTTTAGGCTTGAATTTTGTGATTTAATTGTTTTGTAATTATGCTAACCTTCCTTAGACTATGTCGTTGTGTATGTTTTATCATTTGATATACAATAGAAGCAATTCTTCTTTATTTTTTGGAATTCTTTGTCTTCAGCAATGCTCTATATTTGTTGTTCAATGCTCAAATAATAGAGTTTGATACTGTCCCTTTTTTTATTAGTAAACATACACCTAATGGAAGATTTTTAAAATAAAAGACACCAAAAAAACTTTAATCAGGCACACTTTTTTAGGCCTGTCACCTTGCAAAAAAGTACATCTACGTGCACCAGGTGTGTGCCTAATAAATGTGCATCACCAAAAGGGTCTAAGGTGCAAGGAATAGGTGCAAACCTTGAATATGCTACTATGAACATGTAATAAAGAATATACTTCAAAGGATAAATATTTGATTCTCAAGGTCCCAAACCTGATGAACAGGCCGGTATACAGATGCCGCTAGATACATGCCTTGCTCAGGCAAGACAGCTGCAGAGCCATAGCCTTCTTGTGAGACATCGGAACCCTTCTTACTCCATCCCCCCTGGTGTTTAAATTCAACTCCTATATAGTAGACAAGGCATTTAATAACAAATAATGATAGAGACATGATCAATATAATTATGTGAAAAAAGTTACACCTAAAAAAATTGCAACATAGCAAGGGAAAGAAAATTTTCCAATCACCACACAAATAGAACCTGCTGCCGCAAAGAAAAAATGAGGGGCGAGAGAGAACATCTATTAAATCAACAAAACAAAAAATCTCCCACTCCAACATCTTGGTAAATCAAACAAATTGGATTAGAAATTGACATCATTTGAAAGAACCAAACCACTGAACTTCACATTTTGAAAGCTAACTGAAATTTTCAATAGGCTTCCCCTTGCTAGCTAAATATACAATACCTTCAATGAAACATTCACTAAAACGCAAACTGTCAGTTAAATATAAGTAGGAACTATAACTCTACAATGTTTACAATGAAGAACAACAAACTTCTATGACACGTTTTTGTTTTTAGAAATGAGAAGAATTTTCCTTTCATTTATGTTTCTCTTACCATTTGTATTTCCTATACTATCAAAAATTGCTACTATTTTCACTCTTAAGGATGTAAACTCAAATAGTAAAACACATCAGCATAGATTTTACCTAACTGGGCAGACATAAAGCTTTTCTTGGCTGATTAATACTAATAATCACAATAAAGGAGCTACACCAAACAATAAACTAAATTTGATAAGAGAAAATAATATATATCAAAATTAAAAAATTTAGATAAATCATGGACAAAGAGCTAATAATAATTTAGTAAGTTTGCAGTAATTCAAATTTAGCATACCCTTGTTAGGAACTGATAAGGTGGCGTCTGTGAAACGGAAAGCAAAAGTGAGGCCATCTTCTGACCCATCACTGTAGCCAAACATATTAACTTTCAAGCTTGTATGAAAAAATAACCAATAAGAGAACTAATAGGCATATGTTAAGCATCTATCCTAAAACCAATATGCTATAGGATAGAAGCCCCTAAAATAAAGCCAGAGCAAACTAAAGCCTTAATTGGCATGGGATAAAACTATTTAATACTCTCCATCATCTATAAACCAATATTAATACACCTAACATGTTCATAAAAATGTAAAGGGAAATAAACAACATAACAACAAACTTGGGCTCTAATGCTATGTTAAGCATCCGACCATAAACTAAATGGCTATAAATGGAGATGCCCTTGCTTAAATGTAAAGCACAAGAAACCTAAGATTTAATGAAATCAGATAAAACTGCTTAAAGAAATAACAGCACAATATGTAGCATACAGAAAAGAACTAATAGAAGAACGCTAACCATTTTGATTTCTTATTTATGCAATGCTGCACTTATGATGAAAATGGTATTTCACTTTAGCAATGATTTTAGTTCTGGTGATAAATGATTACAACTGATTCCAGCAATTCAGCTGATTTATTTTTTCATTTTGGAAGTCATGGCACCCTAGTTTAGAATTTTTTTTTCTATCTTTATTGTCAACTGATATTCCAACAATGAACCGAGGATGGAAGCAGAGACAATACAAAGGCATACTTGCTCCAAATGAAATATGCTGGGGAATAAATGGCGACTTAAAAACCCATTTAACTCATCATGGCTGCTATGGATTAGCATCACATACTCTTTATTTTTCAGTCATTACTCAACAATTCAAACACACACAATGCTCTTTGAGGGTGTGGACAATATCATATGCCTTTCTGTTGATAGCTAAGAATAATTTCACACCCCAAAAGATAAATGCTAACTTTAGGGATTAAATTACAATTTATATCCTCCTAACTTGTTGCAAAAAGGTAATGAATTAATTATAATTAAATAAACAAAGAGTAATCTATTAAACAGCTACTCTAATGACTAATGAAAGGAGATAATTCCAGTTGGATTTTGTTTGAAAATGTGAGATAATTCTCAAGGAAAGATGCAAAACTGCAAAGACTATCAAGTGGTTCAATGAGAGGGGAGGAAAGAACTTTCACTTTATGCAGCTGGAATATATTTAAATCCACAACCATATCTCGCAGCTCACTGCCGTTGTCAGATTACAGTTTCTTAAGGAATATTTGAGTGTATCAAACAGGATTCTGTAAATATTTTATCCCTAACTTTAAGGCTGTTTTTTAGGGACAGCATCCCTAGAATTAGTCTGTTTCCTAGTGTAAAATTTCCTAAGTTAGGCTCACTATTAGTATAAATATTTATGTAATTTCTTGTGAAAAACAGAATCGAAATAGCCTGTTCTTGACATGATATCAGAGCTTTTTTAGCCCGATTTCTGGGATTTTTTTCTTTGTCTGGCAATTTTTTTCTGACTCCCAACCAGCCCTCAAGCCTGTAGAATTTGTTCAAAAGAAACATGACTAAAACTGTCAAGACCAGTAACACTGGGGATGTCTCAGAAATTTCTGTGAACAACTCAAACCCAACAAGTGAGTTTTAGAACATCCAAGTAGCCTACAGGCTAAATGGGAAAAATTACCTGAAGTGGTCTCAACTGGTTCGCACGTTCTTGAAGGGAAGAGGAAAGCTGAGTCACTTACTCGGAACTGGACCTAAAGAAAGAGATCTTAAGTTTGATGCTTGGGATGAATAAGACTCTATGGTAATGTCTTGGTTATGGAACTCTATGATGCCGTAAATCGAGTGATACATGCATGTTTCTTAACACATCCAAAGAAATATGGGAAGTCATGAAGCGGACTTATTCTAAAGTTCGAGATGCTGCTCAAATCTATGAAATCAAGAATAAGATTTCATCTACCAAGCAAGGAAGTCAATCAATCACGGAGTATTCCAATCATTTGCAAAGTTTATGGCAAGAGATGGATCATTACTGATGCATTCGGATGAAGTGCGGTGAAGATGCATGCAAGACTCTCGAAAAGGTTCGTTGAAAAGGATCGAATTTATGATTTTCTTGCTGGACTAAATGTTGAGTTGGATGCGATAAGAGTTCAAATACTTAGAAAAGAGGAACTACCATCACTAAATGAGACAATTGCGATTGTTCGTGCTGAGGAAGGAAGAAGAGGAGCTATGGTTGGGAACAGTTAAGTGGACAATTCAGCCTTGGTTACAAAAGCTGTAAATGAGAGGAGATTTGGCACAGTAGCCAACTAGTGAAGATAGTAGGCAGACATTGAGGCATACAAAGCCTATTAATAGGGATTCCGTATGGTGCACCTATTGTAAAAGGCCCGTCACACTAAAGAAAGATGCTGGAAACTCCATGGGAAGCCACGGACAACAAACAAAATTTTTTCGAAAAAGGTGGACAACCAAAGGGACAAGAGGCGAGCAAATACAAAGAAGACAATTTGGATGGAAAAAATAATTCTCGTGAATCACCTGTTGAATTCAATAAAGAAGAAATTGAGTTAAAAAATTTGCTTTGGGATCATTGGAAAAATCTTCTTCAACAGTACTTGTAGTTTGGCTTTTTCTGTATATATCCTCTTCTCAAGATTCTTAAGTCTCTGGATATACTCACCAAAAGTTCTTAGGTCATTGACTTAGAGCTACTGGACCAAATGACCCACTCCTCACAAAAATTTGTTTCATATACACCTTATCCTAGTAGTAGAAAAATAACAAGATGGCCGATGGTTCGTGATCACATGGTTGTTGGTCATGGTGATATTGTTATAAACAAAACCTTTACTCTTAAAAATGTCCTTCATGTTCCAAAACTATTTACCAATCTTTTATCGATCCAAAGAATTACCAAAGACTCTAAAGCAGTAATGTGATTTTCTATCACAATTGATGTCTTTTTCAGAAATGCAATAATCTGAGGAGGATGATTGGACATGCTAAGGAAGTAAATGGCCTATACTATCTTGAAGAATCTAGTGGAGAAGTTAGTGCTCTGAATTCCTCACCATTATCTTTCATATCCGAATCTATTAAAATCAATAAAGACCAAATTTGGCTCTATCACCTTCGCCTTGGTCATCCATCGTTTAGAGTCCTTAAAATTATGTTTCCTTCATGGTTCAAAGGATTAACTGTTGAAAAATTCCATTGTGATGTTTGTGAACTTGCAAAACATAAACGTACCTCTTTTCCGGTAAGCAATAAAAGAACATCTACTCCTTTTACTCTTATTCATAGTGATGTTTGGGGACCATCCACTATTTCAAATATTTCTGGGGCTAGGTGGTTTGTATTCTTTATTGATGATTGTACTCATGCGTCTTGGATATTTCTTGTAAAACAAAAATTTGATGTAAGGTCTGTCTTTCCAACCTTTTACAACATGATCAAAACACAATTTGAAGTCGAAATAAAAAGGTTTAGGTCAGACAATGCTAAGGACTATTTCAATAAATTTCTCTCAACATATTTCCAAGAAAGAGGCATTATACATGAGTCATCTTGTGTTAGTACACCCCAACAAAATGGTGTTGCTGAAAGAAAGAATGGTCACATTTAGCTATTACAAGACCCCTCTTGTTCCAAAAAAATGTCTCTAAACAATACTGGGGGAGGCTGTTTTAACTGCTACTCATATGATAAATAGATTGCCTACAAAAGTCCTTGAATCTCAAAGTCCTATGCAAGTTCTAGCAAAATTCTTTCCTGATTTCAATACTTCAAGTAACCTTACTCCCAAAATATTTGGCTGTGTTGCCTTTGTACATGTTCATTCTCAAAATAGAGGAAAATTTGATCCACAAGCTGTCAAGTGTCTTTCTCGGTTATTCTTCCATTCAAAAAGGGTACAAATGCTATCATCCAGCCACAAAAAAATCTTTTGTAACAGCGGATGTTACTTTTGCAGAACAAGAGAATTTCTTTACTCGTCCTTATCTTCAGGGGGAGATCTTATTCACAGAAGATAAGGACAAAGATTTCTTTCTTCTTGACATTCCAGCTCCTGTCCAGCTACCAAACACTCACATTCCAGTTCCAGCTCCTGTCCAACAACCAAACACTCACATTTCAGCTCCTGTCCAGCAACCAAACACTCACATTCCAGCTCTTGTCCAGCAACCAAACACTCCCACTCAGTTCTTGCCTGCTAACCAACCTGCCTGACTTGAAACGATGGCCCCTATACAACCTGAAACAGAGCCTAATACACCCAATCACCAAAAGGAATTCAAGGCACTACTCGTCCTTTACTAGTTTACTCAAGGAAGAAGGCACCGGTGCAAGTTCAATCATCTTCTTCTCCTATATGACCTGAAGTAATTGCTGAACCTACTTTGAATTCTAATACTAAAACTACTGCAAATTTAGATGATTTTCCCATTGCTATTAGAAAGGGGACTAGAGCCTGTACAAAACATCCTTTGTACCTATTCATGTCTTACAAAAACTTGTCTTATAACCACAAAGCCTTTCTTACTAGCCTAAATTCTATCTTCATTCCCAAAACTGTATCCGAGGCATTAGAAGATGAGAATTGGAAAAATGCCATGAAAGTTGAAATGGAAGCTCTTGAAAAAAATAAGAAATGGGACTTAGTAAAATTACCGAAAGGAAAGAAACC
This sequence comes from Gossypium longicalyx, assembly GCA_025698465.1. NCBI lineage: Eukaryota > Viridiplantae > Streptophyta > Magnoliopsida > Malvales > Malvaceae > Gossypium > Gossypium longicalyx. The sequence continues at coordinate 8,236,413 of CM047004.1, forward strand.
AATGGGATGTCGCTGGATGTCGCTGGATGTACACAGTGAAATATAAGTCAGATGGTTCTTTGGAGAGGTACTGTAGAATTAAGAGTATTTGTAGGAATCAAAGTTCAAATCTGAATAGAACATATTACAACTTTTTATATACAACCTATGACACTACTTTAGGAAACTCTAAGTTTAGGAAAGATACTAAATAGGAGATATGATCCCTTAAAATAAGGGATTTTAATAAAAGAAAATATCTACAAAATATTCCTAAAATATTTACAGAATATTCCTACACTCCCCCTCAAGCTGGAGAATATACATTGTATAATCCCAGCTTGAATAGGAATTTATTGAACACAGGTTTTGGCAAAGCTTTGGTAAGAATGTCGCAATCTGTCCTTCGAAGGAATGTAAGAAAGAGTGGCTGTCTTTTTGTTGACTTGATCAGCAATAAAATGCCTATCAATTTCAACATGCTTTGTTCGGTCATGTTGAACTGGGTTCTTGGCAATCTGAATGGCAAATTGATTATCACACAAAACTTCAAAGTGATCCTCCTGATTTGTGCCAAGTTCTTTTAGTAATTTAAGTAGCCAAATTCCTTCGCATATCCCCAAAGCTAGTGCTCTAAATTCAGCTTCAGCACTACTTCTTGAAACAACAGATTGTTTCTTACTTCTCCAAGTTGTAAGGTTACCCCAAACAAAAGTGCAATACCCACTAGTGGATCTTCTTTCAGTGAGATCTCCAGCCCAACTAGAGTCTGTAAAAATCTTAACAGTTCTGTCTTGTGTCTTCTTAAACATTAAGCCGTGTCCTGGAGTTTTCTTCAAGTACTTGAGAATTCTATTTGCTGCTGCCATATGCTCTTCAATAGGATTAGCCATGTGTTGACTTATCACATTTACGGGAAAAGCTATATCTGGCCTTGTCAAGGATAAGTAGATTAGTTTCCCAACTAACCTTTGAAATTTCTCTCTGTCTACTAAGGACCCATCTTCTTTATTGAATCTCAAGTTTGCCTCCATTGGTGTATCACCAAACTTACACCAAGAAAACCAGCTTTCTTTGAGTAAATCAAGTACATACTTTCTCTGGTTGATCACAAGTCCTTCTTTTGATCTTGCCACCTCCATTCCTAGGAAATACCTTAGCTTTCCCAAGTCCTTGGATTCGAATTCCCTGTTTAACAACTTCTTCAAATTGCTAATCTCTTCCTCATCATCTCCAGTAAGAATGATGTCATCCACATACAAAATTAGGATAGCTTTCTTATTTGTAGAAGTTACCTTGATGAAAAGCGTATGATCGGCAAGGGACTGCTTGTAGCCGTTTTGAAGAATGACTTTAGTGAACCTCTCGAACCAAGCTCTGGGTGATTGTTTTAACCCGTATAGAGACTTGTTGAGCTTGCAAACCTTGTTGCTACCTTCAATAGACTTTGAGCCAGGTGGCAATTGCATATAGACTTCTTCCTCAAGCTTGCCATTAAGAAATGCGTTTTTTACATCAAGTTAGTGTAATTTCCAATCGCAATTTACAGCCAAACTTAGGAGTACTCGAATAGTGTTAAGCTTTGCCACAGGTGCAAAAGTTTCTGTGAAGTCTATCCCATATGTTTGCGTGAAACCTCTGGCCACTAGTCTAGCTTTGTATCGTTGGATACTGCCATTGGAGTTATACTTTACAAAGAAAGATCCATTTACACCGACACCTTTTTTCCTTGAGGAAGGTCTGTAATGGTCCAAGTAGCAATTTTTTCTAGTGCACAAATTTCCTCTTCAACAGCCCTTCTCCATTTTAGATCCTTTAGAGCTTCAGCTATGCTTGTGGGAACCTGTTCTTTATCCAAAGTTGTTGTAAATGCTTGAAAAGACGGCATCAAAGAATTATAACCAGTAAATTTTTCAATAGGATGCTTGGTGCACTGTCTAACCCCTTTTCTAATAGCAATAGGAAAGTCATCTAGAGTAGTGGACTTACTAATTTCTTCTTCCATTTCGGCAGCTGGACCCAAATCCAGTTCTCGGCAAGAATCAGATTGCAAAACAGTCTCAGAGATATGTCTTCTTTTTCTTGTATAGACACGAAGCTGTTTGGGTGGTGGTGTTTTTTGAAGACTGTCAATTGGAGTAGGTGTATTTTCAGGAAGAGTGTTTAAAGTGGGTGTAGATGAATTAGTCATAGGTACTACAGGAGAATCAATGGGAGCATTCACAGGTGACAGATCTGCAGGTAATGGCGAACAAGATGGCAATTCTGAAGGTTGAGAATGAAGATTAGGAGGAGATACCTGTTGTGGCTGAAAATCACTCCATGTTTCCCCCTGAATTTCAGCCTGAGTGAAATAGGAATCCTGCTCATAAAATGTTATATCCATAGTGGTGAAAAATCGTTTAGAAGGAGGATGATAGCATTTATAACCCTTCTTAAGTGAAGAATACCCAACCAATACACATTTTAAAGATTTAGGATCTAACTTGGACTTATTAGGAGCAATATTTTGGATAAAAACAGTCACAACCAAAAATTTTAAGTAAGGCGAAATGGAGAGATAGGCTTAAAATGAGGAAAGTGCTGCAAAAATATAGATTGAGGCGTTTGAAATTTTAAAACCTTACTAGGCATCCGGTTGATTAAATATGTGGCAGTTAATAAGGCTTCCCCCCACAAATATTTAGAAACATTAGTGGTAAATAGAAGAGAACGAGTAACTTCAAGAAGGTGCCTATTTTTTCTTTCGGCAATGCCGTTTTGCTGTGGGGTTCCAACACAAGAACTAATCTGAACTATGCCCTTTTCCTTAAAAAAATCACCTAAAGACCTAGCAAAAAATTCACTGCCATTGTCAGATTTAAAGAGCTGTATTTTAGACCCAAATTGAGTAAGAACCATGTTATAAAATTGCACAAAAACACTAGCAGTTTCAGATTTATCTTTCAGCAAATAAGTCCAAGTTATCCTACTGTGATCATCAATAAAAGTGATAAACCACTTACAATTATCAGCATTCTTCACCCGAGAAGGGCCCCAAATATCACTATGGATCAAAGCAAAAGGGTAAGAAGGCTTGTATGTAGAAGGAAAATAAGATGATTTTGTATGTTTGGCAAGAGAGCAAACTTTGCAAGAAAAAGAATTAGGCCTTTTATTAATGAATAGAGCAGGAAACAATTTTGCCAGGTATTGGAAACTAGGATGGCCTAAACGAAAGTGCCATAACATAACAGTATCAACTTTTCCTAAAGCGGTAAATGACTTGGAGATCTCGATTTTAGGAGAGGTAGGGAGGATGTAGAGACCATTTTGCAAGCTGGCCTTACCAATCATCTTCTTCGAGTTCAGTGCCTGCAAAGTACAATCACGATCATTAAAAATTACAGAGCAGTGCAAGTCTGTGGACAATTTACTAACAGAGATGAGATTGCACGCCAGATTTGGTACAAAGAGAACATTTTTAAGTGCAATCTGTTCATTGAGAATAACAGTGCCATGTCCCTCTATTTTGCACAAGGTACCATCACCGCTTTTTGACACTTTTTACCAAAGGTATGGAAAAATTGTGAAACAATGCCTTGTTACCACCATATGATCCGTAGCACCGAATCGAGGATCCAATTAGGAGTCAACCGGAGGAGAAAAATGCAGAGAAGAAAGGTTACCTTCGGATCTTTTATGACCAGATTACCTCACAAGACCCTTGAAACTTTCCAAATAGTTTTTGAAGTTCAAAGCAATCTGTTCTTTAGTGAAACTAGTGACAGAGGTGGCAAATGACAAGGCTTGATTTATTATCTCGAGAGTGCGACTTCCAGTCCTGAGGCTTACCATGAAGCTTCCAACACTTCTCCTTAGAGTGGCGGGCTTTTTGCAATGATCACACCAAGGTCTCCCCGCTTGGAAGAGGAGATGATTGATGGGTCGATGAAGGAAGATCTTTCGTAAGTGGAATAAGGTTCATCGACAAAGATCACACACCTTCGGCTTTCTTCCTTCTTGACCATAGAGAAAGCTCTCGAAGGGAGGAAGAAGAGAGAAATAGCCAGACCTCGCCGCGAACCTTGTCCAGGTCCTTATTTAAGCCTTGTAGAAATTGAAAAAGTCTTCGTTGAGTAACAATTTGCTGATAAAGAGCAGTCTTGGATCTACCCAATCATAATGTGCATACAAATCTAATTGCTGCCAAAGAGCAGTAAAGGCATTGTAGTAGAGAGTAACAGCATGGTTCCTTGTTTAAGGTGGTCGCTTGATCTTCAACATGATATAATTCAGCAATGTTATCCTTGCTAGAGTAGGTTTCGCATGATCGCACTCCAAATTTCAGCGGCTGTGGTGTAAAGAAGAAAGTTTCTACTTATACTCGGGGTCATGAAATTAAGGAGCCAAGTCATAACCTGACCATTGTCACGCATCCACTTAGCAAAACCAGCATCAGTCATAGCAGGCTTCTTGATTTCACCAGTAACGTAGTCCAATCTTTCTCTCGCCCAAGAGAAAAATCTTAACCGATTGGGACCATTCAAGAAAATTGTTGCCATTCAATCGATGGCGGTGATAGTCGAGACTGCATTTAATCGATGGAGCATCGGAACCAGAAAAATTTTCTGGATTTGAAGTAATCTCCGAAGTAAGAGAAGGAGTTTCGGACATGGTCTAAGTTGAAAAAAAAATCATAACCTAAGCTGATATCATGTAGAATTCAGAGTATTTGTAGGAATCAAAGTTCAAATCTGAATAGAACATATTACAACTTTTTATATACAACCTATGACACTACTTTAGGAAACTCTAAGTTTAGGAAAGATACTAAATAGGAGATATGATCCCTTAAAATAAAGGATTTTAATAAAAGAAAATATTTACAAAATATTCCTAAAATATTTACAGAATATTCCTACAGGTACAAAGCAAGATTGGTTGCTAAAGGGTACACTATAATGTATGGAATAGACTACCTTGAGACATTTGCTCCTGCTGCAAAGATGAACACTGTAAGAGTGTTGTTGTCACTAGCTGCCAACCGAGGCTGGAAATTACAGCAATTTGACATCAAAAACGCTTTTTTACATGGTGGTCTTGAGGAGGAAGTCTATATGGATGTTCCACCAGGATTCGGTCCAAATACAGGACAGGTAGTTTGCAGACTAAAAAAGGCTTTGTACGGACTAAAACAGTCCCCGAGGGCTTGGTTTGGAAGATTTACTAAAGTAATGCTCAAGTTGGGGTATAAACAGAGTCAAGGAGATCACACTCTGTTTGTAAAACACTCATCTTCAGGAGGAGTGACTGCCTTATTAGTCTATGTAGATGACATTATAGTGACTGGTGATGATCTAGAAGGAATGGAGAATTTAAAGAAATGCCTAGTAAAAGAATTTGAAGTCAAAGAGCTCGGTAAGTTAAAATATTTCCTTGGTATTGAAGTGGTACACTCTCGAGAAGGAATCTTCATATCTCAGCAAAAATACATAGTTGATTTGTTGACAAAGACAGGCAAGTTGGGATGTAAACCAGCAGAGACACCCATAGAAGTGAACCACAGACTTGGAGATGCACTAGAAGATGCAGCAGTTGATAAAAGTTCATATCAAAGACTTGTGGGGAAGCTCATTTACTTGTCTCATACTAGACCAGATATTGCCTATGTAGTCGGTGTTGTAAGTCAGTTTATACACAACCCCAAAGAATCACATCTTATAGTCGTATATCAGATTCTACAGTACTTAAAGGGCACGCCAAGCAAAAGAATCCTATTTAAAAAAGGGGAGAATTTAACCCTTGAAGCCTATACTGATGCAGATTATGCAAGGCTATGGTTGATAGAAGATCAACCTCGGATTATTGCACTTTCCTAGGAGGCAACCTTGTGACTTGGAGTAGTAAAAAACAAAATGTTGTGGCTAAATCTAGTGCAGAAGCTGAATTTAGGGCGATGGCTCTTGGAATTTGTGAGTTGTTATGGCTAAAAATTATTTTGGAAGATTTGAAGATCAAGTGGGAAGGTCCAATGAAGTTGTATTGTGATAATAATTCTGCTATCAATATTGCACATAATACAATTCAACATGATCGAACGAAGCACATTGAGGTTGACAGACATTTTATAAAGGAAAAACTGGACAGTGGCTTAATTTGCACTCCATTTGTGTTCACTGATGGTCAACTAGCAGACATACTTACCAAAGGATTGTCTGGGAAGTTGTTTCAGAAACTAGTAAGCAAGCTGAGAATGGATGATACCCACTTCCCAGCTTGAGGGGGAGTGTCAAATTATAGTTTCCTAATTAAGGAATATTTGAGTGTATCAAATAGGATTCTGTAAATATTTTATCCCTAACTTTAAGGCTGTTTTTTAGGGACAGCATCCCTAGAATTAGTCTGTTTCCTAGTGTAAAGTTGCCTAAGTTAGGCTCACTTTGTGTATAAATATTTATGTAATTTCTTGTGAAAAACAGAATCGAAATAGCCTGTTTTTGACAGCCATCATGATGTCACATACAAATTCGTCCACATAAAATCCAAAATAAAATGATAACTTCTGAAATCCTCCAACACCAACATCATCAATATTCACACTCGCTCTCTTCACAATAAACCCCATGCCAAGATTATAAATAGGTCTTATTTTAGTGATCTACTAAATATTGTTGAAGCACTTACTCTTTCTCACCCCTTCCTAAATATAAGAGGAGGTATATATGGGAGCAACTGCACTCCCCCCCCCCCTCCTTTTTTCTCAAAAGGAAAAAAGAAAAAAAGAATTTCTATGTTAGCAAAGTAGAGATGACTAATGGGAACTATAACTGAATCCTTACTTTATCTCTTCCTCCAAGTACTAACACAAGGGACTCTAGTTACTTGCCTCTTTTCTTTTGTAGGAGCCTTGCTAGCAAGCCTGGCAGTTTGTACAGCAGCGTCTGCAGATGCAGCCTCAGGGGTTGCTCGAAGAATCTCACATATGAGTTGTTGGCATTCACTCTGCATCACATAATTCAACAAAAATTGTAAATTGATGAAATAAAGTCAAGAAGAAGTTATCAGGCCAACACCATTCTAAAAAGAAACTTGGTGAATATGAAAGCATTGGATAAGATAGATGACCTGTAAAACTGTCAACGAAAAGCCAATACTAAAATGAGATGCTTTAGAATCAAGGTATGCATCTGTTGACATCGATTTTAGAATCTTTGTATCACTTTGCGGGGACGATTTCGACTCAATAAGCTCTCCAATAACAATATGATTTCCTGACCAATTACAGCTCAGAGATTTCGTTTCAGATTTTAATTTAAGAGTAAATGAAATAGCAAGGAGGAGGAGGCCCTGGAACATTGAGGTCCCAGGTTCAAGTCACACCATGTATAGATTTATTGTTTATATTGAAATTGTCTAGATGTTTTCTCTTTGTTAGTTTCATAGTTCACTTATTTAGTGATACATGGATGTAATGATTGACTCTAATGGTAACTTTTCATATAGTTGTATTTCCAATAATAATAATAATTCAACGTCTCACCAAATATCCGAACAACAGAGTCCAGAATTGAATTAAGAAGCTCTTTTGCAGCAGCCTGTGCTTTTCCTGTAGGAGCCATCACAGGTGAGACAGGGCTCACTGCTAACAGATTCGCAGCCAATGATATCCCATTCTGACGCTTTTGTTTGGATAACTGATAGCTTTCTAACTGTCCCTTCATAAGATGGAGACTGGTCGCACCAGTTCGAGTAGCTTTATCAACTGAAGAATTTATGAATTCTGAATGGGCTTTAATCCTGGATGTGATAATCCCATGAACAGTGGGTCGCAATCTTTGGCTGTTACATTAATTTCGCGAGTAACAATTCTTAAATAGGTAAACCATTATGAAGACAAGTTATAGCAAGAGCAGCATAAATTAAAACTACAAATATCACAAATAAAAGAAAAAGAAAGAAAGAAATACATGGGTGTTTGAAGTTCATGTCATTAGTTTGTTAAAACACAACAGATCTTAAAAGGGATAAAAGCTCAAGACTACTTTCATCGTGCTCATCATGTATCTTATAAGAAAACCATCTTATACAAATCAACAGTAGATGATCCAAGAAAGGAAAATTACGGCATATTAGTATAGTTGTAGATAACCATTTTCAGAGTCTATCTAAAAGCACCAGGGGAAAAACATAGGTTCCATTAAAACATGCTACTACATAAGCAAAGCAACTAACCATATTAAAGCACTAGCTGCAGCTATTTTGTTAAGTAAGCTGAGGCACTCCACCATGGTCTGCAAATACTTCACGTGAATTGGAGCGTCACTCTTTTTAATTGTTTCCTAGATAAAAAATTTAGAGAGAGAAAGAGAGAACAGTGCTTTAATGTCAAAGTTCAGAAAATTTAACTAAGTCGACATTATGAGATGAGATAATATTAAGTGAAGTATTCATACAACAAATTCATCAGGAGTGGAATTAAAAAGCCACAATGGGATTTGATGGACTTTGACATCCTTTCCATCACCACCATTAAGCCTTTCATCATTTGGCTCCAAAGAAATATCCCCATCATGACCATCATAAGATGACCTGGAAAAAGGAAAATGTCAAGTACAAATGAAGACAACTGAACAAAGTATAAAATATAAAAATCTTTAGAAGAGAATAAAAACTAAAATAAGAAACCTACGGAAAAAATAATAAAAAATAATGACCTCTCTGCATAACTACATTACCAAGCAGAATAGTATTCTGATAATGTGCGCATGACAAGAGCTTAAAATCAACAATAAATTATCAAAAAAGATGGAGAAAATGTAAGTTACAGGATCCATAAGAAGGTTTTTGATAATTTTACAGGTTTAGAGACGGACATTAACTAGAAGAAAAAACTTAATCCCATTTGGGATTGCATGCATTTTATGACTTTATAATTCAAAAGAAAGCTTGGCGTCCAATTCTTTCTTTTTAAAAGTTAGTTTGGCATCCAATTCATTCCTCCATAGATGGTAGAAACCATAAAACTCTACAAACTAAAACAGAAATGAAAAGGTTTGTTTTCCTGTATTCTAAAAAAAATCCATTAATATTCAGACATTGAAATTTGTTGTTAAGCATCAAACCTAATACCACTTGGTAATTGGTGGAGGGGCCCAAATTTAATAAAGGACCATGATGCGTAACTTGTGGGATACCACCACTTATCACTCCCTTTCACATGTAGCTCATAGGGGCTACACATCAACAACCTCACTAGGGGCGGTCAGCCTCACATGAGGTTAGGTAGGAAGAACAACATGACAAAACCTGAGCTCTAATACCATGTTAAACATCTAACCTAAAACCGATTGATAATAGGTGGAGAGGCCGAACTTTAAATAAAACCACAAGAAATCTAATACTTAGATGATGTGAGATAACACAACAATCATGAGGAAACAATGTTAAGTTCTGTCCATAGTCCCTAATCTTTTATCTCGATTCCATTTCAATCACTAACTACCGAAGTGTTCCATTTAGACTCTTAACCTTTTTACATGGTTTCACTTTGGTCTTTTTATCACATTTTTCCACTAACAGTCGAGGAAAATATCGAAGTGACAAGACCAGGGAATGTTTACAGACTGTGCCACAGAAGCTACAACTTGGACATTACATTAGAATTAACAAAATTATTAGTAGGAAGGACTAAAATGGAACCATTTTAAAAGCTTGAGGACAAAAAAAAACAGTTAAATAATTGAGGTTCAAAGTATAATCAAAATAAATGGTTAAGGACCATGTATGGAATTCCCAACTATTTCAACGAAGATCCAATAGAAGAAGGATTGGTTCAAAGTTCAAACTTAAAGTAACGCAAATAACAGATGTGAGGTTTGAAACTCTTAGAACTTCAAGAGGAATGTACAAAAAGACAACCAAATAAAAATTCAATTTTAATTTTATGTAAGACAAGGAAAAGAGACTAAATTAAGAAAGATATTAAAAAAAGAAAAAACAAGTGAACCATCTCCACTTACCTTCCATCAACTGGACTTAGAGACACAGGTTGCAAACTATTTGCAGTGATTGCAACAACAGTTGTTGTTGGCACTTCATCATCCTTTTCATGCATGCTTGAAGCAACTGAGCTGCAAAATTTAATCAGCTTAATGACCAAAAGTTCTGTAAAAGGGGAATCTTTCTGGAAAATGCCTTTTATCAGCATAAATAAATTACAGATAACATGTTTAATCAAATATCTCTTTCTTTCTTATTCAGTGTGAATAGATGACACCATGAATCACCAAAAGAATAAGACAAGGAAAGTTAAGCTGTTAATAGACAGAAATACCTGAATTCACCCTTATTGTAAAGATGTGCATGCAAATCCTCCAAAATTTTAAAGAACAGAATACCTTGCAACTTTGACAGATCAGATCGAATGTCTTGGAGAGCACCAACCTAGATAACAATAAATGCAAGCAGAAGATCTTAAAGTTCTCTATATAATTTCAATTGAAAAAAAAAAAAGTGAAGTTATAGAAAAGCTGAACTATTTAAAACTGTAAAATTTCTTTTATAGTTAGGTTGACTATTTGCTATCATTAAACCTCTGATTCATGAACATATGACGGCATCAATTGTTCCATTTCTGTTTGGGATAAATTTGCAATTAACATGACATCAGTAGGCTTCTAATTTTTAATTGACTGAGCTGTCATCTTTTTCTTTTCTTCTACTTATTTATGTGCCTGTATATTTTTTCCTTTTTTTTTTTTTTGAAAGGAATGTACCCGTAGATTATTTTGCATGTTCAGCATAGTTTCAGACATTTTAATGGTTGAATTTGATTTTTGTTGTTAGCATTGAGTATACTCCACTATGTTGGCATCTGTTTGGAGCATCAGATACAGCACAAATGCCAATTAACAGTCTACTTAATTGAAGGCTAAAACTGTTTAACATATTTAATGTAGAGGTTAATGTCTTCACTTTCTAAACATTAGTGTTCAACTTGAAACCAGGGTAATAAGGTTTTTTGTGCTTCTGCTAGATATTTAACAAACCCCCTATGCTAAGCCTTGGCCATAACTGTGTCACAAATATGGCCATTTAATTTGGGAGGCCTAACAAATTAAAGATGGGCACCTGATCTATTTGTGTCAAAGCAACAAGTTAATCGAAAAGATAAAATGTAAGAGAAGCTGAACAATTTTGATAACATATTATGCCAGCGGCAATCTATCTATGGATCAGTAGCAAGATGAGCTAAACCAAAGTTTCACCAAAAATAAAGTTGAGAATAGAAACAGATACACTGCTTGCAACATTTTATAAATTACCGATTGAAGGCCCTCACGCTCAAGCATCAATGCTGACTGAATATGCAATTGAACTGCAGCATAATACTGCTTATCAGAAATGAGCTTCTCAATACGAGCAGGAACCTGATCCAGGTAATAAACAAACCAGGCGATACATCAGATTTACTGGATTTCTTGCAGCACCAGAGGAAGGTGTGGATGGAAGTAAAGTGTCAAATCCTAATGAAGATAAAGCATGTAAATACCAACAAAATATCATTTGAATGAAAGAAAAATTATGAACAAACCTTAGCTATACCCTCAATCTGATCTAGCAAGGAGATTATGTGACGCAAAGTAACAGATCGATACCACAACTGATGCAACTGTTTATTGCGTGCAGAAAGACGTTTCTTGGACTCAGCCAAATCTACCTTTAATACTTCAATACTTTCAGAAGATTCACTGAATAACCGCAAGATCTGAAGAAGAATGAACAATTACTCATTAAAATATATAAATAAATGCAAAGCTCGGTTTTTTTTACATTGAAACAAGAATTGGTAATTGAATCAGAATATTACTGCTAATATTTTCCACAAAGAAAGACTATTATATGTTCCCCACTTATAGACTATACAAAATCTAAATAAGGAAAAGAAATATATTAATCATCCACGAAAGATGGCACCTCATTTAAGTTATCATACCAGAGATTTTATTGGTTTCAATGAAAATTTATTTATTCTCCAAGACCTGCTTATTCAGTATTATAATATTATCAATTACTGTGTCCATAAACTCTCATCTGCAGATTATTTATCATGTAAAGGAATTCATTACCATGAGTATCCAATGGACATCACATTGATAGTGGACTACTTAGAAGACTGATACTGGACTCTCTCACAGAAGATAGACAATCAAAGGCAAAATTAGAGATAAATAATACTCAATCAAGGTAAACCGCTTATGTTCCTATGTCAAATTTGTGTTTTGATTTTATAATTCAATTTTATATTATTTTGCTTCTGTGCATCAGCTTAATTTCAAATCAAGAATAGAATAAGCCTCCCTCTTCTGATATATTTAGCTCATCCTATAGACTTCCTACTTTCTAAAGGGGCATCATTTACTGTTCTCACATTGGTCTTAAAATGCATTCACTTTCAAAGGTTTCCCTAGCAAATTCTTGCACACAAGCTGAAGTGAAGCAACAAATGCTAGTTTTGCAAAATTAACAAAGCATTCATTGACCTCCCAAAATAAACAAAAATTTAGGACCAAACAAAAGGATGGGAAAATTTTACGTAGATAGGAATGTTTGGGAGAGGGCTTTTCTAAGAATATACTAATTATATTCTGGGTCTGGTTAGTCACTGCTTATAGGCATCCGTTAAGGTTTCTTTAATTGCAATTTTAAGAAAGTTTTTAGCATTTATTGCATTACTCTTTTAAAATTAAAAAAGATGTATTAATTTCATTTTTTTTTTAAAAGCATTAATTGCATTTTTCTTGACTAGAATATCACCTTAACCAGTGTCACTAGGCACTGATTAATATTTTCCTTAGGTCATATAAAAGAAACAATTGCATCCTAAAAATTTTTGGAGTTCCAAATGCGACAATAATTATGGGAAAGAGGAGAGATACATAAATGGTTGTGTCTATAAAAATAAAATCCACCAAAGACCATACTGGAAGAAAGAAAACAGTAGATAATGAAGAATTGCAACTTTTTTCTCCCTGGTACCAGCAGAATCATAGGATTCAAGTACAAAAACTATAAAAGAAAAACCACAAAAACAGAAAAATATCTCTTAGTTCAGCGACATACAAGAACATATCTATCAATGGTTTGAGGGGTGTGAAATTTTATTACCTTCTTACTTTTAAATATAGTACTTACCCCTATTGGACTATAAATATCATTAGAAGAAGTGAGCAAACTAGATAATGATTGTTAGAGTGAACAGTTTCAAGAGAATTATATTCTATTAAAATAACTTACTATTGTTTTCATTGAAAACATTAAGATAATATGGTTCACATGCAATTAACTAAAAGCTAATGCCAACAAAAGACACAAAATGCCATCAATGTTTTAAAAAAAAATACAAGATAACTTCTAGTATGAAAATCTCTGAATCATATTCAATCTATCCACTTATAACTCAGCAACCCCTTGAACCAGAAATGATGATTGAATAAAACATCAATTTTTTCAGTACAACCCCTAAACCCCAATCATGTCAACATCACAACTATTGCACTTATCAATCTAGGTCAAAACCAAACACTGATCTTCTCCATGAATGTGAACGTAGACTAAAAGATCAGTCATACCATGCATGGTCACTCTGCAATCTGCATACAGCAACAATCAAGAAATCAAGAATAATAGGCTTTCACAACATATGGTGCTCCAATGATTGTTCATTCCTTTTTGAAGTTCCCATGTCCAACATTTGTGTCCGGCACATATCCAGATATATGTATGGAAAGATGACCATCCAAAGAGTCCAAAGAATAAAAAATTTAGAAAAAAGAAGGTTCCCACATTGGACACATACTTATTTACAACACTAGCACCCAACTTCAATTACCATAGTTCACAACAGTATTTTCCACCTAAGTTAAGGGAATTCCAATGATAAAGAAAAGCACTAGGGAGGCTAACGAGTATGTCACAAAACAATTCAAAGAAGCTTGACCAGCAGCCACAACTAGCAGTGCCAAGACATGACCTAAAATGGCTTTCAAACGTACAAAAGCCATCACTAACATCCCAAAGCTTTTCAACCATAACAACAATAAATTCACCTTTCAATTGCCACCAGCCAACTCCTAACAAATTAATACAGCAACCCACCCAAAAATGGCAAAAATCAACCAAATTGATGTATGAAAGAATTCATGAGGATTATGCCTGGGAGGATAAACTCTGCATGCTAAAACACATATTTCTTTAAAAACAAACTTGCGTCCCGATAGTAGATACAACTACATAAAAACATTTTAAGAGTGCAAGCTTATGGGAACACCTTACAAGGATAATCATCATTCAAACCTCCTTCGTAATCTCAAAATTTGTTAGCTTAAACAAAAGAAATAACAGTAGCAGAGTTAGTCTTCTACTAGGTTTGCTAATATTTGTGGTGTCCCCGCAGCTAAAAGTAAGTAATTTGTAAATGACAGAGAACTGACAAGGGATATCCAATGAAGCTTAATGTTTATCCTTAACAGAAACAATAATTATGGTGATCAATGAGAGATTTTTCCATTTATATATATTTTCCAACAAGATTTAGAATAAAAATCAAATGATTCTATGATCTCAAACTATAGAAAAAACCCTATATTCGTTATCCAAGTGTGGACCCAACTTTAACAGAAGAAAATAATTAAGAAAATATGAATATGCGATACATGTAATTAAGGAAATAATAACCAGGAATGGTTTTTGAAGCAAATCGATTGCAATTTAACTAAAAAAAAGAAACACAAAAAGAGAGTCATTACTATAAAACCAAAAAAAAAAGAAAAGAAAAAAAAGGAACACTTGAGAAGCCTGTAAAAAGTTTTAGCATCACAGAATCTATTAAAGAACCTGAGAATAATTTTGAATTGCTTTGTTGAAGCCACCATGATAAGCATGAACAACTTCATCTACAACATCCTCGATAATATCTCTTTGTTCCTTTAAAACCCCGAGCTCACCTTCACGATCTTTTGATGACAGGATACGGACAACATGAGGCAGTGAATCGAAACGTGCAGCAGCCCAACTCTCTCTTATTGTTAAAAGGTCATCCCTTAAATACTGTATTTAATCATAAGCAAACAGAAGACGAACATAAGAAAACCTTAACACATAAAACACAGCACTATTAGCTTCCCACCCCTTTATCAAATTTCTAACCACGTACTAAATCAATGAAACACAGCATTATTTGCTCGATAACAACAAACTAAGCTGTCCGCAAATCAGAATAATACCACCTCTACCAGCCTCAAGATGGTTGCCAAAACTTGCAACAAATTGCAAAACAATTTTGTTGTGGCTTTTATTATTTGATTTTTACTTCGGGATGAAAACTAAAAAAAAGGGATTGTTTGGAAAAAAAATCTTTCAAATAATTAAGAAATACAGTGTCACAAATTTTCCTCGAGATCAAAGCACCTGAATTTACAAATATATGAAAATAACTAAATTAGAATTGGAATAACGTTTTAGTCATTTATTTATTGTTGATCAATTACAGTTTTGCTTTTCGGCAAATTTTTACAGGCTATAAGCTTTAAAAGTAAAGTAGCAAACGCCGCAACCAAACAGAGCTTTAAATCAACGGACTAGAAGAAGAATGAAGTAAACTTACTTCTTTATCCGGAGGAAGCGGAAATCCATCAAACATCCCCATCTCACAAAACCTTTCACTTTTCCCACGCTATAAAAAAACGCGCGGACTATTAACCACAACAAACCCTTTAATCCTACCTGTAACTGAAATAAAAAGAAAAGGTAAAAATATGTATATTTTATGCATCACTAGCTAAATTCTTAGAGCTCCGTGCAAGAAAAGAGGAATTTGAGCTGAATTACTTATAATAATAACAGAAAGGAATTATATTAAAAAGAAGTAATGCATGCAGAATTTCCTTTACGTTAAATTTTCAATTGTTTTCTCAGTAAGCACACAAGTGATGCAAAAAGAAAAATAAAAGTTCAAAATCGAGAGAAACACCTACAGATCCTGCAACCTGAGCATCAGAATAGATAAATTTCAAGCAATGTAGAAAGTAAATTAATATCTCCAAATAAATAAAAACCAAGAAGATAAAATCTTAAACACGGAAATGCAAGTGATTCAATGAATTAAAACAGATCATAACAATATTCATTCAGATTGAACAAAATCTTTTTTTAACGAGAAAACAACATCGTGTCCTCTGAAAACGAACGAGAGCAAAGAAGCGAAACGGAACAGTGAATCAGTGATGAATAACAAAGAGAAAGTGAACTCTCGTTCATAGTTTCAGATACCTGCTGAAAAAAAAAACGCTTTCGTTCCAAAGCGAGTGCCTCATTCTAGACCGAGCTCGCCTGCGATTCGGATCTCTTCAATGGCAAAGAACAAGAAGAAATGTCACAATCTTGGAATAGAAGACGATGATGAAGATTGAGCGACTGTTGGAGGGTGAAGCTGTGAAATATTGATTTTTTTATTTTTTTATTTACTTTTTAAAGGGT
The DNA here is from genome assembly GCA_025698465.1 of Gossypium longicalyx. Taxonomy (NCBI): domain Eukaryota; kingdom Viridiplantae; phylum Streptophyta; class Magnoliopsida; order Malvales; family Malvaceae; genus Gossypium; species Gossypium longicalyx. The sequence goes on from CM047004.1 coordinate 8,252,910, forward strand.
CTTGAATTTAGATATTTTATTTAAAATGGGAAAGAACACTTTATTTCCGGTACTGAAAAGAATGTTTCTACGTATTTTGGTCTAATTTTAAATTTCATCCCTCCATTTTATTTAATTAAAAATTAGTCTTTTATTTTAATTTATCAATATTTGAACACATATTTTATGAAAATTGGGAAACTAGTCCAATTGTTGGTAAACATTTAAACTTAAAATGTTGATTTTTGTTAATTTTGACAATTTAAAGTAAATGGACTATTTTTATTTTGTAGAAGGATGAAAGTAAGAATTAGACAAATTATTTTCATCCATATGGTTATTATTTAAAAATCTATGTATTGAATAAAAAATAATTTATTTTTAAATCATTTCAAATTTTACTGGGAGACTAGAGCCAGGGGCAGATAGCCGCTTTGAGCCCTGGTCTAATGGGAAATTTTAGTAAGTAACCCCTTTCAAATTTTGATAATTCATTTTAATCCTTTTAGTTATTGAAATAATTATAATTTTGGTTTTTTTATAAAAAAGAATTTGATACAATATAATCTAAAACTCATACATTCACACATGCGCACTTATTTAAACTACTACATAAACACATTCTGTAGATCACTCTCGCAACTTTAAAGATATGATAAAACAGATCAAAAAACACGAAATGTTAATGTTGATCCCTTTAAAAAATTAAAAGTAATAAAATCATCTCAAAATTTTAAAATTCTATCTCACTTCTCTTGACCAAATTTGCTCATGTGGTATATAAACTAATTAATTTATTTAAGAATAAATTAAGAAATATAGAAAAAAATACTTATCGTGTATGAGATTTTAATTAATTAAAAAGGTTAACTATATGTCAATATACAATTCAATTATAATAGTTAATTAATATTAAAAATTATTTTCATAATATAAATATTTATCAATGTTGTACTTATATTATTAAGTTTAAATTAATTAATTTTTTAAAGGTAAGCTATAAAAATAATCATTTTTGTTTGCCTCATATTACATTTTAGTCACTTACATTTGAAATGTTACGTTTTAGTCACTTACGTTATCGTTTTGTTATAGAGTGATTGCTCTACCATTAAACTCCATTACCTCCCTAATGGCATTATCATGTAAGACCACCATTAGGGAAGTAATAAAGCTTAACGGTAGAATAATTACTTTGTAACAAAATCATAATGTAAGTGACTAAAACGTAACATTTCAAACATAAGTGACTAAAATGTAATCTGAGGCAAACAAAGATGACTATTTTTGTAATTTACTTTTCTTTTCTTTTTTAAAAAAAAGGTAGGGAGGATACTTCAAGAACAGTAAGAGAGAAAAAGCTGGAGTTCAATTTTGATATTAAGGAAAAGACAATGAAACCATCAACCATGTGTATCTGCAGATAATTACAAAACTCAATCTTCATTTTCAAGCTAAACCCCACCTGTTTCACTTTCTCCCTTGCTTCTATCCAATTTGTCTTCACATCCTTCCAACCATGGTTCCAATTTAGATTCTTTATCAGCCTTGAAATCATTGTAATCATCAGACACGAACAATATACTCTCACCGGACACTTCGCCATCAGTTTCGACCTTCCGTTCTTCTCCATGGAGTTTATCCGCCGGTTGACATCGAACCGGCATCTGGGACTCGGTTTCTGTCGGTTCCTTCGACTCCAGTTGTGGCCACTGAAAATTATCAGGTATTGAACCAGTGCTGGCAGATCCAACCCGTATCATCGGAGCAGGACACCGAACCGCGGGTTCTATCGGTTCCTTCGACTCGGGCTGCGGCCATCTAAAACCGCTCGCCTTCTCTCTTGCAGACTTGAACATGGTCGAAAAATAATTACTTCCATCTTGCTGCACATCTTCAGAACCATAAACCCAAGCCATTGGTCCCCAAGACATGGTTCTTCTCATCGTAAAGCTCGAATCGGTACTGTCGATCAATCCACGTTTCAGTTGTTTCGCCGATATTAACGCTAATGAATCCGTGATGTCCTTGATCATCTCATCGGCGATTGGGAAGCCGCATTGCTTCATGGAGCTGACCATGGTGATTGAATCTTCCAAGTCTTGGGCGTGCAAAGTGGCTTGGCGGGATTTATCGGCGAGGCGGTTGCTGAGGTTAAGGAGGTTGGGAACGGCGTCCCGTGTGTGCTTTTGAACGTAGGAAAGACCTAACGACGGTTCGTTGGCGATGTACTTGATCATCTCTGCCAAGGATTCGGTTATCTCCACGAAGCCGTCCACGGTGGAGAATCCATTCATCTTGTTGAGGATGAACCACGGTTCATCACTGCTTTGTCAAAAATCTCGAGAATGGGGAAATGCATATCAAAGTTTGGCATTGGAAATGTTAATATAAATTTGGCATCGGAAATGTTAATTATCATTTTTTAGAAAGATATTACCTTCAAAAAATCTTCCTAGTCTTCTTTAATTTTTTTTTTTTAATATGTGATTACTTGAAATTTAGCTTTTTATTTTATTTTTTAAATTTCAAAAATTGAAATTCGATTATTAATATTAATTTTGTTAAAATTATTAGTGTGACAATTTAAAATATAAAAAAATTTACTTGGTAACAATATAATTAAAAAAAATTGATACTATAAAAATAGTCACTTATGATTAAAATGTTAAGTTTTAGTCATTATGATTAAAATGTTAAGTTTTAGTCATTTGTGTTATCATTTTATTCCGAAGTAGTTATTTTACTATTAAGCTCCGTTAGCTCCTTAACGGTGATCGTATGTAACAACCCAAATTAAATTTATTAATTAAAAATCTATTTTCATCCCAACAACTAAACATAATTTAGCATTTAAAACATATTTGGACTGCCACAAAAGACTATCCTTAAGGAGATAAGAGAGTTTTAACTATAAATTGACGACTTCGTAACAAAACAAGAGTGATTCGATTAAATATAATCCAAGACAAACAAGAGTAACTATTTTTATAATTTTCCCTCTATGTAACCTCTATTTAAGAGGTTTGAATTTTATTTTAATTTTAGAGATTTCTTAACAAATATATGTTAACTTAATTAAGCGAATTTCTTATAAATTGTTTGGTGATTCGATTCGTAACATAACAATATAAAACTAAAAATATTCTGTTAAATTAAATCGTAATTCGGTTCATAACTTATGTCATTCTATTTAAATTTAATTTGATTAATGTTTAGATATATCCAATAATTAGTAACAACTATAGATACTCTCGTGAATTAATGGATTTTGATTGTAAAACCAACAGCACCACCATAATTTTTAGATTAATTCCTATACCAATTCATCGCTTCAGAACCCTAATTTATATTCTTCCCGAAAGGGTCCTAAACTCCTACGGCTTCTTTGCTTTCTGGGAAAAAAAACTTTCAATTTATACCAAATCATTCCCACACAATTTTTCCGGGAAAAAAAATACAAAGCAGAAAGATTTTGAAATGTACGGTTTAATTCCACAGTTTACAATTTGTTACTTTTAAGCAATTCATTCCTCAAACAAAAAAAAAATCAGAAAAATAAGCATAAATTCTTCAAATTCATTAATAATCATAACCAGCCATCTTCGATATAAACCAAGAAAAATAGCAAAAACCCAGAAAATCAAAATGCGATATCGACTTTGATCTGTTCGATTGGAAAACGAGAGGGAAAATGACTTACCAAAAATCCCGCAAGTGGAACGGTTACATTTGCGTAAGAAGAAGAAAATCTTCCAAGTTGATCAGAAATAGAAAGATTCAAAATCTTCAAACTCGAGCATAAATTTGTTTTCATATATAGTAGTAGTAATAAGTTTGTTACAAATAAACTAATTAGTGGATTACTCCCAACAAAAACCTAATTAGTGGATTCCCACACAAAAGGGAAATTTTGTTTTATAGCTTTGTTTTGGTCTAATTTTAAATTCAATCCCTCTATTTTATAAAATTAAAAATTTAATCACTATTATTTTAATTTATTAAAATTTGATCTCGTACTAAAACTAGCTGATCAAATATCAATGGTTCTTGTAAAATTTTAAACTGTAAATTTGTTTAAATAATATTTTTTTTTAAAAAAAAGTGAATAATGGATTCAGATATTCAATTTAGAATTAATTACCAAAAAGGGCAAAACGGATTTAGATATCCATTACCGCAAAAATAAAGTGGATTTGGATAATGAATCGACATAATCCATTGCAATCTATTGAAAATTGAGAAATCAGTCCAATCAAGTAACTACTAAACCATGACTTAGATTACTAAGTTAAAAATTAACTGTTTATCAATTTATAATATATGGAATCAGCAGAAATAATCCGTTCAAGTTCATTTATTTACCAAGAAATAGACTAATTTCTCAACTTCCATAAAATAAGAGGATTGAATTATGATAAATTAAAAAAAATAAAGAGACTAACTTCTAAGTTTTCATAAAGTAATGGATGAAATTTGCAATTTTACCATATCTTATTTTTGGAATTTTCTCTTCAAATCCATCACTGTCTACACTTTACGAGTCATTGTATGGTGAGTCGTTTTCGGATCTCATATTGACATCAGAATAGACCATCCTTATCCACAACCAGAAAATTTAGGATCTCATTTTGTTGGAAATAAAATATTTTAAAATATTTTTATATTATCTATTTTAAAATTAGAGTTATCAATGGGCTCCAGAGGTGAATTTAGAGGGATAATATGCGACGGCCACCTTTAAAAACAATATATTATTTAGATCATTTAAATTTTTTAATTTTAAATTAATAAAAAATAAAATTATACTTTGGACTATTAAAATTATAAATTTAATTTTAACCTTTAAAAATTATAAATATATAAACTATAAAAAATTAAAATTTCATTAAACCCCTTAAAAAATTGTTCTGGCTTCACCCCTGATGGGTTAGGCTAGGTTCTGGCCAAAATGTTAAGCCAGTTTACTAGACTTAGCCCGACCTAAAAAAGGCTTAAATTTTTATCTAAACTCGACTGGGTTCAGCAATATTAAAATTTTTTATATTATTTTAAAAAATATAATACATTAAAAATACTAAAAATATTAAAATAAATATTTCCTAACAAATTAAAAAAAAATAAAAAATATGTATACTTAAATAAGACTAAGATAAATACAAAATTAACAATAAAACAAGAATTATATAATATCTAAACAAGAACAACAAAATAGTAGTAATGTAATAGTAAAATGATAACAAAAAAAATATCAGTAAAACAACAAGAAATAGCAAAAAATAGTATTTTTTTAATTCAGACTAAATTAAGTTCGAGCCAAAAAAAAATTACGTAAGACCTGACCAGTTTAAAATTGCCCAAACCTATTTTTCAAATTTATACTTTAAACTCTCCTATTTTTAGAGTGAGCCTACATGCCAGACTGAATGACCTTAAATTTATTTAAAATATCTAATTATTACTAGATTTGTTTATTCTGAATAAAATATTTCTAAAAAAATTTCTACCTTCTTCAATGTTTGTTTCTAAAAAAGGTAAGTTCGGCTGAAATATAATTATTTGGAAGAAAATTGCATATGGGCCTATGGTTGGTCAAAGCCCATATTGACTTATGACAGAAAAGTCCTTATAGCGCTAACAAAGCTAGTTTGTTTAGTAGTAGCTTGCCTAGTAGTTAGTTAGTGGCACACATCTGTAATCAATTCAAAGAACCAGGGTTAAAGACGGAAACTGAGTAAAACAAAATTCTTCGAAAGGAAGTAAACTAAGGATAATCTCTAGAATACACAGGGGAAAACCAGGTGACACGTGCCAGCTGTCTCCTGGCGACGAAACATCAATCAAAACAACTCAGTATCCGACACGTGTCTTGTTTTTTTTTATAATCTTTTAAAACAAATTCAAATTAATGAAAATAAAAGGTGCAATAAATATCTCCCGGAAAAGTATTAAATATCATCCTCAGTTCTCAGAGTATCAAAGATCTTTCCTGCTCTCCAAGATTTTACTTTCAAGAAAACAAACGTTCACGAAAGGAAAAAAATTCCTTAAATTCATCAAAAACCCAGTTTAGAACTAAGCTTTGTTCATTGTTTTTCGTTCGTTTTTGTTCTCTCTCTTTTTGAGCTTGTTTGTTTTGGTTAGCCCCTGTTATTGTTTCTGGAGATTTCTGGGGTTTTCTCGTTTGAAATTTTTGGGAATTTTTGGTATGGGTTTTAAGGATAATCAAAACCCAGAGATGGGTTCGTCTTTGTTTCCGGTTTCTTCACGTAAAAGGAAGAGACGGGACGGGTTATCAGTGGCGGATACTTTGAAGTTATGGAGTGAGAACTCGGAGGCCAAACAATCACGTAAAGCGCCGGCGAAGGGTTCCAAGAAAGGGTGCATGAAGGGTAAAGGCGGGCCGCAGAACCAGAACTGTAACTACAGAGGTGTACGGCAGCGTACATGGGGTAAGTGGGTAGCGGAAATCCGCGCTCCGAATAAAGGGAAACGTCTCTGGCTCGGCACTTTCCCTACTGCCGTCGAAGCCGCTTCGGCTTACGACGAAGCCGCCAAAGCCATGTACGGTGACAAAGCGATCCTTAACATGCCTCAGGGTTCCGATTCGGACTCAATCGCCACTCCTTCACATGGGTTTTCTCAGGCTACAACTACAACAACGGCCACTTGCGGTGGCTCTGAGTCCGCTATGGATGGTCCTGTTGATTCTGAAGCGCCGTCGACAAGTGGTGCAATGGATATGAAAGCTGAAGGTGGTGAGGTTAATAGAAGAGGGGATGATACAGATTATAGCTGGCTTGAAGGATTGGAATCGTTGCAGTTCTTCGATGACATTCCAATGGATTATGTAGGGAATAATAGTGTGTGGGATAATTGTGAGCTTTTTGATATTGATGAGTTCCTTGCTTGACTTGTACGTTACAACATTTTACATGTTACAGATTTTGTACCCTTGTTTTTAAGTGAAATTATAGTCAGAAAAGAGTGTTTAAAAGATGGCACAACTACTTGCACACATCTTCACGACATTTGTTGTTTTGTTGTTTTTAAGGTTTACCAATACACGAAGAAATCCAGTACACATACAGTTAGATTAAATTAATCTTCCTTAAAAATTTCATCAATTTCTTCTAACTGTTGGGTGTTAGAGTACAGTACATATAACATATTATAGTAATTCTCTGTTATGACATTAATTTTAATAGTTTGCTCGATGATTCAACTCGAGCTGAATTACTTGAAATATAAAAAATTTTATCTGTTAATTAGAATGAAGTTTATTTCTTAAATATACTAATCGAATTGAAATATTTTGATTAATTTAGTCTATTAATCGAGTAACTAAAATTTACATGTTTTTATTTTTTGATTAAAATAATTACAAATCATATAAAAAAATTAAATTACTATTGTTTATTTCTTTTATTTAATAGTTCAAACAATTTTAAATAAAGGTGAAAATAACAAGTAAAACATTAGAGGTAGTAGATAAGTCTTGGAAGTTAACAATCAAACACTGCATAAGTATTGAAAACAACAAATATTTTAGTTAATTGATCAATTCAGTTAATTATTCGATTTTGAATCGAATTAATCGGTAATTAAAACTCTAAAATATCATTAATTAACTTTTTATTGAACTAAATTTAACCACAAACTGATTAACTAGAGTAAATCAATTTAATCAATAAATTCGATTCTACCATAACTATGAACTCACCGATCCTTTTCATAAAACTTCTACCTATAAAATTCATATAAACATATGAAAATGGTGGAAGTTGACACATTGTAATTAATGGATATGAAACTCGAAAATGGGTTCTTTTCCTTTTAATTTATTGATTACTATTTTTAAATTATTCTATATTTAGTAATTATATAGTTATATTGGATATTAAATTTGGAGTCAAAATGTATAATAATTAAATTCAAAATGTTGTCTAAAGGATATCAGTGGACTCACCAAGTTTTTTGAGTTTGGGTCAGAACATAGATTCAACGACAATCGAAAAAACCCACTTTTAAAAGCAATATAGTGTTTGAAAAAATTGAGATTTGGACAAAACATAGGTTTAGGAATGATTGGAGAAGTGCTCTTTTTATTTACTTTATTAGGAAAGATTAGTGTGTGAGTCTTGTCTGTGGGCGTACAAAGGTTCATCTATCAAATCAGAAGGCTGTCTGAAATAGTTGAAATAAAAATATATTTACTTATTTGGTGAAAATTAAAGAAAGTCAAAGTATCTCTTTTCATTATATAATATAATAAGTTGAGTATTTGTTTTGAAAAGTTTATCATGATTTGATCCGGTTTAATCATATAATTTAGTTGACTATTTGTTTCTAACATATAAGACCAAGTTTATTTTGATTTGATCCATTTTTGTTTAATTTAATGTTGAATATTTATATATTTTTTTGCTAATTTATTTTTTAAAAATATTTTATTTTATTTTATTTTTTAAAGAAGTCGAATTTTAACATTAATATATTAAAAATAGTTGAACTATTATTTTAAATAGAAATATCGACTAAAATATTACAATGTAAACATTGCAGTTTGCATAGTAAAACATATGTACTTAATGTTAATTTTTTATTTTTTTTAAATTTTTATACAATTTTTAATTTATTTATTAACGTAACATATAACTAGACCTGATCATGATTCAGATTTTTTCTGGTTCAGGTTGAGCCTAAATTTTTTTTCTCTGCTTCTATTGTTATTTTGCTACAATTTTACTATTATATATCTACTATTTTATCGTTATTGTTTAGATATTGTATAACTTTTATTTAATGTTTTTTTTGTGTATTTGATGTAATATATATTTTTAAATTTATTTTTATATAAAAAAATAATATAAAAAATTGATACAAGCAAACCGAATTATGCTCGGATTTAGCATTTTTTATATGGAATAAACTTGGATAAAATTTTAAACTCATTTTTTGAGCCTAAAATTAGAAAACAAGCCTAAAATTTAACATCAACTCAACCCAACCCCTAGGTCTACATACATCACTAAAAAAATTAATAATTAAATTTAACTAAAAAGCAAAATAAAAGTCAAAATAATGGAAGTGATTAACTTTTGAAAGCTAAATTTGATATAATACATCAATTATATGATAATTCATGTTTCAACATGCAAAGACTAAGTATGTCTGGATTTTACAATGAAGTGCAAAATTATAAACTTGTTATACAACTTGCAATAAAATTTTAGGAGTATATTAAACTTGTAATAATTAAATGATATTATTTAAAAGAATTAAATAGAATTTCAGTGAAGCAATTGGCCTACTGCTCCATAGTGTAAATCCATATTCACCATTGAATGTTTGGGTTCAAAGCTCTCTTCAAACACAACAGATTAGCTCAAAGCCCCCTTTAATGGAGTAATACAATACAAAGCACAGTTTCAGTTGATAGATAGCTAAAGAACACCATAAACAAGGTGAAATTTTCACGATCGAACTCGAGCAAGCCGTGCCCTTATCTCTTCTAGCTCTTCCTCATCATTGGCACCCTCCGCTATAGCTTCTTCCTATACAATATATAAGAAATTGAGTTCCTTCAGCGTTTTGCAATATCAAGTGAATGAAAGGGCTTTAAAGTTTTGCATACCTCTCGGGAAGTGCTTTCTTTTTCCGCAGATACCCTCACTCTTTCCTTCCGAACAGCTTCAGGAAGCTGTGCCGCAGTTTCACCGGCTATTTCCGAAAGAACCTTATCAACTTCTTCTTCGGTCTCTTCTTCGATATCTTCGGAATCCAATGCCGAGTCAAGGGCATCATTTACCATTTCTTCAATAACCCCTGCCTACATGGTTGAACAGAGGCATTTATCTTAAAACAGAAAATAAGAAACTCGAAAAATATGTAGAGCATGTAGATGCTTCTCACATTGCACTTGGAGTCATTGTACTTTTAAAAGAAGATGCTCATTAGTTCACGTATGCTACTAAATAGTTGTCTAATTTCGTTCTTTCAATCTATACAACACTGATATCGGTTGTTAACTTTAGACTTTGATTGGACACATCCAAAAATGAATTTCCCGACCAAGTTCACTTTTGTACAACTTTCAGTAAAAAAAACACCACTAATAAACCAATCTTGAGGCAACATAGCAAACTCCGAACAACAATAGTAGAATACCAAGTGTCCTATGCTAGTGTCAATTCCAAGGTGTTGACCACGATGGTTAATAATATGAAACAAAAACTGGCACGTAAATGCAACAAAGTTACAAACTTGAAAATTACCTTGATCATTTCTTTGCTAAATTCTTGCATCGTGGCAGCCATTTGTGGAGCTTTCATGAGGTTGTTTACAAGTTTCATGACTTCAGCACTCTTGGACAAATGGCCAACGGTTCGAGCAATTGCTTCAAATACAATCCACCATAAAGAATATTTAGAAAGAAAAGCAGTTCTTCCAAAAAAACAGTAAAATACATGTTCACTTATGTCAGATGATAAATCTAATACTACAAACATTGATATATTCAGGGAAATAAGCACGTGCCAACAACATTCTCAGCCTATGTTCAAATTAAAAATGTTTCCAGGTACTGGGGCATAAAAGAACCGTTTGGAATAAATGCAATGCACAGATTTCAGATGCATATGTTGTCATACCAACACTTTCTCCAAGGTGCATTGATATTGAATTAAGCTGCGCTTTATTCTCATATAGACGGTTCACAGCTTTTCTCGACATTACAATTTCTTTTGCAAGTGCCTAAAGATGAATAAGATCACAACAAGAGCTTACATAAGAAATGATTCCCCAATAACAAGGCAAATGCAAATTTGCGGACATGAAAGCATACACAAAAAGACAATAAATGATTTTCACATATAATACATGTGCTAAGGCACATAGGTTTCATCAAATTGGACCACCCAACGAAAAGATGATCTTTTCATTATTTCAAAAATCAACATCTTTCGTGTTTTCAGTTTGCAGTTCCAGCTTAGAACCAATGATGAGTTACATCTCCTGATCCTAAGATCGACTAGAAAACTCATTGGACGAATACCTATTGGATGAATACTGAAGATCAGCTAGACTTAGGATAATCAAGTAGCATCCTTTTCGTATGAATGACCAATCATTTCATCTAATAAACCACAAAATCCAATTTACCTCAGCAATTTAAAACATAAAGTCATTCTACACCATATAATGACCTAGATCCTTTTACAATGAACTTTAGATTCACAAGATGCCATGTTTAAGGGTGACTACATGAACCGATGGGTTCGCCTCAATGATCTTTTTATTTGCTAAAATAGAGCCAATCCCCATTGTTAGATGCCACTCTTAAGGGCAGCCGAATTAACCAACAGGTTCTCCTCGATGATCTTTAATGTAATTACATAACTTATCTTCCTAATCAAACCATTCCAATTATAAAATATTGAATTCCCTCAAAAACTATGACATGATTAATCCATTTAGCTAAAGTTCCATTAGAAAGAAAGAAAAAAAAAACCCAAGAATTTTTTACCTTAGCAGAACCCATGTCATTTCTCTTAGCGGCTTCTCGAATTGCCTTCTGTACACCTTTCTCCTCTCTCTGAACATCTAATACAAAATCCACATAAAAATCCCATAAATTTTCTTATAAAAAAAACCCCATTATTTTAAACCTGAATTCTCACATACCCATTAACTGAAAGATTCAAAATTACCACTAAAAAGCAATCATCAAATTTTTTTTCCAAACAATTAAGGGAAAAAGATGGAAATATCTTGCCTCTGATTTGGCGTTCAATGTTACGGCACTCTTGACGAAGCTTTCTTTGCCAATCTCTTAGTAGTTGTTGTGGATTCGGCTTGGGTTTCAACATATTCTTAAATTTATCCATCTTTACCTTTTCTTTATCTAAATTAGTCCCTTTTCCTTTCCCTCTCTTCGTAACTTAAAAAAATGGTGAGAAAATTTTGCTAGGAAAGCTTGAGCTTTTAGATCTTTCTATGGAATGGAGCAATGAAAATGGCTTAGAATCAAAGCTTTCCTGTTTTTCTTTTCTTTTCTTTCTTGCCTCAATTTTCTTTTGCGGTGTTTCGTTTCGGAATCTTTTACCTTTCCCTTTTCCTTTTATATTTTCCGGGAAAATACGTGTGATAGAACAGTCTGCAGCGCACTTAGCGACACGGCGTCGTTTCGCCCACCGCGTTAACATTTCCTTCTCGTATTTTTAATTTTATTATTTTATTATAAATTTGAATTAATGTAAACTAATTTATCAAAATTTGTATGAAAAAATTTATTTGAAACGACAAATCGAGATTAATTAATTTTTTTATATAATATCTAGAATTATCTATATTTTCTCTTTAATTTATTATTATGTATATTCCCTCTCTGATTTATAAATAGGAGGATAATACACTTCAGTACACTTAAACTCACATGTTCCTATATTGGCAATAATTCTCATACCAATCAAATTAAAACTTAATCAATAATTATAATGTCATTAAAATACAGAAAATCTAAAACATAAGTAATTTTATGATTATAATCAAAATAACAATTATTTTATATAAAATTTTAATAAATATATTTATTACATAATTTATCACAAACTCATAAAATTCATATTTTTTACTTACATTAATAACTATAACATTAAATAAATTAGCTCATGGGAATTTAATATTTAACTTGTTTATACTTTTTTTTTATACAATTCTTAAAACTAAAATTACCCATAGTCGCTCATCATCTCTTAAATTAGAAGAATAATACGTTTTAATATATTCAAATCTAAGTCTTCTTACACTAACAACAAATAAATGAGACAAGGCTCCAACTCTGATTTATTTTTTTTTCCACCTAACAAAAATTTTTTGCTTGATTTGTGCCTATTTTCTTGATGATTGTATTTATATCTCTTAAATGAAAAGTTATTTAATTAAAAAAAGAAGCAAACATTAAATAAAAAATGAATATGAAGTCATGGATGAAGAATTAACTTGCTAACAGCTTATGCTGACTTAGTGATTAAAGCTTCCTTTCGACACTCCAGATAATAAACAAAAATTGCTAACACCTTATATCGTCATCAACCTTAAACCAATTGAATTGAAAATACAACCAGTTCAACCTTCAGTTCAGTTCTGGGATCCATCCTCATCACAATGCCAACCAAAAAGTAAATACTATGATGCTTTGGACATGAGTAGGACAATATGATTTTCCAAGAAGCTTCCTAACATATTTATATCTGGAAAAAATCCCCTTGTCGAACACATTTTGAACAATGGTACGTAGTTAGGATCCTCTAAATAGAAAAAAAAAATATCATCATACACGTGTAAGACAGATATCCGTATCCAACATCCTGGAATGACATTCACAATGTGTGTTACATAAATCTAAGGAGGCAAACACAATCTAGGCTTGGAACTGCCACTCTCAATCTTGAATATCAATGGAGGTATTCCAAATCTATAAATTTGTAAGACCCAAAAAAAAAAAAAAAAAAAAAACTTCTCCAATTGTCTACCAATCTCCGATGCCAGAGCTTCATCATAGTTCATCACTGATTATCTAATCGTACAGCCCGTCGTCGTGCCAAATATCAACTAGAAAATCTACCATTTCCTGCATTTAGAACAACAACATTCATTGCAGTAAGTTTCTTGTGGCTGCAGTAATTCATTTAAAACGAGGAACTCTGGTCAGTCCCTTTCTTTTTCGTATGTATGAGAAACAGGAGGGAGGGATTTGAATCGTGAACTTTATTCCTCCTAAAGAGAAGGGTAATGACTGCTAAACCAAGCTCGAGTTGCTCGAACAATCTATTTTATCGTACTATACCGCTGCTGAACAAGTCTCGTTAACATCCAAATCTATTGTTTGATGATTGATTCAATAATCATTGCAGTTTCAGAAACTTACCGGCAAAGGAATTGGCTCGGAAAATGGGTCATTAGTTGAAAGAAGCTCTTCATATGTTGTAGACCAGCTGCAAAACAAAGTTTCTGCAGTTATTATTCGTCTTATCCAGGCAACTATAAGAAAAATTAGAAAGGTAAAATCTACATATCGAGCAATTAATATAGTACAACAGATGAAATATTCTTCATTTATGCGTAAGATATGTTATACATAACAATCACTATTTCTATGCTGCAACTTTGTAATAGTTCTCTATGAATTTAGATCAAATATATTTCAAGCTAACAAATTTTTGGTGTTTGATAAACCATATCTATAAATATCAACAACAGTCCCCTTTTTGGAAAGGAAGCTGAATCAATCCAAGGCCACCTTCCGGTAAATATGGTACATAGCAAAGAATATTTGCCACCATAAGAGGCATCTCAAATCGTTCCAACCTCAACAGGGTCTGCAAAAGTTTCCTTTGACATTGAAGTTTAAACAATCATTTAAGAGAGAACACTAAAAGAATTTATTTTTTTCAACAAACCTGAATTTCCCCCAGCAACTTGAGCCTAGTTGGAATAGCAACTTCAGCTCAAACTTTAACTGCACATCTTGAAGACGAAAAAGATGGCGAGCCAAATGTTTATAACCTTACCTTTGCACTAATATTTTGGTTCTTCCTTTCCATTTTCCACTAGAAGCAAAAATCCATTACATTTCTTGTTTAAAGAAAACATTATTACCAAGAAGTCTATTTTAAGAAGGGCTGTAATATGCAAATTGTAAATGTCTACAAATAGTGATGATGCAATTTCAACTTATGTTTCTCGGAGTTTTCATCTTTCATAAAATACCCATCTTTGACATATGATCCTTTAAATATACGAAAAAAAAAGCATAGAAAAAATTAAGCATCTGTTCAGACACATGCCCCGATCCAACATTCACTACCAAGTCCAGGTAACATAGGTTCCAACTAGGCCATTACCAAATACATATATAGTGTTTAGCTTCCCCACGAAAATAGTATCCAGTAGAGCAACACCAGACCATCATTGAATAAACAGAAGAAGACTGGGATAACTGGTTTACCTTATAACTTGATCCTTACTGATCTTTCTTGCTTTTTGAGATTTATCTCCTGTCCACTTTCTTCTGTTCTCGTGCCAGGAGATTGCAGCTACATAATGGATTCAATTAGATTATAACTTCATTCTCAAAAGTCAAAACATAAATATATACTCATTTGAAACAAAAACAATAGGTCTAATCCTGCTTTTTCTTTTGAATGGCAACCATAGAGGACAGATAGAGCAATGGTGAATTATCAGTAGCTTGACTTTTCAAAGGTAATAGAATAGAGGTAAGGACAAGATATGAAGTGATGGCAGAAGAGCTGGCTCTTCAATTTCATGAAATCTTAGGATGATACTATCTTTGAAAAGATATAGTTCAGTGTCAAATACTCTTAAGACTATGTTGCTCTGACTTTTCAGTTTCATAAATACCCTTGTTGGACACATTTTCAGACATGGTACGGGCCTGTCTGTGCTGGATGCGTACCATACATGGTAGCAATGAGTGGGACAATCTGGTAGAAAAGCATGTAAACCATACATCTTATCTTAAAGCTAAAACAGACATGATGGCAATGATAACCTTTGAGAAATTTCTTCATGTCATTGTAAAAAGTGGGAAAATAGCAATAATCAAACACCATTAACTCATCTAAAGCAAGGAACGAACCATGGTTTACAAATGCAGAAGCGCTTGCATCTTTTTCTGCTGGCTTTTTCCCTTTATCAACAGATTTTCGACACTCTGGCGGTTGTTTCTCATTCGAATGGGAATATCCAGCGTTGACCTCCATCATCTTCGAACCAAATGATCATTCCCTTCTCGTAATAATTGAAATACCCGGTTCCTCTTAAGTTCCCTCGATAATTTAACCACAAAAACTGAAGGAGCTTCAAGACCACCACTACGCAAACAAAAGATCTTCTAAACAATGAACATCAACTAAAAGGGAAAAGAAGAAATTTTCAGCATGGATATAGACCAAGCATAACATATAACTCCATTGATTGAGCTCAGTAACATTATATGCAAGTGGATAAATAACCTTGTATAGGACAACATGCTCCATTTCTATAGCATATCTATCTAACACCATATGACAATCTTTTTTCACCATTATTTTAACTTTCCTTGTAGCTCAGAATCAAAACATCTTAGAACATACATACAAACATTTATCAACAATAAAAACTCAGTTCTATATCATCAACTTCCTTCTTCCCCTAGGGTTATATGTTTCAATCCAACATATTCTTATCCTTGTGTACACGAAACAAGAGCATGAACTTGTGTTTCAAGAACGAAAGTTTAATAAACCGAAAATACACAACTCCTCAAAGAACATTTATGCATGTAAGAATATTATATAAGAATTAAGAAAGTCTAGATAAATAGCATATCCATTAACATAAAGTAAGATCTAGCTTATTTAGCTTATCTACATATCTTTCAGCATTGGTACCATAGAGCTTAATGCACAATCCTTCATAAAATAGTAAAGACTGTTTCACTCTATAGAAACCTATATATAAATGTCTTCTAATGGAAAAAAATTCCCATATAATCCATCAAGTTTTTGGCTCAAAGAACTGAATAAAACACCACTGGATCCCTAAAAATTTCCATAAATTGGTCCCTAAACAAAGCAAAAACCTAAAGAATCTTCTATCGTTTAGATAGTACATTTTAATAATCTTGACAATAGATACATAATGCAAAAATACATTCCAAATTCATTGCTTTTTCAACTTAAGAATCAGCTAGAATAATAGCATCTATTTTACAAGAACAGTAATGTGAACAAATCAAACAACCCATAAAAAGAAAACAAGTCATAAAAAAACACCAAAAACCCCATACTTCACAGAAATTAACAATGCATTTGGCCATGAAAAAAATAAAAAAACAAAACAAACCCATTTCAGAATCAACAAATCCAAACAATAAAACAACAAGAAAAATTCAAAAACTGGGGGAAAAAAGAAATAAAAGAAAGATAGAAAGAGAGAGAGAGAGAGAGACAGAGAGAGAGAAGCCAATAAAAGAGCAAGTAAAAAGAAAAGAGAAATACCTTTGAGGAAAAAAAATAATTGCCAAAGTGGGATTTTGAAGATGGTTTATGGGAAGAGATTTAAAAAAGACATTAAGGCTTTTTTAAGTAAATAAAAAAGGAAGGAAAATCATTGTGTTATTGTTCTGCAAATTTCTTGTTTTGTTCGCTTATTGTTTTGTTTTTATCGCTGTTAGCTTTGGTTTTGTTTCAATTTTCATTACATTTGCATGTCTTTGTCTAAGCTGACGTGGATGTGATTTGGAATATAGACACGTGGAATTTTGTAATGGATGAATCTGTTTGCAAGTGAAGTGAAATAATTGTACTCTTTTCATTGGCCCCTCCCTAAAATAAAAAGAAACTAATTTTTTCTCATTTTATGTGTTTTATTGTCATTTCCCTCAATAATTCAACACATTTGTTTTTCATCTTTTACTTTTCTTTTTCGTTTTTCATTTTTTATTGAATTGAAATAGAAATAAAATTGTTCGAATCATATATATATAAATATATTCTTTTTAAAATAATGTTTAGAACTATTTACGATCTTTTCCTAACTCAAATATAAGAAGATAATGCACTTCAACGCACTCAAACTCAAGTTCTCCTATCAATCGAGCTAAAACCATTAATTTTCGTTTACGGTGTAATGGTAAACTGACTTGATACGTTAAATCATCATTTTAAACAAAAAATAAAGGTTAAATTATAACTAAAAACCGAAAAATATGGTGACAAATTGTATAATTTAATATAAAATTTTTGTTTGAAATGATGATTTAACGTGACAAATCAGCTTATCGTTACACCGTTAACGACAATTAACTGCTCAATGACTAAAATGTTACAACACATTTATGTAAGTGACTAAAATATAACCTAAAGTAAACAAAAGTGATTATTTTAATAGTTTACCTTAAAACAAAATAAATTGTTAATACAATTTGGATTTAATCTATAGAATTTTAGGCTATAAATAATGATTTAATTTCATTCTTAAATAAAATCAACACTGACAGAATTTAAAATTGGAGATATAATACTTATCAATAAATTTTGTTAAATATTAGTAATAAATTTAATTACTCTTGAATAAAATGGGAATACATTAGAAGTATAAAAATCTTGTAGGGCACAAATTTACAAAGCGTGGTACATTTGTGCACTAACAACTTTTAAAGCTTATCCTATTATTTTCACTGACATCTTTGAATGCTCAACTTTAATTGGAAAATTCATAAATAAAGCAAAAGTAATGTATTTTTGAGGGATTCTTTTAGGAAAAAAGATTAATTATCCCAAAATTGAGTAAGACAATTTTATTCCCTTTTATTGATTTTGTCCAAATATTTAAATGAGGAAAGAAACCATTTTTTTTTTCATTTTTTGATCGAGGTTTATTTTTTGAATTTTGAATTTTTAATTTAGATTAAATGAAAATAATTAAATTTATTTAGTTAAATTTTGTTATTAATCCGATAAATTTAATTCATGTACTTCGATTAGATAATTTTGTAGTTGATAATTTGATTAGACAATCATAAAATCTAGAAATATCAAGCTAACATGATACTCTATATGCGATAATATATTTAACGCATCAAATTTCGAAAAATAACATAACTTAATTTAATGAATTTAACACCATTTTGATCGTAATTAATATTTTAAGATTTAAAAAATATAAAAACTGAAAAATAATAAAATAAAAATATACGAACTAAATCTATAATTTTTTAGTTTCAGTGAAATTGGATTAAATCAATAATCAATAATTTAAATAGTTATTATGAAACCATTTGTTAATTATATAACTAAATAAATTTAACATAAAAATAACAAGTTATTGATAAGGAAATTTCAACTTTTTTTAAAAAAAAATTCGAATTTAAAATAAAAGAACGTAAATATTGAATATTAATCGTATATACTCGAAATCTTACATGGGTAGGTATGAAGAGTTAGGTAGGAAGATTTTTTTTCGTTCATTGTTTGGTAGGTAGAATTAATGCGGTTAAATTATGCTATTAGTCCATGTATTTTGTAAAAAAATGTAATTTTAATTTTAATTTTTTAATTTGATAAATTTTAGTCTATATACTTTTTAAATTGTTCAATTTTAATTCTTTTACTTTCCAAAATTTGAAATTTTAGTCTTGACCCAAACAGTAGCAGTTAAACTTATTTGGTTAAAATTGCTAGTTATGTATTGTGTGTATGGTTGTAGATTTAATTCATATTCTTCAATTGGATCATTCAAGTCCCTATACTTTTTAAATTTAGAAATTTTAGTTTTGACTTAAATGACCGTTGTTAATCCATTGACTGGATTTCTAATAAATAATATGTGAAAATAACAAGCTTACATAGCATTACGTGTATGATAATATGTTTGTTGCATCAGGTTTTGGAAAATAACATAACTTTATTAATTTAACATTTATTATTTGGTGAGAAAATAAATTTTAAAATTTAAAAAGTACAAAGACTAAAATGACCAAATTAAAGTACAATAATTAAATCCATAGTTTTAATAAAATACAAGGACTAATAGTAGAATTTAAGCAATAAATGTTAAGGAAATATACTATTTAAACATGAATTGAGTGAAATATCGATTGCTTGTTGAACCCTGTGAATTGCGTGAAAGTAGGATACTCCAAATTCGGGGGATCATGAGTTTTATAAAATGTTCTTGGTGGAAAAAAAAAATGTGAATGAAAGATCCCACTAAATTGAGTTGGGTCCATGAATCTAAGAAATAATGAGAATTCTTAGATCTCTCTCAATTCGAAAATCCAAGATTTGAATTGATATCATTTCATTGATTCTTCCTAAATTGCATTGATTTATCTTAAAGATTTCATTTCAATTTGGAATTTGGTTATTCACCATGTACGAGGATCCCCGCTAAGTATCCATGACTGAATGGTTAAAGCGCTCAACTCATAATTGGTGAATTCGTAGGTTCAATTCCTACTGGGCCTACATGGAAATCTTGTGTACCTCGTGCTATTTTTTTATGAACTTTTCATTACTTTTTTTTTTAAATTTTGAATTTTTTATAATTTTTAAATTACATGTTAATGATAAATAGTAACATGTTAGCATGAAATACATGTGAATTGCCACGCCAGCATCGTTTAAAAATTAATTTTCCATTCAACTTTTTTGTTCAAAAGTGATTTTTCCACTTAGTGTGCTTTATTATTATTATTATTATTTCACAAGTAATCTTAAAAAATTGACATGCATATTTTTTTTTAAATATTTTACTATATATATCTTGTTGGACACTTATCAATTTCCTAACGCTACTCGTGAAGTCTAAAAATTCCATCTACAGTATGTCAAATAAATTTTTAAAAAATAAAAATAATTTTATATGGCATTATATTATTGGTATGGGGGAAAGATTCAATTCATTTCAACATCATCCATTTATATGTATTGAAAATTGGATATGTCAAAGATTTCGTCCATATCTCATCAAAATTGTAATTGTAAGGGAGCATTGACAAGTCAATGGACCAAATTAGGAAAAAAAATTAAAGTAATAATGCAATTTTCATTTATTCATTTTCGAAGAAGAATGAGAAATTAATTATAATTAAAATTAATCATTTAAAATTACGTTCATAGTCGATATCTTCAAATTTAGAGAAGAATAAAATTAATAAATAGAGCTCACGCATGATAAAATTTCAACTAAAATAAATCTAAATAAAAAAAAATTCATTCATAATTTACACAAAATAAAATTTTAACCTAAAATCACAAAATTACCCGATTCTAAACTTTGACATTAATTACCTCGTATACTTGTACAACCATTTTCATAAACTATGTTGTATAAGTAGATCATATCGTTATTATAAATGAAACTTCATCAGAAAATAAATTTAAAAAAAAAAACATTTTTTTTTAAATTTTCATTATTAAAAATGATTTAATTCTTCAAATATATTATATTTTCACGTTGATATCCAGATACCTAAAATATTGTTAAGTTTTGATTTTTCAGTCCAATCTGTAATAAACGTTGAAAAAATGGAAGCTATTTCAGTTAATTACATAATACCACATGGTCTTTCTAATAAAAATATTTTTTTTAGAAATTATATATAAACTTTAAATATTTATAAAATTAAAAATAAAATATTTAAAAATAGAAAATATATAATCTAAAATCATATATGGATTAAAAAGGTAAAAAAAAAATGTTTATTTAATTACAATTCTTTAATGAATCAAACTAAACCAAGAAAATTCTAGATTTAGATGTCAATAGTTACCGCTAGCCGCCAAGTTCCATCGTCAGTCACCACCACTGATCGGTGATCATCGGAGTTCAAGTTTCATTATTTTCTTAATTTTCTCATTCTTGGCATTATTTTTTTCAATAAAGGACTAATTTTTTATTAGATTTATAAATCAAATTTGAAAATTTAAGTTTATAAATCAATTTTAGGTTCCGAATTAGTGTAAAAAAAGTTAGGTATCAAAGTGCAGAAATGTGTATATTTTAGTATCCGAAACGTGAATTAAAAAAAAAAAAACTTAATACTGCATAGATATGTTCATAGATCAGGTTATTTGTCCAAGCTTGAAAACCCACTTAAAATTTAGGAAGATTTGGATAAAAATAGTAGGCCCGAATAATTGACTTAAGTAAAAAATTAGGTCTGTTTAAAATATAGGCTAGACTCAAGCTCAAACATTGAAGGTTCATGTAGGGGTGAAGTTAGAAAATTTTTTTAGAGTAACCAAAATTAAATTGTAATTCTTATGATAGTAAAAATACAATTTCATCATTTTAATAACCTATATCTTTATAATTTTAAAGGATTAAATCAAATTTTTATCATTTTTAAGGGGTAAAGTGTAATTTTACTTTTACTAATTTAAAATTTTAAAAATTGTAAAGGACCTAAATGGAAAATTTTCTATTTTAGGGTGATCGAGGCCCTTGCCAACCCCCTAGCTATGCCCTTGGGTTCATACCTGCTCATATCCTAAGTTTGTAATATATTATATTATGTTAACTTTATATATTATGTAATTTATAATACATAAAAATTAAATTTATAGTAATTTATGATATTATAATGTAAACATTGAAAATTTATTAAGTTGTTTATATATAAAATTTTAATAAATAAATAAAATATTTTTTATATAATAAATTAAGAATATATGAATATTTTAAAAAAAATTAAAAATTAATGTAGATGACTTGATGAGTCTAAAATAAACTTGAATTAACCATTTTTAAATATAAGTGGAATTAAAAGAAAATTTTAAGATTATATTCTGAAATAGGCCAAATTTAAACAAGCATAAGTTGTATACTTATATTGAAATCATGCTTAAGCTATTCCAACCATACTTCTAATATTACACTACCTTACTTATATAAGTATCTACAAAAGAATGTCTTAAGAGGTTGTTTAGATGACATGTGTTAACTTTTCTCCTTTTTTTAGTTATTATAAGATAATGGTTAAATTTTAATTTTGATCCCTTTATTATATTCACATTTGAAAAATAATCTTTAAATTTTAATTTCACATAATTTGGACATTATTAATATAAACAATTAATATTCTTAACTATTTCAATTAAAATACTGTCAAATTATTCTTAAAAATATATTTCTAATATGTATAAAAAAATTAGTTACAGTTTATTAAAATCTATTCCAATATCCTAATCACCATATTTTCAATAAATAAATGTATTGACATAGTTGGTAAAAAAAAATTGTATTCACATTTACTTAATTACCATAATTTTAGTAATATATATTCAAATTTATGGAATAATCAGCAAAGGATGGAGTATATTGATTTTGCAATAATTATTCCCTTTTATAATTGGAGCAATCAAATGAAATACAGTAAGTATATAATTTCACCACAAACCATGTAATTAATATTATCATAATTAAAAATGCTTTTTTCATTTAATTAAATAATTATGGAAAATAAAACTTAAAATTTAATCTAAGTTTTCACGAGAGAATTCAAATTTAGGAATTTAAATTTTTTTTTTTAGAGTTGGTATAATTTTTCTTTTTGTATTATAGTAAAAAATTGTTAGGATTTGAAAATCGAAGTAGCAATATTTGTTAAGAATAAAAATATCAGAAAAAAATCTTAAATAATTATTCATAATTTTTTTTTGTTATTAATATTTTAATATATACTAATAATTCATGTGATGTTTTATTAATTTTTTAAGAATTAATTTCTATTGAGAAGTAATGATGCGAATCACCTTATTTAGTTGTAACAAATTTTATTATTAGTCGAGTTGAAATCTTTTTCTTTGAAATTATTTTAGGTAACTAAATTGAAAGGGTATAATTTAAGAGTAAAGTTGTTGTTTTCTATAACATGGTAACCCTAACCTCTCGTGTGTTAACAATTTATGGTGAAAAAAGACTAAAATTTAATTATGTCATATTGAATTACATTTCATAATTGTATCTTTAAATTGCTATAATATATATATATATATTAGATTATAGAAAAAAAAAAAAAAGTCTATTGAGTATTAGTTTATGGCATATGTGTTATTACCAATGCAGGAAGACGTGGGTTCAAATGCGCTGAAATATATTATCCTCCTATTTATATGTTAGGGAGAGGCCACGAGTAATTCTAAACATTATGTATATAAAAAAAATAAATATAATTAGAATCTACAATGAAATTATTAAAAAAAAATTATGTCTTCATTCTCAACTATTTTTATACTTATTTTTGTTATATTTTGTAAATATTCTTTTATGTTTTGAGTGAAAAATACTAAATAATTGTTCCATTTAAATTATTTTAGCAGAGGAAGTGAAACCTTATTAAAACTAAAATTGATTTAATAAAAAATTGGATGTTTTTCTTAAAAACTGTTTTTAAATAAAGTAATTTTCAATTAAAACCAGTATTTTAAATAAAAAATTGATAAATAAGCAATTTTTTAAATTAGTTTTTAATTCTAAATTGATATTTTAACACAAGCTAAAAAGTTAAAATAAATCTTCTACTTTACTACATCATTACTAAAAATTATCATTTCAAAAATACTTTTCGACTAACAATAATAAACATTTTCAAAATTTTCATAAAAAACATTTTCGGTCATTATAATTTGTTTAGATTTATACGGGTTAGAATGTTATTATTATAAACTAATGTTGCAAGCTCTTTCAACAACCGACCTTAGCTCAGTTGGTAGAGCGGAGGACTGTAGTGGGTATCTCCCAAAGTAATCCTTAGGTCGCTGGTTCGAATCCGGCAGGTCGGAGTTTTTCTGTGTAGTACTTTTATAGTTTGGCAAAAACACCATTACAAACACTCTCAATATAGATTTTGAGCAAATTGGCCCTCTAAAGGAAGCGGAGCAATTTAATCCCTTCAAGGTCCCTCTTAGTTTCAATATTGGTAGTTTATTATTATTTTTCTCCAAACTTTATAGAATTTAGATTATTATAATAACAAATTCAGTCCTCAATATTTTTACAATTCTAACAATTTGGACTTAAATTAAAAAAATGTATAAAAATTTAAAAATATAAAAAATAATGTATAAACAAATTGAACTTAAAAAATATCAAAATCTATGTATTTTAAAAATTGAGAACTTTAGTTTTTTTTTTTTTTTGCCAAACAAATAATATTATTTATTCATTTCTCGATTTTAAGCTATTGTTTCTATATGGGTATATTTGTTTCTATAAATTTTTTATCTATGAATTTAACACAATCTTACTGTTTTTTTATAATGCCAAGATGCAACGTAATGCTCTGATTTTTTAACCCGAAAAAAAATAATAATTATAATGTTTAAATCTCAATATTGAAATTGTGAATTCCCTTGTGTTAATTGAATTTTTTTAATGTAATATGAAAAAAAAATTGAAAAAAAATTCTGAAACTGGTAATATTATATGTAAGTCAAATTGGAATAGTTGATCCCAATTTCAATCCTTATTGTTTAAGTCAAAATTGCAAGATATATTGGTATTACTTGTCGTCAAAGTTTCAAATTCATCCATTTATTCCTATTAAAATTTGGATATGTCAAAGATTTCCTCCATATCCCATCAAAAAATTAACCCAACATTGACAAGTCAATGCATGGAAAAGATTAAAGGACAAAAAAATTAGGTAACAATGCAATTTATATTTACCATTAAAAATTAAGATAATAGTCTATAAAGTTGTAATAGTGTTAACAAAAGCTGATATCTTAGAAATTTTAATTACTTAAATTCAAATTTCACTAATGTAAGAGGGTGTGGGTTTGAGTGTATTGAAGCGCGTTATCTTCTTATTTATGAGTTGATAGGAGCTATGAGTATTAAAAAAAAAAAGATATAATCAGAACCTATAAAAAAATTGTTAAAAAAAATCTTTAAAAAATAATATACTTTGAAAGTTAAATCTTTCTCATAAATTAGGTTGTATAAGCCCATGAGACAATTATTATGAAGTAAAATATCATTTTATACTAAGTTGTTTTTTTTAAGTATAGACTAAGTTGTTGAATATTTGAAAGTAAATATACATAAAATTTAAAAAAAGTTTTAATGGTTTAAAAGATTAATTAAGTTTCTATGACTTTTTTTGTACCCAACTAAACCCTTGAACTAATAAAATTGGCCAAATAGACCCTTTAATTAACATTGACTATTACAGTACTGAAGTGGCTATTAACTGCCATGTCAACAAAAAATAAAAAAAATCAAATTTTAAAAAAAATAAAAATTAAAAAGAATAATTAAAAAATTTTATTGGAATGAACTTGTTCAGGTTAATTCCTTTCAAAGTTTAGTTTTTTTTTTAATTAAAAAATATTTTTTTATAAAATATTTTTTATAAAATTTTAAAATATTATTAAAATTTATAAAAATATTAAATAAAGTTAAAAAAATAATAAAAACCATTTAAAAGTTAAGTCCAAAATGAATCTAGACATGTGGTTGTTTTGATTTATTTTCTAAATTATATAAAGTGGAAAAAGATTTAAAAATTAATTTTCTTTAAAACATTGATATGTTTATCAATGTTTTAATTCTATTATACCTTTTAGGATGTATAAAAACTAAAAATATTTTATAAAATAAAGAAATAAAAACAATTTTGAATTTATTAATTGTTCATGTAAAGGATTTTTTTAAATGTATGAATATATCCAGTCTAAAAAAATACCAATTATTTTATTATATGTGTAGTTTAAAAGGTGTATCAATTAGTTTGTAGCCTAAAATTTTTAAATAATTAGATATATTTATACATTAAAAAACACATATATGATTAATAAAATTAAAATTATTTATAGTTATTTATTTTATAAAATATTTTTATTTTTTATACATCTTAAAAGATACTAATAGAATTAAAATGAAAATGCAAATTTAATAATTTTTAAATTTTATATAATTATTAAAAAAAATATCCTGAATGAATCTGGACAAGTGGTTGTCCAGATTTACATTCTGGACAACTATATTGTTCACATTCATTTTAGACTTAAACTTTTAACTGGTTTTTTATTTTTATTTTTTAAATTTATTTAACATTTTGATAAATTTTAATAATTTTATAAAAAGTATAATTTTTTAATATATATTTTAATTTTTAAAATTTAAGCTTTGAAATAAATGAGCTTAAACAAATTGATTCTAGTAAAAAAATTAAATATTCTTTAATCTTTTTTAAAATTTTTATTTTTTGTTGACGTGATAGTAACGTGGAACGCCACGTTAGCGCCATTAATGGCCATATTAACACTGTAACAATCCACGTTAGTCAAAGACTTATTTGACTAGTTTTATTAGTGTAAGGGTTTAATTAGGTGAGAAATGTCATAAAAGCTTAATTGATTTTTTCAAAAAGTTTTAACCTTTTAAAAAAAATATTGGAATATATTTGACAGAAATTTATGAGATTCAAGTACGATTTTTAAAATACAATCCTAAGGTTGTTGGTTCAAATTAAACCTTTAGATTTGTCTTAATTTTAATTTCAAGTAATTTATTTCTTGTTAATTTTGAAAATGATTAATTAAGAACAATTAATAACAGCGTCCATTTCTTTCACGAATTTTTCCTACTTTTGATTGATATAATAATATGTTCAATGTCTACACATTATTTTAATTCGTTCCTAATTCTAAGAAAAAGTAATAAGTTTAATCCTAATATTTATAGATTCTAATAATTTAGTCTTGACTTTAAGTAAATTATCTAAAAAATAATTTTTTTTAAAATCTAAAAAATTCAAAAGACATATATATATATATATAAATTAAACTTCAATATGTATATAAATCTAATTTTTTTCTCAAATTAAATATATATATATATAAATATATACAAAAAAAAATTGGGTTCATATCCGATAAGAATTCCCAACCCTGAACAAAAATAATTTCATTTCCTCATTATAGAAAAGCTCCATTTCAAGCTATTGCTTTCCACCAAAATTTTCTCAAGAAATCTACTGTATGTAATTTCAATAAAACTATGATTCCCATAGAATACAAAAACAATAATTTCAAATCCCGGAATCTTATAAATACAATAAAACAAATCCATCATATTATAAATTATAACGTAATATCAAGGACATGCTTTTTATAAGGCTAATGACTTTTACCTGAAAAATGATGCGCTTTGCCTTGGGACATTTGAAGCTCTAATGATAAAATAACTGAACCTGGAATTTAAATGTTGGCTGTGAATTTTGTACAAAATCATATAAAAATTTATGAAATTATATAAATTTTGTTGGAGATTCACTCGTATAAATAACGAGAAAAAGAAGGAATAGAGAAAAATTGAGCACACAAATTTACGTAAAAAATCTCTTCCAATCAAGAGAATAAAAAACTATGGGCAAATGATACTTCACTAATGAGTAAACAAACGAATAGTATAAGATGGAGAAATTCAAAACAAACTCTAAACCCGAATACAAAGCTCTCTAGTTAAAACACAAATTTTCCTTAAAGCTCTTTAAAACTCCCTCTTAATTTTCTCTCTAATGTTATTGTCTCCATAATGTTAGGGTCGTTATGGTTAAGGCCGAAATTAGAGTTCTAAAAAGGGTTAAATAAAAAATTAATACTCAAATTTGTCCACTTCTCCCAAATTAATACTTATGGTTTTTTTGTCCTAGATTTGTACTCGAATTTTTTTTAACTAAATTGGTACCCAAGTCTAACGGCGTTAAATTTAGGACACGTGGCACTCTAAAATGAAGACACATGGCAATGATGATGTCATTCATTTTAAAAATTAAAAAAATAATAAAAAATATTTAATTTTCTTTTGACTCTACTCTCCCTCTACAACTTTGATTTTTCTTCTACCTTTTCAATGATTTTAGCCAAAATCCCCAATTTCTTCTTCTTCTCCTTCTTCCTTCAATTCAAGTTGCTGCTTCCGTCGCCGTCGGTGGTTGGCCTCCCTCAACCCAAATCGCAATACTAATTGCAGTAAGGCTTCGTTTGTTTGCCAGTAAAATGTTTTCTGAAAAATGATTTACTTTTCTGGAAATGATTTACTTTTCTGGTGTTTGGATGAAACTGTGTAAAATATTTTTTGTTGTTTGGCAAATTTCCTGAAAATATTTTCCGGAAAAGCTGTTTTAAGAAATTTAGTCTTTTCATTGTTTAATTGAGTTTATTATATATATTAATAAATTTATATTTTAAAATATTTATATATATATATTACAATGATTTATTTATAAATAAATAAATCATTCTAAATATATAATAATGTTCAATTATTAAACTAGAATATTAACCGTCATAAATTGAAAACAACCAAAGTCAAATAAATTATTTGTAATTGTATTATAAAAAAAAAAACAAGGCTTGAATAATTATAAATTAGCTTTCAAACCATAATTAATACTAGAAATTAATAATATTATTCAAATGCATAATTAGTAGTACACCACATGATAACAACAACATTGTCCAAGTGCATAACTAATATTACACCACATGATAACAACAACATTATCCAAGTGCATAACTAATATTACACCACATTAAAAATATTAATATCTTCAACCTTGAGAAAATTTTTGAAGCCAAATTTTTCTATGCTTCTTACTTTTAACTAAAAAAGCTTTTGCATCAGATTCACGACTCCCTAGATAATCAAACACAGAACACAGGAAGTCATCATCAAATGCTTCTACCTCTATCGACATCACTTCTTCGTAAAGATGTGGTGTCTTATCCGCAGTAAATTGTTCCAAAGCATTAGCAATTTTTCCAAGTTGTTCACCCACAAATTTAATTTGTTCATCAGCGACACTTTCTTGAGCATTTTTTCTTTTACGTTTGGATGTGCCAGATGAAGATACTTTTGTTCTTACCTATTCAATCTCTTCATTGTTGCAATAGTCTATAGGCACTGAATCTTGGTTATCATCATCCAAATCTATGTCAGCAAATGTTTTGGCAAAACTCCCTGTTGCCATATCTTTGCCAACAACCAAAGCTATTTCATCATAATGATCAATGCTTTTATTCAAAAATGGTTCATACTTCTTGTGTGTCTGTTGGATATTATAACAATTAGAATAACAAGTAAAAAATTATTGAAATATACTTAACATATATATACATATATTACCATTACTGCTGCATCATATGTCGCTCTATCACATGTGATCATTTTCATGTTATCATCCCATCCAAAACCACTTTCACCCCGAATTGTGCATATAATTTGCCACTGTTTTTTTACAGTCCTCAAATGACTTTCCACATGTTTCGCATCGCATTGGACTTGAAAATTTTCAGAAATAGCTTCGACAACTCGATTAATAGAAACTGCTTTGAAAGTATTAGAAGGCTTATTTCCTTTCTGGGCCTCTTCTGTTAGAATTTCAAGAAAAAGATGTTCCATCGGTTTTGTCCACCTGAATTGCTTAGAGGTCCCTTCTTTGTTGCCCTTACCCATTCTACATTAATAATTGTCATTGTCAATCATTTCAATATCCAACAAGCTTAAAACATAATAAATTCAATATCTAACAAGCTTGAAACATAATCAATATCTAACAAATTCAAGACATAATAATTTCAGAATCCAACAAACTAAAATTTAATATCATTATCCAACCAACATTAATAAAAAAAATAATTTTAATACTAAAACATACATAACATAGAAACAACCACCTTAAGCCCTAAACCTACCTAATATTTCTAGCCATATAATCAGTCCACATAGTTTGTGCAATTTCATCTCTCTTAGCAGACCATTCTCTTGCTTCTTCTCTTTTTTCTGGCTCCATAAGAGTTGATATTATCAAATCAGACTCAGACTCCTCGTATAATCCTTGATTAAGTAAATCACTAGGATCAACTCCCATTATATGATTATGAATGATACAACAAGCCAAAACTATATCTACTTAAGTTTGAAAATTCCAAAATGGTTCAGCATCTAATACAGAAACTGTTTCTTCAAAATCTCAAAAATACGTTCAATAGTGATTCGCAATGATGACTGTCGAAGATTAAAGAGTCCTTTGCATTTTCAGGCCCTTGAGCACTAAACTCTTTTAAATGATATCGGACACCACGATATGAGGTAATATATCCATTTCGGATGCCATATCTAGCATCAGCAAGATAATATTTACCTACAATTTTACAAAGCATAATTAATACTAATAAATTATGAGTTTACTAGAACTATTTGGTATTTAATGATAATTATTACCTTCCGAAATTCTTAATCCTCTTGGACGTGAAAGTGCATCATTTAAAATACGAGAATCATGTGCACTACCTTCCCAACCAGCTAGAACATAGGAAAATTTCAAATTAAATGTAATGGCAGCCAATACATTTTGTGTCGTCCCCCCTTTACGGCTACGAAATCTTCCTTGAATGCTAAGTGGAACGGATGCACGAACATGAGTTCCATCTATTGCTCCAATACAATCTTTAAAATAAGGATAAAACCTTGGATTGTTTCTAGTTTCACTAGGAGTTGACTCATCAGGTAATCTAATAACTAGTTTATACAATTTCAAAATAGCTCTCAATACAACCCTAAAGTAACGGTGAATTGTCTCAGTTGATCTAGCTCTCAATACAACCTTAAAGTAACGGTGAATTGTCTCAGTTGATCTATAATATCTAGATCCAATCACTCGAAACCTTACATTATGACCAATTATATGTAAAAATATAACTACTTGCTCCCTAATATTAATAGTATTTTATATAGTGGTGACCAACATGAAAATGAATGATTACCAATTCAAATACTTGCATGTTTACAACACTAAGGATGATATAATTTAACAGTATGGGGGCAATCAAAGCCAAGATCAATTGATCATATGATGATGTTTTGAGAAAAACAAAAAATGGTGTCATGGTCCATGGAGAGCAGCACTCTATCATTTCCTTTATGTTTCTGCCTCTTTTTACACACTGCATTTACGTTGATCAAATCAGTAATGTCAAGACTAAAATAAAACTTTATCTATATTTTGGGCACTTTATCTATAGTACAGTTGCCAATTTGCAATTCAATCGGTCTGGTTCCAACATCGGTGTAAACGTGTTTAAAATTTGATACAATTGTTTTAAATATGATCCACATCAAATTTAAACTAACATCCATTCGAGTAACGTTTAACACTTTAGTCAATGACTAAATCGATAGAAGGAACTAGTAGTTACAATATCAATACTTTAAAAGCTCAATTAAAATATTTTGAAATTTAGAGATGTATGAGTAATTAACCTTAATATTTTATAAAATCGAAAACTATTTTTTTAGCACTTTTCATTTAAAGATAAGTGACTAAGAACTTTATTACAGCTTTCAATGGCTGCCTTGTTAGCTTCTTCAACCTCCTCCATGTCCATTCCAACCTCAAAAAATGAAAAACAAAAAAACCCTTAAAACCCAGATGAATACAACATTTGAATGACAACAAAACTCATTTGCAGCCCATTACAACCCCAAAAATCAGAACTTTGTTTATGCTCTTTGGTTTACAAAAATAAAAAGGGTTGAGGCTTTTCAAAAGATTTAAAAACCAAAACTTGAACGTAAGGTATGACACAAAACTGAAAACTTTTGAAAAAAAAGTGGACATGATTGAAATTTAGAACAAGACAAAAGAAAATTCGGCCATTTTCAATGATAAAGAAAGAACAAGAGAAAATTGGGTTTTAAATGAAACACAAATTGAAGTGTTGAAAACAACTTGAAAAAGTCATTTTCGGATTTATTTTATTATTAAAACTGTTTTTAAAATTTTAATACATTTTTATAATTAAATTTAAATAAAAATAAATTAATCTTTTTAGGACTTAAATAAAAATAATTTTTTTACTAAAATTTGAGGTAAACTGAGACGAAAATAATAGTAATGAAATAAAAAAAATTAAGCACTAAAGTAGGAAAATAAGTATAGTTCAAAGTATAACTTAAGTCTAATTTCAAAAACCAAGCCCGGTATAAGACCGAAACATTTTACCATTTTTATGCAGCTAATTGCTGAAAAGATTTTTATACATAATAAGACCAAACAAAAATGTCTAATGCACAACAAAAAGGACTTAACCTAACTAATAATGCATTAGTACAATTGCTTTTGCTGCAAATATAAAACCACAAAAGGGAAAAGTGTCTCAGGTTTATGATTTACCTCAAAAAGGAAAAAAAATTGAAGGCATTGTTACCACAAAACTCCATTGAATTCCACTATATAATTTCAAGAGGAGTGTCTTATAATCTGATTCAGAACAATATATACATAGTATTACAACCAAGTCAGTGCAGTAATAGAAGATTCATTCTAAATCAATTGGCCATGATGTTAACAATAAGCAGTAGACAATCAAAAACAGGAAAAAGTAGCCAAAGCTTTTCGACAAAATACTCTTTGACATTCTAGGAGTAACCATTTTTTTCACATTCTAGGAGCTATGTAATCATTAGTCACAATAGGAGTAGGAGCACCATACCCTTGTAGATGCTTCCTCCCAATATGGAAATAATAAGTTAATAACTAGCCACAAGAATTACATAAGGTCTCCTTTTTTAACTCCATGGGATTGAAGAACACATATGATGCACTAAGATTGTACAATGGATTCACGGCCAACAATGATTTCCATGCATGTAAAGTCTAAATAAAATAACAAAAATGAAACTTGCAGCTCATTCAGTTTGTTAACCAGGTCCTAAAAGCTTCAACATTTCCAGATCGTCAGCTAGGATCCCAAGCCCCAGAAAGTACATACAGCATGCTAATATTTTTAGATCACTTCTTTTAGTAACTCCATGGTGCATTTATTAGTCTCATCTATTCGTCATCTATGTCTGATATACCTCTATATTATGATTTATGGCAACTAGATAAGTTGGCAAGCTTTCACTAGGTGAAATTATCCAAATGAGAGAAACATAGAACAATTGAGGTTAGGGGTATAGACTCTCAAACCCACATATCTCTCGATTACAAGATTGGTGTTATTGGTTGGGGCTCCCAGGTACCAAACCAAACCCCTAGAGTTTTATTTTTATCATTTTTTATCAACAACGAAAAGAACAAAGATTAGAGATTTTTGAAACTGATTGGTTTCAATTTTAAGATTGTTTTCGGTATTTCTCTTTTCTAAAAATTTGAGTTTGGGAATCCCTAAATCATTCAGGTTTCTTCCCTAGCTAAAGAAACAGATGAAAGTATAAAATTTCAGGCATAAAATCTGTGGAGAAGTAAAGAAGAAGAAGAAAAAAAAGAGCTTTGGTTCACACCTTAATCCAAGACCCATCGAAGAGGAATGGTATAATCCTGTGAAAGAGAGAAACAAAGGAAATGAAACAGCAGCCTGGGATGCAACGAACTAGAAAATGAAGAACAGAAGAAGTAAAATAAATGAATAAAGGAAGAAGGAGAGACTTTTACCTAGATGGAGGGACTGGAAAATGTCTTACAGAAATGAAATTGGTAAGACAATTTCCCTAAAACGTAAGACATTTTACCCGTGTCTTGGAAATCATTTTCCAAATGTAAAATGTTTTTAGGCAACCAAACACTGGAAAACCAGGAAAATATTTTTCTTAAAATATTTTCCTGGTAAACAAACGCACCCTAAATGAAAATCTTTGAATTTGAAGAACCAAAGAAGAAGATGCCTCACTTGGATTCTCTTGCCATGGCTTCTCCCAACCACACGAAATTTGTAATCTCTCTCTCACACATTTCTTTTTTTTTTTTTAAATACTTTGTATTCTCATCTCTCTCCCTATAGTTTTCAAGCCACTAAACCCACACAATAAATTCAAAAATTAGAATACCTTTCCCTATTCCATTCATATATAAAAGCAAAAACAACAATTCACGTTAATTAACCCTTTGCCATTTTTGTTTAATTTTTAAAATCCTAAAATTTGAAATTTCGTTTTAGTGTTTCATTCAAGATTTGTAGGAAGAATGTGCGAATTTTATATATTCTTGTATGGATTGTATTTTTAGGGTTTTCAATATTGGATTCAAGTGCGATTGGATGCGATAATTGTTTTGAAATTAGGGTAAGTGATTGGGTTTTATATCTAGTTGGGGACTTTGTTTTGATGTGAAAATCAGATCTAGATACAAAGAAGGGGGAAGGAAGATGATAATCAAACGGATGGCTGTCAAGAGATATATTTTTTTTCTTTTTTTTTTCATTGGAATAGTTGATCTTCAGGTGATAATTGTTTGTTTTAAGATGAGTCTTTTATTAAGAGATCATGGATGTTTTATATTTCGTTAAAATTTGGTCGTATTGTTGATTCCTTTAGATTTGACTTTTCTTGCAGATGTGTATTTTTATTTGGTTGCTGAGAAAGTGCAAGAAATGAACGAAATTTTATATATATTTTTAAACTAAAAGCTAACGTAAATCTGATAATTATAGTGTTTACAATATTAGAGGGAGAAGAAGAAAAAAAAAAAGGAATGACATAAATGGGGGGAGGAGAAAAAAGTCAAAAGGAAAAAAAAGTTCTTTTTTAAATTTTTTTAGATTATGACATCATCATGATGTCTATCGAAACCATTTTTTTTGAAAAAAAACGGGAATCGACTTGGATTTTGAAAATGAAAACGAATAGAGGAGTCACCATCAATCTTTTTTTGATGAGGTGTGATCAGGTCACCTCGTAAAAGTGGTTGTTTTTGATAAATGGTTTGATTTATTTAAACAACGATTTTGGTGCACGCAAATAAAAAAAAAACAGGTTCGGGAGTCGGTTACGCACGAGGAAGGATTAGCACCCTCGATACGCCTAAAATTGGTACCTAGTTGATTAATTAGTGTCTTAGTGTCGAAGATTTGAAAACTTGAAAGAATTTAAAATACGATCCCTCTTTGTATTAATGCTAATTTAAAAATGATCGAATAAATTAAAATGGATGTTAAGGATCCTCTCATCTCGAAGTAATAAAATTTCACACCCAGTAAGTTAGGACACGACATCTCGAACTTTGAGAATGAGCTTGCCTTTATTTAAAATTCATGTATTTTAACTTTTCAAAAGGATGTTCGGTTATTTAGGGTAAGCGAGAAAAGTCGAAACCCAGTAAGTTAGGGCACATTTTCTTGAATTTCTTAATACCGAATATTGCCTTTATTTGCAAAAGCTCTTATCTCGAGGTAACAAGATGTCACATTCAGTAAGTTAGGACATAACACCTCGTATCTTCAAGAGTAAGCATTTATTTCAAAACTCGTATTGTGATTTAAAAGAATATTCCGTTATTTAGGTTAAATGAGAAAAATCGAAACCTAGTAAGTTAGGGCACAATTGTCTCGAATTTCTAAATACGGAATATTACTTTTATGAAAGAATTATTTTGGGTTGGGTAAAAGTTAGTATAACATAAGTTCGTAATAAGGTGAGATAATAAAGAATGCATAAACGAATGCAAATTGCGGTGTCAACATGCATAGCAAAATGAACGTAAACGCAAATGTGAACGATAACGATGAAAGTAAAAATAAAATAAATGAATAAAACGGATAAATTAAAATAAGAGAGAAATAATAAATAAGCTAAGAAATATTTGAAAAAAAAAAACTAGTAGTAGATAAATAAACATTATGTAAAACTATTTAAAATGATAGTACAGTAATGATAATAATAATATTAATAGTAATAATACAAGTAATAAATGTTTTAAAGCTTGGAATGATGTACACAGATATATATATATATATATATATATATATATAGAGAGAGAGAGAGAGAGAGAGAGAGAGAGAGAGAGAGAGAGAGAGAGAGAGAGAGAGAGAAATAATATATAATTTGAGCGAGGAGTAAAAATAAATTAATGTATTTAATGAGTAATAGGTAAAAAATAATATAATAAATATAATAGTAATAATAAAAACGGTGATAATACTAACAAAAAAATAGTGATAGCAAAATAATGATGTTAGTACATAAATATAAATAAAGATATGATACTTTAAAATTTAATAATAATAATAATATAGGTAGATAAGTTAGATAAAATAAATATAGGTGAAAGTATACTAATAATAATAATAATACCATAGTAATAATGATAATAAAAAATTTAGTAATAATACTAACATGTTAAATAGTAAAACAAATAGTAACAGTAATTTAAAAATGATAATAATAATAATAATAATAATAATAATAATAATAATAATAATAATAATAATAATAATAATAATAATAAAAGGAATAAAAACAATGTTAATAATAAGAATATTAATAATGGTAATAATAGAAATAATATAAATATATACATGAAAAAAAATTTATAATAATAATAATAGAAGTAGGAATAATAAAATAAATATAAATATAAGTATAATAATAATAATAATAATATAATACAACAAAAGTAATGAAATGGACGAAATTGAAACTAAAAAACGAAGTTTTGGGGCAAATTTGAAATAAAAATAAAGGGGAGGACCTATCCGAACACGCGAATAACATGGAGGGACCGAAAGTGAAATAATTCCCACCCCCAAAACGCGCAGTTTCGGTAGGGACCAAATCAGAATCCAAGCAAAATTTGGGGCCAAAATTAAAAAATTAAAAGACTTGATTACAAAATAATAAAAAAGAGGAAGGACCGCGCGTGCAAATTCCCCCTTTTCCAAAAACAC
This sequence comes from Gossypium longicalyx, assembly GCA_025698465.1. Classification (NCBI taxonomy): domain Eukaryota; kingdom Viridiplantae; phylum Streptophyta; class Magnoliopsida; order Malvales; family Malvaceae; genus Gossypium; species Gossypium longicalyx. Next base: position 8,290,136 of record CM047004.1, read on the forward strand.
GCGGATCCTGAGGCTGATCGGATCAGGTCAGGTCGGCCAAGGCAAAACGACGCCGTTTTGGGGTTTAAGGCCAGTCCCAAAACGACGTTGTTTTGGTGGCCTATATAAATCCAATTTTTTTTAAAAAAGTTCATTTCTTTTCTGTTTAAAAAAAAAAAAGAGGGTTCCCGACCAGTCGCCACCACGTCCCGCAGCCGTCGCCGGTGGCTGGAACTCCGGAAGGTACCCCTTTTTTTATTTATTTATTTTATAATTTTTTGTATATATATTTTTTGATATATTTTAATATATGAATGAGAAGAGATAGATTCGAATAATAAAATGAATGAATAAAAAGAAAAGAAAAGAAGGAAAACCTTAACCCGATTTGAACTTCCTTTTCTCCAATGGCTTTGTTGTTATCTTTTTTTTTTGTATTGTTTGCTGTTTTTTATTTTAGAAAATGTCCAGAGAGCTTACATTGTTTTTTGCTTGGCTTTTATAGAGCCATTTTTACAATATTATCTCTGTTTTCTTCACTGTTCTTGCATTTAATTCTGTCTTTTCTTTGGTCTTACAAGTGAACGGCGATGGTGGCAGAGGGCAGGTGTGCCACTTGCACTGGTGATGTGACCATGGCGGTGGGTGGGTGGTGCTGCAGGTGATGGCTGTGGCAAAAGATAAGCTAGGGTTTCAGCTTTTCTGAAACCCTAGTTTGACTAATGGATTTGGGCCATTTGGGCTTGTTTTACTGTTTGGGTTAGGATAGGTAGGCCAGGTGAAATTGGGCTTGTACAATGTCATTTATGCCATGTGTCATAATATTATTCTGCCACATGTCCTAAACTTAACGACAATAGACCTAGGTACCAATTTAATTGACAGGAAAAAAGTTCGGGTACCAATCTGGGACAAAAAACCATAAGTACCAATCTAAGAGAAGTGGACAAGTTTGGATATTAATTTTATATTTAACTCTTCTAAAAAGACTTGAATTTATTTTGGAATAATCAAAGTTTAACTTGGAAAATTAACTTGTTGAAGTCTATAACATAGTTGCTTTGAGTTGGGAAACCATTGCACCGTCACAACTTCATGGGTCGCGTTGTCGAGACGTCGTCTCTGTTTCAAACGTCTTCGCGTCATTGCGACGTCATCAGTATTCTCGTCGCAACATCACAAGAAAAATGCGAGACACACTCCACAAATTTAAATATAATGAGCACACAATATTTATAAAAGAAAAGTTAAGTCTACAATTTATAGATTCTAAGAATTTTAAAAAAATATTGAAGTTTTATTTTATATATATCTTTTTGAATTTTTTAGATTTTTAAAAATTTCTATAAATTTTTTAGATTATTTTTTATGATTAAGATCCAATTGATAAAATAATTAAATATTGAGAATTAGATTTATTGAATTTTTTAAGATCCTGATGGAATTGACGAAATGTGCAAACATTAAATAATAAAATTTCTATTATATCAATAAAAAATAGTATATTCAGACTTAAATGCACAAAACATATTGCAAAAATAAAACAAAACAAAATTTTATTTATAATTAATTAAAAAATAATAACATTTTTTCATTTTCATTTCTTGGTTAAAAGATTTTGTTAGTCCTTGTACTTTGACAAAATTTGAGATTTAATCTTTGTATATAAAAGGCTAAAAATTATGTCATATTTTTTTGATTTAAAAATCTCAGTCCAATTACCAACATTTTTAGTATCTCCTATCCAAATTTATCAGCTTGGCACGTTAATTAAGTTGTCTTAATATTATGTGACGTATATCTAACTTAAAATAAACATGTTAAGTTAAAAAATTTTCAGAGAAATTATCAACGATGATGGTTATTGGATTAAAATTTTTAAAATAAAAAAGTAGAAGAATTGAAATTTTAAATTTTAAACTACATTCACTAAATCACAATAATATATTTTAACCATTAAATAATCCGCCTTTTAGTGAACCATAAGCATAAATGTAACATAAGAGCCATGCAATGGAACATAACATTGATTGATTAAAAAAAAAACTCTCAATGGAACATAAAATATTTAGATTTAAAATTAAACCATTTATTTCAACAAATTTAACATTTAATAAGCATTAGAAATTTAGCACAATCACATCAAATGTTTGAAATTTTGTTTAAGTTATGTTAATTAGATAATTATGTTAATTAAGTAGTTTAATTATTATATTAATTATGTTATTAGAAGTACTTAATAGAGGTAAGTAATGTAAATATTATAAATTGTAGTTTTGGTGTACTATTATATGATGAATTATGGTGATAGTGAAAATGACTAAATGGAAAGAAATTAAAATAATTTATGATATTGTGATATGTGGAAAGTAAGTTTAGATAATTAATGTTAAAATTATGATGTTGTATGTGATGAAAGTGAATAGAATTTACAAGTTTTAGTGCTATTATTGTGATAAGAATTAGCTCGTGAAAAATACAAAGTTTTATTTCTGTCAAGTGAATGAATGGAAATGTTTAATAATAAGAAAAATCGATGTAGATGAGTCCTGAACTATTACGATATTGATGACATGCCATGAAGGAAAATTAGTGCGCTTATTGTATTATTTCATACTTCGGTGCTTATCATTGTAAAATTTGCACTCTGGTGCTTATTGATATTGTTTTGCACTTCAGTGCTTATTGTTATTTGTACAATGTGCTTAGTGATATATGATACGCATTAACAATCCATTATCGATTCATTTCCATATATACTAAATGTTCAGGTAGTCTACATTGGGCTATAGTATCGTAATTCAACTATTAGCAATTTATGGGTTACGATAATTAATGGTAAGTACGAATTTAGAAAAAAATGTTGAACTTCAGGGACTCAATTTGATGTGAAGTATGTCTATAAAATGAATACAATTTAACTTTATTTTTAATAGATTTTTAAAATCTTGAAGTACTTACTAAATCTTCACAGACTTACTGCATTAATTTTCTAATGCGTAGGTATAGTAGATGCCATCGGGATAATATCGAGGTCGAGTGCATCCCATCTCATCACCACTCCAAGTAACAAGATTGTATGTAAGAATTTTGGGGTTAGTATGGCATGTACATAGGTTCTTGGTATAAGTGAATGTTAGATGGGCTAAAATGCAAACTTTGAAAAAAACCTTGTTGCTTTGGTGATCTAATGACATAATTTGTTAGTATTTGAAATGAATTTATAAGGGCTTAACATATGCATGCATATGTGATATTATTATATGGTTATTGTGATGAATTTAAATGAGTTTGAGGTGAGTTGAATTGGTTTTGAAGTGTTGGATTGTTTTGAATCAATGCAGATGGATTTTAGTAGTTTTTCCAATTGTTTTTGCCTTAATTTAACCCAAGGTATAGATACCAAGGGATAAGGTATTGATACCTGGGCCCTAAAATAAAAAAAATTCGAAACAGAAAGCAATTTTGGCACACGGCATCACACACGCCCATGTAGTCCATGCTGCCCAAATAGCCCAGATCGTGTGTGACACACGGTCCAACACATGGTCTGTCACATGGTCGTGTGTCATACACGGGTTGACACACAATCGTGTGGCGTCGATAGAAGAATTTTTCGACTTTCACCGTTTGCTATTTTTCGTGATTAGCGTTACACACTTGATCCAATTTTTACATGAATGCACCCACCACACTATCGAGACCTAAAAACAAAATTTAATTCATCAACTTAGTGATGATTCACGAGATTAAAACAAGTAACTGTATAACACACAACGCCTTCAAATAATTCCCAAAACACAATCGAGCCATTACCGAAGAATGTACAACAACGAAACGATTCAAGTTGCTGGAGGGACGCCAACCATCTCACCACCATCTCCTAAAATGATTCAATTAATTTAGTACAATACACAAAAACCCGAAACCGTAGCCTTCCCAAAAAACTACTCACAACAATTCTAATTCAAAGAACAAAGAAGGACAAACGACTATAACCTTCACGAGCTGAAAACCAAATAAAACGAATAGGCCCAAGCACAACCGTAATAATCGCAAGCGAGCAAGAAGGCTGCAAGAACTAAAGGCGAAATAATGGCAGAATGGGGAACCAAAAGATTAAAAGCCAAATAAAACAAAGAAAAGAAAAGAAAGAAAAGAAAAACAAAGAAAAGAATGAGCAAAAGATAGTAGCAAGCAAATTGAAGTGACGACGTGGATGTGGGAGGGGAAAGAAAACGTGGACTTGTTTGATTTGAAACAAAATAACCATAGGCAGCAAAATAAATCCCACTACCTAACAATTATCTGAAAAAAAGTTTAATTCAATTAAAACTCATCAACCCCCTTGATAAAAAGAATAAAAACATAGGAACTTAAGCTGATACACCAAGCATCTAACAATCCAATCATGACACATCACATAAAAAAAACTCAATAAAACTAAACTTTAACGTTTTGAGGCGTTACAGCTAAGGTATCGATACATTCATCAAAATTTTGAAATTTTGGAGTTCCAGAATGCTATTTTTGTATCGATACTCATAAGAGGTATATATACTTTTATATAGGTCTAGATACCTCAAGTTTTAGTATCGATATTTGTCCCCAGTATTGATTGAAAATCATATTTAAATCATTTCTAAACGTACTCGGTTAACCAGTAATGCCCTTGAACTTCTAATATAATATTATTGGATTGTTTAAAAGAAAATTTTATCTTTTAATGTTCATAATACATAATGAATAGCCAATGTTGCTTTGGCACCAAATGTAATATTTTTATTTCGAGTTCCAAGGATCAGATTAGGTATAGGGGTCTTACAAGTTTATAATTTCCCTTAAAAAAATGTAAAATTTTATATTAACACAATGTAAAAATTACATCTTTACCTCTCTCGCAATTTTATAATAAAAAAATTAATTCCTACATAAATTTTTTTAGCTTCACCCAATATGTTATTTTAGACATCTTTATTTACTTAAAGGAATTAAATAATTATATCTACAACACATTTATATAAATATATTTAAAAATTTAACCCAATTTTTAGAAGCAAAATGAAAGGTGTATTCTAATTAATTTGAAATTCATCTATTTTCCTAATTGAATCTAACCTTTCACCTTCATTATTTGTTTATTATCAATCATGTTCATAAACCTATAGAATTGGTAATATACATTCTATAAATTTTCCTCTTTTTTTTTTTTTCATTTTAGTGTGAGGAAAATTTTGTTATCGATTCTATTAATGGACTTTGACAGATAACAAAATTGAGTTTCCACCCTACCAAAATTTTCCTTCATGTTTGTATATTAGTTATCAATCATATTCATGGACCTCCACAACTAATATACTTTATCTAAGCTACAAATATACATCATACCAAAATTTTCATCCCATTTTTTTTTTGTTTAATTAGGATATTTTATCGATGTGAATAAAGTAGTAAGCTTTAGGGTGAAATCAGGAATTTTATTGAGAGTCAAAATTGAAGAATTCTTTTTTTTAGATATGTGATTTTATTATTATACTAATTTATAATATTATAACTTTTAAGGGGATTTATAATAGGGTTGCCCTTACTTGCTTCTATAACATCATGAAAATGAAATATGCCTGCCAAGTTGTAAAAGAATTAGGGAAACCCTATACTTGGGGATTGATTGTATTTCGATCTCACTATTGAAAAAATGGTCAAATTAACTTTTATACATTTCGAAACTTACAAATTAACCACTCTATTAAAATTTTCTGTTAAATAATGTGGGAAATGCTGAAAATTATTTTTTATGGGTAAACTATATAAATGGTCATTTAACGATGCCTTTTGTTCTATTTTGGTCACCCAACTATTAATTTTTTTGAAAAAATAATTAAGCTCCTACGACCTTTTAAAAATCTCATTTAAAAATCTCAGTCCAATTACCAACATTTTTAGTATCTCCTATCAAAATTTATTAACTTGGCATGTTGATTAAGTCATCTTCATATTATGTGACGTATGCCTAGTAGAAAATAAATGTGTTAAGTTAAAAAATTTTGAGAAAAACTACCAACAACAATGGTGATTTGATTAAAAATTTTAAAATGAAAAAAATAGGATGATTGAAATTTTAACTTTTAAAGCACATGGGCTAAATCTCAAATTCTATAGAAATGTAAGGACTACTAGTATATTTTAACCATTAAATAGTCCACTTTTTAGTGAAGCATAAATGTAATATAAGAACCATGCCGTGGAACATAACAATGATTGATTAAAAAAAACTCCCAATGGAACATAAAATATTTAGATTTAAAATTAAACCATTTATTTCAGCAAATTTAACATTTGATAAGCATTAGAAATTGAACACAATCACATCAAAGGCTTGAAATCTCGGGGTTTGGAGTTGCAAATTTGAGGAACTCTGCATCTTTTTCCAACACAAGCATCCTCTTTTCATCCAATGTTATCCAAGCTTCGATGCCTTTGCCACACTTTGTTTCGATGAAAACCACATTGTTATTGAACTCAGACCCGGCTTCCCCGAACGGAGCAACCCATTGCGGGTTTCCCCATCCGAAATCGAGTTCGTAATACTTGATGTTGACCCAACTTGTTGAGGAAAAGATATCTGGCTTTTCAAAGGAAAACATGTTTTCAAACTGATTAATGTACTCACCTATGATTTTAAACCCTTTCTCTCCTTGTAACGCATTCAAGTATTCATCGTCGATAGTCGCGACGGATTTTCTCATCAACTTGACCAATTCAAATAGTTCGATGTCGATCTGACCGGTAAGATTTGTAACACAATGTGTCCAGCAAAACAAGTTTCCGATCGAATTTTGCAATAAATTTGAGTTCATTCTTGGCCTAAGGCTCACGGCTTGAGCTAATACAAATGGTTTAAACGATCCCGAGATCATCCTCGATGCTGCCATGGAACGTTTCCAGATAAAACCCAATACAGCTTGAATCCTAGACGGCATAGCCTCGAGTTCACCTTTAGCAATAGCCCTCAGTTCAGCTATGGATTTGGCATCAAATGTGAATCTCATTGTAATGGAATTATAAGGTTCCGTGAACCACAAGTTTTCCACCTTTGACAAGTAATCTTGTGCAACTTCATTTCTCGGTGGAAACAACATCGATGCCTCGGCTAAACCATGAAACCCAACATTATGATGATGGGATCCTCGAGCGATTTTGCTCCAAACATCAAGCAAATGAAAAATTATTGCCGCATCAAAGATCTTATGAGAAAAGGCAAAGCCTAGAGCTATCCCGCCACAAGCGAAAATAGTGACTTGGCACACAAGGAGGGGAGCCTCATTGTTGAATTCCTTGGAGAAAGGTTGGCATGGAAGCAATTTGTTCAATGACTTAACCTCATGGTGCTTAAGAAACTCGGACAATCGACAACCAGCTCGAGCCGATAAAAATGGCACACCTTCATGGAAACAATCGATGAATATGTTATCTTTGATCCGACCAGAAATTGGATATAAGAAGTTTAGGGTTTTAGAAAGCGAGGTCTTTAAATGAGGCAAGATGTTGGTGATAGTGAAATTGGCTTCACTCAAGGAGTAAAATGCCATGAATGAGGCATAAGTTGTGGGGGTGAGTTGATCAAAGATACTGAGATTGAAAGGTTTCATGCCATGGATTTGTGGTGAAGATGGTTTGATGATTTCTTTTGCAAATACTTTAGCTTCAAAGTTAAACATTTTGCAATCTTCAATCTAACTCTTTGCTATAAGGGTTTTATTTCACCATGGACAATCAACTCAAGCTATAAATAGGGTTATAAATGTATGTAATTAAATAATGTATTATATAATTCATATTATATAAAACATTGCATGAACTAATTGAGTAAGATTTTATATAATTACAGAAAACATTATGACTATTTTTACGAGAGATAAATGATAAATTATGCATTTAAAAAAAAAATGAAAAGTTCATTTAAAATAGCTTGCCTGAGAACTTGTCAATTGAAATTAAATACTGACAATAATAGATTAGGTTATGCATCATTTTTACAACAACTAAAAAGGTGTCCGTTCAATTGCCAGAATTTCAGTTTTAAAACTTTCCTTCTCTTGCCAACCAATTTTTTTAATAAGAAGAAATATAATTTATGTTTATTTCTAGAACTTTGTGGGCTTTTATGTGCAAATTGTTATAAAATCATATAAAAAGTTTTTCATGTTCACGTGAATCTTGTGTTAAAAATATTATAATTCATTTTATATTGAATTCATATGATAAAAAAAATGCTTAGGATTAGTGACGTAAAGAAAATAATGATACTCACAAGCTACTTGAGTTTGATATAAAAAATTTGAACTTGATAATTATCAATATGAGCTTGAACTTAAGCTATCTGTCAAGCCGAATTCAAGCTCAGTATTACTCAACTTGAATAGCTCAAAAGCTTTATTGAACTTTACATATTTTTATATTATTAAATTATTAGTAAACGAGTTTAATCGAGCTCAAGTAGATCAATTATATCTCATTCTGCTCAACTTGATTATACCCCTAATTAGAATATATGAAATTATATAAAATTTACTAGTTAACTTTATATTGGGGATCTATTCATATAAACAATGAGATAGTAAAAGTGGAGAAGAATGAATACAAATATTTAAAATGAAAACTCCTTCGAAGAGGATAAAAACCATGGGCAAATGAGACTTCACTTAATAAGAAAATAAATGAATAATACAAGATGGAGAAAATAACTTAAATGAGCAAAAACCCAAGCTCTCTGAAAAACTCTCTCCAAAATTCTTCATCAAATCTCACGTAAGAGATATTCTGTTAAGTCTTAAAAAAAGGGTTACAAAGACACTTTAAATCGGCTAATATTAAAGTCCTACATTAATCAAAGTTTAATTGGGAAAAAAGATAGTAGAGTTTAACTAGGAGAAGAAACGTGGTCTGATTTGAATACACGTCGCCTTGTCGTGATGAGGCATACCGCCTCTTCGGGACGTCGTCCATTGCATTCATGCTCCTCCTCGTCGTGACATTGGTTTTGTTTCTTCTCTGGTTTGCCTAAAAATGTGAGGCACACCCCACAAATCTTCACCTTGACTCATATTTTCATAACACCTTCTTTGATGAGCCCTGTTAAGGGCCCCGCTTGATTATGTAGGATACTTAACTGATTCCAAGCAGTTCTTGGACTTTGAAACTAGAAGACTTTAAAACTGGAAGACTTTTAGTTTTCTAAACTTCCAAATCAAAGCTAACTCATTTTTGCTTCCTATAAATGCAATGCTCTGTTTTTCCAACTCCTGTACTTGAAAGAGAATTTCTCTTATTCAAAACAATCATACTTTTTTCCCTTGTATGACTAAATCACTTGTGCTTCAAATGAGTAGATTCCAACTCCTTAATAGATGAGGAAATTTATACTTTACCTATAACACCCTTTACCCGACACGAATCATCGAATCATGATATTGGATGTTACAACTCAAAACACTTAACAAAATTCTAAACAACAGGCATAAAATATTTTTAGACATATTTCTTATTTCTTTTTTACTGTTTATTAAAATAAAAGAGGGTTTAAAATAATTTCATTGAAGTATTTAACAATTTATAACGTTAAAACATAAACTTTATTAAAAACAGACTCTTATTGCATAGTGTATGTAATAGGCCCATTTCGTCAGGGCCAATTAAAATAAAAAAATAGAAATTAAAAACCAAAAATAAAACAAAAGTAAAAAAATAAACAAATAAAAAATCCAAATTCCAGTGTTCGGTTACAAATATTTAGGCCCCAAAATAACTTTAACCTTAACCCCTTAATACAGACCTAATCCAATCACATAGTCCAAGAGGGCTATACTAAAATCCCTAGCCCGAACAGCTCAAATTCAAAAGGAATCCCAGCAGCCAAGCACTAGAAGCTTCTGGAATGACCAGAGAGTTGGGCTCCCATGAGAGGCTCCTCGCACGGCCTCCTTCGCGCATCTCTTTGCTCCTCCGTACGGCCATCCCTGCGTTAGAATACACGAGAAGAGTCCAGCTAACAGAATACAACGAATGACAACAATAAAAATGTATTTTTATTTATTTATTTTACTCTGTAAATTTGGCTATAAAAGCCGATGATTGTACCTGCAAAGGGATTACGCAGGATATACGTTTACGCATACACACATAATAGAGAAAGAAATCAAAAATATAAAGGTGATCTTTAGTTTTTTTTCCCTCTTTCTTTTCTGATCTATTTTCTTGGTTAGCTAGATTTCTTCTAGTATATGGATCGACACCAAAGAAAACCCAACGATCTCTGAAATGAAGAGACTTGGGTGAAGGTCGAATGTTCTCCTCAATCTTCTTTTTCTTTGTTTTTGTTTGGTTTTCGAAGAAACAAAGCATGATTTAAAGTTTAAAAAAAAAAAAAGGAAATGAGATTGATTGGTTTACCAGATCTCCATGGTTGCGATTTTCCCGGGCAAAGATCGAGTTGTTAATTGCACATTGTCGGCCATTAGTCCAATATTGGCTCGTCGTTTGTTAGCCAAATGAAACCCTATCAATTAGGGGTTAATGGCTGCTGCTACTTCTAAAAAATGATTGAAATTAAGTTATGTTTGAAGGAAAAAGGGTTAAAAATCATCCATAAAGCCAAACAGCACCGTTTATAGCAATAAAGGTCCGCGCGTTGGCCGAAAAGTGAATCGGATCTGCGCCATTTTGTATGAATGGGGAAATTGCGCGCTGGATCCTTCCTTCCGCGCAAAGGCTCCAATCGCACCCTATTGGCCTACATTGTTTTTTTTTTAAATTTGGCCTTATAATTTGTGTGTCTTTTCACTTTGATCCGCGGTTCAGTGTAGCATTGTAGGTGCGGGATATTTACAGTTCCAGTCCCCGCATATTTGTGTGCATGGCACATTAACCCTATTTTGCAATTATTTTATTTCTAAATTATTTCTCCTGTTATAACTTTGTTTCAATTAAGTCTTATCCTCATTTTTTTATTTACTGCACATACATTTTCTTTGCATGATTAATTATTGGTTGTGATATTTCGTGTTGCTTTGATAATTGAATTTTGTTTTAAAAAAGCTTATTATAATTTTACTTTCTCTCTTATTCAATCATTTTAATAGTTGATGTTTTATTTGTAATAAAATTTATTCTAGTTTATGTATATTATTAATTTCATGTTATTTTGTAATTTTTTTTAAATTCATTCAAATATTTTAATGTTTATATCCCGTTTTTTAGAAATTCATTTATTTTATGTGTCATGTAAGTTATCATTAGGCATATATTTTTATATTTATATTTAATCTACATACGTTATTAAAATTATGTTATTTTTATATATGTGGTTTTTTAGTAAATTTATATCTAATTGCTATTTAAATTTATTACGTGTATATTTTTTTCAATAAAGTTAAGTTAATTAATTTTATAAAATTTAATTCCATGTTATTTAAATATACAACTATTTCTAAAATGTCTTCACATGCATATAACCTATATTAAATTATTTTTACTATAGTACATGTTATTAGTTTCACATAGCTTTATGTAAATATTTTTCTATGTATATATCTTCCCTTAAGGTTATTCATGTGTATAATATATTTCTTTTAAAGACCACATTTTAAATTGTACAATTTACTTATTGTATATATCTTCATATTTTATTATCCTTACGTATGTATTATTTGTATGTGCCATCAATCCAAACTAATTTATCACATGTAAAAATATGTTATATATTATTTGTTTTAAAATTCCCTTTATAAATATAATTTTCTAAATATACATCACTAAATTTAGGTATTTTGTAAATATAGTTTTTTTTTTACCTCTTTGTGTATATGATTATATTTTCTAGGTATCATTTATATATTTACTTAATTTTTTTCCATACATTATTAATTTCATGCTATTCTTTTTTTACAAATAATTATTTCCAAAATTATTTATATATACATGTTTTTATGAAGTTGTCATGTATATTATATCCTATCATGTGTTTTATTTTTCTTTATATATTATTTGAGCTACCGTGCATATTTTTCAATTTTCAAAATTTGTGTTTAAAATATTTTGTATATTATTCGATTCAAATGTTTTATCCTACAATATTTATTTCAAATAGTTATTTATTCCTAGCTTTCATACCAACCTGTCAACTTATGTTATGTGTTAATTAATTCATCATTATGTTGAAAATGTCCTATACTATATTGACTTCTAATTCCATTTTATTTTGTACATATTTTGAGAATTGTTTTATATTGTGCCATATTAATTATTATTGTATATTATTTTTGTATTAATTATTCACCATACATGATTAAGAATTTGGTTACGTGTTACTTAGAATAGTTGTACATAATTGTTGGATTTATTAATGGTGACTTGTTGCATCCTATTATTTCATGTTCATAAATCCTTTCCCGTGCAAATATTTTGATACAATGCATCAAGTATTCCATTTAAAAAAAAAATAAACATGTTTTGAGCGAATTTCCAATTTTATTTATTATTCAAAAATTCCGAAATAAGGCAATATCCAATATTTGGGAATTCGGAAAATCGTGCTCAATCGTGTTGGGTATGATTTTTTCGGTGAACTAAATATTTGGATAACCTTTTATAATTTTAGTGTACGAGTTTTCAAAAGTTAAAAATCAATCGTATTTTTAAAGGTATAAAGGATCGTATCCAATCGTACTTGGTATGATACTGCATATCTTTGAAACGAGAGATTTTTGACCACTAATTTGAACTATTCAAACATTAAAGAATCATACTTTGAAAAATCTTTTCTTTAAAGAAAAACCTTTTGGTATAAAGACAGCATCAAATCAATTTGGTACCAATTTTTTGGCGTAATGAGGGTGCTAACCCTTCCTCATGCGTAACCGACTCCCGAACCCATTTTATTTGAACCAAAATTATTTTTCATGGAATAAAACGTTAGTAGGTGGCCCAATCACACCTAACTCAAGAGATTGGTGGCGACTCCACATTTTTGTTTTCAAAAAGTCGATCCCTATTGTTTTTCAAAATAAAAAAAGGGTTTCGACAGTGTACTATATGCCATACTCCTAACATGTCCTCTATATGCATAATATCCCAACTCGCTGCTACTCTGTCGCATTCCTAGCTCACTCTTACAGCAAAACCTGAAACATGAACAAAAACTTTTAATTTCACGCAAACTTAGTGAGTTTTACCCCAGATTACCTTGCAGCCTTTCTAGATGGACTTCTTATCTTGAAGATTTTGGATTTCATCTCGGTCTTTGACGAATACTTTCCTATTTGGCGTATACATATTCATCAACTTCCTTAGTTGACTTATTCATGAATCATTCTTTGGTCTGATTCCAGATTCTATTAATCAATACATATTTCATTTTCTTCTCAGTAAATGTACCTCTTCAAAGAATATCCATAAAAAACCTACCATCGACGAAATCTCCTTCAAATAGACATATAATACCTTTTTCCTCAGGATGGGTACTCACAGTTACTACTCTTGGTGGATAGTAAAACTAACAGGTCTCTTAAGTTGAACTCTATACTGATTTTAACTCTTGCATATTCTCATATTGACTCTAGTAGCTATCCGATTACCAATCAGGTCACATTTTGAATCAACTCAAAACATATATTACATTGATAAAGAAATGTTCCATACCATATAAAAGGATTCTAGATGACTAAGTTACATATCATGAGATAGATTCCAGAAGCCTCTATACGAGACATGAAAACCATTGAAATTTGGCGGTTACTAGATAACTCGATTTACTTTCTTAAATAGTGTAGTCAAACTCAGGTCTAGCGAACACTTAACCTTTCATAACTATAAATACACCAAGCCCCTGTACAAACAAACTACTACGACAAATTCTTCCTTTAGAAATATAAATGTAGACTCTCTTTCAAGAAATGCCTCTTAAAGCACATTCAACTTCATCACTAAATTAACCAAACCATTTTACCTTCAAACTTATCAGATCCTTGCATAGAATTAATTATCGAAGAAATCACGAACTTACCTTTTGCATCTTCAGATGAGAGTTTATTTCTACCATAAATTAGGACCTCTTTGAAAGATTTATACTAATGGGGAAAAGAGCACAATAATAGCATAACCTAATTTTCATTCCATATTAACCTCAACATTCTTCAGATTGTTCAAGAGAGTAACAAATTGGCTAATGTGACCCCTAAGGTTCTCACCTTTGTTAATACCAAGCGATTTTTGAGAGACTTTGTCATATAAAGAGCTTCTAATTTTTTTCCATAAGGCTGCTGTCGTTTTCTCTAGAAGTACCTCGTGCAATATATTGTTAGTGAGCCACAACCGAATTATTGACAGAGTCTTCTCATCAAGTTCTTTTCATTCTGACTGGTCAAGATTTTCAGGCTTTTTCCTGGTAATGACTATTTTTAAGTCGTTTTGAATTAGAATTGTCGTCATATAAACTTTTCACAAATTGGAATTTGTGAACCCGTTAAACTTCTCGATGTCGAATCTTATTGTTTACATCCTGAATGAGTCGATCTGTGAAAGTTGAACTAAACTCTGATAGCAATTTGTTGGGGCTCAACTCGTATAAATACTGGGATAGTAAAAGTGAAGAAGAATGAACACAAATATTTTACGTGGAAAACTCCTTTGAAGAGGATGAAAACTATGGGAAAAAGAGACTTCACATGATGAGAAAATAAACGAAGACTACAAGATAAAAAAATAACCTAAATGAGCAAAACCCAAAACCTGAATACAAATCTCTCTAAAAAACTCTCCCCAAAACTCTTCATCAAATCTAACATAAGAGATATTTTATTAACTCATAAAAGAGGGTTACAAAGTCCCTTTAAATAGACTAATATTAAAGTTCTAATATGACTTAAAATATTCCTAGATTAATTAGAATTTAATTGGGAAAATATAACAGAGTTTAACTAGAAGAAAAAACTCAATCTAAGTTAAATACATGTTGCCACATCGTGACAAGGCATATCGTCTTGTCGGGACGTCATCCGTTGCGTCATCATGACTTTGTGCTCCTTTTCTTCATGACGTCGGTTCTATTTCTTCTTTGGTCTGCCAGTGTATCCCTATTTTGACATGCCAATTAGCAAAAAGCTTTTCTTAAGGGTGACAAGATGTAGTTGCATATGAGTTTTGGTGAGAGTTTCGTGATAACTATATAGTAATTTTGTTCCCGAGTTAGAGATTTGTTTTCAGGGTTTGGCTTTATATGTTTATCACATTTAGGTTTATTTTCTCCATATTGTACTCTCGTTTGTTTAATCATTTAATAAAAAGCCGAAGCCTCCTTTGTCGTGGTTTTTATCTTCTTCAGAGGAGTTTTTCACGTAAATATTTGTGTTCGATCTTTTTTGCCTTTTCTATTTCCTTGTTTATACGGGTTGATCCCTAACACTATAAGTAAATTTTAACATATTCGTATATGACATCCAGAACCCCTCAAAAATATTACCCCTTTAGTCATATTAGAAATCGTAAAGTTATAAGTTAATTCAATAGTTAAATTGTATTTAGGCCTCTCCTAAATTTTAAAAATTCAATTATGACTTCTCCAAAAATGAAAAGTTTTGTAACAGTTGCATTTTGTCTTGGAGCTAGGTACAGTGATGAATTGGGTTAGGAAATAGTGGTGAATTTTAAAATTTGACTAAATAGGTGAATGTTAGATGGACTAAAATGCAAAATTTGAAAAAAAAAACCTTGCTGCTTTGGTGATCTAACGACATAATTTGTTAGTATTTGAAATAAATTTATAAGGGCTTAACATATGCATGCATATATGATATTATTATATGGCTATTGTGATGAATTTAAATGAGTTTGTGGTGAGTTGAATTGGTTTTGAAGTGTTGGACTATTTTGAATCAGTACAGATGGCTTTTAGTAGTTTTTCTAATTGTTTTTGCCTTAATTTAACCCAAGATATAGATCCCAAGGGGAAGATATTGATACTTGGGCCCTAAAATAATAAAATTTCGAAACCGAAAGTAATTTTTGTAATACCCTAAACCTTAAGGTATCTCTGTGGAAGAAGGTTTTGTGGTTTGGATGTAAGGACAAGTTGAGCCTTAAGTTCATTGGGTCGTATTAGATTCTAAAGCGTGTGGAACAGGTTGCTTATCAATTTGAGTTACCTTCAGAGTTAGACCGTATTCATGATGTATTTCACGTCTTTATGTTGAGGCAGTATCAGTCTGACCCATCTCACGTTGTTTCTGTTAAAGAGATTGAGGTCAAACTGAATTTGACATTTGAGGAGGAGCCTATTCAGATTTTGGATCAAGATGTGAAAATTTTGAGGAAGAAATCTATTTCGTTAGTTAAGGTTCTGTGGCAGAATCATGACACTGAAGAAGCCACGTGGGAACCTAAGGACTTAATTTGTCAGCAAAATCCTCATCTGCTTGGATCAGGTAACTTTCGAGGCTGAAATTTCTTTTAGGGGTAGAGTTGTAACGCCCTGATTTATTTAACTTTGTTTTTATGAATTTTGTCACAAATATATATATCTGCTTAAGTGGTTAAGTGATTTGAGGGTGTGTTTGAGGTGGGCTTATATTATATTTTCGGTTAACTCATACCAAAGTGAGCATGCTGGTTCAAGTGGTAAGGGGTTAGCTTGCCTTAAGGTATTGTGTTCGAACCCCTGTATGAGTGAAGGATGTTATTTTTTCTTCTGTAAGTGTGTGTCGGGTGTGTAGTAGAAGTTTGATTGGATTGAAAGTCTGTGGTAGTGGTTGGGAATTAGTGGGTCGATTTAGTAGGATTTATTAGTTAATGGGGTGTTGGAATATTCTTTTGATTTAATTTTTTTATTTTTATTTTATTTTTATTTTCTTTTCTCAAATTTTTTTCTGACATTTGGTTTCTTCTCTTCATCTTATTTTTCTCTACGAATTTCTATTACTTTTTCTCTCTATTCTGTTTGTCGAAACTATTTTTTAAAGGAGTGTTCAAAAAACGGGGATCGACTTTTGAAAAACAAAAATGGGAGTCGCCACCAACCTTTTTTAGGTGTGATTGGATCACCTTATAAAACGTTTTGGTCTACGAAAATTAAGAAAATAGGTTCGGGAGTCGGTTACGTACGAGGAAGGATTAGCACCTTCGCAACGCCCAAAATTGGTACCAAATTGAATAGTTTTCTGTCTTAATGTAAAAAATTTGAAAGGATTTAAAAATAGGATCCCCTTTTTAAAACCAGAATTATTTAAGTTGAAAAATTGA
This sequence comes from Gossypium longicalyx, assembly GCA_025698465.1. Lineage (NCBI taxonomy): Eukaryota > Viridiplantae > Streptophyta > Magnoliopsida > Malvales > Malvaceae > Gossypium > Gossypium longicalyx. The sequence goes on from CM047004.1 coordinate 8,307,404, forward strand.
GATTTCTTAGCTCAAAAGAATACAAACATCACATCCAAAGATGATAGGACACGATATTCTTAAACTCTCATAATCAAATCATCTCGTGATTTACAAAATTTATTTAGAAGGATACTTTAAACATCTAGACAAACGGGAAATCGCAACCCAGCATGTTAGGGCACTATTTCCCGAATTCCTAAATACGAAAAATATTGCCTCATTTTAGAAAAACTTTTGGATAAAATATGACAATTAAATGAAATATATTTTTTTAAAATAATGATTTGAGTAAAATTTAAAAAATAATTTACTAAGAGTAATAAAAAAATTATTAAAAAATGAAATAGTTTGATATGATACTAAAATTATTAAAAAATTAAAATATATAAAAAAATCAAGGAAACATGGATTAAATCAAAATAAAAAGGGTTGAAAAACGAATATGAACAAAGAATAAAATAAGAACAAACCGTAGAAAATAAAAACGTAAGAGGGAGAGAAATTTGAGTGAAAGCTCTCAAAAATTTTATTGTTTCCCAAAACTCCAGTATGTTTACAATGAAGGGAGAGGCATCTATTTATAGTTGAACCTCCTCAAATCCAAAGGTATAGATCAATTACATCAACGGTTAAGATTAAAAGGTATCTACAAATTAAATCTCTAAGATTACAAAATCATATCTTCTAAGATTGCATATCATATCTAAGATTGCAATCATATCTAAGATTGTATCATATCTAATATTGCACATCATATCTAAGATTGCAATCATATCTAAGATTGTATATCATATCTAAGATTGTATATCATTTAAGATTATATTTCCATATGAGTCAAGCTTGTAGATGGACCTTAAATCTTTTCAAGTAATGGGCCATTCCGATAGGGCCAAATTATATTTGTAATTCTGTACTGAACTTGGACTTTTTTTTTGGGTTTATTATTTTTGTTTTTGGACTTATTTCTGGGCCCGGGCAAAATTGAGTGTCTACAGCTGCCCCTCTTTGCTCATTCTTTGTGTAAATGAGAATAGAGCAAAGACTATAAAAGGACCAATTTTGCTCGGGCTCGTCGAGTCTTGAGTTTTTGATCCTTGATCTTCTTTAAATGGCCTCTTGACGGCTTCAATCTGCTTCACTGCAACTCAGGACGGAGATATCTGCTATCTTTGATCTGCTCCCCGTCTAATACAGAGACGCCAAATCTGTTATCTTCGATCTGCTCCCCGTCTAATACAGAGACGCCAAATCTGCTTCTTCAATCTGCTCCCCGTCTAATACAGAGATGCCAAATATGTTATCTCCGATTTGCTCCCGTCTAATACAAAGATGCCAAATCTGTCATCTTGGATCTACTTCGATGAAGGTCAGATCTGCTATGTCTTCGATCTGCTCCCCATCTAATACAGAGATGCCAAATCATCTTGGATCTGCTTCAATGAAGGTCCAATCTGTTGTGTTTTCGATCTGCTCCCCATCTAATACAGAGATGCCAAATCATCTTGGATCTGCTTCAATGAAAGTCCAATCTGTTATGTCTTTGATCTGCTCCCCGTCTAATACAGAGATGCCAAATCATCTTGGATCTGCTTCAATGAAGGTCAGATCTGCTATGTCTTCGATCTGCTCTCCGTCGAATAAGGAGATGCCAAATCTGTTTCTTCAATTTGTTCTCTGACAGTACAGAGATGCCAAATCATCTTGGATCTGCTTCAATGAAGGTCAAATCTGCTGTATTTTGGATCTGCTCCCCGTCTAATACAAAGACGCCAAATCATCTTGGATCTGCTTCAATGAAGGTCAGATTTGCTATGTCTTCGATTTGCTCCCCGTCTAATACAGAGATGCCAAATCATCTTGGATCTGCTTCAATGAAGGTCTAATCTGTTATGTCTTTGATCTGCTCCTCGTCTAATACAGAGATGTCAAATCACCTTGGATCTACTTCAATGAAGGTCAGATCTGCTGTGCCTTCAATCTGCTCCCCGTCTAATACAGAGATGCCAAATCATCTTGGATCTACTTCAATGAAGGTCAGATCTGCTGTGTCTTCGATTTGCTCCTTGTAAACACAAGGATGCCAAATCATCTTGGATCTGCTTCGATGTGAAAACATCCAAAGGTCAGATTTGCTATGTCTTCTGCTCTCCGTCAAATATGGAGATGCCAAATCTGTTTCTTCGATTTGTTCTCTGAAAATACAGAGATGCCAAATCATCTTGGATCTACTTCAGCGTGAACACCTGAAGGTCAGATCTGCTATGTCTTCGATTTGCTCCTTGTAAACACAAGAATGCCAAATCATCTTGGATCTGCTTCGATGTGAAAACATCCAAAGGTCAGATCCGCTATGTCTTCGATCTGCTCTCCGTCGAATATGGAGATGCCAAATCTGTTTCTTCGATTTGTTCTCTGATAATACAGAGATGCCAAATCATCTTGGATCAGCTTCAGCGTGAACACTTGAAGGTCAGATCTGCTATGTATCTGCTCTCCATCGAAATAGAGATGCCAAACTTCGATTTGTTCTCTGACAATACAGAGATGCCAAATCATCTTAGACTTGCTTCATCGTAAGCACGTGAAAGCCAAATCAGCTATGTCTTCGATTTGTTCCTTGTAAGCACAATGATGCCAAACCATCTTGGATCTTGCTTCAGTATAAACATCTGAAGGCCAGATCTGCTATGTGTCTGCTCTCCATCGAATATGGTGACGCCAAACTTCAATTTGTTCTCTGACAATACAGAGATGCCAAATCATCTTAGATTTGCTTCATCGTAAGCACATGAAAGCCAAATTAGCTATGTCTTCAATTTGTTCCTTGTAAGCACAAGGATGCCAAACCATCTTGGATCTTGCTTCAGTATAAACATCTAAAGGCCAGATCTGCTATGTGTCTGCTCTCCGTCGAATATGGAGACGCCAAACTTCAATTTGTTCTCTAACAATACAGAGATGCCAAATCATCTTAAAATTGCTTCATCGTAAGCACATGAAAGCCAAATCAGCTATGTCTTCGATTTGTTCCTTGTAAGCACAAGGATGCCAAACCATCTTGGATCTTGCTTCAGTATAAACATCTGAAGGCCAGATCTGCTATGTGTCTACTCTCCGTCGAATATGGAGACGCCAAACTTCGATTTGTTCTCTGACAATACAGAGATGCCAAATCATCTTAGATTTACTTCATCGTAAGCACGTGAAAGCCAAATCAGCTATATCTTCGATTTGTTCATCGTAAGCACGTGAAAGCCAAATCAGCTATATCTTCGATTTGTTCCTTGTAAGCACAAGGATGCCAAACCATCTTGGATCTTGCTTCAGTATAAACATCTGAAGGCCACATCTGCTATGTGTCTACTCTCCGTCGAATATGGAGACGCCAAACTTCGATTTGTTCTCTAACAATACAGAGATGCTAAATCATCTTAGATTTGCTTCATCGTAAGCACGTGAAAACCAAATCAGCTATGTCTTAGACTGTTACCCTACTGCTTAAGGGGTTAAGGCGCATCAATCTTCATTGTCCCTTGAAGAACATAACCTGTATAATGTGTATGAGTTCATGCCTAATGATTAGGATGCTATGATCGAAGTGAATCAAATGCTCCTAATTAAACCTGTTATAATGCAAAATGTTTATGAACATGACCCCTATTCCAGACGTCACCATTCATTCTTTCGTCGAAGTTTATCCTTATTTCTCTCGAAATATCATTCTTACTTAGCCTGTGGGTTTGTACCATTCTTCAAATGCTATGACCCACTAAAAATGTCTGTAAGATGATCCTCTCTTAGGATCGAATCGTTTGATTTGTCCAATCATCATTTTGGACTAAAGAAAGAACTTCCTCGAGTTCTTTCGAACCTCACTTACGTGAATTCTTCGAACAATTGTTCTGTTTTAGTTTCTTGTATTATCTAGAAATTTCCAGAGTAATGAGCAAAACTTCATTTGTGAAAATTATTTAGTTCATCCATCATTATTTTAATACAACATACTTTAAGAATAATGGAAGATGAATTTAATCTTAAGAATAATTAGATTGGAACGAATTTGTCTAAAAAAATACAAAGAAAATTAATCTGAAAGCCTATCTTTGAGAAGAAAGAGAATCTAAAGATAGCAAACAGGACAAAAGTTAGATGCCCTAGATATCGCTGCTTAAGTGTTTATACGCCAGCTCCATGAAGACTTTCTTGAGTTCAACATGTGTTTAAAAGATCCAAAGTAGTTTGTTGATGCCTCGATATGTAACATACTTCACTTCTCATTGAATCCGGTATAGCAAGGTTACTGCATGACTTTCCAAATTTGAACTACCCTTTCGGGTTTTCAACTCAAAACCCCTTTGGTCTCAAGGCGCCCTTTGCGGGTTTTCACCTTGGCCTCTCCATTTTATTTTTTATTTTTTATTTTTTATTTTATTTTTAATTTTTTTCTCTTTTTTTTTCTCTTTCTCTTTTTTTTTTAAATAGAAGTCCCAAAGTGCCCTTTGCGGGTTTTTACCTTGGCTTCCCTTCTCCTTCAGACGAAGTACTCCTTGACCGAGTCCAAATTCACTGGATCAGATAAATTCTTCCTATCCATCAGTGCACCTCTAGAGAAAGCCTTCTTCGCAACATATGGCCCTTCCCAATTCGACATCCTTTTTGCATGGGAAGGATCTCTTTCAGCATAAGGTTTCCTTTATGAAATTCTTTTGGACGAACCTTCTTTATCATAAGTCTGTGTCATCCATTCTTGGTACATTTACTTAGGATAAATACTTTCAAGTTAAGTTTACTAGAGGTATTCAATTCTTGACTCTATCAAAACTTGGAGGAAAAATCTTGATTCATAAACCCATGAGAAAGGGATTGCCCCAGCAGCAGTCCTGGCTGTTGTTTGTCAAACCTTACAAAAAGATGGTTCAATTATTCTCAGCAGACAAGAATGAAGTTGCCCCATGACTCGATGACTCGATGATGTTTCTAGAGCATCCTTAATCTTCATAAATTGCCCCCAACTGTGAAGCTGCCAAATGAGCGTAGCAAATAGGAGCCACAACAAATATAGTTGTGGTGCTCCTTTGATACATATAGGATAGAGAATGAACAAACTCTTGTAGATCATCAGCCGAAAACCCAGCCTGGTCTAAGAGAACATGATAGTGGGTCCGCCTCGTGATTCCAATCATTCCAAAGATGGGTACCAAGGTAAAAATCATTGTTCTTTGGATGGCATACTTTGTTGTCAATGACAAGCACCATGTAGCACATTGTCGGAGATCCTGCTGAAAAAACTTGGTATGATGGTTTTTCGTATAACAATAACCACAATCTTTAGGGTTCCACTTCGTCAAAGAGAACTTTCAAGCCTCAATAACTTGATCAAAACTTGATTGAATTGAGACTCGCTAACCCCATCCTCGAAAATAATGATTTGATCAGTGTTTCTCTTCCCCTGAACTTGTATAGAAGTCTAAGAGAGCTTCTTTCATGATACTCGTCATCCACTTTGTCGAAACTGGTTTTGAAGAAAGAATCTATCATTTTAAGCCTCGAGAGATCGTATGCGACTGATGCCCCATAGCCGAAATCAATGGCCACCGCCGAGAGCTAACCATCGCAGACTATTGACGGCACATCGATCGCTTTCAGAAAGCCAAACAATGCACCCATTCCAATGATGATGGTTGGAACCTTTGAAACAACTGGAATTGAAGGTGTTTGCCCCAGCGTAAGCATAGAGAGTAGACAGTAGTTTCTTATGCCAATTTTTATTAGTCTCGGTCATCTTCTGTAATTTGTTTTCTTTTCTTCTTTTTCTTTTCTTTTGGCAACCTTTGTTGTATTGTGGTATGTCACATTATCTACAAACTTTTGCCATTGTGCAGTTATATAATCTCTTTCTTTTTCTTTTTTTTGAAATGGATGACTTTTGACTTTGTAATATTGGCATATGAAGCTATCTCCCCCTCTTAATGCAGTAGTTGACGTCCACAAAGATGAGTTATTGTCAGCTTGAAACTTTTGACGAGCCCATAACATACATGCCCCATAAGTCTTGACTCCTTTAAATTTGATATTCATTGTACAACTGATGCGATCCCTTTCCATGGTGGACCAACAGTGCCCCAAAACCTCATGTTTATCCTGGCAATTGCAAATCCTCCTGCATGCGTCTTTGGACCATATTTTTGAATTCCCATAATAGTCTCAACAAGGTCTTGTTTTGTCTCTCTGGTTATGCACGTTCCAATTTCTCAACCTTTCCTTCCTCTAAGGCTAAATTCTCTACCACCTCTTTATGGGGTAAAATTTACTGCTATTCTTGCTTTACTATTTCCAACAAATCAAAAGATAGATTACAATCTCTGTCATCTTCAAAGTATTAAGATTCCTCTAAACACATGTCACGCTCAAAAAGGAACTCTAAATCTGTAGTATTGTTGCCCAAGTCATTGATATTTAGGGACCCATGATAGGCACAAAAGAATATACAAGGAATAAATGAATTCAAGCATGACTATTTACATGTTATGAATGTAATTTAGAAAGAATTTTAAAGGTCAAAAGAATATTTATCGGTAAAAGAATGAAAGAATATTTGCTCGCATTGATCATGAAAAATATGTTTTATTGAAACAATGATGTCCGAACATGAGCCTACTTCTCAAAAGAAATCTCATTACTCCTAGGCTTTAGAGCAACAAGAGTGTTCTGAATATTACTCCGTAAAATTCCTAAAGATTACAGGAAGTTCTTCTGCAGTCCAATTGTTTAAAGAACTTCTCGGTTCGTAAGGGCGAATGCCCTTGAGGTTTCTTTGTTCAGTTCTTTCCTCATGTATGACATTTATGGGATGATTTCCATTTCCAAACACCCCCATCTCCAGTTAAGCTATCCCTCCTGATACAAAAGTCTAAGATATGTAAGGGAGCGTCTTCTTTTCACTCAACCGTGACCCTCTTCTCTCTTTCTTTCTCTTTTTAACCTTAACTAATTAGGGTCTTTTTATAGATTTAAATGCATGTGATGTGATGCAATGCAAATGCAAAAGAAAATGAGATGTTGATCTTGAATTCAATTCCATTAGAATAACTTTTCTAGAAAACAGATTTCTTTACATGAAAATAAATTACATATGCGGTCTTGCCCTTCATAGTCCAAGTAAACGCTGATCTTTTCTTCATGGCCGAATCCTGTAAATTCTCCAAAAGATGCCTTTGCTAGCTCCTTGCTGCTTAATCTGAGCCTTAATCTCTTACTCGCTTATCTCCATAATACTCATCAAAAAGTGTCGGCTCTTGGATAATCTTCATTGGTAGTTAAATCAAGTAACGTATTCCTTCGTAGACTTCCGGCTTTCTCTCGTCATGCCTTTGTTGGCTTGAATCTCTGGAAATTACATCATGTATTCCTCCGTGAACTACCAGCTTTCTCTCGTCGTGTTTACTTGGACTATATTCAGACGACCGCACTATAATCCACTTTATCAAGAAATTCGTTTCCTTATGACAAACTATTCTATTTAGGAATCGAATTTCGAATCAACACCTTCTTTTCTTTGATGTAATGTAATGCAAATGCATGAATGCAAAAAGGTATCGATCTCGATTCAGTTTTATTTTAGAAAACGTTATTTAAGGAACAAAATTTTTTTTATAAAATGGATTACAAATACGCTTTCGCTCGTAGGCCCAGAGTCTTAACCCTATCTAATAACAAAGTTAACTTTTGACCACGATCTGACTGTAGCTCATATTGGTGCTCAACGTACTCGCCCTTTCTACCAGTATTTGTAAATGATCAGCTTTCTCTTGAATTTGAATTACGACTTCACCTATGAAGTGAGCTCTACAGCCAAAGACACCTCCTCCAATGCCTGTGAAGTTGCTCTGATTACCTTGAAAGAAAGATTGACGAACAAGTAGGCATTCCAAATTTCGCAAAGATACGCCTTAAAATGATATCAAACATCCTCAGTGCTTCTTGAGAGTATTCAAATTTCTGCCCCCACAGAACATTTTGAATTGCTTGCATGGGTATCTTCGCAACATAGCTAATCTCCACTTTAAAGGTCTTTAAACGATACGATCTTCTTTAATATCTTTCTTTCATGCTCATTTGGGCTGTCCCGGCCATTAGGGCTTGCATTTCCATTATTTCTGATAGGTACAACATCCTAAAGTACTACAGTAAATTCCAGCTTGTTGTTTGGTAGCGGTCTTATAGTAAGTGAGTCTTTCTACCATCATAAGAAAAATTCTTTCCATCCAATTCAATTTTGTAGGTCTTATACCTTTACCATCCACGAGGTGACTATCTTCATCTGTAATGGTAGAAGTGTCCATCAGTACTCCCCACGCTCATCTTGAATTGTTCATCTATCTTTATATCAAGCAAATACTGCAATTTCCCATAACTGTTGTAGAACAATTGCTTGGCTTCGTTACTTCATTAATTCCATATTTCCTTTAACTCTTGGAGGTTATTTCGCATAACACTAATGAGAGTGTTGTCCCATAATTCTGATGTGTATCCTTCGGTGACACTATTTTCTTTTTCTATCTGGGTTTTCTCTGACCAAGCACAAACGAAAGAGTTGTCCTCCACTTTATTAAGATATTCGTTCCCCATTACAAAACTTTCTAACTCAGAAATCGAACCTTGAATCGACACCTTTTAATGATAAATGACATGCAATGATAGCAAAATAAGAGAAACAAGTCAGTGTCACATATATAAAAAAATAATAATAAATAAGAACTTATAAAGGTAGGCACTAAAGGTCATCATCATACTACCTGGGGCAAGCACTTAAAGTTCACTATATGTAGTTCGGTTCTAAAGTAAGGGTACCTGAACCAGCAGATTCCTCAATCCTCACCCATTATAGGCTCATATGGACCAAGTTCGGTTCAGGGGGACACATTTCCCTATGACCATGCGGAGATGAAAATCTCACGAAGACATAGGTACGGATGTATCCCGAAAGCAATCCACTAGCCCATGCGGAAGTGAAAACCTCAGAAAGCATAGCTTATCACTCTCACTTAAGGGTGTGAACATAACGGTCATGCAAATGCAATGCGTGCGTAAATAATAACAAACATATTCAACAAACACATGTAAAAATGATGTATTTTAAAATTTTTCCAAATTTCCGACATTAAGACAGAAAATAATCAATTTTTGGCTTGACTCTCTTATAGGTCCCCAGTGGAGTCGCCAAGCTATCGAAACCATTTTTTAAAGGAGTGTTCAAAAAACGGGGATCGACTTTTGAAAAATGAAAACGGGAGTCGCCACCAACCTTTTTTAGGTGTGATTGGATCACCTTATAAAACGTTTTGGTCTACGAAAATTAAGAAAATAGGTTTGGGAGTCGGTTACGTACGAGGAAGGATTAGCACCCTCGCAACACCCAAAATTGGTACCAAATTGAATAGTTTTCTGTCTTAATGTCAAAAATTTGAAAGGATTTAAAAATAGGATCCCCTTTTTAAAACCGAAATTATTTAAGTTGAAAAATTGAGATTCCTTAGCTCCGAAAGAATACAAACATCACATCCAGCATGATAGGACACGATATTCTTAAACTCTCATAACTGAAATCATCTCGTGATTTACAAAATTTATTTAGAAGGATACTTTAAACATCTAGACAAACGGGAAATCACAACCCAGCATGTTAGGGCACTATTTCCCGAATTCCTAAATACGAAAAATATTACCTCATTTTAGAAAAAATTTTGGATAAAATATGACAATTAAATGAAATATATTTTTTTAAAAATAATGATTTGAGTTAAATTTAAAAAATAATTTACTAAGAGTAATAAAAAAATTATTAAAAAATGAAATAGTTTGATATGATACTAAAATTATTAAAAAATTAAAATATATAAAAAAAATCAAGGAAACATAGATTAAATCAAAATAAAAAGGGTTGAAAAACGAAGATGAACAAAGAATAAAATAAAAACAAACCGTAGAAAATAAAAACGTAAGAGGGAGAGAAATTTGAGTGAAAGCTCTAAAAAATTTTATTGTTTTCCAAAATTCCAGTGTGTTTACAATGAAGGGAGAGGCCTCTATTTATAGTTGAACCTTCTCAAATCCAACGGTACAGATCAATTACATCAACGGTTAAGATTAAAAGGTATCTACAAATTAAATCTCTAAGATTACAAAATCATATCTTCTAAGATTGCATATCATATCTAAGATTGCAATCATATCTAAGATTGTATCATATCTAAGATTGCATATCATATCTAAGATTGCAATCATATCTAAGATTGTATCATATCTAAGATTGCATATCATATATAAGATTGTATATCATTAAAGATTATATTTCCATATGAGTCAAGCTTGTAGATGGACCTTAAATCTTTTCAAGTAATGAGCCATTCCGATAGGGCCAAATTATATTTGTAATTCTGGACTAAACTTGGACTTCTTTTTTTTTTTGGGTTTATTAATTTTGTTTTTGGACTTATTTCTAGGCCCGGGCAAAATTGAGTGTCTACACTGTTCAACAAATTGATTGTTCTAATCATTGGGATTCGATGTTCCAGTTGTTCTTCGTTCGTTTTGGTAAGTTTGTAAGTTCGTTTGGTTTGGTTTTCTTTCCTTTTGAATTGGCGTTTGGTGTGTAGTTAAAGAATTGAAATCCTGTGACTGTGTTGTATAGGAGAAGACTTTGAAGCAGTGAATTTCACTCCAATGGCCTAATCAGTGATAATGGTTATTTTCGTCGTCAGTAAGTTCGTGTGCATTGTTCAGGTTTATTGTCAAATTCGTAAATTGTTTGCTAAATAGTTGTTGGATACTATTTTTAGGTTTTAGAGATCTCGGGATTGCTTTCACATAAAAAATGAATTAGGTGTGTAACGAAAATGCGAGAAAACGATGATTGGCTAAAGCCAAAAATTTGGCCTGTCGACGCCACATGGGCATGTGGTAGGTCGTGTGTGACACACGATAGTATGACGGGTGTGTGTGTGTGGGTTACACGACCTAGGCCAATATGGGCGTGTGGGCCACACGGACATGTGGGCCAAAATTTTAGAATTTTTCCTTAAGGTCGTACATGTCGTACCCATTAACTGTGAGCCTACCATGGGGTTGGTATTGGCTTAGATAAGCCTTAAAGCATGAGATTTGTTAAATCGATTGTATGGTATCTAGTATAAGCAATACCTAAATGTATGTGTTGTAATGCCCAAATTGTTTGATTTGTTATGTATATGCATGTCTACTATCTGTTATACGAGCATGTTGATATAATAATTTTGGTATCTGGTATCTTATAATTCTAATTTATTTGGTATTTTGTTGTTTTTTACTATGAAGCGGGATATGTAATATGTAGAGAAAGTATTCTGTGAGGTGATATTTCGCCAATATATTAACAACACGACTGCAATTATTCTGAGAAGTTCATATAGACACTATTTGTTGTGTAGGGTTGGGTGGGTGTTTTATATCCCACGTGGTGTGTTGGGATGGTTGGAGTTAGTGTGTAGAGGATGGGGGTAGGACTTTGTATATCTACATCTGTATGATTCTATTAAGGAATTACGTCTGTATCTGTTCTGTTATGCGATAAAACCTAAATTTATGTTTCCGTTAAGTTACACGTTGAGTTTTTAAAATTCACTTTCTGTTGGTTTGTTCTGTTCAGGTAACCCTCAGACTTAGGCGGGTCGGTGCGATGAAGGCTCAGTTGTGACCACTTGTCCGTAAATTTCATTTACTATAAATAATTACTTAATTTTCTAATTTTTAGAGAGTTTTGTAATTTTGGGACTCTCTGAACTTTTGGATTTGGTTTAGATTTGAGATTTTAAGCAATGTTCGAAAAAATAATTTACAAAAACAACTGTTTTATACGATCAAACGATTTTAAGAAAATAAACTCGATTTTAAAAAATGTAATGACTTTTAAACTTCTGCGGCAAATTATTTTGTCCAAAAGAGTAAGCAATCGGTGGTTTTATTAATGAGTATAACGACAGATTCTTTAAAATGTTTTTAAAGGAAAAGACGGATTTCTAATTTTTCTTCGTAACATCTCCAGATTTGGCCATAATGTTTAGTTCGGGTTTGGGGTGTTACAATTTTGGTGTCGATATTGATTTTGGTATCGATATTGAAAGCTAGGTATCCATACCTAGGCCTAAGGTATTGATACTTTCATCAAAATTTTGAAATTTTGGGGTTCCAAAATACTATTTTTTGTATCGATACTTATAAGAGGTATAGATACTTTTATATAAGTCTCGATACCTCATGTTTTAGTATCGATACTTGTCCCTAGTATTGATTGAAAATCATATTTAAATCATTTCTAAACGTACTCGGTTAACCAATAATGCCCCTGAATTTAGATTGTTTAAAAGAAAATTTTATCTTTTACTGTTCAAAATACATACTGAATAGCCAAGGTTACTTTGGAACCGAATGTAATATTCCTATTTCGGGTTCCAAGTGTTGGATTATGAATAGGAGTGTTACAAGTTTATTGTTTAATCCCTTGAAAAAAACTATAAAATTTTATATTAACACAATGTAGAAATTACATATTTACCTCTCTTGCAATTTTATAATAAAAAACTGATCCTTACATAAAAATTTCTGGCTTCACCCCTATTGTGTTGTGTATATGTTATTTTAGACATCTTTATTTACTTAAAAGAATTAAATAATTATATCTACAACATATTTATATAAATGTATTTAAAAATTTAACCCAATTTTTGGAAGCAAAATGAAAGGTGTACTCCAATTAATTTGAAATTCATCTCTTTTCCTAATTGACTCTAACCTTTCACCTTCAACATTTATTTATTATTAATCATGTTCATAAACCTATAGAATTGGTAATATACATTCTATAAATTTTCCTTTTCTTTTTTTTTTTTTCGTTTTAGTGGGAGGAAATTTTTGTTATCAATTCTATTCATGTACTTTGACAGCTAATAGAATTGTGTTTCCACCCTATCAAAATTTTCCTTCATGTATGTATATTAGTTATCAATCATATTCATGGACCTCCACAACAAACATAATTTATCTAGGCTACAAATATACATCATACAAAATTTTCATCCCATTTTTTTTTTTTTTGGTTTAAATAGGATCTTTTATAGATGCTTTAGGGTGAAGTCAGAAATTTTATTGAGACTCAAAATTGAAGAATTCTTTCTTTTTTTTTAGATATTTAATTTTAGTATTATACTAATTTATAATTGTCGAAACCGTTTTTTTAAAAAGGGCGTCTACTTGTTTAAAAACAAAAATGGAGTCACCACCAATTCTTTTTTATTTAGGTGTGATCGGATCACCTGGAAATTTAGTCGTTTCAATAAAATATTTTGATTTATTAAAACAAATGATTTTGGTCTACGAAAATTGAGAAAACGGATTCGGGAGTCGGTTACGTGAGAGGAAGGATTAGTACCCTCGTCACGCCTAAAATTGGTACCTAATCGATTAATTATTGTCTTAATGTTGGAAGTTGAAAATAAATTTTAAAATACGATCCCTTCTCATGAATGCTAATTTTAAAACGTCTAATTACGTTGAAACGAGCATCAAAGGCTTACTTGTCCCGAGATAGTAAGGTGTCACATCCAGTAAGTTAGGACGCGACGTTTAAATCTTCGGGAGCAAGTTTGCCTTTAATCTTTATCGAAAGCTTGTGTATTTTGAAATCTAAAAGGATATTTAGCTTTTTAGGTTTAACAAGAAACTCGAAACTCAGTAAGTTAGGGCACGATACCTCGAATTCCCAAAACGCGAAATATTGCCTTATGTTGAAATTTTTATTTTGTGAATGATGATAAGTATAGCACTTGACGATGAATGCTCGTTTTGTTTCGAGCAAAGCAAATACGTTAGGGTGTGATATATGGTATGATTTGAATTAGATGAAACAAAATATAACATAAAGCGTGGAATAATAACATAAACTAAATACAATGTTGATGAATGTTGACAAATGGAGATATAAATACTAATTTCTAGAACATGTAATGGCAATATTCACACGATGTATATTGTTTAAATACCAATATCAACAACTAAAGAAAAATGAAATAAATAATACGAACAATTAAAAATGAATGATGAGACAATTTTAAATGAATAATATATAAAAACGAGTTTAAAAATAAATACTATAAGATGCGATTTAAAATAAATAGTACAAAACAATCTAAAATCGTCAATATATAAAACAATAAAATAATGTATAGGACAACTTAAAATAAATGGTTTATAAAATAATTTAGAATACCATATAAAGCTTAAGGTATATAAAAAAAATAAACTTGAAATGAAGTATATATACAATATATACAAAACAAATAATATATGAAATCTTAAAATACATAATAATAAAAGATTTACAATAATAAAAGAATTTAAAACAATTTACATGTGGAGTCGTATACTAAATGTCATATAAGGAATTAAAAATAGAAAACATATATAAAATAGTTGGGAATAAATAACATAAAAGTATTTAAAATGAAAATGTGCAAATAGTTTAAAATAACTAATATAAGAGGTTTAAAATAGACAACATAGTTTAAACAACATAATGTATGTAAGTTCATAATATATAATATATAAAAGTTTAAAATAGATGATGTATATAAAAATTTAAAAAATAATATGTAAAATAATTTAAAACAATATATAACGAAACAAGTAAAGGATCGAATTGAGATCAAAAGAAAACTATGGGGTATAAATCATAAATAACGAAAAAAGAAAAAAAAGGGGGGGCCACCAAGGACCGAAATGCAATGCGCTAAAAGAATGAGGGATTTATTTGGAAAATATTCCCAACCCTCTATGCGCAGCGTTTTAAGGGCCAGTCTCTTCAAATGGTCTGAGGACCAAACTGAAATAGGTAAAAACCTTGGGGCGAAAATCGAAATAAAAAACATGAGACCCCATTGAAGCACGCTATAGAAGCGGAGGGATCCAATGCGCAAATAGACCATTGGGTCAAAAACGCGCGGATCCTTTGCGAGCACACGTTCTCAGTCGCGGTTCCTCCCCCAAACGACGCCGTTTTGATGCGTGTGGGGAGGGAAGTAAAACGCCGTCGTTTTACACTGCTTATTTAAGTTAAATTTTAATTTTTTTTTTCTTTCAGCATTCCCTCTTAAAAAATGTATGAAATCTTCTCAACTCCCTCCCTTCACTCTCATGCCCGACAATGGGGCTTTCCCCGGTGTCCGTGGCACCGCCGTCGTGGGCCAGTGGCCAGCGTTGCGCGAGAGGGACTTTCCGGCGTCGAGGAGACCGACGGAGGTGAGTATCCCTTTCCCCTTTTATTATTTTTATTTTTTTGTGCGAAAAATAAAAGAAATAAAACAGCAAAAACTTAAGAGCAAAAATAAAAGTAATCACCTTTAGAAATCTTTTGCTTTTTTGATTGATTTTTTTTTGTATTGGATTCTCTGTAAAAAAATGATAATGTTTTTGGGCTTTTTATAGCCGATTGCATTGCTTTATTCACTGTTTCTGCTACTTTTCATTTGTTACTGTTTCGTTACTGTATTGTTTGCTTCGTTTCTGTCCTGCTTGCTTCGTTTTTGTCTTGTTTGCAGGTTATAGAAGGGGTCAACGAAGCATGAATTGCTACTTTGGTGCAAGCAGTGCTAGGGGTGGTGGTCTTCGGGTGACGAGTGCGCTGACCCAGCACGTGGAGGCAACGGCGCACAAGGAAACCCTAGGGTTAGGGTACTCTCCAAAATGTTTAATATTTTGGGCCATTGGGCCTTATTTGGTTTGGGTATTTTTTTTGTTTGTTTGTTTGGGTTTGTAATTGGACTATTATTTTTGGGCTTTTATTTGTGGGCCCGGGAAAATTTAGGTATTTACAATTTAATGGGATTTATAATAGGGTTGCCCTTAATTGCTTCCATCACATCATGAAAATGAAATGTTGTAGGCCAATTTTAGGGCCCAATTACACTAACCTCCTTAATCCATTTTAAAACCCAATACATTAAAACCCAAACCCCTTACAAACCCATCAGACCCATTTACAACCAATCAGCCCAAATTACCCATTTAATAACCTCTAAACCCAAGACCCAATACAACAAACCTAAAAACTAAATCCAATACCTAACCCTAATCCCAAAACAGCCCAATACCCAAATCAAAAGTCAAAAAAACTTAACCCTAGCCCCCTATGTTCGGCGCCGCACCAACCCTCTGCGCCCCCATGCTCTCTGACTCACCTGCTCCACTGTGCCCATCCCCTGCAATCAGCAAGGCAGACAAGACAGAAACAATAGGAAAGTAGGAAAAAGGGTTATAAAACCCGAATCAAAAATTGTAAACAGGGTTCTTTTTTTCTTTTTCCGGCAGTTCAAACACAAAGAAATAAGAAAACATTCGATTCCAGAGTAAAAAATAGCCATTCAAGCAACATTTAAACACGAGAACAGCATCCATCCAGTAATTTAAAACACAGGCATCAAACATTTAAAGTGATTTTCTTTTTTTCTTTTTTTTTCTTTTTTTAATTTCGTTTCAGGCCTATTTTTCCACATATATATATATTTAAAACACAAAAAAATATAAAACAAATATTAAAAAAAATTACCTTTTTTGGTCGTCTCATATAGTGCGTGGTGTGTGTGTGACGCACGCCTAAACCACTCTCCTCTCCCTCCCTTTTTTTTCTCTCCCCTTTTCTCTTTTTTTTTTCCCTTCTCCCCTTCCAAATGAAATTAAAAAAAAATTTACCTTTTATAGGGGACCAAAACGGTGCGTTTTGGTCCCCCCATTTAAAACAAAAACGGCGCCGTTTGGCCCCGGGTCGGGTCTACCCGACCCGCTCCGGCCTAGGATCCGCGTGTTTTTAAACGGAAGGGCTAATTGCGCTTTTAGCCCTTCCGCTTTTTTATTAATTTACAATCAAGTTTTAATTCCCTTTAATTTGGCCCTGAAAATTGTTGCGTGATTCGATTTAGTCCCTCCGTGCTGCGCATCGTTTTGATAGTAGGGAATATTTGCTATCTTGGTCCCTCCAGGTTGTGTGCGTGTCATATTTTGATCCCTCCTCTTTATTTTTCTTTTAAATTAGCCCCAAAATCAAGTTTCCCAATTTAATTTAGTCCCTTTTTTACCCTTTTTTTTGTTCTACTTTAATTTTATTATTATTATAATAATAATTATTATTATTACTATTATTATTATTATATATTAGTATATACTCTTATTATATGCGTATGTATGTATTTATATTTAGCATTTTTTTATCTACTTTATTCTAATATTTGAATGCTATGCTTGCTTTTATATTTCAATATTATTATTACCATTATTATTGTTAATGTATGCCTTAGTATATATGTATATATATATATATATTTTTTACGTATAGACTTATTTTCATTACTTTATTTCAATGTATTTATTGCATTTGTTTTTGTATTTCAACATTACTATTGTATTTATTATCATTACTATTATAATAGTGTATATTTTTATTTATGTACATAGATTTATATATATAATATTTTTGTTATGTACATTGTTCTTCTTTTGTATTTTAATATCATTACTATTATAATTGTTAATATAGTGAATGTATCGTTGTATATGCATATTTTTTTATATATCATCATTGTTATCATCGTTTATCATAGTATATGTTGTGTTATATACGTATATATATTATGTGTGTTTTATATATATTATGTATATTATTATTTTTATTATACATATTATCGTATATATTAAATATCGTATTATTCATGTATTTTATTTTATATGTGTATATCTTTAATATATATTTATGTAAGTATATCTTTATGTAATATTAGTATTATTATTAATATATTTATGTGCTTTTAAAATTGTAATTATGTATGTATATATCGTGTAAATGTTTTAATATTATGTTATATATACGCTTTATATATTATGAACATGTATTTTCAATATTATTAGTTATATATTTTTGTATATATTACTTTATGTACATATTTCCATATTATCCCATGTATATATTTTTATATCATATATATGTTCCTAAATACTATGTTAAGTTTTTATTATTATTATTATTATTTTTATTATTATTATTATTATTATTATTATTATTATTATTATTATTATTATTATTATTATTATTATTATATATGTATTACATAACTATCTTACCATTATATCATACGTATGTATATATATACTAGTATGTATATAAGCTTTTAATATCGTATTTTGTTATTATGTACATACATTTTTATACTATATATGTATATATTCTATTAGTTAGTTTTACATACTAAATTATGTGTATATTTTATACTATTTCATGTACGTATTTTTTTATATAAAGTTATTAATAGTTGTTTTAATACTATTATTTTTACTCATATATAGTATATAATATTTCTAATAGTTTTAATATTGTTGTTTTTGTTAACATATTTGTATGTCGTATACATTCTTTGTATATATACGTTGATGTCATATTATATATGCATTTCTATATAGTACGTGTACATACTTCTTGATACTGTATTTTTATAAATCATGTATTTATTATGTATATATTTTAATAATACAAGTTATATATATATTTTTTACTATTCTATATTTATATATTTCAAATGCTATATATAATATATCTTTAACACTACTACTACCTATATATATATGTATTTTGGCGTACATGTTCTTAATATCATTATTGCGTATGTATATACATATATATTGTTTCCATTTCACATTTAATTCTCATTGTGCGTTTAATACCGCATACATTTTTATCGTTTTTAATATTATTGTCATATTCATTATTTGTTTCAATGTACTTTTGACTCTTTTATATTTTTTATTTCCCGCCCATTTATATCAATTTTGCTTTGCATACTTCAAAAACCTTATTCTTGTTTTCTAATTCATTTCAATAAGTAAGGCAACGTACCGATTTAACACCAAGTCGCCGATTTCATCGCTATGTTGGGTGAAAATTAATCGACTCGTGTTAAAACGGAACGTCCTTCTCAAAAGAAACCAAAAAAAACTAAAGTTTCTCGTCTTTTCAATCAGGTCACGATTAAATATTATTTTGAACTCGTATTTTTGAAAATCAAGATAACACGTGTTTAACAAGATACCAATTTTGGGCGTCGCGAGGGTGCTAATACCTTCCTCGCGCGTAACCGACTCCCGGACCCTATTTTACTCTGATTTTAACATAGACCTAAACTCGGTCTTCTTTGTTTTAAAAATAAATTTATTAGGTGTCCGATCACACCTATAAAAAGGATCGGTGGCGACTCCCCTCTTTATTTTAAAATCAAACTTCAGTTTTCAAGTTTTCACTAAATCGCCACAATTAGCGACCGAAAGCAAAATTTTTACGTCGCTACATGAAATATGCATGCCAAGTTGTAAAAGTATTAGGGAAACCCTATACTTAGGGATGGATTGCATTTTGGTCTCACTATTGAAAGAAGGTCAAATTAGTTTTTATACATTTCGAAACGTGCAAATTAACTATTATATTAAAATTTTATGTTAAATAACAACGTGGGAAATGCTAAAAAAAATGGGTAAACTATATAAATGGTCACCAAACTATGTTTTTTGTTCTATTTTGGTCACCCAACTATTAATTTTTTGAAAAAAAATAATTAAGCCCCTGCGACCTTTTAAAAATCTCAATCCAATTACCAACATTTTTAGTATCTCCTATCGAAATTTATCAACTTGGCATGTTGACTAAATCGTCTTCATATTATGTGGCGTATGCCTAGCAGAAAATAAACGTGTTAAGTTGAAAATTTGTGAGAAAAACTACCAACGGCAATGGTGATTGGATTAAAAAATTTAAAATATAAAAGTAGGATCATTGAATTTTTAACTTTTAAAGCACATGGACTAAATCTCAAATTCTATAAAAATGTAAGAACTAATAGTATATTTTAACCATTAAATAATCCACTTTTTAGTGAACCAAAAGCATAAATGTCATATAAGGACCACGCCATGGAACAAAACAATGATTGATTAAAAAAAAAAAAAAACTCCCAATGGAACATAAAATATTTAGATTTAAAATTAAACCATTTATTTCAACAAATTTAACATTTAATAAGCATTAGAAATTGAACACAATCACATCAAAGGCTTGAAATCTCGGGGTTTGGAGTTGCAAAATTGAGGAACTCTGCATTTTTTTCCAACACAAGCATCCTCTTTTCATCCAAGCTTCGATGCATTTACCACACTTTGTTTCGATGAAAACCACGTTGTTATTGAACTCAGACCCAGCTTCCCCGAATAGAGCAACCCATTGCGGGTTGCCCCATCCGAAAATCGAGTTCGTAATACTTGATGTTGATCCAACTTGTTGAGTAAAAGACATCTCGCTTTTCAATGGAAGACATGGTTTCAAGCTGATTAATGTACTCACTTATGATTTCAAACCCTTTTTCTCCTTGTAGTGCATTCAAGTATTCATCGTCTATAGTTACAAGAGATTCTCTCGTCAACTTATCAACTCAAATAGTTCGATGTGGATCTAATCGATAAGATTTGTAACACAATGTGTCCAACAAAAAAAGTTTCTGATCGAATTTTGCAATAAATTCGAGTTCATTCTTGGCCTAAGGCTCACGGTTTGAGCTAATACAGATGGTTTAAAGGATCCCGAGATCATCCTTGATGCTGCCATGGAACGTTTCTAAATAAAACCCAATACAGCTTTAATCCTAGACGGCATAGCCTCGAGTTCACCTTTAGCAATAGTCCTCAGTTTAGCTATGGATTTGGCATCAAATGTGAATCTCATTGTAATGGAATTATAAGGTTCCATGAACCACAAGTTTTCCATATTTGACAAGTAATCTTGTGCAACTTCATTTCTAGGTGGAAACATCGATGCCTCGACTAAACCATGAAATCCAACATTATGGTAATGGGATCCTCGAGAGATTTTGCTCCAAATATCGAGTAAATGAAAAATTATTCTGCATCAAAGATTTTACGAGAAAAGGCAACGCCTAGAGCTATCCCGCCACAAGCGAAAATAGTGATTTGGCACACAAGGAGGGAGCCTCATTGTTGAATTCCTTGGAGAAAGGTTGGCATGGAAGTAATTTGTTCGATGACTTAACCTCATGGTGCTTGAGAAACTCAGACAATCGACAACCAGCTCGAGCTGATAAAAATGGCACACCTTCATGGAAAGGGTCGATGAATATGTTATCTTTGATCTGACCAGAAGATAGATATAAGAGGTTCAAGGTTTCAAAAATTAAGGTCTTTCCGGAAGATGATGTGCCTGTTAGAGGTACAAAAACCATCACTAATATCTATTAAAGATGTAATGTGGCTATACTGGAACCTTCAAGATTTGATAAAGCTGCTTAGAATATTGTTGAAAAAGGGCAATGCAAGCAGAAATGGAGATGATACACAAGAATGACACATGGGAACTGGTTGATAGGCCAGTCCAAAAAAGAATCATTGGTGTAAAATGGATTTTCAGAACCAAGTACAATGTTGATGGGTCACTAAATAAGCACAAGGTAAGACTTGTTGTGAAATGATACAGTTAACAGTATGGTGTTAATTTTTCAGAAACCTTTGCACCAGTTGCAAGGTTGGACACTGTAAGGCTTTTATTTTCCTTGGATGCTCAAAAGCAATGGAAAGTGCACCAATTAGATGTTAAATCTGCTTTTCTGATTGGTTTTCTCAAGGAAGAAATTTTCATTGAACAACCAGAGGGCTCAAAGTGTTTGATGAATAGCACAAAGTTTACAAGCTCAAAAAGGCCTTGTATAGCATAAAACAGGCACCAAAGGCCTGGTATGACATAATTGATGCATATTTGTCTAGGCTTGGGTTTGAAAAGAGCGTAAATGAGGCTACTCTTTATGTGAAGAAATCAGATAATGAAACCTTGCTGATTGTATCATTATATGTAAATGATCTACTGGTAGCTGGGAGCAAGAAGAAGTTGATTGAAGAGTTTAAAAAGCAGATGGAGGATGTGTTTGAGACTGACTTAGGGGAGATGACTTACTTTCTTGGCATAGAGGTAAACTAGACTCAACATGGTATCTTTATAAGCCAACAGGCTTTTGCCATGAAGATTTTAAGAAAATTCTGCATGACAAACTGCAAAATTGTTAACACTCCAGTGGCTCAAGGTGAAAAGCTCTCCAGCAAAGGTAACTATGAGAAGGTGGATGAGAAAGGGTATAGAAGCCTTGTAGGTTTCCTGCTCTATTTGACAGCAACAAGGCCTGACATTATGTTTGCAATCAGCCTCCTATCTAGGTTCATGCACTGCTGTAATGCAGCTCACTTTAAGGCAGCCAAGAGGATCCTAAGAAATGTCAAAGGAACTTTGGACTATGGGGTAAATTTTGTGAAAAATGAAGAGCTCAAGCTGATACACTATTCAGATAGTGCTTGGGCAAGCTCTGTTGATGATATGAAGAGCACATCAGGCTATTTTTTAGGCTCAAGTGTTTTTTGTTGGAGTTCACAGAAGCAACAAATCGTTGCTCAATCAACAGAAGAAGTAGAGTATATTGTAGTTGCTGTTGCTGTCAATTAGGCCATTTGGCTAAGGAAGCTTTTATGTGATTTAAATGAGAGCCAAGATGAAGCTATTGAAATCAAAGTGGACATTTAGTTAGTTGTTGCCATAGCAAAAAATCTTGTGTTTCATGGCAAAACAAAACACTTTAAGATCAAATTTCACTTTATTAGGTAGGCTGAACAATCAGATAAAGTCAAATTAATCCATTGCAGTTCAGAAAACCAGTTTGCTGATATTTTAATTAAGCCCCTTAGTGCTACAAGGTTTGAGAATTTGAGGAGAAGTCTTGGTGTTTGTTGCATATAGTCCAAGGAGGAGTGTTGAATTTTAGCCTGCAATACAACAGCAAAAACGTTTTGGAAGCCCAACCATGCAGCTGTTCTGTTTTATTTGACTTGTAACTAGTTTAGTTCGTTTTGTAATTAGTTTAGTTGACATACTAAGACTAGTTTGCTGATTGGTTTGATGATATACTGATGTTGTGCAAGATAACTACATAATTTACAATGTAATTAGTGGGAGTAATTATGCATTAGGTAATTTGTAACTTATATTTTTTACTTTAATGAAATCATTTATATAGATCAATTTGTGATCATCTTCATCAGTTTTTCTTTTTCTTTTTTTTTTTTCTTTCCTTTGTCAATTTTTCTTCGGTTTTTTTTTTTTTTTTTCTTTCCTTTGGCTGATAGCCCCAACAATTCCAGACTACTTTCTGAGCTTTTTAAGCTCGCGCGTTTGGCTTGGGAACCTTGCATCATCCATCAAGCTTCTAAGAATAATAGGATTTATGTCAGGAATGATACGGTGATGTTTGAGATAAACTTTACAATGATCTTTAGGGGACTGTAACGTCACAACCTCATTAACGGACCATGGATCCAACAACTACGGTCAAAACATCGCAGGTAGATGAACTATAGCTTGTTATTCTGTGGTGTACGCGGTACCACTACGCTGTTGTGTCATAAAAGTTAAGACCTTAACTAAACCAGTGCTCCCCGAGAGATCATCGGAAGGTCTCAAATACCTTAATACAAGGTACCTGATAGTCATCAAGTAACTGAAATCCAAACTTCCTTGCATACTACATTTTGATCCTACGTAATCCCCTCAGTTTGGGACTACTATAAGATAACAAAAACATATTTAATACAAATAGACTCTCCTACATCGTAGTTGCTTTTCTTTGTTTCCCATTTTTATTCTTACTCATTTTCATCACATTACAATCCCAAGGAAAACCATTTTCATAATCATTTCTTTAATATCATATTGATCAATTTAGATATATGTCACTTTCTTCATAATCTGTTCTTCAATAGAAAATACATATATGTTGATTAATTTAATTTAGAAATGTTACTTTTTATCACTAGGAAATACAATTGAAAATTACTACACTAAACAAAATGAAAACGATGATTTCAGTAGACTTGGGTTGCTACTGCTGAGACCATTGTGTTGATTCCACACATGGAATGACCTCGACAAAGGCGATAATAGCCATGTTCTCCCCACCGTTTGCCCCATGAGTTCTTTATGATCCAATAGGGTTGATTCCCAAGTCTTAGAATTGAAAACCCTTTTGCCCCATAACCCACTAGTAATACTCCATGGTTGATCCACCTCTTCCCACATATTATTGGGCATGACACCCCTCCTATGTAGGTTTGCATGAAGATAGCATTCAACCCAACTGTAATGTACAAAATATCAAACACGAGCATCAAATACAAATATACGTACGAGTGTGTTAGTTATGTATAAGAAGAGATCCTTTAAGAATCTTCTAAAAAAGGATATAAACCGAACAAGGGTGTCGAAACTCGGAATATACATAAGATATATGCAACCTATGCTATATGAACTCTTGTTTCTTACTTATCTTAGAAAATAACTTCATCTAACATCATGTATAATTATAGCATATTACTTCCATTGATTTTTGGAGGAAGTTAACTCACCGGCTAAAGGGCCACGAAGGACTAAATTTGCGGCGATTTGGTTTTCATCGATGGGGATGTTAGTGAAATTCATAACTTCAACAGCTACTTTCTCTGGGTTGAACTTGCATTCGTTGCGTTCCCCAGTGTAGGGGTATGCATTCTCCTCCATTAAGCCTCCTGCCTCGATCAAATACTTGTAGGCATTCGTCATTAGGCCTCCACCGCAACCGTTGTCGCACGCATTCTTATCCTTTATATCGCACTTCACGAAATGGCATCGAAAGGGAGCAGATCAAAGAAAGGTTAACAAAAGCTTTGTGGACAATGATTAATAACCGAAGCATGCAATATGAACAATAATTGAGAGAGACCATATATAGAGTATAAAATTAACTACCATGTGATCACAATCTACAAGCTGTTGTTCACTTAGATTTAGAAGCTTCCCTGTTGTAATAAAGTTGGCTCCTTCAATAGCTCCTGTGGTGCTAAATGCCCAACATGATCCACAAGTACCCTATAAATATAATTAAGCTTTGGTAAAACCGTCCGATTACTCCAGACCGGTAACCGGAATCGATAAAATGGTCCAAATTAAAAATCAATATTGATTCTTTAAGAGAACAAAAAAATTTACCTGCATCTTAACCTCTGTTACAGCTCCTTTCTCTCTCCAATCAAAGCTCTCAGGCAACCCATCAACCTCCAACGCCTCTGCTTCACCACCAACACCATCCCTCAATAATGGTGCCGCCACATTGGGGCCCTTGAAACCAGTGTAAAGACTCTCAAACTCCTCCTCAGATAGATCAAAGAACTGAGTCACACCATGCACAGCCGTAGGATCAAGCAGCTGGTGCTCAGCAGCCCTCACCAAGTTCTTCGCAAAGATCCCGAGGCGGTGCATGTACTCCTCCCTGGTCGAATAGTTTTTTCCGTACGTTTCCATGAAAACTCGGAACTGTTTGTGGACGTGGTTTCTCGAGAGTTTGGTCTTCAGAGTTGGGATATCTGAATTTTCAGTGACTTGGTGTATGGTTGGTTCTTGGGGGGTTTCGAGGAGAGCGAAGCTGAACGAAAAGACTAGGATGAAGGTTAAGATTTGAATGGCTATGGTGGTGGTGGTTAGAGCTAAGCTTTGCCCTCCTGGTTTCATTTTTGTTGTTTTTAGGGTTTCTGCTTTTTGGTCTTTTAGCACCGTTTTGCAGGGAAGATATAAAAGGATTGGTGTTTGAGAGAAGAGCATATAGGACACTTGGACTCTTATTATACTGTGCTACATGCATGCCATGCATGGCTGCCTCGTGTTGCAGAAATCTGCTTCGCTACTTTCTTGCTTTACTTTTTTTTTTTATTTTTTAAAGGTTGATGTATGTTTTGTCTCTGAATTTCATCAATGGTGTTAATATTATACTTAAATTTGGATTGCATGACATATTTGGTATTTTTTTATAGGCTTAAGATATAATAATATACCACCGAGAACAAATAAATAATGTTACGAAATATAATAAAACTCATATTATCGCAAGTGACAAGCATTAATATATTATAAAAATATTTTTTTAAAATATTATAAAAGTTATTTTACGTCCAAAATGTGTATTTAAATAAATGTTTATTTGTTGAAATTCATTTTGAATTTAATTTTTTAATAATTTTATATTTTTTTATTTTTATAAAATATTAGGTTTTTGTATTATCATTTTAAAATTAAAATATATAAAATCTAAAAATATAATATATATATATATATATAAATTTATAAAAATTATTTCATGTACATAGGAAATATAATGTCAAAATTTAGATGAATTTGGGCATCATTTTGTTTAGATATTCCCTTGACATAATTTTGTATATAAGTGAGAATAAGTTTATAGGTTGAAAGTTGATCACTAAAATTAAAGCAAAGGTGAAATTGATGAAAGATAATCTAAAGGTAAAAGTATCTTTGTGGAAAAAAAATTCAAATTGACAAAAAGAGTAAATTGGGCATGAGGTTTATTGGATCGTACGAAATTATTGAGTATATTAAATTATTGGTTTACAAGTTGATTTTATCCTTAAAGTTAGTTAGAATGCATAATATATTTCGCATATCAATTCTAAGGAGATACAAATGCAATTCTTCTTATGTCATCACTTCAAATACAATTCAAATTTAATTATATTTGACATATAAAGATGAGTCTATGAAAATCTTAGTCTGAGAAGTTAAGGAATATGCATAACGAGAAGCTTCCTTGGGTGAAAATATTGTGGCAAAATCACAAAGTCAAGAAAGGTATTTGGGAGAGCGAGGAAGTGATGAAGTAGCAACAAACATGACTATTCAACACAAGTCAATTTTGAGGATAAAATTTTTTTTAAGGAAGAAGAATTGTAACGCCTTGAAAATTTTAGTGTCGTAAAATTCTTAAAAAGTAGATAATTATTCATTGAAAAAAATTGTAGAGTTAAATCTAGATAACTAACAAGGGAATTTAAGATGATGGAAGTACAGTTGTTAACTTGTGACTAGATTGGAATTGTGGTGAAATAGGAGGAACTTGATTGAAATTGTACAGAAAGAAAAGGGAGCTTAAAAGGCAATTTAACCATGAAGTTAAATTAGTAGGCAAACGACATTGTTGTTGATGTTATTTTTGTTGGGCTTGAAAAATAGAGTAAGTTAAGTTCCATGGTTGGTGGGCTGGATTTTGTGGCTAATGAGCTAGAATCTGTTCCGTCTAAACTATGAATCATAAGTGAACTAAGAGGCGCCAAAGTTTGTGCTCTCGAACACTCTCCTATGCTTAAGTCAGCATTTTGATAGAGAAAAGCAAAATTAAAGATGATAATAAAGTAAAAGAAAAAGGGTGTGGGAAAGGTCCTAACTGAGAAGAGATTGAAGCTTAGCATTTATAGTTAATTCATGAGCTATCAAATGCTCCCCATTCACTATTCAGACTCACTATTTTAAGAGTTTATTCTTGTGTCGACTTCTTGAATAATGTAGAATCTTTTTTTTGTTATATAAGAAAGAGCATTTATACAATGTATATAGATTTTTATGAAATTTTAAACTATTGAGTTTATTATTATTTTGAAGGTGGAGCTCGTTTCGATCTTGACTGAGTTGTTGAATAAACATTTTATTAAGTTATTTGGGTTATTAAATAATTCAAATAATTTCTCTTTTTCTTTTATTGTGTTGGATTAATTTAATTTTGAACAAAAATAATTTTTTTTAAGAATCCCCCACTAAGCAATGTTTTCACGAAGTAAAATGTTGTTCAGAAAAAGGTTTAATATATGTGGAGTGTCTCGCATTTTCGGATAAATTAGAGTTAAAATAGAGGTGGCGTCATAATGAGGAACCGCGCAACGTCGCAACAACAAAACAGAACCAAAGCAGGGACGATGTTGCGACGAGGAGAATCTCGACGATGTGATGGTTTCCCAAATTAAAACAGTTGCATGTTAGACTTTTAGCAGGGTTACTTTTCCTAGTTAAACTCTGATTATATCAGAGATATTTTAATATGATTAAACCTCTAATCTTAGCCTATAAAAAGGGCCTTTAGTAATCCTAGAAATGAACAACATTGAATAATATTAAGGGAAAACTTTGAGAGAGCTTTGAGGAAATTTTGCGTTTTAGTTAGAGGGCTTTGTTTTCGGGGTTTAGGGATTGCTTTTGAATTTTTCCATCTCGCACTCTTCGATGTTTTGCTGATTAGTGAAGTTTCATTTTCTCGTGATTTTTTATCCTATTCTTTGAAGGATTTTTTCCACATAAATTTGTGTGCCTAATTTTTCTCTATTCGTTCTTATTCGTCATTAATTCGAGTTTATCCCAACAAACTGATATCAGAGCTTGGTTAGGATTCTGAAAATAACACATTTAGAGATAGTGATAATGAGATTTGATATCGAGACGTTCAATGAGATTACAAATTTTAGTTTATGGAAAGTTTGGTTGACGACAATTCTAGTTTAGAACTGCTTGAAGAAGGTTGTTACGAAGCAAAAGCCTGTAGATTCGAATTAGTCAGAATAAGATGAGATTGATGAGAAGGCTTTATCTGTAATTTAGTTGTATCTCTCGAAGAATGTGTTGCAAGAGGTGTTTATAGACAAAACAACATCTGCCTTATAGAAGAAATTAGAAGTCCTTTACATGACAAAGTATTTGGCGAATTGATTAGTGTTGAAACAACGTTTGTACATGTTTCGTATGGCTAAAGGTGTGTCTATTAGGAATCACATCAGTGAGTTTATTACTCTCTTGAATGACCTGAAGAATGTTGAGGCTAGTATAGATTATGAAGATCAAGCTATGCTTGTTGTGCTCTTTGCCCCCTTTATATAAAACTTTTAGGGAGACCCTAATTTATGGCAGAGATAAACTCTCGTTCAAAGATGTAAAGGGAAACTTATTGGGTAAAGATAAACTCAACAACGAGTTAGGTTTGAACAGAAAGTCAAGTAGGCAAGCATTGATTTTGGTTGCAAAAGGCAGACAACAGTCCAAGGATTCAGGTCAAAGCAGGTCTAGGTCAAAATCAAAGTCAACGAATCGAGACAAGATATGTGGCTATTGCAAGAAGTTAGGTCACATTAAGGCAAAATGTTATAAACTGTAATACAAAAACAAGATGGCTGCCAAAAGCAATGAGAAAGGAAAGCAAAAGGTTGAGGTAATCGATACTAGTGTGGTCGAAGACAAGGTTAATAATTTGTTGCTAGTATCTACAACTGAAAGGTCTAAGCTTACGTCCGAGTGGATCCTAGATTCAACGTGTTCTTACCATATGTGTTCTAACAATGAATGGTTCTTTACATATAGTCCAGTTAAAAGTGGAGTTGTGCTTATGGGGAATAATTCACCCTATAAAATAATCTTTATTAGTACCGTTTAGATCAGGTGTACAACGAGATCATTAGGACACTATCAGATGTCAAGCATGTTCTGATTTAAAGAAAAATCTTACCTCCCTAGGTATTTTAAACTCGAATAATTGTAGAATCGTCATCGAGTCAAGCAACATCAAGGTATCTCATAGAGCTCTCGTTTTGATGAAAGGTCAGAAAATCGATAGTTTATATATTCTGTAGGATTCAACAATGACCGACGCAACAACAATTACGAAGGTGGATCCGAAACAGTCGTCACATCATGATGTCACAACAAATTCCATCTATTACAAAATTAGAGTCAACACAGTTGTGGCATATGGGATTTGGTCATATGAGCAAGAAAGATTTAACCGTTTTGAATAAGAGAGCTCTTCTTCCAAAAGTAAGAGTTGGAAAGTTATATTTCTGCGAACATTGCGTTTATAGGAAGCAAACACGAGTTAGCTTCAATTCTGTAGAACACAGGACGAATGACGCTCTTGACTACATTCACTCTGATTTATGAGGCCCAACTCAATTCACCTCAAAAGGAGGCAACAAATACCTCCTAACATTTATTGATGACCACTTCAAGAAAGGTTGGGTTCAGAGCATAAGAATAAAGTCTTTGAAATTTTTAACCAATGGAAGACCTTACTAGAGAAGCAAACTAGGAAGTCTTTAAAACGGTTAATGATAGATAACAGTCTCGAGTTAAGTTCAGTTGAATTTAATAACTATTGCAAGCGAGAAAGAATCGACATTGCACAGTTGTTGGAACCCCATAGCAGAATGGTGTTGTAGAAAGGATAAACATAACTCTACTTGAGAGAGCCCAGTGCATGCTTTTTAACGTAGATTTAGGAAATGAGTTTTAGGTAGAAGCTGTTAACCTAGCGAGCTATTTGGTGAATCGATCTCCACATCGAGCATTGGATGGAAAGGTTCCCATAGAGATATGGTCAAGTAACCCTTTATTACTCTAACCTTAGAGTTTTCATTTGTCATATTTATGCTTAGTGAGAGAAAACTTGAATCTAGGGCCGTGAGATGTATATTTCTCAGTTTTGTTGCCGACATAAAAGGTTTTAAGTTATGATGCCCAAAAACTGAGAAATAAATGGTTAGTAGAGATCTTACTTTTTATGAAACAACAATGTTTCACCTGAAAAAGGAGTCACATAATTTTATCGACCCACGTCGTGACGAGGAAGCTTATGACGTCATGACGAATTTTGCACTTAAGTCAAACTGAAAGTTCTTCAGAGAAGTAGGAGGATACTGAAGCCACCCTAGATCAGTTAGAGACTCTTTTTGTTTAGCTAACATCTCTTCCATTTTAACTACAAAATTATAAGTTAGCTTGTGATAGGGAAAGAAGAGAAATCAAACCACCGTAGAGATTTTGTCATAGAAATCTAGTGGCATATGCTCTAAACGTTACGAAAAGCATTGATTCAACTGATCCTTTAAATTAGTCTGATACGGTTCAGGCTCTTAGTTCTAGCAAATGGCTTGTGATAATGGAAGAAGAGATGGAGTCCCTACAAAAGAACGAGACTTGGCAACTTGTGAGACACCCACTGGAAAGAAGATTATAAGTTGCAAGTGGGTGTTCAACTAGAAATGAAGGATCGGATCCAGTTGATACTAGATATAAGGTGAGGTTGACTACAAATGGTTACAATCGAGTGGAGGAAGTTGATTTTCATGTTGTTTTCTCTCCTGTTACCAAACATACATCCATTTGGGCGTTATTAGCCCTTATTGCATTAAACAACCTTGAATTGGAACCATTAGATGTGAAGACTACATTCCTTCATGGTGACCTAGAGGAGGATATTTATATGCAGCAACATGAAGGCTTCAGGACTGAATGCAAGAAAGATCATGTTTGCCTTTTACAGAAATCATTGTACGGTCTAAAGCAATCTCCTAAGTAATAGTACAAAAATTTGATTCTTTCATGTTAAGCATTGGTTTTGTTCAAAGTAAATATGACAGATATGTGTACTTACATTGTCTAGATGATGGATTGTTTATGTATTTGTTGCTTTATGTTGATGATATGCTGATTGGGGCTAAGGATCCATATGAAATTGATCACTTAAAAATCATACTTAACTCTAAATTTGAAATGAAGGATCTCGGTGCAGTTAAGAAAATTTTGGGAATGGAAATTTCAAGAGATAGATGCTTTGAGAAGGTTTGTCACAACAAAATTACATCAAAAGGATTCTCAAGCAATTTGCAATGCAAGATTCAAATCCGGCTAGTACTCCTTTAACTACACACTTTAGACTTTCGAATTCAGAGTTGTCACAGACCGAAAACAAAGAAAAGTACATGTCCAAAGTTCTCTACTCTAGTGCAATCGAAGTTTGATGTACGCAATGCTCTGCACTCAACCTGATATTTCACATGTTGTTAGTGTTGTAAGTAGATATATGGCTAGACCCGGCAAGTTACACTGGCAAGCAGTTAAGTGAATTCTCAGGTATTTGAGGGACACATCCAATATTTGTTTAGAATTCAGGAGAATTTCAAAGGGTCTAGTTGGCTATGTGGATTCCAATTATGGAAGAGACTTATGTTGCGAAAGTAAACATGTAACTGTTTTCTATATATTTAAACGATGAATAAATAAAGTTGATTTCGTATTTCACTATTATATCTTTTGTGTTTTTGTCTTTCATGTTTTGCATAGTGAAATTATGACAAGCAAATATTAGCTTGTTAAATGTCTAAGTTCAAACTGATGATAAGAGACACTGTAAGAATGTTTACATTGTGAGAAAGACAACTTACTTCAGTAGATAATCTAAACGAGTCTATAATCTTGTAAAAGAATCAAATTGAGCATTTGATGCAAACACTTTCAAGGATTATTATGTTGTCTACAATTCCAATTGGACAGGTGATTAGTCTTGGCTATCGAAACGGTTGACTTCACAGGTAGAGACATAAATGTATTTATTAGATTGGACTCAAGATGAATTAATTCTGAATCCATTTGTGAATTAATTCACTTGTGGATTCAGAATTAATTCACTTGTGGTATTCATGGTGTGATTTACCTAAATGTTGAGTTAGTCATTGACCATGCGTATGTAACTCATGTGCTTTGATATAAGTGAAGGCTTATTATGCTCTACAAATAATCAAACCGATAACTGGTATGATGGGTTCATGACTTATGTATGGCACGACTTTACTAACAACAATATAATTCATAACTCGATTAAAGAGTTAACGATATCCTCTAATTGACATTGTATGGATTGATAAATATGGAACGTGGCCACGGGTTGCTTGTTCCCGAAACCAGGTGAATATTTATTAAAATATAAAAAATATTGAAATTTTATTAAAATATTTATAAAACCAGGTGAATCGCAACGTTGGTCTTCAACACCTCTTTTCACTTTATCTATTTGAACGTTCATCTTTTTCGCCATCATTCTATTTGTCAATGAAAACAAAGGGAAGGGATCCTAAAATACTTCTGCGTTTATGGTAGAAAGAATTTATAGAATACTTTAGAGTCTCTAATCAAGAGCGAATCTAGGGGGCTGGCAGGGGCCCGACCCCCCTAAAATGTAAAATTGCTATTTAGGCTCTTGAGATTTTTTAAAAAATTTAAATTAATAAAGGTAAAATTATACTTTGGCCCCTTAAAATTATAAAAATTTAATTTAATTCTTTAAAAATTATAAAAATATAAATTATAAAAAATTAAAATTTCATTCAGACCTCTTAAATTTTGTTCTGACTTCGCCCTTTCTCCAATAGCTCATACTGAATTAGTCTAACATCAAGTACATCACCGCTTGCTATATAATCCATCTTAGAATATCGAAAAAAACTTGTAGATACCAAATTTCATCAAGCTTTTACGATAGACTTATTTTAATCCAATTTCAATTTTTTACTTTCAAAGACTTAATTGGTTATTAAAAACTATATTATTTGGGTTAACGAATTTCGCCCATTTTTTATTTGCTTGAATAGTGATGAATAAAAAATGCTTTGGGCTTTGACCCATTAGTAATAGTTCACAAATTTACAAAAAAAAAAGTCCAAAACTTTTCAAAATTTCAAAAAATGCCTATAAGTTTTAAATATCTTTCATTTTGTCACTAAAATGCATGTAAACGGACAAAACAGGCGGTGGCCTCTTGTTGGCTCGTCAGCTGCAGCCTGCACAGGATAATTGCAGGGTCGTGGGCGGATGGCTCCTAGCAGCAGTACCTTCGGCAGTACCTTCATGCTCCTTCTATATAGCTGAAACCTGAAATTCAACAAAGGGGGGAGATTCTTTTTACGGAAGAAAAAGCAAACTCCATATTCTCTTTCGGCCACTCAACATCTCCACCCATCACAATCATATTTGTCACTTCCTACTACCTCAACACAATAGTCAATAGCCCACCACTACCATCACCACCCACAGCAGCCTTCATCACCATCGCCCCCACCAAACTCTAAATCTCACCTCACCAGCGATACCCGACGACCCTTTTACTCAAACCTTGCCGAACATCAAGCTCAACGTTTCGAGCCACTAATTGCTTCACCATTTGTGGTGTTCAAAAACATGTCAGTAGATCCCATTTTTGATGTCTCGATGGAAATAATGGCATTTAATTTTTAAATGCTTGTAAATATATATCTTTCAGCTCATTCTGTTGAACAAGAAAATATGTTTTAGCTAATACCATATTATTGATTAATATTCTACGGCATGTATTTTATTGTTTATGATGTTGATTCTCCTCAATACATTGAATTAAATATAGCTTTAATTAATTTTCAAAATAATGAGATAATGTTCCCCATCAATTAATTCTTTGCCCTTTCGGTAAGGAATTTGTTGATGTTATTACCACATACCTTTTTTCGAGCAGAGTGAATTCACGAGTTCTTATTAATAAAATATAAGTTTTTGGTATTTTTATGTACACCCAAAAATATCAAAAATAAATTTATTTCAATATTTCATTTACCCGAATAAAATCTTTTTATTATATGTGATTGCTTCAAGGAATCATAATTAAATATTAAATTTTGTATTTCTAAATTTCGATTTTTTTTACAATGCGTAGTTAACAAGGTGTCAATTTTGAGTGTCGTAGGGGTGCTATAACTTTCCCTATACGTAATTGATTCTTGAACCTAATTTTTCTCTGGAATTCAATATGGGCCTTAAAATTGTCTTTTTTAAGGAATTTTAAAATTTTTTTATCAAAAATAATTTTATAGGTGACCAATCACATCTAGCCAAAAAGGTCGGTAGTGACTCCGAACAAGTTAAATTTATGTATTTTTATATATTTATTTGAAATTTTCAAATTAGGATCAAATTGAGAAATTTATAAATTTTGAGAGTTATTTTTAAAAAAATTATTACTAAACTGATATAATATGTAAAAGATGAGGACTACATTTGTTATTATACTAAATTTTTTAACTGCCATATCAGTTTGTGGTTTCTGATTTTAATATGAGTTACCAAAATGACCGAACTATATAATATAGGTGCTTAAATTGTAAACTTTTTATTTTTATTTTGAATGCCTAAAATGAAATTTTTTTAATAATTAGATGACTAACTTTATAATTTACCTTAAATTTTTATATATAAAAAGAAGAAATATAAATTAATTATCGTATAAAAAAACCTAATTTCATCTAACATTTATTGATTTTTTTAATAAGACTCGATAGAGATTAATTTCAAGATTGATGTGGCTTAAAATATTTTAAATTTACATAAAAATGAAATATTATTGTCGATTGAGTTTTAACTTCATTGGCATAAGTATTATTAGTAATACAGAAGGACATGGGTTCAAGTGTTTTAAAGTTTGTCCTTTTATTTGTAAGTTGAGGTGTAAATTTATAATAAAAAATTACAATTATAGAAAGTATATAGTTTTGAAAAATAATATTTATGTTAAATGATAATTACAAATTATTAAAATTAAATATATTTTAAAATATGTTAAAAATGTATTCATATGAATTAATAAAATATATTAAGATGTATTGTTTTAATTAATGAAATACATAGCAAAATTAATTATAATTTTTTTTGTTTAAGAGCATATTATACTTTATATCTATCTCTTATAATTTCATTTTTTATAATTGGGGAATAATAAAACAATTTCATATTTTACCTACCACGATAATTATGACTTCCCATTTTGCCTCGAATAAGAGTTGAATATATTATTATTATTATTATTATTATTATTATTATTATTATTATTATTATTATTATTATTATTATTATTATTATTATTATAAAAATAGAACAAAGTTGTTCAGATTAATCAATAATCGACAACATTATTTCAAATAATGATAATAAAAGAAGACTAATGGCGATGGTTTTGGAAGTTTAAACTCCAGGGGTCATATCGGGATCAAAGGGAACGCCAGTTTGTGCCAGCCATTCTTCGGATTGCAAAAAGACGCGAGGAGTCCATTTCATGGCTTCATCCATATCGATTTTCTTGATAGCTTTCCATGTGACCCTGCATTCGGTGTTGGCACCGGGTCCCCTATTTTGGAACTCGGCAAAGTAACCAGTGTCTAATCCTACGGTGCCTTCCATGGGGGAGTAACCCTCTGGTGTAATGATGTCATCGATTTGACATTGCATTATGACAGTTGTCGCAAATTGTTTCCAGGGACGACCAAGGTACGTCTTGTTCTTGTCCTTCACCGGGAGGTAGTCAGGGGCGCCCGAGATGGTACAATTTTGAAGCACAATGGCTGTGTTAGTTTCTTTTTCTTTCTTTCCGTGTGCTGTAATCATGTTGTGCTGGTTTTCACCTGGCTTCCTCACGACAATCTGACAGTTTTGGAACACACTTGCCGCATTCCCGAAGATGAAGTCCACTGTCCCGCTGATGAGACAATCTCTATAAAATTGTTTGTCTCTATGAGCGTAAAGGGTGTCTTGGTACCCAGTGAAATGACAATTGAGCATGACGACCTTATCACAGGATGCCCTAAAAGCCACTGCTTGATGACCATCGGGTCCTGCTGAGTTATCGAATCCAACGCCCTTGGCCATGAAACCAGCCCCATCCACACCTACAATATTTCACAAACATACATACTAGTTAGTCACCTCACCTGTCCACCAAAACTTATATGTATATAATACTACTTACCAACAGTTGCAGTGTCGAATGTTTTAACATTATTCCTAATGCAGTTAACGTCATTGGTGATGATGGTCTCGGTTGGGCCATCACCGAGGAACATAACATTAGTCATCTCCTTGGTCACGATGATTTTTTCCTTATAAGTACCAGCCTTAATGTGAATAACAAATCGATCGCAACTATTCAACGGGACTTCAGCTAAGGCCTCGTTGATGCAATCATATTTCCCACTACCATCCTTAGCGACCACAACGTTAGGCGTCGAATCCATTGATTTTTCCTGAATTAGTTTACTGTTGAGGTTGAATATTGAGCTTGAATAATATGTCATTGAAGTGTCCTATTTATACTACCAAAGTAACCTCTTCTTAACAAATTAATGACTATTTTTAGTTAATTATTTGCAAGGGGTGGAGGGTTTATAGATTTTACTAGAGTTAATAAAATAAAATAGAATATTTAAATTATGGAAACAAAATACAAATTTAAAATACTTATGAAATATAGAATTTTATGTATTTAACACAAATGTCAAATTTGTAATGAATGTTAATTATTACATAATAATTCTCATTACTTAAAGTTCTCTATGCGCCAAACAATATATTGTCTTCTAATATTAATAATTAAGAAAGAGTTGAACTTTATGTAGGGTATTTATTCTCCTGGGTGTGGTCTCGGTTAGCGCTAGTCACGTTACTGTTAAGATTTTATCCTCCTCTTATAATTTTACCAAAAAATAATTAAAAAAGATTTATACACCATTATTAATAATAAAATAAAATAAACATTAAACTTTATTTTGAGTATGCAATCCCATCCATATTTTGTTAATGATAATTCTTTTATACACCATGCATCTAAAAAATTACAATGGACTTTACATATTAATTACTTTTTAATTATTATTCATGAGTGTTTATCTTACTTGTAAATTTATTAAAATTTTAATAAAATATAAATATATTTCATATATTTAATTATTAAATATAGTTAAGTTGTGTGTCCTTTATTTATTCATTTATTTTGTTATTGATTTCTAAGTTTGTAGAAATTTAATTATATGAATTTTATTTAATGTCATAATTTTTTAAATATGTTCATAATATAAAATCCCATATAAACTCATGTGAAGGCCAGATGGTCAAAAGTGTCCACCGCTTCAGATATGGTCTGGATTCGAATCGCGCTAGTTACGTTAGTTGTTCGGGCTTTGCCCTATTATTGTAGTTCACCAATATATATATATATATATATATATAATCTCATATATTTTGAATTGATTGTATAAATTCACTTAAATTATGGATATTATTGTAACATTTGTATGTTTGCATAATAAAAATACATTAAAAATATTAATATTATTATCAAATTTAAATTTATTATTATATTTTTTGAAATTATTTATGTATCTTTTTATATTTTAAAATTTTATATATTATTTTTGTCAACAATATTTTTTTTTGTTTTTAGATATATTTTAAAAAATATTTATGTATTTTTATATATTTCTTTGAATTTTTTAGAATTAGGACCAAATCGAGAAATTTGTAAATTTTAGAGTTGGTTTTTTAAAATTATGACTAAATCAATATAATATGTAAAAGTTGAGGGCTAAATGTGTTATTATACCAATTTTTTAAATATGGTTTGTGATTTTAACAAGAGTAACCAAAATAATAGAACTATGTAACTTAAGTGTTTAAATTGCAAATTTTTTATTTTGGATGCTTAAAATAAAAAAAAAATTAATAATTTGGTGACTATCTTTGTAATTTACCCAAACTTTTTTTATATAAAAATGAAGAAATATAAATCAATTATCGTATAAAAAAACACAATCACCCATTACCATAAAGAATCCAATTACCTACTTTCATCTAATATTTATTGATTTTTTTTAATAAGACATGATAGAGATTTGTTTGTGGCCTAAACCATTTTAAATTTACATAGAAACGAAATAGTGTTACTGATATTCTAATTCAATCCAATTTAATTTAAGTTTTTAGTATATAATTGAGAAATTTAATAAAAATTAAAGATAAATTATAAAAATAGTCACTTTTATTTGTCTTAGATTACATTTTAGTCATTTATATTTGAAATATTGCATTTTAGTCATTTACGTTATTGTTTTGTTATGACTACGTTACCTCCCTAACAACAGTCCTACGTGGCTGTCCAAATGAATTTTAAATGCCAACTTGGATGTTCAATTGTTGGGATGAAAATAATTTTTTCATTAAATAAATTTAATTTGGACTGCCACGTAAGACTGTCGTTAGTGGAGCTTAATGGTAGAGTGACCAGTTCGTAACAAAACAATAACGTAAGTGACTAAAACGTAATATTCAAATATAAATGACTAAAATATCATATGAGGTAAACAAAAATGACTATTTTTATAATTTACCCAAAAATCAAATGGATATATCTTATAGATAGATTTTGACGATGGTAGTATGAAATCTTGGCTAGAAATAAACATCATTTAAACCTAAAATGAAGAATAACATTAAAAGAAAATATAAATTATAGAGTACAAGTACCACATGGAAATAGGTGTACAATATAGAAAGTATATACTTTGGAAAAATAATATTTATATTAAATATTACGTTAAATAATATATTATGAATTAAAATAATAAAAGTATTGAAATTATATCTATATTAAATAGTTTATTATAAATTAAAATAATATTTCTGTTAAATGGTAATTAAAAATTATTAAAATTAAATATTTTTTTTAAATATTTTTAAAAAAATGTATTCATACTTATTAATAAAATATATTAAGATGTATTGTTTTAATTAATGAAATACATAGCAAAATTAATTTTTTTAAGAGCATATTAAACTTTATATCTATCCCTTATAATTTCATTTTTTTTTATAATTGAGAGAATAATAAAATAATTTCAAAATTTTCCTTCCATGATAATTATGACTTCCCTTTTGCCTTCAATAAGAGTTGAATATATTATTAATATTTAAAAATAGGACAAAGTTGTTCAAATTAATCAATAATCGACAACATTATTTCAAATAATAATGATATAAAAGAATATTAATGGCGATGGTTTTGGAAGTTTAAACTCCAGGGGTCATATCGGGATCAAAGGGAACACCAGTTTGTGCCAGCCATTCGTCAGATTGCAAAAAGACACGAGGAGTCCATTTCATGGCTTCATCCATATCGATTTTCTTGATAGCTTTCCATGTGACCCTGCATTCGGTGTTGGCACCGGGTCCCCTATTTTGGAACTCGGCAAAGTAACCAGTGTCTAATCCTACGGTGCCTTCCATGGGGGAGTAACCCTCTGGTGTAATGATGTCATCGATTTGACATTGCATTATGACAGTTGTCGCAAATTGTTTCCAGGGACGACCAAGGTACGTCTTGTTCTTGTCCTTCACCGGGAGGTAGTCAGGGGCGCCCGAGATGGTACAATTTTGAAGCACAATGGCTGTGTTAGTTTCTTTTTCTTTCTTTCCGTGTGCTGTAATCATGTTGTGCTGGTTTTCACCTGGCTTCCTCACGACAATCTGACAGTTTTGGAACACACTTGCCGCATTCCCGAAGATGAAGTCCACTGTCCCGCTGATGAGACAATCTCTATAAAATTGTTTGTCTCTATGAGCGTAAAGGGTGTCTTGGTACCCAGTGAAATGACAATTGAGCATGACGACCTTATCACAGGATGCCCTAAAAGCCACTGCTTGATGACCATCGGGTCCTGCTGAGTTATCGAATCCAACGCCCTTGGCCATGAAACCAGCCCCATCCACACCTACAATATTTCACAAACATACATACTAGTTAGTCACCTCACCTGTCCACCAAAACTTATATGTATATAATACTACTTACCAACAGTTGCAGTGTCGAATGTTTTAACATTATTCCTAATGCAGTTAATGTCATTGGTGATGATGGTCTCGGTTGGGCCATCACCGAGGAACATAACATTAGTCATCTCCTTGGTCACGATGATTTTTTCCTTATAAGTACCAGCCTTAATGTGAATAACAAATCGATCGCAACTTTTCAATGGAACTTCAGCTAAGGCCTCGTTGATGCAATCATATTTCCCACTACCATCCTTAGCGACTACAACGTTAGGCGTCGAATCCATTGATTTTTCCTAAAGTGGTTTTTCTCTTGAGGTTGAATATTGAGGTTGAATATTGAGCTTGAATAATATGCCATTGAAGTGTCCTATTTATACTACCAAAGTAACCTCTTCTTAACAAATTAATGACTATTTTTAGTTAATTATTTGCAAGGCATGGAGAGTTTATAGATTTTAGATCAACCAATAAAAAGAATTAATAATACAAGGCGATTATTAAAATTTTAAATATTTTATTTTAACAATTATAGATTTTACTAGGATTAATAAAATAAAATACAATAATTCGTGTTTTTAGAAACTATTAATTTTTTATTATTCTAAAACTCTAATAAATAAGCACAAAATTAAATTACATAATATTTAACGCTCAACAGCAGCTTATTTTATCAAGATTTTGCAGCAACAAAATGTGATGTTGCAATTAATAAGGATAAAATTAAATTACATAAAAATGAAAATATATATTAATGTGATTTAAATTATGGAAAGATATAATTTTGTGGTTTGAGACGTGTAAGTTTAACATTTGCTTATAGAGAGAAAGCAATATTCTTTTTTGGTAGAAAAAAAAATCAGTACATAACTAAATTTCCAGGAGGACTAGTGTCCAAGCCCCGCTTCATCCATCCAAATGTTTATGTCCTCCTTTGGTTGATTTAGTACATGTGACACAGTGACAGTCGATCCATGAGAATAATTAACTGGTTCATTCTACCTTTTGTTGTCTTGGCTATGTAATAAGCAATTTTAGTATTATTCCTCAAGCCATGTTTACAATTTTTCTTTCATCACTCATGGATCATTTTACTTCCACAATATTACTAATTACTGTGAAATCATTCCTAATAATATCAATTAACAAAGTGCTTATTGTAACAATTCATTTTTTAATAGTGTGAAAAATAGTGGTTTCGGAATCACAATGTCGACGAGTGAGTCCGTAAATATTATTATTTAATATGCATGAGTCAAATTTAGCGATTTGATGGTCAATTAGGGTATAAGGACTAAATCGTAAAAATAGTAAAAACTTATCGCTATTTATTTTTATTGATTAAAAGGCTTTAATAACATTATTTTAAGGACTTTCATGCAATTAAACCTTAATTTATTTAAATGGACGGTTGGTGCATATGTTTTAACTTTGTTTTGTTACTTATTAAATAAATTAAAAATAATAAAATATGTTAAAGTAAAAGAAGACTAAAGCATCATCATTTTTACATCCATCGCTGATTCTTCAACAAAAAAATAACCAAGAAGCCATTTTTGAACATCCAAGGTTCGGCCAAGCTTGGTAACCTTGCATGGTAAGTTTTTCCAACTCCGTTTTTAATAAATTTTATGTTTTTGAGATCGTTGTACCTTAATCTAGTTAACTCGAGTGTTAAATTGTAAAAATTTTAAATTTTTTAAATGCTACCATTGATGGATTTTGAATATTTTGGTGCTATTTTG
Organism: Gossypium longicalyx; assembly: GCA_025698465.1. Taxonomy (NCBI): domain Eukaryota; kingdom Viridiplantae; phylum Streptophyta; class Magnoliopsida; order Malvales; family Malvaceae; genus Gossypium; species Gossypium longicalyx. Next base: position 8,349,605 of record CM047004.1, read on the forward strand.
TTAGTTTGTAATCTTGGAGATGAAATAGGGATTAATTTGTAAAGTGAAATTTGTTAGTTTTGAGTTTAGGGACTAAAATGTAATAAATTTGAAGTTACTATATTTTTTTGTAATTTTGTTATTGGAGGGTTGTAGAAGGATGTATTTGAAATTGGGTTTTGAAACGGGACTCAAAGGTGAAAAATATATTTGTTTCGGTTTTAGGGACTAAATTGAACAAAATGTAAAATTTTAAGAAATTTTTTAAAATGAGATTTAGGGGCCATAAGCATGTATTTGAGTATTATAAGGTATTTGGAATTGATAATGTGAACTTAATTATCATATAGATCAAAGATTGAATCAAGTTGAGGATAATCGAGGAAAAAGGAAAATTGCAAAATAGTCCCTACATTTCAACTCGCTAGCTGCTTGTATTAGGTAAGTTCATATGGTGTATGTATGTTTTAAATGTTATTCACTTGTATCATAGATGTTTATATGTTTATTGTACCTTGAATTATTTGTGAATGGTATAAAAGGTGAACTTAGATTAAATTGTAAAGTTTTGCATATGTGATAATTATACCCTACATGGAATTGAGATGATACATGCTTCAGTTCATGGAAATTTTATGGCAACATGAATGTTCTGAATCCTATATAAATGTCCGTTTGAAGTTAGTAAACGTTTAGGATACGATTGACATGTTAATAGGGTTAGTAGTGCGCTTGTACAAGTTTGCACTTCGGTACCCCTGTTTGCACTTTTGTGCTCTTGTTTGCACTTTTGTGCCTCTGTTTTGCATTTTGGTGCCCCTGTTTGCACTTCTATGCCCCTATATAGCACTACGGTGCTCCCTGGTATGGTGTAGGTACCTGAATATTCAAACCTTTTTACTATCGTTCATCAGGCTAATCTAATTATGTAAATGAAGTAAATGACTTGATCTTATGCATGGAACTTGAATAAATGGATTGAACAAATTGGTATAAATATTTGAAATGTTTTGCTATATGGTGTTATGAAATACTCACCTGTTTCTTGTGAAATGTAATGCCAAGATTGAAAATGTTATATAAGTTGATTATATTTATGTGTTTCTTACATGTCAAGGTAAGTTATGGTATATTTTACCTATGAACTTACTAAGCTTACTTAAAGCTTATTTTGTTTCGTTTTATGTAGTTGGTATTTTTGCAGAACTTGACAATTGAATCATCTTAGAACTCACACTATCCAGCTTCAATCTTAGTAGACTTCTGATCGTTCTCAATTCGGTTTTTGGGGTATGTATATAGGGTTGTTTAGTAAGTGTGGTTGTTTTGAATTTTAATGATCTTGAACCTTGTAATGGTGTTGTCTTTAAATGAACATATGAAATGGTTGATATTAAGTACTTATACGAAATATATATATATATATATATATATATATATATATATATGATGTTGTGATGAAAGAATGGTTAAGCAAAATGGTGATAGTGATTGATGATAAATGTTTGAATAGAAGGTATTACTTGATATGATGCTAAAAAGGTGGTTTTAGATGATTGGCATTATTTTGGTTAGTTACAAAGTTGATTGTATTTTATAATAAAGATTATTGTGATAGTTGATTGCTATAACATGCCCAAAAGAATGTTGATTGAATTGGGTGCCATATGTGGAATATTGGTATAAAAATTGAATGTGATTAAAAAAAAATGGGGTTGATTGTAATGATTGGTAACGCTTGGATTGTATTTTATGCAGGTTTAAATGTGTTTAGGTTACCTATTATACGGTAACTTGATTTGAGCATGAAATGTGTCTTCAACTTAGTGATTTTTGACTATCTGAAAAAAAGTATCGATACTTGAGATCAAAGAATCAATACTTTTCCACATGAAAGTTTTTGAAATGGACAGAATGTCAATTTGGTATTTGTACTTATAATAAGTATCGATAATTATTTTATTAAGATCGATACTTCTTCAAGGTATTGATAAAACAATTTTGATTCAAATTTAGGAGAAAAATTTTGTTTGTATTCGTGTTTTAGGGAGAAAGTGTAATAGTTTTAAGGTATGTTCACGTTGTTTGTTATAATAATTTGTATATTAAGTATATGTTTATATTTTACATTATTGTTAAATTTTATATTTAATATTTATGATTATATTTTTTGTTTTGTAAAGATTACATCTGTGTTTAAGTTATAGGGATAGATTACGATAATTTTAATGTATGTTTAATTTGTAATAATAATTTCTATATTATAATATTTTACTTATAATATTTAGATTTAATTTTTAAGATTATATTTTAGTTGGTAAAAAAATTGTTTGTGTCTGAGTTTTTGGGGAGAAGAAAAGGTTGGTTTGTGTTGGAGTTTTATGTTTTATTTTTTTTTTATGTTTGTAATTTATATTTTACTAGATTAGTTATGTTTATATTTATATTTTTTTAATGAAAATACCTAAATTTTAGTTGAAAAAATACGGGTTATTGTAAATTATTTTAATTTTTTTTTGTTTAGTTGGTGATTAAAATTTTTATTATGAATGTTTCATTTAAATACATCAAAAATAAAATTATTAACAAAAATGAGTTAGGGTAAATATTATCATGTGGAGGTCTATATGTTTTAAAATGATATGTTTATTCAATTTTGTTTGTGCAAATATGGAAATGGGTTATTTGATTAGAGCAACAGATCACACAGTCATGATGATTAATGTGTTGATAAAAAAATTTGTTACATGTTATTCACGGGTATATTTATAAAGTTACACATTATTTTTTTAATTGGCATAGTTAACTAATACGTTGATTTATTATGGACATGGTGAGTACCACATCTTGAGGGTGCATGTCCATGGTCCAAGCTACCAGCCAAACGAATGTATTTTGTCATATTTGGAGGCTACGGGATTTGGAACAGTAGCATTGATTAGGATATTTAAGCTGAGAGCTGACTTAATATCCGCCTTGGTTAGCGATGACATCTGGAGACCCATACATTTCATTTGCCAAGTGGAAAGTGCTCCATCACCTTAGAAGATGTCGCATTGCAACTCGAGCTCCCAGTTAACGGTGATGCAATCACAGGTTCAAGTAAAGTGTTCGAACTTGCGTATGTTATTAGTTGCTTGGACTATCGTTAGGTGATGGTGGTGCTAAGTTTACCAGTTTGAAATTTTCCTAGTTAAAGCAAAATTTTGAAACATTATTGAGGTGTCACAGAGTGGAAAAAGATGTTCACTGTTCAAGCATATATACTCCAGCTGATAGAGGGTTACTAATGCCGGACGCAAATAATAATAAAATCCACCTGATGTACTTGCCTCTATTGGCTGATTTGCAAGCTGATCGTTGGTACATTGAGGTTCAATAGCAATAGTAACGTTGTATCGTGAGTTTGCTCGGGTGACAAAGTACGATACACAAGATATAGGCAAGTGTTTGATATTGATGTAGTCCTAGGTATTGTATAGGATATCATTTTTAGTATTAGTGAGTCACCAACAACATGTGTTCTCACTTGTAAATAAGTAAAAAAAAAAACAAAAATTAAAAATTTGATCAAGAATTACTTTTTTATGAAAATGTTATCTAACAAGTTTAATTACTTTTTAAATGGTTTACTTGTTTGGGAATTGAGAAGTCTCAAACCCTTATTGTCTACATATAGTTAGTTGACACTATTTTTTTCAGCTTTCTTTTTTTTCTTCCCTTTGAGGCTAGTTTTTCTTTTAAAAAAATTAAATTGGTGCTACTTGACACATCATGACACCAATAAAAAGTTAATTCTTTTTTCATTTTTTTCTTACTGTTTATACCTGTCTTTTCATGGATATTTTAAAAAATGCATACAGGTGTTACTTGACACAATGGCGACACTAAAAAATTATATATTTTTAAAAACATGATGATGAGCCAAAAAATGGGATGGTTCGCTGGTGTATTAGGCAACACCGACGAACACAGTAACAAACAATCAATTTTTGTAATTTATTTTCTCTCCACCATATTTTTATATTTAATTAATTTTTTAATATTATTTTTATAAAACAACCTTAAATTTAAATAAATTTTCTGCTTATGAAATAAGTAGTGTGTCAACTCGAATTGCATAAATCGTGGTCGGATTCAACAACCTTCTTTTCCAATTAGGTATAACTATAAATTTAGTCTTCAAGTTTACCTTTTTTTATCAATTCAATTCTTATTATTTTTTAAGTTAAATTTGGTGATTAATTTTATGACATTACTTTCATCAACAAAATTTGTCCTTATGATATTTTAATTTTATAATATATTATGTAATTTAATTTTCTGTTTACTAATAGAAATAAAATGATTTGTCCTTTTTTTTTAAATTTGTAAATTTTTTTCATTTCCGAAATTACATGAGGAGCACCAATATCCCATGCGAAAGACTGTAATATGCTCGGGAAAATTACTAAAATTATATTAACAAAATAAGTTATTACTAAAACAATATAGATTCAAAATTATTTATCATAATGATACGTTTAGTAAAAAAGATTGATTTTATGGAGGCCTAAATCAGAATGGTTGAGTCTTAAATACTATGAAAATTTTGATTGATGAGGAGCCCAATCCATGTCAAGTGTGCAGCCATAGGAAGAGGCCCAGGTGGACACCACCGGTCAAAATTTTCATTTGGTTTTTAGTGTAGCATATACCACGCACTGACCATTTAAAAAATTAAATCATTTAATTTTAAACCCCAAACCATCCTTTCTAATTATTTAAACCCCGAGCCATCTTACCTAATCATTAAAACCCAAAACCACCTTACCAACCCTAATAAATTCTTTGAACCCCAAACCTCCTATAAATACCTCCAAATCGGAACATTCCCCACACACACACACACAAAAAATCATACACTTATGAGCAAAAAATATCATTCCCACACACCCATAATTCCGAGAATTTCAAAAAAATCCCAAAAAGTCGATACCGACTTGGACCTCCCTCAAGGCCTGCACACTTGACACGGATTGGACTTCTCACTTCTCATCGCTCAAAATTTTCGTATGATTTTTACTATAGCATATACCACCGACCATTTAAAAAAATAAACCATTTAAATTTCAAACCCCAAACCACCCCACCTAACTCTAATAAATTTCCTAAACCCCAAACCCCTATAAATATCCCCAAATCTAAACATTCCACACACCAAAAAAACAATATATTCATCGGGAAAAAAAATCATCCCCACACAACCCAAATTTCGAAAATTTTAAATAAAATCCCCCAAAAAATTTAAATCATTTATTTTAAACCAGAAATCATTCCACCTAACCATTTAAACCCTAAATCACCCCACTTAACTCTAATAAATTCCCTAACCCCAACCCTTTATAAATACCTCCGAACTTAAACGTTCCACACACCAAAAAAACCATACACTCATCAGCAGGAAAAAAAAATCATCCCTAGACATTCACAATTCTGAAAATTTTAGGGAATTTTTTTAAAAATTTCAGAATTGTAGGTGTGCGGGGATGATTTTTTTTTCTTATGAGTGTGATTTTTTTGGTCTATGAAATGATTAAGTTTGAGGGTATTTATATGGGTTAGGGTTTAGGAAATTTATTAGACTTAGGTGGAATGAGGATAGTGATTGATGATACTGGAAATATCCAGAATTATAGAGATAAATAATCTATGCAACTATTAAAAAAGATAGTTGATATGGAGATTGATGATTTTTCATAACAAATAATAGATGAAATTAGAAACACGTGGCAGTTTTGGAACTCACCAAGACTGTTACTATCACTAGATTCATTACATATAAATGAAATAAAGTTAATGAATCTAGATAATATTCAAGAAGGATAAAACAAAAAGGCTACGTGGGAGATCTACATTCAATTTTAGGAATGACTTAAACAATAAGGCATCCAGAAGAAGACAAAAAAGAATTGATTGTAACCATCAATGATGTGACAAAGACAGGTGGAAGTAATCATTAATGCAATATTGGACTATGTGGAAGCAACAATAAATTCATCCTTATCAAAAACACTTTGCGGGATTGAAGAAAAATTAAATATAATTTAAGAATTTTGTTATAAATAGCAATGTAAGAAACCTAAACAAGGCATCGAAAAATAGTTTAAGAAATCTTCTATTTTACTTGCAGCTTTCTCTCTTTATAAAAATCTATCCTTTACTTTAATAAAATATTAGCTTCTTTATTCCGCTTTTTCCATCTTGGTTTATTAGAAATTAGTATCAGAGGCCCCCAGAGTAACGATACTTGGAGAAATAAAATTGTAATATTCATTGTAAGTTCTTATCTCTAATTTACAATTCAATTTATTTCATGGTTATTTATCTTAAAACCCATATATCTGTTATTCTATCTTATAGTTACCTATTTATGTCTGAGGGAGAGACTTTAGGCCTTTGAGTGTTAAGACATAAGAAGATAACAAACGATTTTAGGTACCAAAGATAAATATCATGGAAGAAACATATTGTTTATATAAAGATAAAATTTGCAATCATACTATGCATATAGACTCTAAGAATGAAAATAATATTTCAGCCCTTAGTAAAGGTTTTAATAGTTTAATAGATATAACTTCTATATATTTTAATAAATTATATAATAAAGTAAGTAAAATAGAAGAGCAAGTAAATAATATAGGAGAAATTACAGAATTAGATTTGAACAACAAATCTAAAGAAATTTTATCTAATGTTAATAATAAATTATAACAAGTTCTTATTAACAAAAATATAGAACAAGAAATAGATTTAGGTCCTTTATATTATGGAAATAGTAATATAATATTAACTTGATCTGAGGAAGAAGACACTTCTTCAGAAGAATCATCTTCTACTAATAAAATAAGTAAGAATCCTGAAAAACAGAAAAGAAAATATACTCGTCAACAAAAATATTACTTTCAATCTTGCAAAGAACCCATAGAACATTGGAAATTTAAATTTACTAAAAGTACTGATAAAAATGAAAGAATAGAATATTTAAAATTAATAGAACAATTTTATGAAAAACATAAAGATTTATTTGCTTTATTTAATTATCATTATATGTTAAATTATGACACTACAGACAGTAGTAATTCTAGTAATTCTAATAATCTAGAAGACTTAAAGGTTACTAGTTATAAATCTGATGAAGAAAAAACTTCAACAGATGAGGAAGAAAATATAGAAATTCCAGAACCAATGGATAATGAAGAAACAGATCCTTATGGAAAAAGAAAAATTGAATCAGATCTTCATCATGATGATTATCTGAGAACTTTTAATAAAAACTTTGAAAAAGTTGAAAACACAACTAGAATTTTTGGTAATCAAACAAAAAATATAGCTACTAATGAAATTAAATCTGAATATCCAGAAAAGTCATCTAGTCAACCTATACCACATAGGATAGATGATTTAAATAAAAGAAATGTGGCCCAAGGTGGAATATATTTAGACTTGACTAATATTCCAATATCATATTATGAAAAAACTATAGATGATTGGGCACAGTCAATGACTATTGTTGTAATACTTGGACAAAAGAAAAATTCTTAACTTATTTTGTTGGAACATTTCAAGGTGATATTCTACAATTTTTAAGAAGATGGGAAGAATAAGATAAAGGAAAAGAACAAAAAGGGCAATTAATAAACCAGATAGGAACTCCCAAAGATCTTTTAAAATAATTAAATTTTATTCTAAAAATAGAATTTTATGGCTATTTTGATAAATAAAAAAAATATTAGGATAGTGTATCTAGTTACATATTGTCAAAAATTAAATTATGTGATATTAGATATTTAGAAGAATTTTTTTAAAAATTTCTTCATGAATATCAAAAATTAAAAAATAAAAATATAGAATTTTGGAAAAACTAATATTTTCATAAATTACCACCACCATGGGAAGAAATTTGTATACAAAAATATGTAAATTATCTAGAAAAACATAGTAAAAAGGCTAGAGTAGCATAAGAAAATATAGACTCTATAGGAAATAGAATAAATTTTGTAAAAGAAAGAATAACTTTACATTGTTTACAAAACTAAAGCATCTAAACAAGTTAAAAATAAATTAAGTGCTAAACATTGTATTAAAATTTCAGAAAATGAGTGGGAATTTGGATGTAAACCAATATGTTCTAATACTTTTAAAAAACATAAAAAGAAAAATAGAAGATATAAATTAATTAGTTGGAAACCAGGAAGTAAAAAATATAATGGTTATAGTAAAAAGAAAAAAATTGTTAGAAGAAAAACTTTTAAAAAATCCAAAAAATAAATATGTAAATATTTTATATGTGATAAAGAAGGTCACATAGCACCACATTGTCCTAACAAAGGAAAAAAATACGAAGAAAATGATTAAAACTCTTGAAGAACAAGACTTAGAAATATGCTTAGAAGAGGAAATAAATCCTGAAGAAATATTATATGAATTAATATCAGAAACAGGTTCTGGTTCAAACAATGAAGAATATATATTTATGTTTAATGTAGGAAGTAGTTCTAATAATCAATTAGAAGAAATTCTTAAATCTAAACAACAGGATATAAAATTAGGAAATTTAATAGGAGAAGAAAAAGACTTTTTCTGATGAAATGATAGAAAAAATAAATAAAAATCATATTTCTAAAGAAGAAATATATAAAATTTCTAAATTCAAGATATAGAGTCAAAGACATATAGAAAAAATTAGCGGTAATACAGTCGCTAATGATGCTAGAGGAGGATTAACAAAAATCTCATTATTTACTAAAGATAAAATTAAAAGGATTAAAAAGAAATATCCTCAAGTAAGATATATACATTTAGTAATAATAATGATAAATATTAGAGCTTTATTTAGAAAAAGTCATGATATACCTATAATAGCAGTATTATTAGATAAAAGATTTGAAAATCCAATAAAAGCACTTATGGGAGATATTCAATCTAATTTACATACTGGTGTATTTGGATTTAAAGTCAAACCAAATTACTTTATATCTATTACAGTTCATCTAATAGAAGAGTGTTTATGTTTAAGAATTTAGACAAAAAATTCTGAAATAAATGATTTAGCAGAAGATCTAGCAATAAGTTGGACTTCTATTAATAAATATACTAATACGGCGGAAGTAGAAATTAAAGAAATTAATAATAAAATTATTGATCTTTTTTAACCTAATAAATTTACTATAGAAATACAACTAAAATTATTACATTTAAGGGATCTATCAATACCAAGAGACTGGATGATAGATAAAATAAGTAGTACTAGTACTTCAAAACCTGTAAGTACTATAGAATATATGTCGTCAAGAGATAGATTATATTTTAAAAATAATGCTATAACAAATACAAATGATAATTTAGGTTTATCCTCAAATATTCAAACAGAAGAAGAAAAAGATAATATAAGTACAAGTTCAACACCAATAGGAATGAAAACAGTTCATATACCTATATTTTCAACTGAACCTAGTAGAAATTCTAGAAACACTAGAATGGAAGAAATACAAACTTCAACAATTATTCAACAAATGAAAATTAGAAATAGTGATGTTATTACATTTTCAAATTTTCAATCAAGAAAATATTATACATATATTAAAATTACATTTCAATTCAAATAATATAAAACATATTCTTTACATGTTTTATTAGATACAGAAGCTACAACAAGTAGTTGCAAAGGAAATGCTATTCCTATAGAAAAATGGGAACTTATGAAACACCCAATAAGAGCCATAAGAATAGATGGTAATGAAACTATAATTCAATTTAAGGCTAGAAACGTACCAATTTACATAAATAATGTAAGATTTGTAATACCTAAAATATTATGTTTTCCTGTAATGCATGGAGACATTATTAGGAAATAATTTTATATATCAACATTTACCATTTTCTATAGATAAAAATTTAATTATACTATCAGTAGAAAAAACTTTTGTAGAAATACTATTAGTTGAAAATCATAAATTTGTGCGTGATAAAAATTTTACACCATCAAGAAAAGAACAGATTAAACAACTAGAAACAGATCATTGGTTGTTTAAAATATTAGAAAATAATTTTATTGAAGAACCATTAAAATTATGGTAGAATAGTCCTAGATATTGTGAAATTAAATTAGAAAATCCCAATAAAATTATTAGAGTGAAACCTATGATCTATACTAAACAAGATATAGGTGAATTTGATATACAAATCAAAGAATTATTGGAAAAAGGATTAATAGAAACAACTAATAGTCCACATTCTAGTCTCGCTTTTATGGTAAGAAACCATGCTGAAATAAAAAGGGAAAAAGTTAGGATGGTAATTAATTATAAAAGATTAAATTAAAATATTATATTTGATGGATATTTTATTCCAAGAAAAAATGTTTTAATTAATCAGGCTAAACAAGCAAAATATTTTAGTAAATTTGATTGTAAATCGGGATTTTGGCAAATCATGCTAACCGAAGAATCTAAACATTTAACAGCTTTTAGTGCACCTAAAGAACATTATCAATGGAGAGTAATGACATTTGGGTTATGTAATGCACCACAAATCTTCCAAATATGGATGGATTCTATATTTAATAAATATAAAAAAAATTGTGTAGTTTATATAGATGATATTTTAGTATTTTTAGATGCATTAGAAAAATATAAAAAACATTTAAATATCATTTACCAAGAATTCATAAAACATTGAATAGAAAAAACAGAAATAGAATTTTTAGGATTAAATTTATCAACAGATGGTCTTAAAGTCCAAGATCATATTATTGTAAAAATAAAAGAATTTCCTGAAAATATTGAAGATTAAAAATTAACTTCAACAATTTTTAAGAATAGTTAATTATAGAAGAAATTGCTTTCTTAACTTATCTTAAAAAAATAGATAGGTTATATGAAAAACTAAAAAAGGATAAACTTTTTATCTGGTCTAAAAAAGATTCAGAAATTATAAAAAATTTAAAACCAAAAATAGATTATATTCCAAAAGTTTATTTACCTAAATAATGTGATAAATTAATTTAGAAACAGATGCATCACAAAATTATTAGGGATGTATTTTAAAAGCTAAAACAGTTAATAATGAATAATTAATATATGGATATAGTTCCGGTAAATTTAAACCAAATAAAATTAGCTACGTTATATATAAAAAATAGTTATTAGCAATTAAAAAAGGAATAAAAACTTTCTTATACATTTAGCACCTAAAAATTTTATTATAAAAACTGATAATCAAGCAGTTAAACAATTTCTTACTAACAAAAGTTTGGAAACTGTACCTAGGAGAATTAGATGGTACAATGAATTATGTATTTTTAACTTTGAAGTTTTATATGTGAAAGGTACTGATAACATTATTGCTGATTATATTAGCAGGCATTATGGATAGAGGTGAAAGACCTCTAGAACAAGTTGGAGAATGGACTACTGTCCATAAAAAACCCAACAAAGGGAAGTCAATAAATCCTAATCAAGGATTTGTTACTATATCTCCACAGGCATCATTTTATCCTAACTAGGGATATTATGTTCCTCATTCAATGGTAAGACAACCAGTTAGATCTCAATTATCTTTTACACCAAGATTGGTAAGTCAATACCCTTGGTCTCAAGATCCAAATTCGACATTTCAAACTAGTTATTCTGAAATTATAAAAGGAGCAGAAAATTTGTTGAAAGAACAATAAATTCCAGAAATAAAAGATTTTATAATCTAGGTTTATCATTAGAATTATATAATTTTATTAATGAAATATGGAAAACCCATATTTCTGAACAAAGAGCAAATTTCAGAAGAGCTCTTACTAAATTTTCACAATTTTTAGTTGAAAAAAAACTAAAGAAAATGAAGCACATGATTTATTATTAAAATCTATTTTACATAGAGACTGGGAAGAACTTGAAATAGAATATATGGATATTAAGAAGATAAACAATCTTCTTGATATATTTCAATATTTTGATCATAAAGGAACAAACAGTCCTATTATGAATAAATATTTAGAATATGTTTATATAATAAAGTTAGAAAAATATTACCAGTAGAAATTTTTACAAAAATATAAAGCTATTTGCAACCAGCAAGCTCGATTTAAAAATATTTTTTCAGAATATTTCTTACAAGCATATGTTTTTACAAATGATATAGATAAAAATTTTCCTACTATAAATTTTAGACTTGATCATGAACCATTTGATATAAAAAGTATTGAATAGGGTTTTGTTAAAGAAATAGTAGTTCAAATTTTTTCTTTCAATTTATTAAAAAATTTTCTTACAATTATCAAGTCTATATTATCAAAAACAGTAAATCAAGACGATTTTTACTATTATTTCTATATTCCAATAAGTAGCCTTATTGGTATTGTTGAAAAAGAAAGATTTTATCAACCATATCAAATTTGGATTATTCAAAGAATGATTGGAAGCCCAAAGTTATCAGCTATCAAAGAAGACAAAAAATATTTGACAAAAAGCATTGACAAGTGTTATAATAATTTTAGTTATTATTAGACCCAAGCAGAAATTGATTTAATGACAATAGCTCAACATGTACTTCAACATCAGAATTAAAAACTTTAAACTGATGGAAGGAGGATAGTGGCTGATGATAATGGAAATATCCAGAATTATAGAGATGAAGAATCCATGCAACTATTAAAAAAGATAGTTGACATGGAGATCGATGATTTTTCATCACAAATAATAGATGAAATAGAGTTAATAAATCTATATAATATCTAAGAATGATAAAAATAAAAAGGCTACATGGGAGATCTACATTCAAGTTTAGAGATGACTTCAACAATAAGACATCCAGAAGAAGACAAAAAAAATTGATTGTAAAAAAAAAATTTGATTGTAAATATCAATGATGTGAAAAAAGAATTGATTGTAACTATCAATGATGTGACAAAGACAAGTAGAAGCAATCATTAATGTAGTATTAGGCTACGTGAAAACAACAATAAATTCATCATTATCAAAAATACTTTGCGTGATTGAAGAAAAATTAAATAGAGTTTAAGAATTTTGTTATAAATAACAATATAAAAAGCCTAAACAATGCATCAAAAAATAGTTTAAAAAATCTTCTATTTTACTTACAACTTTCTCTTTTTATAAAAACCTATCCTTTACTTTAATAAAATATTAACTTCTTTATTCCGCTTTTTCCATCTTGGTTTATTAGAAATTTAATCGGTTAGGTGGGATGGTTTGGAGTTTAAAATTTAAATGATTTAATTTTTAAAATGGGCAGTGGTACATGCTTCAATAAAAGCTGGATGAAAATTTTTAGTGTTGAGGAGTCTTGACTTGGGCCCCCTCCTAGGCCTACACACCTGACACGGATTAGACTCCTTATCAGTCAAAATTTTCATAGTATTTAAGGCCTAAATCGACACCCCTAATTCCTATTTGGGCCTCCATAAAATCATTTTTTTTACTGTTGGTAAATAATTTTGAACTTATATCATTAACCCCAACATGCTGTTCGAGCATATTCCCAAGTCATCTACCTCAATGATCTCTAACAACACCCCTTACAATTGCAACACTTGTTGAGGCCTTAAGAGCACCGTCAGTGTTAATTTTCTACCAACCATCTTCCAACACCACCAAACCAATTATTCTGATTTTGCGTATTCCCTAAAAAAAATACTTTTTTTTTTTAAAATTTAAAAATCTATTCATCTTTTTACTTTTAATAACACTTTTTTAACACATTATTTATTAAAAAGTAAATTTAAAATTTTCAACGTCACCGAATTCTAATTATTATAATTTTTGTGTAAGTTCAATGTAATCAAATAACAACAATTAAAAAAGCGTAAACCATATAAATAGTCATCAAATTATGTTTGTGTTTTTGTTTTGGTTAATAAATTTCAAAATTTTTAATTTAAACACTAACGTTTGAATTTATTTCTATTTTAATCACCTATTATTAAATTGATAACGGAAATCCTTTTTTCTAACTAGTATAACAACACATTGAGTCCTCAATATTTACTTATTCTATCAATTTGATCCTAATTCTAAACAATTGAATAAATTTAACCCGTCATATTTACAAGTTCTATCAATTGATCCTTAAAATTTCTAACCAAAGCTTTTAACTTTTAAAACAGAGGCATTCCACGTCTATTAATTTTTTTTATTTATGGTTGAAATTATCTAATTCGGTACATAAACCTTTTTGTTTACATTTTTAAGAAGTTAGTGTTAGAAATTAGCTAAAAACTATTAGCAATAATAGAAAATTCAAATTTTAAAATTATAATATATATAATAAAATTATATAAATAATTTTTCACTATGACTAGCATACTTTTAATTTTTAATTAATTTGGTAAATGATTTGACACTAAATTAGATTAGTAGTGATACATATTGTTTATTGTGGATTTAAAAATTAAAAATCAATAGAGCACATAATAATATCTTAATCAGCTTATAGAATTAAAAAAAAAATCATTACCAATGTGGTAAAAGAAAGTTCAATTAATTCTTTCACATTTTTTTTCATATTTTTTTCTTACGTAATTTTTTGATTGAACAATTAGATTTTTCAAAGTCATATTTTCTTTAATTGTGGATTTAATTTTCAATTTCAAGGACCAACTTCTAGGGCTATTTCTATGTACCTTAAAGGAAATATCACATGCTTACTAATAAAAGTAAATCTAAAGTGTTTTTAAAGGTTTTTCCATTTTCTTTAGCTAAAGATTTATCAATCAAAGGGTCATAGAATATTATATTTAGAAGAAAACTAATGAAAAAAGAAAAGGAAATAAAATTTCAAGATAAATTCATTGATATCGTGAATTGGCTCGAAAAACGGCTCGTTAATTGAGAGAAGTTTTTATTTTTTATTTTTTGGGTTTTACAAATTTATAGATGTGAAATGCTGTTTTACAAATTTATAGATGTGAAATGCCTCTATCTCAAAAGATGAAAGCTTTGATTAGGAAGTTTAAGGATCAAATTGATAGAATTTATAAATTGAAGGGTTAAATTTATTGAATTATTTAGAAGTAGGTTCAAATTGATAAAATATGTAAGTATTAAGGACTAAATGTGTTATTATACCAGATATAAAAAGGCTTTGCATTATCAATTTAACTGTGGGAGACCAAAACATGAACGAATTCAAATGTTAGTTCCTAAAATGAAATTTTTTAGAGTTAGGTGTCCAAAACAAGAGTACGAGTATAATTGAGTGACCACTTGTGCAGTTTACCCTTAAAAATAAGAAAAACAAAATAGAAAATAGAAATATATTTATAAAAGTGATTAGGTTTTTATTTAAATTAGTTATATGAAAAGATAACCACAACTACATGATATAGGTTTTTTTTTTTTTTTTTTGGTCGTAGAATTGAATGTTAAGTGTTAGAAAGTCCAAAAGTAAAAGTTTGGTGTGAGTAAGTTTCAAAGTGGGTCCTTTTCAAAGTTTAATGGTTAAGAAAGAAAAGTCGGTTCTT
Source organism: Gossypium longicalyx (assembly GCA_025698465.1). Classification (NCBI taxonomy): domain Eukaryota; kingdom Viridiplantae; phylum Streptophyta; class Magnoliopsida; order Malvales; family Malvaceae; genus Gossypium; species Gossypium longicalyx. The sequence goes on from CM047004.1 coordinate 8,365,098, forward strand.
TGTATTGTCTCCTAACCTTATACCATTTGACTTTTCTTTAATCTAATGCCAAATTGACTTCTCTTATTATATATTTTAATAATGGTATTCACCCGTCGCAACAAAGATTGATCCTCTTATTATGGGTGCTCTTTAGAGAGGTAATCGACTTGTTACAAAATGTGTTCTATTCTTATGAGTGGAGATTGAACTCTAAACATATAATTAATGGGATGAAGTGAGTAATTACCACGCGATACATAGTGGTTAAAATATGTTCCATAAATTTCTTTTAGTTTCTCAAAATATCCACTAGGGCAAGCCCAATGATTAATCATTTGTGTTCTGTAGGCTCATTAAAATGTAGATGCTAGCCACAAGTTTCGCAGTTACTCCATACATAGGGTAGACTTGATCATGGGTTGGGCTAGGCCAATGCAGAATTTTAGGCTCGGGCTCGGCTCAACTTGAAAAATTGGCCCAAAATCTTACTCAAGCTCGACCCAAATTAAAAATGCTAAACCCGAGCTTGACTTGGCTCGCTCGTATTAATTTTATTATATTGTTTTTTATATAAAAAATAAATTTATAAAATATAGTACATCAAATACACTAAAAACATTAAAATAAATGTTTTCCAACAAATTGGAAATACATTAAAAAAGTTTTCATACTTAAATAACACTAAGATAATTGCAACTTAGCAAATAAATGTATCTAAAATAATAGCAAAATTAACAATAAAACAATAATAACAAAATAGTAACAATATAATAGTAAAATGGCAGCAAGAAAAAAGTTTAGGCTAATTCAGACTAGGTTGGGCCAAAAAAATCCTACTTGAGCCTCGACCAATTTAGAAATTTGACCTTATTTTTTTGTTCAAGTCTATTTTTCAGATCTATATTTTTGTCCAAACCCTCTCACTTTTCAAGCAGGCCTTCAGGCTTGGGTAGATAGGCCGACTCATAATCAGGTCTAACTTAGGACGATGATCGAACCCTTGACCACTAGAGGTAGGAGAGACTCTTGCCATCTCACCTAACCCCTGTGGTTCTATGCTCTATAAATTTTAATTAGTTGAAATATACTACAAGTCCTTATACTTTTTATACATTTGAAATTTAGTCCCACTTTCTAGATATCCAAATTCAAATCGAAATGCTAACATTGTTAAAATCTTTATGTTAATTTTTTTGATGTAATATTTTGAAATGGAAGAAATACTTACTTCTTAGTCATGTAATAAAAGGATGACATTGTAATAAATATGAATTTAACAAACGAGCTTTAATTGTGTCAACAATTGAACTTGCTTTTTTAAATCTGAAAAAAAAATGGACTAAATTACTTGAAATAAAAATAAAGGGATTAAATTCCAAATATGTAAAAAGTACAATGACCTAGAGCACATTTTAACCATTCTAAATTGAGCTTTTATAAAAATTCTCTTATTTATCTTAACAGTTTATATTATTTACATATAAATATATAAAATTATTTCAATATAAATTAAAAAGTAATTTTTTTCTGGCTGCAATCAAAATATAAAAATTATTTAATAAAGCAATAAATTCAAGTATTTTTATTTCTTATTTTTTTTTAAAAATAAACCTTTATCAATCCAACAGTATCGAGTAATTCAGTTTATGAAATATTATTTTATACATTATCATTGAATTTATCAAGAAATTTTTAAAATCTATATTATTTTATTCAATCTATTAAGGTTTGTAAGGTAGACCTAACCATAGGCCGGTTACTTTTCCAAGCTTGAAAGTAGCTCGAAATTTGAGAAAGTTTGAGCAAAAATATTATGCCAAAAATGAGTATGGACAAAAAAAATTAAGCCTATTTAAAATATAAGTTGGGCTTAGGCTTAAATATTCAGGGCCTGAGCCCAATTTGGCCCGACCTATTTTAATTTTATAATATTTTATATTATGTTATTTTTATATATTAATATTATTTTAATTTTATAATATTTTATAATATGCTATTTTTATATATTATGTAATTTAGAATACATTAAAAAATAAACATATATTAAATATAAAATACTAATATAATATAAACATTAAAATAATGTTAAGATCACTCTATAAAAAAATTCAATAGATAAAAAAATATAAAATTAATAAATATTAAAATAAAATAAATATTTTTAAAAAAATTAAAAAATAATATGGACCGAAATAGAATAAGTTTGGGTTGATTTTTTTACAAATATAGGTGAGTTTGAGCAAAATTTTAGACTATATTTTAGGTCTAGCCAAACTTGGACAAACATAAATTAAGTTAATATCATGCTTAGACCCAACCTGAATCCGACCAATGAACACCTCTATTGCAAGGTTGATACTTATCTAATTATATTATTTATTTAATATTAATATTTTTTTTATAAATATAAAGTTAATATACTTATTATTATCCCAATTTGAACAGTCTGAAGTCGGCTCATGAAAGGTCTTTCATAATTGATGCATGATTTGAGAATGTCCAAAACGTACACCTATAATTTAATTTTATGATTTGACAAACGACAATATTGAATAATGATTCTTTTATAATGATATATATCAACCTGAAATTGCTAAGCTGGACATACGTGGTACCTGAATTTGTTTATGTTTAATTGATATTTAAATTTAAAAATTATAAATCAATTTGATAATTTTTTTTATGTATTTATTAACATTGTTAAAATACATTAACGTAATATTGACGATCAATAGTATAGTGATACGTGATAATCTCACATTTTGACACATGATAAAAATATATATTAAAAAGTTACCACGTATCAAAATGTGAAGTTATCATGTATCACCGTGCTATTGATCATCAGTGTCATGTCAATTCCACATTAGCATATTTTAACAATGTTAGCCAAATATTTTAAAAATAGCAAAATTGAGTTACGTTTTTTTTGAAATATAGATATTAGTTAGACCTGCTCATGGGCTAGGCCGTTTGGAAAGTGAGAGGGTTTGAGTAAAAATATAGGCATAAAAAATAGGTTTGGGAAAATAAAGGCCTGTGGACCTCGAGTAATGCCTTTTTAGTCCGGGTTCGGCCCGACCCGAATATGTAAAAAAAAATATACTTTTTTTTTACTGTTTTTTACTCTCTTTTTTCTATTTTCTTGTTGTTTTTTCTTTACTATTTTGTTATCATTTCACCTATCTTAATATTATTTAAGTATATACAATTTTGTTAATTTATTTTCAATTTGTTGAGAAATATTTATTTTATTATTTTTAGTATTTTTGATGTATTATATTTTAAAAAATATATATAAAAATTAATACCGGTCTGGTCGATCCCGAGTTTTAACATTTTTATCCGGGTTGGCTTGGGTAAAAATTTAGACCCATTTTTTGGGCCCGATCCCAGATCTAGTAAACAAGCCTAAAATTTCGTTTGGGCCCAACCCATGATCATCTCTAATATCAGTTAAGCAAAAAAAATTTAAATACCAAATGTAAATTACCAAATTTAGGTAGTTTCGTGTATATATAGAGAGAGAGCGCAAAATAGGACAATCCTTTTCTTATTCAATGAAATAGCTTTAGTTTAATATGCAATTTAATACATGAACTTTAATTTGGTATTATTATGCACATGAAACTTGAATTGTGGTTCATGTGTATACATTAAACTTTGATATTGATTCAATTATACACATTTAAATAAATGAATACATACATTTATTTTCATATTAGATTAATGTAATTGTTTGTGTATGTAACATATCAAACGTAAATTGTGCTAATTCAATTAATATAAGCAATCAATAAAAATTGAACCAAATCAAATTTTATGTATAAAATTACATGAAATCAAAGTTCAAATATAATTTTAATATTTACCTAAAAGTAGATTTGTATTATTTTTAAATTTAAGGAAGAAAAAAAACTCAATACCCTTTCATTCTGTCTTTCAATCTCCCATTTGACAATGTAACAGTATTCTCAAAACTCTTTTTCAATCTTTTCTTCCTTGTCACAATCACAAAATCCATAATTTTATATTCTCATATTCTAACCTTCTTTTATTTTTTGATTCTCTCAATTTGATCAAAAAGTTTTGAGGTAATTTCTTTTAATTTTTATACGTTGTTTATTTATTGTATTTTATAATTAAATTATTTATTAATTGGGAATATGGTTTTTATTAGTTTAATTACATTAGATTAATTCAATTGTTTTGTTTATAGTTAATAATTTCATGTAATAGAGAAATAATAAATTATTTATGTGTTCATTTATTAGTTTAATAATTTATTACTTTATTAGTTTAGGTTAATTATTTGCCTATCATTTTATTTCTTTATATGTTTTTCTTTTTACAATTTTTTATATGTTAATTAGTAGTATATTGATATTTTAATTTAAGGAAAGTTGCAATTTTTGAAAATTACAATGGCATTACTATGATTGGATCAGATTTTTCGGTTTGGGTCTAACCTAAAATTGGCTAAAAAAATTTCTTGTATATTGCATTACTATTGTTTAAGGTTGTTTTGTTGTTATTTTACTATTATATTGCTACTATTTTGTTGTTATTGTTTAGATATTGTATAACTCTTGTTTAATTGTTAATTTTGCTATTATTTTAGAAGCATTTGCTTGCTAAGTTACAACTATCTTAGTGTTATTTAAGTATAAAGAGTTTTTTTTTTTAAATGTATTTTCAATTTGTTGGGAAATATTTATTTTAATATTTTAGTGTTTTTGATATGTTATATTTTTAAAATTTATTTTTATATAAAAAATAATTTAAAAAGTTAATACTGACGGGCCAGGCTCCAGTTTAGTATTCTTTATCTAGGTCAAGCTTGGGCAAAATTTTAGGCCCATTTGTCGGGTCAGGTCTAGCTTGCGCCTAGAAAACGACCTAAAATTTTGTATTAACCTGGCCCATGATCAGGTCTAGCTTGCACTTATTACTGCATTACTAAAGATGTTGAAAACAAAAAACTTACACATTTCATCTATTGTGTGGTGAGTGCACAATCACACCAGAAGATGTGGTCCTGCAATTGGTTTTACCAATTCATGGGGTATCATTACCGGTGTAGCCAAAAAAGATTGGGAGACAATTTACCAATAATTTCCAGGAAAAGTGTCTACAAAATTTAATGGTAGTTGGATTTGTGGTTGAACAAAATTTTAGCCACCTTGATAGGACTGCTACAGAGGGAGCTACACACCTAAGCATTGATATTAAGGTCAATCTAAGGTATTCCGGTCCTAGATAAATCTCAATTTTGGTTCATTTGAGATGACTACTACTACCATCTAACCTTAAAGAAACCAAAAGGCTTGGATGAGGATAAGTTGTCTTGGCAACTATGTTTAAGGATATGGTAGGGCAAGAAATCTAAAACACTTTAAAATTAGTGAAAAGCTCACTTGGTGCATTTTGAAACCAAGCACTCAAGTTCTTTATATAAGCTTCAGAATCCCTTTACCTCTTCCTCCCTAAAGCTTATCCAATATATCATTTTTTTTCTTCATTATTTTGGTCCCACAAAAATCTTACCATAGCATGATTAACACCATTAATAACTTCTTTTAGCAACTTAAAACATTGGAATAAGTAAACTAGAATTACACTTGCGACAAACTTTAATAAAATTTTCTCTTCCTCCCACCAAAAGTGTTGGTTGCTTCCACCCTTGTATTTTCTACATAATCCTTTCTTTTATGAACCCCATTTCCTCATTTTGTTTTACCCCATAATAAAGGGATACCCAAGTAGTTCCAGGTTATTTGTATAATAAATTCCTAAACCATTAGCCATTTCGTATCTAATCTATATAGACATGTTGACATTGTATATAATACTAGACTTGCTGAAGTTAATTCTTTTCCCTAAAGCTTCATGATATTCTTGGGTCAAAGTAAGTATAGATTCATAGATTAGTATAGATTCGTAGATTTCAAGAGTAGCAGCCATGAATATCAATTAATCATCTGCAAAAAGAAGACAAGAAAATAAGGGACACTTCGTACAAAGTTTGATACCTCTAAAGTTTCTATCATCAACAACCTTAGCAATTATCCTAAAGACAACATCTACAAAAAAAAAAAAGAAGATAAGACGACGAAGGATCCCCTTGTGATAGACCTTTAATAATAGTAATGGTGCTAGATTGCTTATCCTTAACCACCAAATAATTACAAACATAAGATACATACTTCATTGTCAACTTTCTCCATTTCTTATCATAACTCAACTTTTCTAACACTTACTATTTGGAAATCTCATTCCACCTTATAATAGGCTTTGTTCATGTCCAAGTTCAAGGCCATTTCACACCTCTTACCCTTCTTCTTCAACTTCAAGCGATGAAAATCCTAATTTGCTACAATTATACTCCTAAACCATCCTTCTTTTTAACTAAAGTACACTAATTTGGAGTTATTAACCCTTTGATTACTAATTTCAATCTAATTCACCATCATCTTTAAAATTATCTTGTAAGTAAACTTACAACAACTTATAAGGAGTTATGTTTCATAGCTTTTAAGGAGTGTATTACCTTTTATTCTTTCTCACTAACACTAAAATAGTCTTTGGATAACAAAGATGAAATTGCTTCACCTAGCCAAAGTTTTTCACTTTCACTAAAGTGTTAAGCTAGATAGAAAAATACATCCTCTAATTGAAAGATTTTTTACATTTTAACCCCTATGATAATCTTATCCCTATTTTACATTAAAATATCAGTCGTTTTGATTGTTCTTTTACTTCTTTTTTTTTACTTTAAATTAGTTTTCTTTTCTTTTTTTATTTTTTAATGTATTTTAAATTAGTCATGTTTACTTTTTATTTAATTAGTTTATTTTAAAAATTTTCATTTAAAAATTTTTATGTTATTTATTTAAAATAATAAATAGGTTTATAAATTATAAATTAGTTAATTATTTAAAATATTTAAACCAACTCATAAAATAAAATTTATTATAATCTTAGATGACATTATAAAATATATAACATTAAAGCAAAAATACATTTTTAAATTAATGTTCATGATGTCTATTTTCATTTTCATCTCATTGTCATCGCTATATTTATATCCAAACACATATTTAACCATTGGTTTTAATCCCATAGTTATAATAACTAATCTCATCGAAATTAATCTCATTGTCCATCCAAATCGAGCCTAAATTATGAAACATCCACAATGTAACACCCCAAACCAACCTAGACGTTATGGCCGAGTCTAGAGAAATTACATCAACTAGTTACAGCACTTTTAATTTTATCTAACTCAATGTGTGTTTTGGAAGTATAAATTTTGGCAAAACTCTTACATATTTCTAGAAAAATCTTATGTTCCAAAACACTTATTTTATTGTAAAATCATTTAATCGCTTATTTAGTTTCGCAATGGAAATTTCAGAGTCATAATTTTAAAAATTGAATTATAATTTGATTAATCGTACGATATCACAGTTTTACTTTGAAAATACCAAAATCTAGCAAAATAAGCAGAAACCTTAAAGCAAAGTCCAAATTAAAAAAATTTACAAACCAAAAGGCCATAAATGAATTAAACATAAACTGTTGTATATTATTGTGAACTAGAAAATCAATTTGAGTTCCCGCACGTCATCTGGTCCTAATTTTATTGATTACCTAAAAAGATTAAAAGAAAAGGGTGACCTAACAAGTTTAGTGTGTAACTCAGCCCAAACAATAGATAATATACAGATTCAGATACAAATACAGTTTCAGATATGGATGAAGATTCAAATGTAGATACAGATGCAGAAACATATCCCACCCTCATCCGCTACACACCATATCTGTCCAACCCTACACATTAAATAGGGTAATAAATACCCATCCAACACTACACACTGTAATAGTGAACACATGTTACTTTCAGAATAGTGTAATCAAGTTGCCAAAAATAGTGCGATAATCTGCCAGAATCAATTAAATGTGGTCAAGCTACCAAATATGTAGATAACCTGCCAGAATCAGATATGGATGGTCGAGCCACTATAATCGCAATAAAGCTGCCAGAACAGATATTTGGTTAAACCACCAAATAAGGCAAATTATTAAAATGATATCACTTCCTTCGTCACAGTAACATATCCCACCCCAATGCACATGCTAACAAAATACATACTTAGACACATACAGGTGAATTACACTTTAACATATCATAACATGCTAACAACATTTCTTAGATTGTAGATCAAATGTAAAATTTGTCACGGACATCCTATCAGAAAATACAAATACAGATACAAATGTAAGTACAAATATAGATAATATCATATAGCCTATACATAGTTTAGTAATTAGTGCCACAAAAATACATACGCTTAAATTTTATGGATTTCGTGTTCCTACATACTTACAGAGTAATTACAAATTCAATTTCAAAATCTCATATCCGGCCCAAACTGGGCCCAACAATCTACCCAAAATGGGACCACATGCCCGTGTGACCCATACACCAAACTTGTCTAGGCTGTGTGGCCTACACGGTCTGCCATATGACCTACCACATTATTGTGCAACCCACACGGTCGTATGACCCACACAGTCTACCACATGGCTGTGTGACCCACACGGCTTACCACACAGTTGTGTGACCCACACGGGATATCATACGACCACGTGACACGTATGGTCTGACATACGACCATGTAACGTCGATAATGCATTTTTTAGTTTTGAGTCATTTGTTGTTTTACGGGATTCTCGTTACACACATGGTCAATTTTTTATGTAAATCTAACAACGAGAATTCTAGTACCTAAACCAACACTTCAAAACGTAAGATTTGACAAAGATATTTTAAAATTTCGAGTCCTTAACTCGGTTACAAACACAGACTAAACATTCCTAAATCGAGATTCAGCCTAACAACACAACAATTACTTACCTTTAAACAAAATAGTAGCCAAAATAAATTCCTCAGTTTGCCGGAGGGTTAATCGCAACCAAAATCTTCGCCTAAAGAGAATTTCAAATGGTTAAAAGCTTTAGTCACACAACGGACAAAAACATAACTCAAAACATGACAATCCCAAACCAAATTCAAAACTAAAAACCACTACCTTACCATGCACGACCCATAGCGCTACAAAAGGAAACGTTGATATAGAAAATCTCAAAAGCAAAAAAGATAGTAACAAAAGAAGAAAAATGGTAGAGAAAAATCTTGTGACAAACGATTGAAAAGAAAAAAGGAAAATCAAATAGAAACTTACAAAAAAAAAAGTGAAAGTGAATGGGAAAGAGAGAAAAAGAATAGACGGTAGCTAGTATGAGGGATTTTATGAGAATTTTTAGGAAAACTTTAAAAATTAAAAATTAAAAAAAATCCCATTACCCCCACCAAATCTGATTAATTATCTTATCAGATTTTACCTTAGAGTTCAAAACAGAAAATAATTCCCATTATGTACTCATGGGGATTTGAACACAGGACTAAAAGATAAGCTGAGGGGATTTGAACACAGGACTAAAAGATAAGCTGAAGCCTTACCACTAAACCAACAAACTCATTTTTAATATCAATTGAGCGAAAATGTTACTCATATAAGATGATCAAAGATAGGGGTTAGAACAAAAAAAAAATTTAAGGAAAAGATTTAAACCCAAAACCTCAAATATACAAGCGCAACACATAACCACTGAACCAGAACAAATTACTTGACATAATTTTCACTAACTCAAAATTAGGACGTGACCACTCTTAGTTTCACTAACCCAATTTTTTCTAACTCGGTTTTAGGGATGTGACAACTTTCCTCTCATTACAAGGATTTTTTCCTCGAAATTCCTACTGTTACACCATTCACTTAACCACAAAATCTGAATTTTCTCATTCCAAACTAATCACTACTATCGCTGCATAACTCTAATTTCAGTCTAAATCCTGACAATATTTCACTCCCAAACCAGATAATTTTTCTAATAAACTTCTCATTCACTACCTCAGATTGTCTCAAGAAACTTTCTACAAAAATATCGCTAATGATTCTACAATCTCAAATTCTCAGTAACTTCAATAGCAATCAAACACTTAAGTACAACCAAACACTTAATCAATGTGAGGTATAATTGAAATGGATCATAATTGTACCTGTATTACTGTCAAATGCATCTCGATCCTCTTGACGCCTAGTTGCACAAACCAATCTCCGATTCCCTCTTTGAGCTGAAGCTTGCATTTGATTAAGAGAATGTCGTGAACAATTCTTAACATGATGTTCAACGAATCTAAATATAAAACACACCCCCGTTTTCCTCTAACATTCATCCAGATGGTGCATATCGCAGTAAGCACAAATCGAAACCTGATCCACGTTGACAACTCCCTCAACCCGCTGAGGCCTGTCCATTCTGGCTCGTTTCCTAAGTCGCGGATTCAAGTCAACAAAACCAAAACTCCTCTTATTCCACACTTTATTATTTTCTTTTCCTTACTCTCTAAATGATTAATTTATTCTGCTTCCTTGATCTTATTTGACTGAAGTCGCTCAGTCATTGACCCTTGACCTACAATTGCATATTGGACCCCAGCGGCCCTTTGTAGATCTCTAAACATATCCTGGGACACAACACTGTCTCCAGCTTCATGATTACCACCTTAAAAAATGGGCGTTTCCACAATCTTGCTTGTTTCCAAATTGTGCATGCTACCCTGAGAAGAGGACTCGGCGTGAGCCAATTGACAATATTTGTCACATCCTTGCACACCACGATTACATATACCACAAAAACTCATCTTATTTTTCAATAGTTCAAAAGTCCCAAAGTTTAGCTTAGGTTTATGTTTAAGTCTAAAATTTAGTCAATATACTTATATTAAGGTAGAGATGTCTTATTTTACAGTATCTAAATTTAATAGTTTTACTAAAGTACTAAAGTAAAAGCAACTAAAGTATAGTTAACTGAAGTATACATTTTTACTTGGATCGACGTCGGAGACTCTGATTCATATTTTCATAATCATAGTATTTTTTTGTGAAATTTTACCCACATCAGATTTCAAAAAAAAAAATCTTAAGAGTTGGAAATTTTCAAAGCAAGTTATGCATGCAAATTTAAACCTAAAAACCACAACCCGAGTTTTATAACCTGACTCTAATATCATTAAATGTAACACCCCAAATCCGGCTTAGAAGTTACGACCGAGTCTGGAGAGATGACATTAGCTCGTTGAAGAACTTTTGATTTTATCTAACTTAGTGTGTGTTTTGAAAGTATAAATTTTGGCAAAACTCTTACATATTTTTAGAAAGATCTTATGTTCAAAAACACATATTTTACAGTAAAATCACTTAATCGCTTATTTAGTTTCGCAGTGGAAATTTTAGAGTCTTAATTCTAAAAATCGGATTCTAATTTGGTAAATCGTATGATATCAGGGTTTTACGTTGAAAACACCAAAATCCAGCAAAATAAGTAGAAACCTTAAAGCATAGTCCAAAAGCAAATTTACAAACCAAAAGGCCATAAATGAATTAAACATAAACCATTGTATATCATTATGAACTAGAAAATCAATTCGAGCTTCCGCACATCGTTCGACCCTAAGTTTGTTAATTATCTGATAAGATTAAATGTAAAGGGTAAGCTAATAAGATTAATATGTAACTCAGCCCAAACAACATATAATATACAGATTCATATACAAATACAGTTTCAGATATGAATGAAGATTCAAATGCAGACAGAGATGTAGAAACAAATCTCACCCTCATCTATTACACACCATCTCCGTCCAACCATACACAGCAAATAGGGTAATAAATACCCATCCAACCCTACACACCGTAATAGTGAGCGTATGTCACTTTCAAAAAAGTACAATCAGGCTGCCAAAAATAGTGCAGTAATTCGCCAGAATCAAATAAGTATGGTCAAGCCACAAAATATGCAGATAAACTGCCAAAATCATATATGGATGGTCAAGCCAAGATAATCGCAATAAAGTTTCCAGAATAGATATAACCACCAAATAAGATAGATTAGTAAACTGCCATCACTTCCTCTGTCACAATAACATATCCCACCCCAATGTACATGCTAACAACATACATACTTAGACGCATACAGATGAATCACACTTTAACATATCATAACATGCTAACAACATACATACTTAGACGCATACAGATGAATCACACTTTAACATATCATAACATGCCAACAATATTTCTCAAATTGCAGATCAGATGTAAAATTTATCACAGACATGCTGTCAGAAAATACACATACAGATACAAATGTAGGTACAAATACATGTAATATCACATAGCCTATACAGAGTTTAGTAATTAGTGCTACTAACATACAGACGCTTAAATTTTATGGATTTCTTGGTCCTACATACTTATAAAGTAATTACAAATTTGATTTTAAAATCTCATATCCAACCCAAACTGGGCTCAACAATTCACCAAAAATGGGCCCACATGCCCATATGGCCCACACGGTTTGCCACACGACCTACCACATTGTTGTGTAACCCACAAGGGCTACTACACGGCTTACCACAGGGTTGTATGACCCATACGGTCTACCACATGGCCGTGTGACCCACATGGCCTACCACACGGCCAGTGTGAAGTTGACAGTGCATTTTTTTATTTTGTAGCGTTCGTTGTTTTACGGGATTCTCGTTACACACCTGGTCAGTTTTCGATGTAAATCCAACGACGAGAATTCTAGTACATAAACTAACACTTCAGAACGTAAGATTTGACAATGATATTCTAAAATTTCAAGTCCCTAACTCAGTCACAAACACAAACTAAACATTCTTAAACCGAGATTCAGCCTAACAACACAACGGTCACTTACCTTTGAACAAAACAACAACCAAAACGAATTCCTCAGTTTGTCAGAGGGTTAATCGCAACCAAATCTTCACCTAAAGAGAATTTCACATGGTAAAAAGCTTTAGTCATGCAATGGACAAAAATATAACTCAAAACGTGACAATCCCAAACCAATTTCAAAACTAAAAACCACAGCCTTACCATGCACGACCCACAGCATTGCAAAAGGAAACGTTGATACAAAAAATCTCAAAAGTAAAAAAGATCGTAACAAAAGAAGAAAAACGACAGGGAAAAATTTTGTGACAAATGATTGAAAAAAAAAAGGAAAATCAAATAGAAACTTATAGAAAAAAAATGTGAAAGTGAAAGGGGAAGAGAGAGAAAGAATGGATGGTAGGTAGTGTGAGAGATTTTAGGAGAATTTTTGGTAAAATTTTAAAAATAAAGAATTTAAAAGAAATCTCATTACCCCGATCAAATTTGGTTAATTATCCTATCAGATTTTACTTTAAAGTTCAAAACAGAAAATAATTTCCATTATGCACACATGGGGATTTGAATACAAGATTAAAAAGTAAGTTGAAGTCTTACCACTGAACTAATAAATTCATTCTTAATATCAATTGAGCGAAGATATTATTTATATAAGATGATTAAGGATAGGGGTTAGGACAAAAATAATAAAAATTTAATAAAAAATTCAAACTCAAAACCTCACACATATAAGCACAACACCTAACCACTAAACCATAACAAATTACTTACATAATTTTCACAATCTTAACTCAAAATCAGGACGTGACCACCATTGGTTTCACTAACCCAAATTCTTTTAACTCGATTTTAGGGATGTGACACACAAGCATCTCTAATTCAATGTTATTTGAATTAGATCAAATCAGCTGACCGAATTAGTTGAATCAAAAATCAATCAATATATTATTTTAGATATAGAGTTTGAATCGATTTCTAAGAGATTGGTTTGTAGTCATTAAAAAATTGAAAATCGAGATAAAAGTTCAACTATTTTTATAATTATATTTTTTAATTAATTAATTGAAACAACAATAATCAAGCTAATCCAGTCGAGAAGATTAGGAGTATCACCTTAATGTTTCTAAAACAGATTTTTGTCGTCATTGAGCTACAACCGAGCTTACCCTACGCCTTCCCAAGTTCCTCCAGGCCTATATTAATTAAACTGTCTGAATTGTCGGTGCTGACAAGTAAAAATAAAAAAGTCAAATTGACCAGTTTGATGTGGCAGATTCTGATTCTGAATGCAAATTAATTAAGCTGAGGCTGATTCCACCGAATATTCTCTCCTAGGTCCTAATAGTAGGAGGAGCACGTGATGGGAGGGCATAGCAATAAAGATTTCCCACGTGGCCATATCTTAATTGGATAAGAAATTAAAGAGGCACACAGCGTTAGGTATGGATCCTATAACTCACCTAATTTACCGTTAATTTATCGCGATAATTTTCCAAGTTATCCGGAAACGATATTACGACCACGAGTTTTCATATTTAGAAGTATTTAACATCGGCTTTTATGAAAAACTTTCCAGAGAGAGCCGTTTCAAGGCGTCTAAATTGTCTTCATCTTTGAATTTTTTTCAAGTTAAAAAAAAAATTGCTATAAATTCGTGTATTATTCATAAATTTAAATTTAAATTTTAGTTTTTATATTTTTATTTTTAAGAATATAATAGCTTTATTTTTAGATTTTAAAATATTTATTTAATTGTTAATACTGTTAAAATTATTTTATTAAATTTAAATTTATTAACATTACTTTTTAGTTACTTTTTTATTTAGTGAGTTTTTTTTTAATTTCAAAATGTTATACCAATCAATTTAATAAAAAAAAGTTAAAAAAGTTAATAATTTGACCTTAATTTTGAAATCCGAAAGTAGATGGACTAAGTTCCTAAAAAAAGTACAAAAATTAAATTTTAAATTTTTGAATAGTACATATACCTATGACATATTTTAACATTTTTAAAATAACAAAAAGCTTATTTAAATTGAATGTTTTTATTGCATGGTTGTTTGAACTAGATTGACGAATTGGTCTAAGCATCGGCTGAGATATTAATTTGGAAAAAATATTAGGTCATTTGACTTGACAATTCGTACGAACTGATTGAATCGAATAAAACCAGTTTAATCGAAATTTTTTAAATATTTTTATTTTTATAAAATTTTAATAATTTTTTAAATTAAATCATATTTATCAATCTGACC
The DNA here is from genome assembly GCA_025698465.1 of Gossypium longicalyx. Classification (NCBI taxonomy): domain Eukaryota; kingdom Viridiplantae; phylum Streptophyta; class Magnoliopsida; order Malvales; family Malvaceae; genus Gossypium; species Gossypium longicalyx. Next base: position 8,380,162 of record CM047004.1, read on the forward strand.
AATTAAATCGATAAATCAATAACTTAATTAATTTGAATAATGGTTGAGTTATAAAAACTTTAGTTTATTGTTTAACCAAAGTTAATTTAGAATTATTTTTTTCCAAAGTCTCTTGACAATACTTTATTTTCCATTATGAAATGTAAAACTATGCTAATATTTCAATAAATAAAAATAAAAATGAATCAGCTAAATATTACTTAATAACTATTTTAAGCAAGTAATTGCAATTTAATATAATATTTTCAATATATTTAATAATACATTAATTATTTAATTTTTATAATAACTCATTAACTAATGTAATTATGCATTAATACTTTTTCCATTTATAAATTGGGATAAATATCAAAATTATAGATGAACTTTGATTTAATTTGTAATGTATACATAAACTTTAATTTGGTGCAATTATACATGTAAAACTCTAATTATGATTCAAACGTATATTTGAAACTTTAATTTTAATTTAATCATACACATTTTAAAAAATAAATACATCAATTTAATTTTATTTTGGATAAATATAATTATTTATGTATTCAATATATAAACATAAAATGATGTTATATCAATAATTGTGTTAATAATTTACAAGAATTTAATTAAATCAAAATTTCATATATACAATTGTATATTAAATCATAGTTCATGTATAGTTTTGGGATTTATCCCTTTACAAATGATCAAACGTGATTGGAAATTTTAGTCAATATTATAGTTTTTTTAGGGCACATTGAAAATAACATTAGTACATTTCCTATCACCCTTCGTGTTGGTTAATTATTTTTTGGATTAAATTATAGAGTAAACATTTTAATATTAAAATATACTTCAAGTCTTTGTGCTTTTCCTATGTTTGAAATTTAGTTTTCATACTTTTATTAATCTCTTTATTTTTCAGATTTAAAATGTTAAACCCAAATGTTAACACTATTAAGTTCTTTTGTTAAATTTGTTGGTGTAATATTTCGAAATTTAAAAAAAAAAATACTCACTTAGTAGTCATGTAACAAAAATGACATTGCAACAGACTTGAATTTAACAAATAAATTTAATAGTTACAACTCTTAAAAGTTACATAAGCATTTTAATCAAAATAAAATATTTAGGCTAATCAATGATATTATAAAAGTTTGAAGTACCAAATTTTGTCAAAATATTAAAGTATAAAGGTTAAATATTAAAAAATACTAAATTTTTTATCTAGTGTGATGCAAGAATTTAATTGTAGTCATAAATTAAAATATATTATATTTATTCTTAAAAATTTTGTTACAAAATTTTCACTTCTCAAGAATACTATGATCTTATCATAGTATAGGAAGTTGTTTAATTTTAAGGGTAAGTGTAACAGCCTAAAATTTTAGTGGTGTCGAAACAGTAATTCGATATCACTAAATTCGACGATTGGGATTAGGAAATTAAAATAAAATAATATTTAGAAGTGAGAGAGATGTTAGAAATATTTTAAATAGGTGAAATTAAAATTTAAAGAGAAATTATTAAATAAATTAAGTTGAAAACGAGGTATCAAGACCTCAATCTCGTAAAACCGAGCCAAAAATATTTTTATAAATATTATGGAGTGTTAGTAATATGATGTTAAAATTTTGTTAGAAAATTTTATCGTTTGGGTGGTTAATTAAATAAAAAGGACTAAATTGTAAAGGTGTAAAACTTGTGAAAGTGATTAAATAGCTTAAGTGTCTAATGAGAAAGGACCTAAAGAGAAAACTTTCCCAAGGGAGATATTTTGGATGGCAATAACTGAGAAAAAGTCAGGAAATTAATGAAATAAAGGCAAAATTGGAATATTGCCAAGGTTAACTAAATAAAGTTAGGACTAAATTGGAATTATCTAGGTCTTTCTTCATTTTTTCTTCTTTCTCATCTGCTAAAAATGCCATAGGAGGCCTGGAACAAGCTGGTTTTTCATATTTTTGCATCATGTGAGTTTAATTCTTACTTTTTCTTTGTAATTTTTGTGTTTTTAAGACTTTTACAACTAGGTCCTATTATTAAATTCATTTGTTTTGGGCTCTAAAAATGCTCCTGTCTTCTTCGATTTCTACTGCGGACAATAATGGGAAGGTGTTTCTCTTTCTGAGGATTCTAACACAAAGAAGGTCCGTTTCAAGGATTCGGACTTTAATCTTAAAAGTGAGATGGCTGTGGAGAATTCCATCCCTACGGAAGTCTGCCCCAAGGATTCGGTTGAGACTCCTGAAGTCACTATGGTTGGGGAATCACCACCAACGTCTTCTCTTTCTTGGAAAGATATGCTGGTTGGGAAGGAGAATCCTATGCGGAATATCTCTGACGATGGTCACTTCTTGGTTGATAATTTCTCCCTCACTAATCAGGATGTTAAGAAATCAGTTGTTGATGGTGTTCCTTCAATTGACTTCTCGGAGAGAGTTTATAAGCTATTGGAAAAGGAGATGTCGACTGCTGTTATTCTTAAGATGCTTGGCCAGAACCTTGGAATCACAACTTTGCACAATAGATTATATGGGATTTGAAAACCATCCAAGCCTTTTCAACTTATGGATATAGAGAATGGTTCTTTCTTGCTAAATTCCAAAGCATTGTTGATTATAATAAGGTTCTTTCCTAGGGTCCGTGGGTTATTTTTGGGCATTACCTAACTGTTCAACCATGGATGATTGACTTCAACCCGAACTTACCTTATTCTAATGTGGTGCTTTCTTGGATTCGATTTCCTGGTTTGCCTAGCCACTTATATCAAAAACAGATTCTTTTAGAAATTGGGGGAATGGTGGGCAAAGTGACTAAATTGGACCTTAACACTGATAGTAAAGCTCGGGGTCGCTATGCTCACATGGCAGTCTATGTTAACTTAGGGAGACTCTTAATCTCTAAAATTCTCATCAATGGCAATACCCAAAGAATTGAATATGAAAATCTCCCTATGGTTTGCTTCAATTGTGGTCGAAATGGACATATCAAGGAAAACTGTCCGACAAATACAAATTCGCCAGAATTAAAAGGAGACGGTGAGTTGATGGAACAAACCTCTTCTCCTTCCATGGCGGCTGAAGTTGAGGAGTATGACCCTTGGATGCTGGTGGAACGGAGAAGCAGACGCAGTACCTTGGATGGGTCCAAAAAAGGAAACTTTTCGAAAGGCGAGAATATCTCGGGATCAAGATTCAATTCGTTAGCAGATATGGAGGCAAATTCTTCGGGGGGAAGATTTTCTTAAGGAGAATCAGAGGGATTTGAAGAAAAAAGGGAAAGTCTCTTCTTTGGATTCTCAAGAGCACTCTGTAACGGGCAATAAAGCAGATTTTAATGGTTCAAAAAAGGGGACTGTGGGCCTGACTTCTGGGAAGATGTCCAATGTGCAGTTTTGTGGTCCAAAGAATAATAAGATGGTGAAGGATGTTAATCAAGCTGGGTCGAAATCGGGCTGGGCCTCTCACTCTTCCTTTACAGTAAACCAACAGGTCTCTTTAGACAAGCAACAGGCTTCTAGTAGTGCCAACAATTGGCAGCAGCTTAATAATCAAATTTTGAAGGAGATCCGATCAAAGCCTATGATCTTACACAAGGTCATGAATGGTTCAGACCTGAGTGGTGAAGATAAAATTCAGCCTTTTAATTCAGGTGATGCTAACGCCTTTTGTAATTAGTTTCGAATTTACAAATTGTTTGTGATACAGATCATGCGAAGGTAGTTGCTCCTATTTCAAATCATAAGCAAGACCAGCATGTAGTACATTTCAACCCGACTTTTGAAGAAAGCTCACTGGTTAATATAGCGGTTAAGGAAGGAGACTTGGAGGCTAAAAATCATTCTGCAGTGGTGTTCAAGAACAATAACATGCGGGAGTCGACTAGCGAGATGCTAGGGGGCAGTGTCTGTTCATCTAAAATTTCTCCATCTAGAGCGGTCCCCAATGGTCATATAAATTCTAAAGTTTCTAGTTCCAAAGGTGGATGGAAACTCAACAAAACCTTAAAAGGTCCGAGTAATCGTTTCAAAAATTTTAAAAATACTCAGATTCATTTTGCTGAGTCTATGAAAAAGATAGCAGAACTTATTGCGTCAGAATTTGTTGGAAAGTCTGCTGATGAAGATTTGCGGAAGACTGGAAAGCGAGTGGAGCTAGACTCTACTGGTCAACGCTGAGATAAGTTTTTTTTCAATTTTATTATGATGAATATGTCTATTTTTTCTTGGAATGTGCAGGGATGTACGTCTGCTAATTTTTTGCGAGCTTTTCGTGAATATAATAATCAATACAAACCTGATGTAGTCAGCCTTCTGGAGCCTAGAGTTAGTGGGTTTAAAGCTGACTTTATTATTGCCAAGATGGGCTGGGAAAAGTCGTATCGAGTGGAAGCAATTGGGTTTTCTGGAGGAATCTGGATTGGATGAAAGAATTCAATTGACTTGGAGGTGGTCGGTAATCATCCTCAATTCATTCTAGTTCGTATCTCTTCCAATTTACATCCTCATCTGGTACTTGACGCCTTTGTGTATGGGAGTCCTGACAAACAGAAAAGGAGAATTTTGTGGGATGCTTTAAGTCATACTGTGCCTCGGGAATATGTTCCTTGGATGGCCATTGGGGACTTTAATGCCATTATTTCCTCAGTTGATAAAAAAGGCGGACATGCTAAAGGCGGAATGTGCCGATTATTTGGTAACTTTATAGATATCGCTCTTTTGCATGATCTGGGTTTTCAAGGACCCCCGTTTACATGGTATCGGGGGTTTCTTTTTGAAAGACTGGACAGGGCCGTGAGAAATGATGCTTGGGTGGAAACTTTCCCTAATTGTCTTATTACTCACCTCCCTAGGATTAAATCGGATCACCGGCCTTTGCTCATGAAATTTTGTTATACTAACACTCGTGTTCCTAATCGGCCTTTTCGGTTTCTTGCGGGTTGGCTTCATCACCAGAATTTTCCTGAATTTGTCAAGAATAATTGGAGGTTCAATGGTGATTTGGTAAGTACTATGGAAGAGCTTACGAGTAAGCTCCAAGAATAGAATAAAGGTGTTTATGGACATATCACCCATCGTAAAAGACAGCTTCTATATAAGCTTGCTAGGATACAGTATACCATGGATCTCTCAGGGTCCAACTCTCTTTTTCAGCAAGAATTACTCCTTCGCGATGAGCTTGAAGATATTCTACATCATGGAGAGATACTTTAGAAGCAAAATTCTAGATGTGAGTGGCTAAACTTGGGAGATCACAATACTAGCTACTTCCATAGACGTACGATTATGAGAAGGAAATTTAATAAGATTACCGCTTTACGTAATGCTGATGGGGATTGGATTTTTTATTCCGAGGTTCTTAAGATAGAAGCGATTAACTTTTTCCAGAATCTTTATGGAGAATGTCCAGGTCCGTCAAGGTCTTTACCTTCTTATGCTTTTCCAAGGCTCAGTTCTGAGGATGTTGCTTCTCTTGGGAAATGTGTTACAAATGAAAAGATTAAGTCTGCACTTTTTGATATGGCGCCATGGAAAGCCCCGGGTAGTGATGGGTTTCAAGCTGGTTTTTTTCAGAACCAATGGGATATTTTAGGGGAAGCTATTTGTGAGTGGGTTAAGAAGGTTTTTGAGGAGGGCACCATTGATCTAGAGTTTAACAAAACCCTCATTGTGTTAATTCCTAAAGTTAAAACTCCTGAGAACTTTGCGCAGTTTCGCCCTATCAGCCTCTGCTCTGAGCTCTATAAGCTGGTTATGAAGATCATTGCAAATAGATTTAAGAGTATATTTCTGAAGATCATTGGTCAGGAACAAGCAGGCTTCATTGCAGGATGGAGTATTATTGATAATGTTATCATTGCCCAAGAAGTGTTACATTCAATGAGAACCAAAAAGAAGTTCCAATGAATGGCTATCAAGATCGATTTGGAGAAGGCTTACGATAGAGTCAGATGAGATTTTGTGGAAACTTCTCTCAATGCAGCAGGTATTCCTTCTAACCTGGTTAAAGTTATTATGAATGCTATTTCATCTTCCTCTATGCAGGTGTTATGGAATGGTGCTCCTACTCAAAAGTTTAGGCCTGTTAGAGGTATTCGGCAAGGTTGTCCTTTATCTCCATATCTTTTTGTTCTCTGTATGGAATGGTTGGGTCACAGTTTTCAGGCGAGCATTTCTTCAGGGGATTGGAGTCCCATTCGTCTCTCTCGTACAAGACCGAACCTTTCTCATTTGTTTTTGGTAGACGATTTGGTGATCTTTAGTCATGTTGATTTGAATCATAGTAGACTCCTTAAGAGGTTCTTGGACAATTTTTGTGATCTCTCTGGCTATAAGGTAAATGCCAGAAAAACTAATATTTTCTTCTCCTCAAGCATCACTGAGTCCTTAAAGAGTGAGATCTTAGTTAGACTTGGTTTTCAAGAAGTTGATGACTTGGGCCATTATCTTGGGGTTCCATTTTTTCATAAAAAAGGGTCACTAATTGTATACTTAACTTTTTGGTGGAAAGAGTTCATAGTCGACTTTCTAATTGGGACACGAAATGACTCTCTTTTGCTGGAAGAGTCACTTTAGCTCACTCCGTCCTGTTGGGCATCCCAAGTTACATCATGCAGTCTACTTTAGTCCCCAAAGGGATTTGTGACTCTATTAAAAAATTAGTTAGACAATTCATCTAGGAAGCTGTGGAAGGGGGAAAGAAATTGGCCTTGGTAGGGTGGAATAACATCTGCCAACCTAAAATCCATGGAGGCCCTTGAATTCGACGATTGGAGGATAAAATAAAGCTTTCCTGTTGAAAATTGGTTACAGTCTTATTACTAAGATTGACGCCCTATGGGTTCAGGTCCTTAGAGCTAAGTATGGTTTACATGAGGTACTGCCAGTTTCTATCATGAGGAGTAGGTGTTCTTATATGTGGAAAGCAGTCGCTAAAGCCTAGTCTTTGCTATGAAAAAATATGATTTGGTCTATTGGTAATGGGATGTTTGTTCGTTGTTGGAAGGATAATTGGGTTCCAACTGTTGGTCCTATCAATTAGTATGTTCTGGATCAAGGTACTATTATTTCACAACGTAAAGTTAATGAGATGGTTTTAGATAATGGAGTATGGAACATTGATCTTTTTAGATCGTGGTTGCCAGAAGATATGGTCAATCGTATCATCAGTATTCCTCCTCCTTCCGAGTCAGCTGGGCTTGATATTCTCTCCTGGTCCAGAACAACGTCTGGTGTTTTCTCAGTAAAAAGTGCTTACTTTATGCTCAAGGAGGAGTCTTGGAACCCGAAAGACACGAATTGGAACTTTGTTTGGAAAATTCCAGGGCCAAAACGTGTTAGACAATTTATCTAGTTAGTTCTCAAGCAGCGACTTTTAACTAATTCAGAAAGGGTTAGAAGGGGTGTTGTGCAGGACGCTTCGTGTCAGCTCTGTGGTTATTCTATGGAGGATATCCTTTATACCCTTAGGGATTGCTCTTTTTCAAAGGAAGTTTGGATCCAAGTTATTCCTCTCAATCATTCTGATAGATTATTTGCTGGTAACACTTCAGAGTGGTTGTTCTCAAATTTGCTTTCCTCTCATTCACTTGGTACAAGGGATTCAGCTTGGACCTGCCTTTTTGGGACTCTCCTTTGACACATTTGGAAGAATCTAAATACATTCATTTTTCAAGGACATTCCATGAGTCCTAATGACATTATTAATATCTCTTATAGTTGGGCGAATCATTTTTCCTCTACTTATAAAGCAGCGCCAGAGCATCGTCCAAATTAGTCAACTACTTCTTAGAACTCAGGTATGTGTTTTTACCTTTATACCGATGGTGTTACTCACTCTGTATCTGGTTTCTCTACTGCAGGGGGAGTAATATACGATGGTAAAGGGCAAAGGATCTTAGGATATAACTGGTATTTGGGAAAATGTACAACAGTGGTTGCTGAGCTGTGGGGAATTTTGGATGGGCTTATGCTCATTTAGAAACAAGGATATACTGACGCCATTATACAGTCTGATTTCCTTGAAAATGTTCTTTCTCTTCATGACAGCAAGCTTGATGGCCCGAAAAGTTCCTTAATAAGGAGGATTCACCAAATCCTAGCCTATGAAAAGAAGTGGTCCTTAAATTATATTCCAAGAGAGTCTAATTAAGTAGCAGATACTTTGGCTAAAATGGCCTTAAAAAAGAAAGAGACTTTGCGGATCTTTGAAGAACCCCCTTTGGAAATCCAAGTGCTTTTAAATGATGAATGTTGATTTGCTAATGTGACTAGGAATTAATTTTGTTAGCTCTTTGTTTTATTTACCAAAAAAAAAATCATTTGTTTTGATTCTATGAGTGAAATTGAAAGTTTCCATGAATAGGTTCTGTAATTTTATGATGATTTAGCATGGATTTGAAGTTTTAATCTTATTATATGATGATTTTATTAAGCAATTTTAGTGGAAATTGATTTTTAAAACCTAATTGTGAAAAAGTTTGGAATTAAGATCTAATGTTGAAATTCTAATTTAAAAAGGTTATGAAGTAGTTTAAAGTAATAGAATAAAGTGTTAATTGAGAAAAATTAGTTCAATTGGAGGTTTAATTGAGCAGAGACTAAATTGTAAAAATTTGGGGTAAAAGTGCAAATTTGAAAATTAAAGTGCATAAGCTGTAAATTAGAGTAGAATTTGAATAAATGCTAATGAATAAATGGAAAAATTTTATATTATAGATCAAGAAATCGAGGATAAACAAGGAAAAGAGAAAATTCTTGAATAGTTTCAGAAATCTCTACAACCACTGCAAATTGTTTCGGGTAAGTTCGTACAGTTAAATTATTAAATTTCAATATTAATTTATGAATGGTGATTAATATTATGTATGTTAATTGTTGAAAATAAGTAAATTAGGTACAAAAGTTACGAAATTGAACTGAGTATTTCGGAGGAACGGAACGCAGGAAATGAGTACGATCGTTCAGTAAAAAAGATGAATTGATGGTAAATTACCCAAGTAAACCGAGATTCAGCATTTGCTGCGAATTCTCGTGTTTGCTTTCCGTTTAGCTCTTACGAGCTTCCGTTAACTCATATGAGTTTCAGTTAACCCTTTTGGGGTTTCAATTCAGCTCTTATGAGCTTCAGATAGCCTTCGGGATTCCGTTTAGCACTTGTGTGCTTCAGTTAGCCTTTGGGCTTCCGTTTAGCACTTGTGTGCTTCAGTTAGCCTTCGGGCTTCCGTTTAACACTTGTGTGCTTCAGTTAGCCTTTGGGCTTCCGTTTAGCACTTATATGCTTCAGCTAGACTTCGGGCTTCAGATCACGATGTACTTAAATCCGTAAGCCGTTCCTTGAATGGACAAGTTGGTAAGTCGTAAATGTAACGTGTAGAAAAAGAAATGTAAGTAATGTTATCATTATTATTAGTGAGCTCAATTAAGTAAATTTTTTAAATGAGATTATGACTTACAGGATGAAAGTAACTTACTTTAAATGTCCACATGATTTGAATTTTGGAAAACTAATATTTGGTAAGATTTATAGTTAAAGCCGACGAACTTACTAAGCTATAGTTAGCTTACTTGTAATGTTTATTGCTCTTTGTAGATTAACAGGAGGGTCAGAGGATCAAATCATCACGCTCAAGTCACACTATCTCGATTTTTCGGTAGATTTTTGTTATAAATACTTTAAATGGTTTATATGGCATGTATAGGAGCTTATATGACTATGTTTTGTATTAACTCATGAATATATTAGTTAAGTTAATATAAGTTGATATATGATGTGAATGGAAATTAACTAAGATGTTTAAATACTACTTGAAAGTATGAATGGATATTTGGATGAAGATTGTATTTGTTGAGTTGTTGTTTGTGTTGAATTGGTTGCAAATTTGAAATTGTAGGGAAGGTTAGATGTTTCTAAAGGGGTTATATTGAGTTTTTTTTTAAATAATAATAAAATAAATAAACAAAAAAATAAAAAAAGTAATTATATTACGAAAAATTTCTGAAGTACTTGAGTAAGTCATTATTCATTTATAATACGTGATTTAGGCCTCGAGGGTTCATAAAAGAGACTTAATGATTTAATTTTAATATGTTTGTTGTTTATTCATGAATTGTTTGTAAATTAACCAATATGTTCGATAATGTCTCGTAACCCTATTCCAGCAACAGTTTGGGGTTAGGGGGTGTTACAGTGAGTTATGAAATGGTAACATAAGTATGCCTTTAGATTTATTTTGATTACTCAACTATTTTTTTTATTTAGTCATTTAATTTTTCAAAATTAAATGTTTTACTCATTCTCTCATTAGTTGTCGTTGGATGAGTGACAGAAAGCATATGTGAACCATTTTTTATTGGCCTAATAATAAATTTAGTCACCTAATGTTTACATACTCTATCAATTTGATCTCAAACAAAAGAAATTCAACAAATTTAGCCATCAATTTTTAATAAATTTGTCATTTTAGATAAAAAAAATCAATAAATTTATCCCTTAATATTTACAAAATTTTTCAATTTAATTTTAATTCTAATAGTTTCAAGAAAAAGGGAAAAATATTAAAAAAATTATTTCTAGATAAAAATTATAAAAATGATTTAAAAATCCAAAAAGTATTACTAAAAACATATGTATTGAAAAAAGTAAAAATATATAAAATTATTCAAAGAGAAATTAGCGCGAAGTAGATTGATGGGTATCAGAGAGAGATAAAGTTGAATATCCTCATAGGTGGATTTAGGGGTGGCTTGCAGGGGCACTGGCCACCCTAAAATGTAAAATTGTTATTTATGCCCTTAATTTTTTAAAAATTTTAAATTAATAAAGGTAAAATTGTACTTCGGCCCCCCTTAAAATTATAAAAATTTGATTTAATCCTTTAAAAATTAAAAAGATGTAGACTATTAAAAATTAAAATTTAATTCGGTCCCCCTAAAATTTTGTTCTAGCTTCGCCCTTGAATATCCCCATGAGACATAGAATTCACAAACTTATCTCTTTTGGTTTGGTTCAATTCAACATGTATTTTCAATTCCTAGACTAGATTTTCAGAAATTTTGGTCGTTTGACTGACGTACTTGAACTACATTAGTTTGGAAGTTACTAATGACATGACAAAATTGAAAAAAAAAAAAAAACAATGCAAGCAAAAAAAGTTCAAGGTTTTTCATTTCATGAAATATTTCACATTGTGTTGTTTTCCATTCTCAAATATTAGGTCTTTGTATATTTTAGAAATAAGAAAAAAATCAAAATAATTATCTTGTAATAGTTTAAAATTTTGTTACTTTTTTAAAGGAATTTAATTAAATAATATGATATTAATCTAAAATATCACACTTAGTTGGATTTAAGCCAACTTGATTTTCTACCAAATACACAAATGTGACATTAGTTAAAAAAAAAAGCACAATACGAATGGTGCTAATTGCTCTTATTGTTCAGTAGGATTTAGAGGCACGTTAAGAAATATTTAAAGAATGATTTATTAAATATTTGTCTTCTTTTTTTAATTTTTAGAATTATAATTAAATTGACAAATTTTATAAATGTTAAGGGCTAAATATATTGAATTTTTCAAATTCGAACTAAATGAAAAATTTGTTGAATTTTTTAAATTTAGGATTAAATTGATAGAATATGTAAATTTAGTAATTAAATCGAAAAAATTAATGATTTGGTGACTAAAATAGAACCAAATACATAATTAGATAACTATTTTTATAGTTTACCTTAATTTTAAATGATTGATATTGTTGTAAATAGTCATATAGTGAGGCAATTTTGCCAAATCAACCAGGTTGATTAAGGGAATAAGAAGTTTGCACATCTTAAAGCCAGTGAATTACCTCGCTATACCTCTCATGATATTGCATGATCGTGGTGATAAAGTCACACATTTTATCAACACTTGTCTCTTATATGTTCAATATATGATCATTTGTTAAACCATATCAAAACTCACTTAGACGATTCCATATCAAATCTAAGATCTAATCAGACAATTTAATGATAAAATGACGAACCCCAAATCAAATCTAATTATATCTACACTATAGACATAGACTAGCAAATAGCATTTCTATGAGTAAATAACTCTCAAGTGCACATGAAGGGAGTTCCATGTCAAATTACTAGATATATAAACCTCTTTCACTACCTAGTCAAAGGCCAAGACACCTTTTCACTAGAACTCTATCAAACTTCCTCATGTGATCACTAACACACTAAGACCCTTGAGACTTTTTATAATCACAAACTCTTAGAAAACCTGTTAGAATCGTAAAGCAAAATATGATATAATATTAAAACTGCAAACAATGATCTATCATGTCAAATCATCAAGAAAAATCAATAACAAAACTAGATGCAGAAGCATACCTGAATTCATTGATTTCTTGAAATCTAAAAATTATTAGGTTTTGATTTTCCAAATTAGCACACAAGAAATTCAGAGAAGGTGACTCTTTCTTTTCTAAAGATGGGATATTAGAAAAGTTACCTTGTGTGTAAATTGGAGACCATAACCCTAATATATAACTTTTCCACATTAACCCTAACTTCTAATCAGGTCATCATTAATTAGAAATTAGTTACTAGAGTGTAACGCCCTTAATTTTATTAATTTGTTTCTGTAAGTTTTTGACACAAGTGTGTATCTGCTTCAGTGGTTAAGTGTTCTGGGCGTGTGTGTGAGGTCCCAAGTTTAAGCCCTAGCTTTGGCCAATTTTGGCTTTTTCCTGAATTAAGCCTTGAATTCTAGTCAGCATGCTTATATTAAAATATTTGTAATTTCATATCAGAATGGGTCTGCTGGTTTGGTGGTTAAGTGGAGTGTTAATATGTTGAGGGTCTTGTGCTTGAATCCCTGTGCGAGTGAAGGGGGTTTATTTTTGCTTATTTGACCGAGAGAGTTTTGGTCAAACTGAAAGTCTGAGAAGTGGATTAGTGGGAGAAAAAAGATGGGATTTGGGAGTTATTTCAAATTAATTTTGATTGCTTTTCCCAAATATTCTCTTTTTTCCAAAAATAATTGATGTCAGTTTCTCTACTCCCTTTCTCCTAGACTTCGTGCTATTCCCACTTCTACCTTTTTGTTGTGGAGTTCTTGTGTTCTTAATTTTTCGTTATCCGTCGTTTCAGAAAGTGAATTTTTGCTACTTTGTAAGTTCTGATGTTAGAATTTTAACTAGGGTTATATTGAAGTTATTGGTAGCAACACATCGCGGGGATTAAGGCTCTTCGTACTGTTCGTAGCGAATCGATTCGAAGCCTTGCGGTAAGTGTTCATCGCGTTAGGGATGAGGATTTTGGTTTTGAGATTTTGATTAATCGCAAAGTAAAACTAATTGTGGTGTTGGATTGGTCAATATTTAGGTTTTGGAGCGCTCGGGGTTCGATTTAGCTTCAAACGAAACCATGTGTGTACCCGAAAACGCAGAAAATGAGATTCGGTGAAAAGCTAAAAAAGTATTTTGTCGATACCACACGGGCATGTGGTCGCCCGTGTGGTAGGCCGTGTAACAGTACACGGGCGTGTGATCGATGAGCCAGGCCATGCGCGCATGACACGACTGTGTAGTGGACAGGTAGGCTATGTGCGACACACGGGCCAGACTGAATTGGTCCGTATGAGCCACACGGGCGTGTGGGCCCACACGAGTAGTACATACAAGCATGTGGGTTTTTGGGCCAGGTCGTGTGATCCACACGGCCAAGGCCGATTTGGGCCGTATGGAACCACATAGACAGGCCACATAGACGTGTAGGCCTATTTTATTGAAATGACTGTTAGGGTTGCATGGGTCCCCCAAGTCGACTGTGAACCTTCTATAGGGTCGGTAAGCACTACTTAAAGCCTTAAATGTGTGAACTGATTGTATGATTTTCGTTTTGAACATGTTAATGTTATGCATGTATACTGATCTGAATATTTGTACTAAAAGCCATGTAATAGCTTGCCATTTATTGTATGTTTGCATTGCATCGGGGTGGGTTGATGATATTGGAGGAAGTATCTGAAAGGATTTTAAGCCTAGTATTTGGCATCTCAACTGCATATTTCTGATTATGTGCCGCATTTTGGCACAGCATGTTGTGTAGGGATGAGTGGGTTGATTTAATCCCCACATGGTGTGTAGGGTTGGACGGAGATGGTGTGTAGAGGCTGGTGGGTAGGATTCTGATTAATTGTATCTGCATTCTATATCTGATATGGGCCAAGGCCCTAATATAATTCTAAGATTGTTTCTGAATGGGCTAAGGCCCAAATTAATTCTGTAATAGGCTCATTCCCGTACTGTACATGACTATATTATGATATATGTCTGTATGTATGTTTTCTGTGGGGATTACACACTGATTTTGCGGAAACTCATCCTTTTCTGTTTAATCTATACAAGTAATACCCAGTCTTGACGGATCAATGCAGCAGAGGACTCGACGGTGACCATCACGGTTTTGAGCTGCTTTAATTTAGTTTTGAGTTTATTACTTCGCTTTTATTTTTGGGTATTAACTGTTATATTAGTTTTGGACGGTTTGGTTTTTAAATTTTGGATTTTTACGATTTTATTACTACTAGATACGATGAATTTTGGTTTTCTTAAAAACAAACGTTTTAAAAGCTTCCACTTAAAAGGTATGATTTTAGACATAAAACAGAACAAAAGTTTTACTTCGAATTAAGATAAAGACTAATTAACTGGAACTGTTTTAACTCGACAAACTCGTTTTCAAATCCCATTCCATTTGACATTGTTAGATTCGGCCATAACGTCTAGGTCGGGTTTGGGGTGTTACATAGAGTATCTAAACATATTTGACTCATACTTTATTTAATAATTAAAGGACAATTGTAACACCCCTAACATGTATTTGTCGCCAAAATAGGGTTACGGAGCATTAACAGAGTTTATAGATTAAATTAATAGATATTTTATATCATATTACATTCACGTCAGAAACCAATCAAAAACAAACATATTGTCTCCTATACGAGCCCTTGAGGCCCAAAATATGCATTAGAAACAAGTCGAGACTAAATCAGGTACTCAAAGAATTTTTTAGAAAACATCAAAAATTTTCAAAGGTGTAGAGGACACATGCACTTGTGGCTCACACGGTCAAGACACATCCATGTCTCAGGCCATGTATGGTCATGTCCCAACCCGTGCCCAACCTTGGGAGCTCTCTAAAATGGGTCACACGGCTAAGCCACACGCCTATGTGCTAGGCTATGTGAGTATACTGACTTAGGACACACGGCTAAACCACACGCCCGTGTGCTAGGCCGTGTGAAAAATTTGAGCAAATTGACTTATGAAAATTAAAAGATACAGGGGACACACGGCCATGTCACTTGGCTATGTGTTACACACGGCTGAGACATACGCCCGTGTCCCTACTCGTGTGGACGAAAATAAGCCATTTTTCAAGTCACATTTCTCACCCAAATTGTTACCAACTTAGCCTCAACAAATCACACATCAAAAAACCATATCAAAACATTCAACACAAACTAAAATCATGTCTTAAACATTCATCATCACCACAACCAACCAACATGCTCTTAGACACCTCAAATAACAACTTAAAAACATGTCAACCAAATATCCAAACTTATCTATTTAATCCATCTAACAATTCTACTAAGGTTCAGCATAAAATAATTACATACAAACATATATCATTCACACCATCATCATTGATATGCCTTATTCTCAAGCTAATATATATAAGTTGGTTATATAAACAAAATATAATTCATAACATTTACATAAGCCAAACTTTACTCCAATCCACACAAAAGCCTATACATGCTATATAAACCGTATTGAACGTTTTAAAAACTATCGAAATAAGCTGGATAGTGTGACTTGAGTGTTGATCCGATAGTCCAATCTTTCGAAAATCTACAAGGACATTAAACAATGCAAACAAGCTTAATGAAGCTTAGTAAGTTCGACGGAATAAATAAAAATCTTATTGAACTAACTATAATAAATCAATATTAAAAATCATTCGCGATAACTCCCTGTCAATCACAACTTCAATCAACGGATACATACATTTTCAATTTGTTACCAAAAATAACTAACATGTCTTTCAATTACAATACGTAAATCACCTTACCAAATCTTTCCCATTCAAAGAACGACTTACAGATAAGAGTACATTGTTAACAGAAGCTCGTAAGCTGAACAGAAACTCGAAAAAGCTGAACAAAAACTCATAAGAGTTAAACAGAAGCTCGTAAGAGCTAAACAGAAACTCATAAGAGTTAAACAGAAGCTCGTAAGAGCTGAATAGAAGCTCGTGAGAGCTAAACAAAAACTAAAGCATGAGAGTTCGCCACAAATGCTGAACCCCAGTTTACTTGGGTAATTTGCCAATTTCTTCTTTTAATAGCGTCATACGCCAAATAACGAATGTACTCAAATTCTGCATTCCATTTAGTCCAAATATTCAATTCAATATTATAATTCCAACAATAATTCATTTTCAACAATAGAATAAATACATAATACCATTCATAAAATTTATATAAATATTAAATTTTAACCGTACAAACTTACCTGAATTGAATTATAATAATTGCAGAAGTTCAGGGGCTATTCCGCTATTTTTCTTTTCTCACGAGTATCTACGGGATCTTGATCTAAAATATAAAATTACTCATTCATTAGGATATATTTCAGTTCCAATTCATTTCACAATTAATACCCTTTAATTTTTTGAATTTACACAATCACCCCAAACTTTTATAGCTTTTACAATTTAATCCCTTAACTAGTTAATCTATCAAATTAACAAATTTTATTCAATTAATAATTTATCTAAATATTCTAAGCCATCACACAGCCCTTAAGAAACCATAAATTTACTACCAAATCCTAATATTTTAACCTTTTCACGATTTGATCCTAAAATCAATATTTAACAAAATCACTTTATAAAATCATCATACAACAAAATTAAAACTCTAAATCCATGTTATTAATAAAAAAAATCTAATATTCATCAATGGTAACTTCCAAAATTTTCAATAAAATAAAAAACTAAGGTAAAGTTTTGTTGGACCTAATTATAACAATCTCAAAAACATAAAAATTACAAGAAACAGGTAAGAATTGAACTCACATGAAGCAAAATTATTCAAAACCAGCTTAAAATCTCTCTCCCATGGCCGTTTGGCCGAAATTTTAGAGAATAAGGGTCTAGAAAATCATTCAATTGCCTATTTGTTTTATTTTAATTTCTAATAAATTACAATTTTGCCATTCATTCAATTTATTTTGTTATTTCCTCTGTTTATGCCGTCTCACCTTTTAACTTAGGGTTATTTATTTCTTAAGTCCTCTTAAGTCCTCCCTTGTTTACTAATTAAGCCATTTAATCACTTGTTTCTTATAATTAACAAGTTTGCACATTTTTCAATTTAGTCCTTTTTAATTAATTAACTATCGAAACGGGAAAATTTTTCAACGAAAATTTAATACTACCTTAATGACACTTCATAAATATTTATAAAAATATTTACGGCTTGGTTTATAGAAACGAGGTCTCGGTACCTTATTTTTTAAAACCACTTGACCTAGGGTTTTACCACTTGAACCTAATAATTCATTATGAAACATAAATTACCAATTCAAAAATTCTTTTAAAACCACATTTGACTCGTAAATATTAAAAAATAAAATTTATGAGCTTACTCGCCGGATTTCGTGGCCTCGAGCCACTATTTTCGACACCACTGAAAAATCGGGTTATTACAACTCTCCCCTCTTGGGAAATTTCGTCATCGAAATTTGTTACTTGAAAATAAATTCGAATATTGTAATCTCATTAATTCTTCAGTTTCCTAGGTAGCTTCTTCTGAACCATTTCGTTGCCACAAGACTTTTACTAATGGTACTCGTTTCTTCCGCAATTCTTTGACTTCTCAGGCTAAAATTCTCACTAGTTCTTCCAAATATGTCAAATTTGGTTGTAGTTCAATCTCACTATGAGTAATCACATTTGAAGGATCAGATCTATATCGTATCAGCATCGATACGTGGAACACGTCATGGATTTTCTCGAGTTCAGGGAGCAAAGCTAATCTATAAGCTACAGGGCCAATTCTTTTTAACAATTTCATACGGTCCGATAAATCTCAGACTCAGCTTTCCCTTCCTTCTGAACCATAACACTTTCTTCCACGGAGAGACTTTCAAAAATATCTGATCACCAACAGCAAATTCTACATCTTTTCTTTTCAGATTCGCATACGATTTCTAATGAACAGATGTAGCTTTCAAACTATCCCGAATAATCTGAACTTTATCCTTTGTTTCTCGGATCAAACCAACTCCTACCATTTTGGATTCACTCAGCTCAAACCAGTACAATGGTGTTTTACATTTTCTTCCATAAAAAGCTTTAAACGGTGCCATTTTTATACTGGATTGATAATTGTTATTATATGCAAATTCAACTAATGGTAGAATCCTTTCCCTGCTACCTTCAAACTCGAGTATACAACATCTCAACATATCTTCTAGAATCTGAATCACTCATTCTGATTGCCTGTCAGTCTGAGGATGAAATGTTGTGCTGAAATTAAGCTTAGTACCTAGAGCTTTATGAAATTTGTTCCAAAATCTCGATGTAAATCTCGGATCTCGATCTGAAATAATAGATGTTGAAACTCCATGTAATCTCACAATCTCAGTTATATATAGTTCCGCTAATCTCTCAAGTGTAATGTCTGTTCTGACTAGAATAAATGTGTTGATTTAGTCAATCTATCAACAATTATCCAGATCAAATCTTTCTTTTTCAGAGTTATAGGTAAACTAGATACAAAATCCATCGTGACTCGTTCCCACTTCCATTCAGGAATCATAACAAGTTGTAATAAACCATTGGTACCTGATGTTTTGCTTTCACCTGCTGACAAATCAAACACTTAGCTACAAATTCACAAATTTCTCATTTAATAGCCAGCCACAATATATCGGTTTCAAATCACAATACATCTTCGTACTACCTAGATGAATGGAGTACGTGCTACTAGGAAATTCAGAAAGAATATCATTTTTCAAATCCAAATTATTTGGAACACAACTTCTATCGCGATAACGTAACATACCACTATCATAAGCAATATACTCTGAACTTAAATTATTCTGAACCATTTGTCATTTCAACACTAGTTTTGGATTGTCAGCTTGTAATTCTCGAATTCGTTGCAGAAACAAGGGTTTCATTTTCAACTTTGCTAATACAGAACCATCTTAATTAAGAGCTAAATGAGCATTCAACGTTCAAAGTGCAAATAAGGGCGACTTTCGAATAAATGCATCCACAACTACATTAGCTTTTCCAAGATGATAATCAGTAACCAGATCGTAATCTTTAAGTAATTCTAACCACTGTATCTGTCTCAAATTTAATTCTTTCTGAGTCATCAAATACTTTAAAATTTTGTGGTCTGTAAACACGTAACATTTCTTACCGTGTAAATAATATTTCCGAATCTTCCAAGCAAATACAATCGCAGCCAACTCAAAATCATGTGTAAGATAATTCTTTTCATGCAGCTTTAATTGTCGAGAAGCATAAGCTACTACCTTTCCTGACCGCATCAATACACAACCCAAACCATTAAGAGATGCATAATTGTAAACAACATACGCTACTCCAGAATCAAGTTGAATCAAGACTAGAGCTTCTGTCAACATTTTCTTCAGTTGATCAAAACTCTGTTGGCACTCATCGAACCAAACAAACTCAACATTTTTCTGTAATAACTTGGTCATTGGTGAAGCAATAATCAAATTTTTTTAACAAAACGTCGATTGTAACCTGCTAAACCCAGAAAACTTCTCACTTCTAAGACATTTTTCAGAGTTTTCCAATTTATCACAGTGGAAACCTTATTCGGATCAACTCAAATCCCATCATCTGATACTATGTGACCCAAAAATTCAACCTCACGAAGCCAAAATTCACATTTACTTAAATTTACGTACAATTGATTTTCTCTCAAAGTCTGTAATACGATCCTCAAATGTTGTGCATGCTCGAATTCTGTCTTTGAATAGATTAATATACCATCAATAAACACAACAACGAATCTATCCAAGTAAGGTTAAAAAACCTGATTCATTAAATCCTTAAAAGCAGCAGAGCATTAGTCAAACCAAATGGTATTACCAGAAACTCGAAGTGACCATAACAAGTTCTGAAAGCAGTCTTTGGCACATCACAGTCTTTAACCTTCAATTAATAATACTCGGATCTGAGATCTATCTTCGAGAACACTGCGACACTTTTCAATTAATCAAACAAATCATCGATACGTGGCAAAATTATTTATTTTTAATTGTAACTTTGTTCAACTGTCTATAGTCTATACACAACCTCAAAGAACCGTCTTTCTTTTTCACAAACAAAACAGGTGCAGCCCAGGGAGACATGCTTGATCTAATAAACCCTCGATCTAATAACTCTTGCAACTGTGCTTTCAATTCCTTTAGTTCAGTTGGTGCTATATGGTATGATTTTATTGATATCGGAGCAGTTCTAGAAATCAAATCAATTACAAACTCAACTTCACGATCAGGAGGTAAACCCTGCAATTCTTCAGGAAATACATCAATAAATTCACTAATAATTGGTAACTGATCTAGCTTCAATTTTGAATCTCGGGTATCAAGGATATATGCTAGAAATGCTTCGTTACCTTTTCGTATCAATCTCTGAGTAGAAAAAGATGAAATAATTTTAACATTATCTTTCGGATCCTCAAACTCAACTAAAATTATCTCTCATGTCTGACATTTCAAATCAATCCGTTTCTATCTATAGTTTTCCATATTATCATGCAAAGATAACCAATCTAAACCCAGAATAACATCAAATTCCTGAAAGGGTAACAACATCAAATCAGTAGGGAATTCACAGCCCTTAACTTTCAGTGGACAATTACGACAGACTAAATTAACTATCACACGTTGACCTAGTGGATTAATAACTTGAATATCATAATCAGTAGATTCAACAAGCAACTTTTTTTCCGTTGCTAATGCAGTGCAAATATAAGAATGGGTTGACCCAAGGTTAATCAATACATACACAATAACATCTAAGAGATAGAATGTACCAGTGATCACATCTGGAGCAGTAGCTTCCTCTCTAGCTTGGATAGCATAGGTGCGAGCAGGTCCTTTAGCCTCTAACCGAACAACAGTGTCCTTCATTCTCGAACAAATAGTCCCGGTAGCACTATTTTGGCTCGAACGTCTACTTTTCTGAGAGGTAGACATTTGCTTTTCTTTCTAATATTCATCCTCTTTTGACAATTTAGGAAAATTATGAATAAAATGATCAGTTGATCCACATCTATAACAGGCTCCCGTTCTACCTCTACACTCACCAATGTGATATTTCTAGCAAAATCTACACTTAGGCTTTGGAGTATTTTGTACATTACCCACACTATCAACTGGTTTAGTAGGTGCCCTGAAATCATATTAAAACATCTTGTTTTTATTCGAACGTTCAGGCACTGAGGTAGCTCGACTAAAATTATCTTTAGACCTGTTCACTGGTGATGCCGGGAATGATTTAGAAAAACCTCATTTGTGAAATTCTTGATTCCACCTGTCTCGTTGCATCTTACGGTTGTACACTTCTTCCATTTTCTGTGCACGATTAGACAAAACAACAAGTTCTCATATTTTATTACCTCTGATCATCATTCAAACCATCTTCAAACCGGATACACTTTTCTTCTTCAGTAGGCACAATTTCTTGAATATATTTGCTGAGATATACAAATTCTCTTTCATACTCAGCTACCGATCTATTTCCCTGATGTAACTCAATAAATTCTCTCTTTTTCTTGTCTAAGTACTTCTTTTCGACATATTTCTTTTTAAACTCAGTCTGGAAGAATTCTCAAGAAATTTTCTCCTTTGGTACCACAGCTACTATTATCGACCACCAACTATATGTTTCTTCTTTTAATAAAGAAACAACACATCTAAGAAAATCATCAGGAGAACAAAACATTTCTTCGAAAACCCTTATTATATTTTGAAGCCAATACTCAGCTTTAACTGGATCATCCTTTGATTTACCCCGAAATTCTTCAGCACCACGCTTTTTAAGTTTCTCAATCGGAGTACGTTTATTAGATTCAATCACTGGAGGAGGTGGAGGTGCAACCGGAGGTACAACATGTGGTACAGTAGAGGGTGGAGGTTGCTGAGCCAAATTTCTTTCTTGCATAAACTCGCTGAACCACTAATTCATATATCGAAAGGCCAAATTTTTAAGTTAACGTTTCTAAGCCGAAGGGATCGGGACATTACTATTAGTCCTACGCTTAGAAGTCGATATTTTACTATTAACCTCATCAATGTCAGCACATTCAGATCTATCTGACATCTTTACAATCTATAAGAAAACAAATGTTAGATAGGATCATACATATCACACTATCACAGATTTATATTCAGTCTAAGAATCGACTAAACCGTAACTCTGATACCACTAAATATAACACCCCTAACCCGTATCCATCGCCGAAATAGGATTACGGAGCATTATTGGGTTTACAGATTAAATTAACAGATATTTCATATCATATTACATTCACGTCAGAAACCAATCAAAATTAAACCTATTATCCCCTGAGGCCTAAAATATGCATTAGAAGCAAGTCGAGACTAAATCGGGTACTCAAAAAACTTTTCAGAAAACATCAAAAATGTTCAAATGTGCATGGAACACATGCCCGTGTGGCCAGGCCATGTGGACATTCGAAATAGGGACAAACAATTGTATCCAACCTGTGTCTAAACTTGGGAGCTCTCTGACTTGGGTCACACGGGCAAGCCACAGGCTCGTGTGCTAGGCCGTGTGAGTATATTGACTTAGGTCACACGGTCAAACCACATGCCCGTGTGAAAAATTTAAGCATACTGACTTATGCAAATTAAAAGATACAGGGGACACACGACTGTATCACTTGGTCGTGTGTCACACACGACTAAAACATACACCCGTGTCTCTGCCCATATGGACGAAAATAGGCCATTTTTCAAGCCACATTTCTCACCCAAATTGTTACCAACTTATCCTCAACAAACCATATCAAAGCATTCAACACAAACTAAAATCATGTCTTAAACATTCATCATCACCACAATCAACTAATATGCTCTTAGACACCTCAAATAACATCTTAAAAATATGTCAACCAAATATCCAAACTTACCTATTTAATCCATCTAACAATTCTACTAAGGTTCACCACAAAATAATTACATACAAACATATATCATTCACACCAACATCATTAATATGCCTCATTCTCAAACCAAAAAATATATATAAGTTGGCTATATAAACAAAATATAATTCATAACATTTACACAAGCCAAAATTTAATCCAATCCACACAAAAGCCTATACATGCCATATAAACTGTATTGAATGTTTCAAAAACTACCGGAATAAGCTGGATAGTGTGACTTGAGTGTTGATTTGACCGTCTAATCTTCCGAAAATCTACAGGGCATTAAACAACGCAAATAAGCTTAATGAAGCTTATTAAGTTCGACGGAATAAATAAAAATCTTACCAAACTAACTATAATAAATCAATAATAAAAATCACTCACGATAACTCCCTGTCAACCACAACTTCAATCAATGAATACATCCATTTTCAAGTCGTTACCAAAAATAACTAACATGTCTTTCAATTTCAATAAGTAAATCACCTTACCAAATCTTTCCCATTCGAAGAACGACTTACGGATAAGAGTATATCGTTAACAGAAGCTCGTAAGCTAAACATAAACTCGTAAGAGTTGAACAGAAACTCATAAGAGTTAAACAGAAGCTCGTGATAGCTTAACAAAAGCTAGTGAGAGCTGAACAGAAAGTAAAGCACGAGAGTTCGCAACAAATGCTGAACCCCGATTTACTTGGGTAATTTGTTGATTTCTTCCTTCAATAACATCATAAGCCAAATAACGAATGTATTCAAATCTCGCGTTCCATTCAATCCGAATATTCAATTCAATATTATAATTCCAACAATAATTCATTTTCAACAATAGAATAAATACATAATACTCATAAAATTTATATAAATATTAAATTTTAACCGTACAAACTTACCTGAATTGAATTATAATAATTGCAGAAGTTTAAGGACTATTCCGCTATTTTTCCTTTCTTACGAGTATCTACAGAATCTTGATCTAAAATATAAAATTACTCATTCATTAGCATATATTTCAGTTCCAATTCATTTTATAATTAATACCCTTCAATTTTTTGAATTTACACAATCACCCCAAACTTTTATAACTTTTACATTTTAATCCCTTAACTGGTTAATCTATCAAATTAACAAATTTTCTTCAATTAATAATTTATATAAATATTCTAGGTCATCATACAGCCCTTAATAAACAAGAAATTTACTACCAAACCCTAATATTTTAACCTTTTCACAATTTGATCCTAAAATTAATTTTTAACAAAATCGCTTTATAAAATCATCATACAACAAAATTAAAGTTCTAAATTCATGTTATTCATAAAAAAAATTTAATATTCATCAATAGTAACTTCCAAAATTTTCAATAAAATAAAAAACTAAGATAAAATTTAGTTGAACCTAATTATAATAATCTCAAAAATATAAAAATTACAAGAAATGGGTAAGAATTAAACTCACATGATAGAAAATTATTCAAAACGAGCTTAAAGTCTCTCTCGCATGGCAGTTTGGCCAAAATTTTGGAGAAGAAATATGTAGAAAATTTTCAATTGCCTATTTGTTTTATTTTAATTTCTATTAAATTACCATTTTACCACTCATTCAATTTATTTTGTTATTTCCTGTGCTTATGTCGCCTCACCTTTTAACTTAGGGTTATTTGTTTCTTAAGTCGTCCATTGTTTACTAATTAAGCCATTTAATCATTTGTTTTTTTATAATTAACAAGTTTTGTACTTTTTCAATTTAGTCATTTTTAATTAATTAACAATCAAAACGTTAAAATTTTTCAACGAAATTTTAATACTACCTTAATGACACTTCATAAATATTTATAAAAATATTTACGGCTCGATTTATAGAAACGAGGTCTCGATACCTTATTTTCTAAAATCACTTGACTTAGGATTTTACCACTTGAACGTAATAATTCATTATGAAACATAAATTACCAATTCAAAAATCTTTTTAAAACCACATTTGACTCGTAAATATTAAATAATAAAATTTACGAGCTTACTCACCAGATTTGGTGGCCTCGAGCTACTGTTTTCGACACCATTGAAAAATCAGGCTATTACAACAATAAACATTAACCAAATTATATCACTTTTAATATAGTAAATAATAACATGTAATTACCCTTATTATATGTGTGATGTTTATTTTTTTAATAAAAATTAATTACGTGTGAATGAAGGTAGTGCTGATGATAGATTTTGAAATGAATAAAAGAGAAAAAAAAATCTTTAATTTTCGAACAAAAAAGAAATACTATTGTCAACTTTTAGCAATTATTGATGTTCATGTAATGTCAATCCATTTATGCATCCAATCCAACACAAGTGATTATTATCATTTTGATTAAAAAGTGAAAGTGAAGATGTAAAAAGGAATTTGAGAGATGAATAATTTGGATTGAGAAGAAATTCAACGTGACATTAACATATCCATAAAAGAAGCTACTTTATAATGCTAATAATACTGGTCACGTTCTTCTTCTTTGAAATTTATCCTAATAATAATACTTTATATAGAAAAAGGAATACTCACATAAAATCACTCTTTTGAAAATTAATATATATATTAAAGATTTAATTTGAATATATAATTATTATTTATCAATTTGATTAATATTCAAATTTGATAGTGAAAATTTTTCAGATTTCAAGAAATTCATATATATTTTTTAACAAAGATTCTTATATATTATTGTTATCAATCAAATTGTGCTTTATAATATCAATTTTTTATTGTAATTATCCAGATTATATTGATTGTACTATAATTATACTTATATTTTTTTAGACGATATTATTAATGGAGTTTTTAGACTCCACAAGTAAAATTAAGAGTTGGTAAGTATTTTATTAGAGTATAATAAAATATTAAAAATACATATAATAATCTTTTGAAGTTATTTGTAGAATAAAAAAATTACACTGACAATATACAAGATATTGCTTCAATAATTATAAATTGTTTTTATTATAAAAATAATTAATTACGAAAATAGATTAGAGAAAAAATTATTTATGAAAATATGATGTTTTGAATAGTCCCCACCCCTATTTTCTCTTCAATTATTAGGCTATTATGATTTTTTTTTTAAATTTAGTGCTGTCACTATAACAAGTGACACCAATACGCATATTTTGAGAGATGTCCAAAAAAATATGATATAACGAGAAATATGTATATTTTTTAACGGTACCACCGGCGAAAATCGTTCAAAACAATTCATTTTCGTAAATATTTTTTTCTAACCTGTTTTTATAATTTATTATTTTTTATATTATTTTTATTAAAAAAAACCTTTTAAAATTGATCAGTCTATATTTTATTTTTTTTGAAAAATTATGAAAGTAGTATTACTCGACATGTTGAGGTGGATTCAATTGATTGATTTGACATATATCAATCTTCAAAATATCAAGTTTTATTTTATTTGAACAATGCTTATTATTTTTAAATTAAATATTAGTTACTTTGGTAAAAAAATTAAAATTAGAAAATTAAAATCTATTTTTTATAACATTACTAACTTATGCTTTGTTTAAAAAAAATAATTGAACAAATACAATTTTAAAAATTTGAATAAAAAATTATTAAATTCGAAATTAGAAGTTTATTATGTTAAACAAAGGGCATCCGTCTATTTATTCCTTCAATTGCAATGATCATATTTTACCTCACGACAAAACTTAAACCACTTTTTATAGTAAAAAGAGTCATTACTAATTTAAGAAATAAATGCTAATTTAAAAGATAACAGAAAAGAGGACAATTCTTTGACAATCAATTCAAAAAGCTAATTTAGAAAGTTGTTTGTCTCGCTAAATTAAAGCTTACTTGGAATGTAAAATTGGACAATTCTCTTACCCCTAAATCTCATCCCACAACAAATTCTAGGGAATCCACATATTATATACGTTAGATTAATAATTTTATTTCAAATTTCAAATTTTTTATTTGGATTTAATTTTTTTCAGTATGAAAATATTGATGTGAAATTAAACTATTAGAAAATTGATATAGATGATATAGCATTACTGTTTCATACAATTTTTTCTATCTTATCCTAAACAGATTTTGTGTGTGTGAGTACAAATTTTATATATAAAAAAACAATTATGAATATAATGTTTAAAATTAAAAAAAAAAACAAATTGGGGAATTTATTGTGTATAAAGTTTAAGAAATTATATATATTACAAGGTATTAAGTCTCACCTGACATAAATATTTAATTTAGTGACACATGACAAATATGTTATTTACTTTCACTTTTATTATTTTAAAAATATAATATAATATTTAAATTTTAATATATTATTTAAATAATATCAATAATTTATAATTTAAATATTTAAATTGCACTCTATTATGCACGGTTTTATAACATTGATAAGATTTTAACAATTACAAATAGCATCCTATTAAGGGTAAAGTATCAAAATAATCACTTTTGTTTCCTTTAAGTTATATTTTAGTCATTTATATTTGAAATGTTACATTTTAGTCACTTATGTTAACACGTTCTAACATTTTAGTCACTGAGCTATTAATTGTTGTTAACGGTGTAACGGTAAACAGATGTGATCCGTTCAATCATCATTTCAAACAAAAATTTTAGGTTAAATTATACAATTGGTACCCATATTTTTTTATTTTGAGCAATTTTTTTCCTTTTATGTTCTTTTAACTTTCCCTTTTTTCTTTTATTTTCCGTTCTCTTATTCTTCTCCCTCTTTTTTCCTCCATTCTCCATCTCTTTTAAAGCAAAAGAAAAAAAAATCACTCAAAATGAAAAAAAATATAGGGACCAATTGTACAATTTAACCTAAAATTTACATTTGAAATGATGATTTAGTGTGCCACGTCAACTTACTGTTACACCGTTAACGACAATTACGTGATTAAAACATAACATTTCAAACATAAATGACTAAAATGTAACCCGGGGAAAACAAAAGTGACTATTTTGATAGTTTACCTTCCTATTAATGGATCAAATTTTAATTTTATATAACTATTAAATATTTAAAAATTTTAAAGAATAATATTCCAATCATATATATTATTTATAAATTGAAAATAATTAAAATAATTAATTTTAGGTCAAGAAATAACATCGCTATTATTGATTAAAATTATGTAGGTGAAGAAATCAATAACAAAAAAAATTATTTAAGTATAAAATTAAAACAAAATTTTAAATAATACTAATTAAAATCAAATCTTAATCTAATTAATAAATTATGTAGGGGTTGATTTTTTAAATAAAAAAACCAAAATAAAAAATTTACAAAAATAGACCCTAACAATTTTTATTTATTCTAAAAATCACCTTTTAGTCAAAAATCAAATAAATTATTTAAGTAATTATAAATTTTATTTTTCTGAAAATAATTATTAAATAAAAATAAAGTTATTATTGTCATGTTCCGAAATATGATTTTATAAATAAAAATAATCATAGAAAATATATTTTTTTATTACACTATTAGTAGGAAATTTTATATATATTACAATTTTTTAAAAAAAATTAAACAACGCACATGATAAAGTTATTTATATGAAGATAGGTTGGCACCATTATCCAATTTTAATTTAAAAAAAATATATAGATGATAAACTCGGAGTTACTCTAGTCCCATATTTATATTAAATTATATTTAATATTTAATTATTTAATTTATATATATAAGCAACTTAATTTTTTTATATTTATATTATAGTATTATATATTATTAATTACATAACATATAAAAATAATATAATATATTATATTATAAACTTAGAAAATGAATTAGATTAAACCTTGAATATTTGAATTTAAGTTCGATCCATATTCAAATAAGTTTAATTTTTTTACTCGAACTTATTTTTAAACCCATTATTTTATTTAAAACCCTTCGAATTTTGAACAAAATTTCAAATTTAAATGAATATTACCAGCCTTAAACAAATATGAAATATCTAAGGAAGTGCAATTAAAAGCAAATCCATATCCATTTTTTAGGTTTGTTTATTTATCCTAAAATGGGAGACGGAATCTCTTTAGCAAAGTGGGAGATTTGGAAAAAGAAGAAACAAAAGTTAGGAATTGTGGAAAAAGAGGTACTAGCTTATTTTAGACAATAATAACTTTTTTAATGTAAAGAATTTTATTATAAGTTCTGATCATATCTGTTTTTTTCATTAAAAGTTTAGAGCTACTTATAGTCCGTTCTCAATTCATAAATAGGAGGATAATGCGTTTCAGTGTGCTCAAACCCACGTCCTCCTACATTGACAATAATATCTATGCCAATTAAGTTAAAACTCACTCGACAATAATCTATAATAATTTTTAGCATGATATGATTATATAATAAATTATATAACTATTTAAACACAAAATTATGATACCTAATTGTATAGATGGAGAAAAGGACAAAGAAAACAAAGAGCATTAAGCATCACCAAAGTAGTAGTAGTTGATATTTAAAATAAAGAAAATGCAAATTTTTTTAATATTAAAAAAATATAAAACGAATGGAAATAAATGATTTTCACCTACCATTCACCAAACTACCTACCCAAGCTAAAAAACCTCACTATCTTAAGAGTGATGCCACAACCACAAGCAAAGAATGATGTGCTATTGCTTTGTCCTTTGACATTTCGTAATTAAGGTTTAATATATAATTTACCACTCAAATTTTGTTTTAATATTTAATTTGGTACTTAAATTTAGTATCCAAATCAAATGACATCATGTGATCTAATGAATAATCAACACGTGTGTTCTAGTAAAAAGGCATAGACGTTTAATTTGGAACACAAAAAAACTCGAGAACTTAATTGAGACGAGAGAAAACTCAAACATGAAATTGAAAGAAAAATTATATACTAAATTAAACGTTGAAGCTAAATTTAAATATTATTTTAACACAAAAAATTCGAGTACCAAATAAAATATTAAAATTAAATTCAAATATTAGATAATATATTAACCCTAAAAAGGGAGAATTTTAAAAAAAAGTTTGTGTATACTTTTTTTTTTTCCATTTGATAAAGTGATTTTTCTTCATTCTTTTTTATTTGTGCTATTTGTCCCATTAATGAAGGTATAAATAAAATTTACTAAAATAGGACTAAATTAATAATAATTGTATAAATATAATATTACCATCAAATCAAGAAATTATTATTTCATTGTTTCTTCTTTTGGACTTATCATTAATACTATATTATTATGACGCGTAATTGTTGGGAAAAAAATCTATTAATATATGAATAAATTAAACAATATAATAAAAATTAATAAATAATTATGAAATCACATGGAAATTGAAGAAAAGTTTTCAAAATAACCAATTATGTAATTATAACTAAATATCATAATTAACGATGAGAATTGTTTTACGAAGATTTTCAACGTTCTAAACTACATAAATTTTATACTTAATATTTTAAACTATAATATCTTATTTTCGACCTCTAATTTTATAAAAAAAACCATTTTAGTTTGTTATTTAATTTTTACCTCTTTTAGCTATTGAGCTTGCATTCAGTAATGGATTCAAGGGCTGGTACGGGTTTCAACCCCTTAAAATGAATTTTTTTTTCAATTAGGCCTCTTTATAATTTATAAAACTTTAAATTAATAATGGTTAAATTGCACTTTGACCTTCTCAAAACGAAAAAAAAATTATTTAATCTTTTAAAAATAATAAAAATATATACTATTAAAATGGTGAAATTATATTTTTATTATCGTAAAAATATAAAATTTAATTCCGCCCCCTTAAAAAAAATTTCTGACTTCGCCCTTGTTTACATTTTTTTCAAATAATTAATTTTTTAAAAATATTTATAATTTTTAATTTTTAAACATAATTTTTTAAAATTTTAATTTCAAAAAAATTAATTAATTGTTAATGTAACATCCACATCCACATGGTAATCCACGTATATGCTATGTCAGCAAAGTTAACAAACAATAACTTTTTCATCCCTTTTGGGATAATTTGACAAACAACAAAATTTTACGGCTAAAAAAGATGAAAACTTAAATGGAGTGCTAAAATGATTTTCTTTTGTAAAGTTGAAGGGTCAAATAAATCATTATTCCTACTTTAAATTAAGTTTAATATCTAAATTTAACATAAATATTAATAAAAAAATAAATTAAGTCCAACATTTTTTTATTGTGCCTAAATAAATAACATTAATATTTTATTTTGTTACATTATAATTTATAATCATAAAATTTTGGAATTAATAAAACAATATAATATTAATTTCATGTAAGAGATATAATTCCATTTTTATTAAAATTTAAAGATATATTTGAGTATTAAATCTTCAAACCATTGTGATTCAGTCATAAATATAATTCAGTCTCCAAAGAGATATTTAGATAATTTCGTTTTTTGATAAAAAAAACCTTTGAATTTAAAAAAAAAAGTGAAAATAGACTTTATAAGAGAGAAATTAAATAAAATGAACTGTTTTTATATAGAAAGGGAATTACTGTAAATAAAACTTTATTCTAATTATGGACCTAAAAGAAAATAAATTTCAAAAGTTTCACAAGTTGGATTGACTTTTAAGACTAGAAATCAAATCATGAAAAGCCACGTTTAAAGCTTAGGTGAAGCTGACCTCACTTGACCGTAAAAGAGCAGGCTTAATGACAAATTTGACCATTAGTGTTTACATATTTTATCACAATGACTCTAATTGTATTTTTGAGCCTTTTTTTGCCTTCAATCTTCATAGCCTTTCTTTGCCTTCAATCTTCATTCTTTTTTTTAAATTGCTTTTTTTAACAGATTTAATGAAAGTACCGTTAAAAAATTTATCGATATGATGTGGAATTTCATATGTGAAATATTTTTAATGGGATATAATTTATTACTTAGATAACGTAATAAAATAATTACATGTGAAAAATAATAAAATAAATAATTCATGAAATTAAAAAAATAAATCTTAATTTAAAGAAAATAAACATAATTATCTAAAAAAAGTTTCAAAATTAAAACTTATCTGTAAACAGAAATATGCATTATTTTGAAATTTTATTTTACATGTGCTAAAAAATACAATTAGGATCATTTTGACAAAATATGTAAACTTTAATAACCAAACCTTTTTTTAATAAATATTACCTCTGAATTTGGGCGAGAAATTGAAAATCACATGGAAAGAAACCGAGAAACAGAGGAAGAGAAAATAATAATAATAAATTTCCTTTTTAAATTTTTTATTCTCAGTTATGTCTTGTGTTTTGTATCTCTCACTGCTATTGACGGAAACTTCAATCCATTTGCTTCAAAATTGAACAACAAAATAAATAAGGAAGCAAAAGAGAGACAAACAGGGGGGGAAAAGCCCAGTCTTTTGAAGCAAAAAACAGGGCAAAAGCACAGAGTGAAGAGAAAGGGAAAGGGAAAGGGAAAAATATGGGAATTTTAAGGGAAGATGTTGTAGTGATAAGTCCAGCAGAGAAAGCAGGGGATCCCACTGTGATATCGGTGAATTGCCCTGATAAGACTGGATTAGGCTGTGATTTGTGTAGGATTGTTTTGCACTTTGGGTTAAGCATTGCTAGAGGAGGTAAGCTTTTTCCACTCACCATTTCTATTAACATTTCTTTGGGTGTTTTTTTTTTTTTTGGAGTTGTGTTAACATTATAAATGATGGGTCATTGTGATTTTCTTAGCTTTTTTTATCTTATCTTTTTATTTTAATGGGATGTTATTTAGCTGATTGAATATCAATCCTTGGGGTTTTCTTGGCAACTTTTTTTGGGGATATGAACAATGAATCAAATTGGTTACTGCTTGTCTTGTTTTAATAATTTTTTAATCTTTAATTTATGTATAGCAAGCAAAAAATACTTGCTTGATCAGAGTTCTTTATGATATGTACTTTTGAGTCTGTTATTATCCTCATCCTTCTTTAACTTTTAGATTTTGTTTGTGTTGATGCTACAAAGAATTTGGAGGTGTAAGTCAAGTACTGAATTTTTTTTTTCCTTTTTTGTGGATAAGATTTCTCAACAGATGGAAAATGGTGCTACATAGTGCTTTGGGTGGATGGGAAAACAAACACAAGGTGGGATTTGCTTGAAAAAAGGCTATTGGAAGTTTGTCCTTCGTATTTTTCGACATCTGGGATAGACTATTACAGGCCTGCAAATCAGCAACCAAAGCAACTGGATGTATATCTTCTGAAGTTTTGGTGTTCTTGTGTTAGGAAAGGACTGTTACATGGTAATCTTTCTTTTCTTTTAAGTCTTTGATAATGGAAAAAAAAAATTCAATGTTAGGTTTAGCAAGTGGTTAGCCATCTCTTATTTGTTTTTTGAGGTATTTCAGGCATTTGATTTTGTTTTGCCTCACTGCTTAAACTTCGAAAGTGTGATCTTGTGAGCCACCTCTTTTGTTGCATGATTCCATTGATGCTGAAACTAAGAAAAGTTATTTGATTAAATTGAATCGGATAAGTTCGGTATTTGTTTATTAACTGGAAATATTATAACGAGAAGGAATTTGTTTTCTTTTTCTATTATTTTTGGTTTTTTCTTGCTTTTGGATTAAGATTGTAATGTTAACTTTTATTATTCTTTGAGATGTTAGAGAAGCCAAAATGCATGGGAAAATGAATGGAATTTAGAAATTGTCTTGTGAATAGAAATGAGAATCTTTCTTAAAGTACACGTACTTTTGAATTTGATAATCACTTTTCCTCGTTTAATTGCTTACAGTTACTGCTCCGTAACTGAGTGTAATTGTTGATCATTGATATTCATTAAGAGCAATTTTATGTTTATGTTAAATTTGTATGTCCATCTCTTTTGGTTGATATAAAATTTCCTATATTGTTTTTATAGACATAACTCTGGTCCTTTTTGACCTGGAGCTTACAATAAAGAGGGTGAAGGTATCCACTACTCCAGATGGAAAAGTGATGGACCTCTTTTTCATCACTGATACCAGGTTTGCTAGTGTTGAGAACTTCTTTAACTTGAAATTCATAGTGATCTTTTCCGATTTTCATCTATGCACTGTTGCTTGGTTCTTTTAGGCCTATTTAATTTTGTATTGGGTATTCAGATTCTTAAGGGTATGAATTTTTCATGGTGGTTTCTCCATAACCAGCGCCAGTGGGGGTAAAGTAGATTTGATAAGTGGCATGTACTTTAAGTGTGAAATAGGGGAAGGATGTTAATGTTAACATGGTGAATAATTGGAAATTAATCGATTAGTCATAAATGCACTCCAATTTGATTTCCTTGGGAATCATTGCTTTAGACTTAAACATAAAAACCAACTGATTTCTTGAAGGGAATGTTTTACTTCTATAAACTCCAAAGTGGAGTGTACGGACATTTGTTCAGTGATGGTTATCTAATAAGAGACACATCAAGTCACCATATATAGTTTTGCCACTTCATTATATCTATTATTAGGTTCTCATATCAGTTATCACTATTTTCCTAAGTTGTACTTGACCTTTTTTATTAAATTTAATAGAACTTCTCACATTTCATCATCTATGAACCTTAAATTGATGATTTTTCCAAGTGTAAAAAATGTGAAGTTTGATTATTTATTAGTACATTAAACGTCCGAACTAGAACTTTTTAAATAAAGCTTTTCTGTAATTAATCTGACATTGAGAGAGGAATTAGTTTATGGCATTGGAAGAGATATATAACCTCTTTGCATGGCACGTTGTGATGGAGAGAAAGTGTGTTTTAATATTAGGAAAGAAGAGAAGATATGTACAGAGTTTTGTACCATTATGTCAACTTCTTAGGGGCAGTCTGTGTATTTATCGTTTCTGATATATATATATATGTGGATGTATGCATGTATTGTATGTTTGTTGGCAGGCATGTATGTGTGTGACATTTTTGTAACTTGGTTCTTCTCCCCCTTTTGATAATTTTAGGGAACTTCTTCATACAAAAGAACGGCAAGGTGAAACAATTCTTCACTTGAAAACTGCACTAGGTGATATATTGGAAAGTTGTGAGATTGAATCAGCTGGCGAGGAAATAACTGCATGTTCACAAGGAACATCGTTTCTTCCTTCTGCAATCACTGAAGACATGTTCAGTTTAGAGCTGCCTGCACGGCATCCAGGTGGATTACTTGCTTCTGACCCAATATCAGTGACAGTTGACAACTCCCTTAGCCCCTCCCACACACTTATTCAAATCCTCTGCCAGGATCACAAAGGTCTAATATATGATACCATGAGAACCCTAAAGGACTACAATATCCAGGTACATATAGTGAACTGCTAACTTATGTATTCGAAACGGTTCTCTATGCTGGTGTTTGTGATCCCATTTATGCGGTACTTTGAATTTATGTTACTCAGGCTTGGATGTTAGTGTTGGATACGGTATGTGTCTTGGGACAAATATGTTTTTTTCCCCTTGTATTTGGAGGGTTTTCGGAGGTCATATCCTCATACCTATGTTGAAATATGTGTCGGGCTCCAGCATTTCATTGAATTTGCTTGCAATGGGTAAATCTAAAGAAAAAAACTATCAATTTTAATGCTTTAAAATTGCTTGGAAGTACCTTCAGAAAGTCTTGAATGTCCATAAAGAGTTGTTTCGTAACTGTAAAAGGTTGCAAACCTATGCAGCTTGGCTTCTCTTCTTGATTGCTCGATTTCCTATATATGCTCCTTATAAAATTAACATTTTGTATCAGGTTTCGTATGGACGATTCTTTGCAAACCGAAGAGGTGGCTGTGAGTTGGACTTGTTCATAGTGCAAGCCGATGGCAAGAAAATCATAGACCGCAATAAGCAAAATGCACTGTGCTCTCGTCTAAGAATGGAGCTTTTTCGTCCTCTTAGAGTAGCCGTGGTAAGCAGGGGACCTGATACCGAGCTACTAGTAGCAAACCCTGTTGAGTTGTCCGGCAGAGGCCGGCCTCTTGTTTTTCACGACATAACCCTTGCTCTCAAGAATCTCAACATCCAGATCTTTTCGGTATTACCTACATTATCCATTATTATCGTTTGTCAAAACACTTGTAAAACTGATTGTTGTCCTCCAATTTCTAACTGCAATTCGGTTTCTACATAAACTTTTGTCAGGTCGAGATAGGGAGACACATGATATGTGATCGAGAATGGGAAGTATATAGGATCCTACTCGACGAAGGAGATAGTCATCATGTTTCGAGGAATATGATCGAAGAGGGTGTTAGAAAATTGTTAATGGGATGGGAATAGTGTATTCAGATCACTTGAAAATCATGCTCAGAAGCCTAGAATTTCTTCCTAACTCAATGTACAGCACATCCTTTTTTCTATTCTGGTCCTTTTTAAGTCTTTGCTGAATGCTAGGTGCTAACAAGTTACCAAACTGTAAAATTGTAAAGTTGCCTGCAAAGAAATGAAGAAGTTTTTTCTTTTACCAAACTGTAAAATACAATAATATCAATTAAAAATACATCTAAAAACCTAAACTTAAGCAATAAAATCAACTAAACCTAATCATAATGTAGCGACATAAAAATTTGGTTTCGGTTGCTAATTGGGGTGTTGATTGAAAGTTTAAAGACCAAGGTTTGATTTTAAAAAAAAGAGGAGTCGCCACCGATCTTTTTTCTAGGTGTGATCGGACATCTAATAAATCATCTTTTTTGAAAAGAAGATTGATTCTTGAAAAAATGAAGGCCAAACTTGGGTCTACGTCAAAAACCAAGGTAAAGTTGGGTTCGGGAGTCGGTTACGTGCGAGGAAGGTATTAGCACTCTCGTCACGTCTAAAATTGGTATCTTTATTAAACATGTGTTGTCTCAAATTTCGAATATGCGAGTTCAATGTAACATTTAGTCGTGATCCGGTTGAAAATGAGGGTTTTTAGTTTTTCAGTTTTTAGAAGGGTATCCCGTCTTCAACACAAGCCGACAAATTTCATCCAACATAGCGATGAAATCTATGGCTTAATATTAATTCGATGCATTGCCTTACTTATTAAAACAAGAATAAGATTTTCGAAATAATGCAAAGCAAAATTGATATGAAATAAAAATAAATAGATGAAAGAGCTAGAAATATATTGAAGCAAATAATAAATGTGACAATAACATTAAAAAACGATAAAGATGTATGCGATATTAAACGTAATACTAAAATTAAACATGAAAGGGAAACTATGAATGTATAGGTATACACATATAATAATGGTTAATATGATTATGAAAATGTGATATTAAAAATATTAATGATGCTATATATACGTATATAATACGGTGTTAAAATACATAC
Source organism: Gossypium longicalyx (assembly GCA_025698465.1). Taxonomy (NCBI): domain Eukaryota; kingdom Viridiplantae; phylum Streptophyta; class Magnoliopsida; order Malvales; family Malvaceae; genus Gossypium; species Gossypium longicalyx. The sequence goes on from CM047004.1 coordinate 8,417,730, forward strand.
ATCATATAGATATTAAAAAAAAAATATAAACTAGTACAAAAACATTAAAACGTATATATACATGACATACGTAATATGGTAAAAAAAATCTATGTCATATAGTATTGAAAATATATACAATATGGTATTAAAAGGATAGATATGTAATATAGTATGAAAGATATATGTACATAAGATAATGTAAGAAAAAATATATACATAACTAATAATATGAGAAATACATACATAATATATGAAACTGTAATACACAATATAAAGTTAAAAATAATGTGCATAATATAAAAGAGATATAATGTTTAAAGCAAAGTATGTGAAACGATTTTAAAATGAGCAATAAAACAATTTTAACTAAATAAGACATGGAAACAAATTTGAAACAAAAATATACGAAGCAATTCCAAGTAGATAATATAAAACAATTTAAAATGATTAATATTTAAAATAAAATAAAGCAAAAATAAATAATATATATAACAATTTAAAACAACACGTAAATGTCTAAAATGAATAATGTGAACAAGAAATACAAAATAATAATAGATAAAGCGGAAAACAATTTAACGTAATAATACATAAAATGAACAAATTAAAACTTAAAAAGAATAACGTAAAAGATTTGAAATAAGTGGTATAAAACCTAGAGATAAATAATGTACATAAGATGATCAAGATACGTACATAGAATAGTATAAGAAATATATACATGAAAACCTAAAATATGTACATAACATATATATAAAATATATACAATATATATACCTACATTAGAAATGATAATAGTATAAAGAAAACTATTCACATGCTACATAAGTATGTATATATATACATAAAAATAATGATATTAAGAATATACAATATAGTATTAGAAATATACATAAAATAGTATAAAAGATGTATAACTAATAGTGTTAAAATATATACATAATAATATATATATATATAATACAATATTGAAAACATATATATATATAATACATAGATTAGGAATGAAAGTAACGTAAAAAAAAAAAAAAAAAAAAACTAGAAATATATATGAAAGTATATATATATACGTGAGTATTAATTGAAAATAAAATAATGCTAATAATAGTATAAACATACTAATAATGACAATAATAATAGTAATAATATAAATATTATATACATAAAAGGTAATAATAACAATAAATCACATAATAATGATAAATATAAAAAAACAGAATGACAAAATTAATTATTAAAATATCAAAATGGTAAAAAGGGGTTAAATCGAAAACAAAATAGAAAGCGCAGGATAAATTTTAAAATAAAAAAAACAAGGAGAAGGACTTATTTGAACACGCACACAACAAATAGGGATCAGAAGCGCAATATTTCAAACTATTAAAACACTGCACAGCAAGAGGGATTAATTTATAGATCGGATTAAATTTCAGGGCCAATTTATAAACAAAAGATAACTTGATTGCGAAATATGAAAACGCGGAAGGACCGATTGCGCAAATATACCCATTAACAGAAACACGCGGATCCTAGCGGGTCAAAGTCGGATCGGGTCAGGCAGAGTGAAACGACGTCGTTTTGGGGCTTATGGATGCCGACCAAAGCGACGTCGTTTTGTAATATCTATAAAAGGTAAAGTTTTTTGTTTTAAACTCATTTGTTACCTGTTTCTAAAAAACTAAACTTTCTCTTTTATTTCTCTGCAGATCCAGGCCCCGACGAAATCCCAGGTCGATCGCCACCGCCGATTGCTGCCGCCGATCGGAAAGTCGAAAGGGTGTACTTTTTTTATTTTTTTATTTTATTTTTTTATTTTCTTATCTATTTCTTTTGTACTTTTATATGTACATATGCATAGAAACACAAATTCGAAAATAAATAAGAAATAAAAAGAATAAAGCACCTTAGACTTTTGATATCAGTATTTTGGTTGCCCAATCGGTGTTGTTCCTGTATTTTTCTTCCTTCAGATCACTGCTTGTATGTATATTGAGATTATTTTTTTTGTATTTTTTTCAAAGATTCGAAAAAAAACGCCTTGAATCCACTTTTCATTCGGCTTTTATAGCCTTATTTACAAACTATTTTATATTATTTGTTGTCTTTTCTTCATCGATTTTGCAGGTGCAGAGGGTGGTGGATGTGATAGGGCGGTGCTGCAGTGGGCAGGTGGTGGCAGAGAGTTGGTGGTGCGGCGCCGAACATGGGGATTAGGGTTAGGGTTAGGTATTTTTTATTTCTGATTTGTGTAATGGGTCTTGGGTTGGGTTTAGTTATTGGGTTTGTTGTTAGTTGGACTAATGGGTGTTGGGTTGTGATGTAATTGGCTGATGGGTTATTTTGTTTTGGGTTTTATTGGGTTTAATGTAAATGGGTCATGGGGGTGTGGGTAATTTAGATGGGTTGTAAATGTATTTGGGCTGAGGGTGAGTTATAAACGGCCCAAAATTGGCCTATAACACATAATCAAGAAAATCAAGCATTCTTGTTGTTGAAAAGGAAAAAAAAGAAGTTGTAAACACATGCAGGTGCATTAAAATCTCTTACAGTCACATAGCAATGCTTACGAGGTTGAAGCATCCACAAGCTTAGGATTCAACACTTGTAACATCCTGATTTTTTAGGGTTTTTCGCGAATTCTCGGTATTTTGGTAAAGTTTTTAAAATTTGGTATTTGGTTGTGGAATTCATAGTTTGAGTATGTAAATGGGCTTATGGAAGGCCCATGTGTTGTCCAAAACCCGGTAAAATTTTTGAATTTTGGACTTAAGAAGTTAGGGGCCTTGGATAGGTGGTCTTATTAAAATTTTGTGGGTAAAATGTAACAGAAAATGAGCCTTTAGCAAAGTGGCTAAGTGACGCCACTAGGGAGCTATAAAGGTGGCGTGTAGGTGGATAAGGGAAGACCTGGGATCGATTCCTTGTGATGGCAAACATGATGCTAATTTTTATGCTTTGAGCATGCAAGAGTTGTAGCTAAATGAAACTCTTTGGGGGAGAGTTTGAATCAGTCAAATGCATGGATTAATGAGGGATAAGGGGAGAAATTTTAGGGATTTGAGAGGGGGGATAGTGTTAGCAGATTTGAGGGGATTAGAGAGGGAATTTCGGCAGAGGGGTTTTAGTTGGGGATTTTCGACATTAGGGGCTAGGTTGTGCCGTTTTCTCTTTTTGGTGTAGTTTTTTTTCTCTTTTCTTTTCCAGCCGAATCTACCTCCCTCCCATTCATCTTTTCTTCCTTTTCCTTCTTCCAAACCAGCTCACTACTCCCATTCGTTCACCTATTGTTTTTCTGACCACCACTATTGTCGAAATACCGTAAAAGCCGAAACCCCTATAGTTTAGAGATGTGGCCGAATGTGGGTATAGGCCTTATTGGGTTTTCCTTTAATCTTTTTATGGTTTGTTTAGTGGAGGAGCAGCATTGCGTAGGGTCGACTTAGATTAGTCTGGATCATCGGAGTGGCTAGAGCTAGTCATCAATTTCGGCAAAGGTAAGGTTCCTAAGGCTATTTTGGAGGGTGGCCGAATGTGTAAGTGTTGATAATAGATGGTTCTCGATTTGGTTTAATTATTGTGAGCTGATCTATTAACGGTTGATTATAGGAGAAATCGTGTAGGAGATCTCGTCGAGGAATATCGCAAATCAGGTGTGTAACGAACCCTTTTTCATAGCTTGAACCGATTAATGCTGAAAAGCTGAAATGTCGAAATTCTGGCATTTCGAGGACTTGTGAGCAAACGAACGCTCATTGGTTAGTTAGATTCTCTAATATGGTGATTGGGAATGTTGGAAAAGGTAAGAGCATGATTTTTGGCATGCACGATAAGTTGGGCCTCGAGGGGCTAAAAAGGGCCCAATGGGTTTTCGGGCCCATTTGGGTAAAATTGGTAGAAAATGAAAACCTGTTAAATGGCGCGTTAAGACTGGTAACACCGTTAAGGAATATAGGCTAAATGGGCCTAGATGACTAAATCGACTATGTAGGGCCCATTAGGGGTTTTTAGCCTAATAACTTGGTTTCGCTAAGAATGGGCCAGAATCGCGGTGTAAATAAATGAATAGTTAGTAACTGATAATGGACATGGAAAATCCCTAATATTTGGTAAGATTACAAAATTACCCTTATAATATGAAAATAACTATTTTGCCCTTAGGTAAAAATGACCATTGTACCCTTAGGGTTTAATTATGAATTTGATACATGGGATTTTGATATACATGAGATGTATGATATGCACGTGATATGTATGATATACACATGATGAATTCATAATGCATTGGGTTGGGTTTTATATGGATGGAGGAAGTGAAAAAGGGTTTTTGCCCCAGTTTATCAAAAGGGTTTTGCCCCAGTTATTAAAAGAGGCTAGGCCTCCAGTTATATGATAAAGCAAATATCTTTGCCAAAGGAGAGAGTATTGGTTGGGTAGGTTGAGTTATTCCCCACATGGAGAGCTTGGTTGGTACGGGTGGAGAGTAGCGGATGGTGGGTCGAGTAGTCTCCCCAAATGGGTTTGCATTCTTTCATTGACAATGCATATGATATTGAAATGGGCCTATGGGCCATACCACATGATAAAGGCTTCTTGCCCAAAGAGTATGAAATATGAAAAGGCTATGGCCCAGTGTTATGGAATATGAAATATGGAAAGGCTTCGGCCCAGTATATGGAGATGGATTTTGGGCTTAGGCCCAGCAGGCTGATATTGTTTTGAACTCTGAAAGGGGCTTGTTGCATATTGAGTTTCCAAACTTACCCCCTTTCCTTAACCTTACAGGTGAGCCTTGATTTGGGGACTTTGAGCCGGAGGGGATTTAGAGTGGCCACGGTGATCGCCTTTTGGCTTTTGATTAAGTATTTGGGTTTTTTTTAGTTTACTTTATTTAGTATTTATTATTTATTTTTAGGTTGTAATAAGGCTATTTTAACTTTTCTTTTTCTTTCTTTTCTGGGATTATTATTATTTTTAATAACTTTAAAAATGGTTGATAATAATTCAAAAGGGGCTAGACTTAGGACGTGTTTTCAAAACGATACTTGTTTTCAAAATAATACAACGCCACGATTTTTCGATTTATCAAAGATATCCACTTAAATAAATTTCAAAACTCGGTATAACCAAGTGTGGCAATGGTTGTGGGCATGTCTAGGATTGGGTCCAATCGAAGAGCTTGGTACTTAAACAGCCTTCATGGCTCACCTCCTCTGTTACGGATTCCTACCTGGTGTCCAGCTTCCATTCACTTTGTTAGCTTAACAAAAGACGGTTTTTAAAACACTAAAACGAAACATGGGTTTTTAACTTTTATGTGGCACGTCAGATTCGGCCATAACGTCTGGGTCAGGTCTGAGGTGTTACATTTAGTGGTATCAGAGCCCGGTTGCAACAATTCGGCTGTGGATCGGGTCCGAACATTTTTTTAAAAACTTAGGCCTAAGAGGGATATTTTTGGAAATGGTTTTTGGAAAGTTCATTTCAATGATGTTTTACAGAGTATATATGGTTCAAATTTTTCTGTTTTTAAACGGGGTTAAAATCAATAGGTTTAAAATAAGGGTGTTTTCAAATAAAAATTTTTAAATTTCTATTTTCTATGAGCAAAAATATGGTTTTTGAGTTTTAAATGGATTGGATAAAGAAGTGGCGCACTGAATCCCTGACACCAAGTCTGTAAGTATACTCTTTTTACATTATGTGATAATGATATGATGCTATGTATAGAACTGAGACCCTACTATGATACTTTAGATAGGGTAGAGCTGTGAAACGGTAGAAATGAGATTATAGCTAGGTTACGACGATGCGAAAATAATCCTTGAACTGTTATATTTCCATAAGACATCTCGTAATAAACAATTGAACATTATACTAATATCATAAAAAATTGTAATCAGATAAGTCGATATGAGTACAAGAGGAACTCATGGACGAGGCCGCGGACGTGGTCGCGGAAGGGTGCAAGTGGAATATTCATCCTCAGGGCATAGGCCAGCTGAGGAAGCATCCGTGCCACAGGCAACGGAGATAGGGTCTTATGATCAGGCTGCGGGGGATGATGCCTTGTCCCAAGCCATGTTAATGGTTTTAGAAAGAGTTGCTGGAGCTAGCACTGGGACAGTGAATAAGGGGTCCATATCGGAGCGACTCCGGGCCAATGGAGCATAAGTTTTTAGGGGCGTATCTGGAGTAGCCCCAAATGTGGCTGAATATTAGCTAGAGGCAACAGAGCAGATTATGGACGATTTAGATTACTCTGTGGAACAAAAGCTGAAGGGGGCTGTGTCGCTGCTACGAGATGAGGCATACCGATGGTGGATTACTGTAAGGGAGAGTACCCCAATTGAACTAGTAACCTGGGAATTGTTCAAAACTGCTTTTAAGGGGAGATATGTTGGAGCTAGCTATGTGGATGCTCGTCGGAAGGAATTTTTGAATCTGACTCAGGGTAATAAGACTGTCGTGGAGTATGAGGCAGAATTTTTGAGGCTGAGTCGATATGCCAGCGGGATTGTTGCAACTGAATATGAGTGCAGTGTTTGATTTGAGGATGGTCTCCGTGATGAGCTTAGGATATTGATAGCTCCACAGAGGAAGCGTGATTTTGCTGCATTGGTAGAGAAGGTAAAAATAGCCGAGGAGGTAAAAAGAACTGAATGGCAGAATCGTGAGAAGGATTGACCCAGATTTAAGAGGGATTTTGGACCCTCAAGTGCTACGAACAGGAATGTTAAAAGAGCTAGAATGACGGAACCAGTTCGAGCAGTTCCAGTGAATACTTTTAGACCGCAGGCTTGTAGAGACTGTGGTAGGGTGTATATGGGGGAATGCTGGAAACGAACTGGAGCATGTTTTCGTTGTGGGTCAAAGGAGCATAAATTCAGAGAATGTCCTCGGAGAACAGCTTAGGAACTAGCGGCGGAACAAAGGGATGTCCAATCACAGGAGGAGGACAACCACCACAGAGGGGTCGTGGGCAAGGTAGAAGTGGCAATGGTAATGGACGAGGACGTGGGGCACCTGGCAGGGGTACTGGACATGCTGAAGCTCGACAGTCGGCGTTGGTTTATGCTGCACGATGTCGTGAGGAGGGTGACGCTCCTGATATTATAACTGGTACGTTCTTCATTCATAGCACGCCTTACACTGCTTTGATTGATGTGGGTTCCACTCACTCGTATATTGCTTGTGATGTATCTGGGGCATTGGGTGTGCTTCCTGAGGAGACTGTGAGTGGGGTATCAGTGGTAAGCCCATTAGGACACTCGGTCAAGGTAGATAAACTTTTTAGGGCGGTGCCTTTAGATATACAAGATAAGATATTTGAAGGGGATTTGATGGAGCTACCATTTGGGGATTTTGATCTTATCTTGGGAATAGACTGACTAACTAAGCATAAGGTGATGTTGGATTGTGCTGCAAAGAGAATGGTACTAAGAACTGTCAAAGATGAGGAGATAATGGTCATAGGGGAACGAAGGAATTATTTGTTCAATGTTGTTTCAGCTTTAAGAGTCGAGAAATAGATCCGGAAAGGTTGTGAGGCGTACTTGGCATTTGTAAGTCAAGCTAAACCTGAAGAGATAACTGTGGAGTCGGTTAGGACCGTTAAGAAATTTCAAGATGTATTTCTGAAAGAACTTCCTAGATTACCTCTGAACAGAGAAGTCGAGTTTAGAATTGACTTGTTGCCTGGAACAGCTCCTGTGTCTATTGCGCCTTATAGGATGGCACCAAAGGAGTTAGTAGACTTAAAAGCTCAGATTCAGGAATTGCTGGATAGAGGGTTTATAAGACCAAGCGTTTCCCCGTAGGGTGCACCGGTACTGTTCGTAAAGAAGAAGGATGGGACAATGCATATGTGTATTGACTATCGGCAGTTGAATAAACTGACGATCAAGAACAAGTATCCGTTACCAAGAATCGACGATCTGTTCAACCAACTAAGAGGAGCCTCGGTATTTTCTAAGATCGATTTTCGGTTAGGATACCATCAGTTGAGAGTCAAAGAAGTAGATATTCATAAGACGACATTCAGGACTCGATATGGTCATTACGAGTTTCTGGTGATACCTTTTGGTTTGACTAATGTACCGACAGCATTCATGGATTTAATGAATCAGATGTTCTAGCCATACTTGGATCGGTTCGTAGTCATTTTTATTGATGATATCTTGGTGTATTTGAAAACGAAAGAGAAGCATGATGAGCATCTTCGTGTTGTGCTGCAAGTGTTAAGGGAAAATCAACTTTATGCAAAGTTTAGTAAGTGCGAGTTTTGGCTGAAGGAAGTCACTTTCTTGGGGCATGTTATGTCTGCTGAGGGGATCAAGGTGGACCCTTGAAAGATTGAGGTATTTCTGGAATGGAATCTACCGAAGTCGGTAATAGAGATTCGAAGTTTTCTGGGGTTGGCAGATTATTATCAGAGATTCGTGGAAGGATTTTCGGTGTTGGCAACACCGTTAACGAAACTTATAAGGAAGGGAACACCTTTCGTTTGGACGAATAAGCAGCAAGAGGCTTTTGAGAAGTTGAAGAAGGTTTTGACAGAAGCACCAGTGTTGATTCAGCCAGAGTCTGGTAAGGATTTCAATGTGTACAGCGATGCGTCACATGTAGGTTTGGGCTGCGTGTTGATGCAAGAGGGTAAAGTGGTCACTTATACTTCACGACAGCTTAAGCCTCACGAGGGGAACTATCCTATGCATGACTTGGAGTTGGCAGCGGTAATTTTCGCGCTTAAGATATGGAGGCATTACTTGTATGGGGAGAAATGCATTATCTATACGGATCACAAGAGTCTCAAGTACTTGTTGACTCAAAAGGAGCTGAATCTTAGACAGCGAAGGTGGATAGAGTTGTTAAAAGACTATGACTGTTCGATTGAGTACCATCCAGGAAAGGTAAATGTCGTGGCTGATGCATTAAGTCGAAGGACTGTGGCGGAGTTGAAGGCAATGTTTGCTCGTTTAAGTTTGTATGACGATGGAAGCTTATTGGCAGAATTACAAGTGAGACCAACTTGGGTGGAACAGATTAGGAAGCAACAGTTAGAGGATGAGTCGTTGGTTCCTCGGTTTCAGCAAGTTGAGAAGGGGGAGAATCTAGACTTTGGGGTAAATAGTGAGGGAGTTCTTTGTTTTCGGGAAAGAATTTGTATGCCGAAGGACTCTGACTTGAGATTGATGATTTTAAAGGAGGCACATAATGGACCTTGTGCTATGCATCCAGGAGGGAGTAAGTTGTATCGAGACTTATGAGAGCTATACTGGTGGCCTGGGCTTAAGCGAGAAGTGACCGAATTTGTGGGGAAATGTTTGACGTGTCAACAAGTGAAAACCGAGCATCAACTGCCTTCGGGATTATTACAGCCAGTAAAGATACCACTTTGGAAGTGGGAAAGGGTAACGATGGATTTTGTAAGTGGGTTGCCATTGACACCTTCCAAGAAGGATTCAGTTTGGGTAATTGTGGATAGGCTCACGAAGTCTGCCCATTTCATACCTGTCCGAATCGATTACTCACTAAAGAAGCTGGCCAAGTTGTATGTGGCGGAGATAGTGCGATTGCATAGGGTGCCAGTATCGATAATTTCTGACCGAGACCCAATTTTTACATCTCGATTTTGGCAAAGATTACATAAAGCATTGGGAACGCAATTAGATTTTAGTACGGCTTTTCACCCTCAGTTGGATGGGCAGTCAGAGAGGGTCATTCAGATTTTAGAAGACATGTTGAGAGGCTGTGTTATTGAATTTAGAGGCAGTTGAAAGGACTATTTGCCATTGGCAGAGTTCGCGTATAACAACAGTTATCAAGCAAGTATTCAGATGGCTCCTTATGAGGCACTGTATGGGCGAAGGTGTCGTTCGCCTACTTGTTGAGCAGAGTTGGGGGAAAGGCAAGTACTTGGGCCAGAGTTGGTAACATATACCGAAGACAAGATTAAGGTGATCAGGAATCGGTTAAAGGAGGCAGCGGATCGACAAAAGTCTTATGCCGATCTGAAGCGTAAAGATATTGAATATGCAGTTGGGGACATGGTCTTTTTGAAAGTTTCACCTTGGAAGAAGATATTGAGATTTGGTAAGAAGGGCAAGTTCAGTCCATGGTTTATTGGGCCTTACCGAATTATTAAGCGAATAGGTCCGGTGGCTTATCAACTAGAGTTACCTCCAGAGCTAGATCGTATTCACGACGTTTTTCATGTGTCCATGCTAAGGCGATATCGTTCTAACCCAACTCATATTGTACGAGTTGCAAAAATCGAAGTACAGTCGGATTTGACTTTCAAGAGAGAACTCAGCATGATACTTGATCGCAACGCGTCAAGGTGTTGAGAAGGAAGTCACCCTATTGGTGAAGGTACTTTGGAGGAACCATGGCAAGGAAGAAGCTACTTGGGAGACCAAGAGGCGATGCGTCGTGCCAGACCTCAACTATTTGGATCAGGTAAAATTTCGAGGCCAAAATTTCTTTAAGGAGGGTAGAGTTGTAACATCCTGATTTTTGGGGGTTTTTCGCGAATTCTCGGTATTTTGGTAAAGTTTTTAAAATTTGGTATTTGGTTGTGGAATTCATAGTTTGAGTATGTAAATGGGCTTATGGAAGGCCCATGTGTTGGCCAAAACCCGGTAGAATTTTTGAATTTTGGACTTAAGAAGTTAGGGGCCTTGGATAGGTGGTCTTATTAAAAATTTGTGGGTAAAATGTAACACAAAATGAGCCTCTAGCAAAGTGGCTAAGTGACGCCACTAGGGAGCTATAAAGGTGGCGTGTAGGTGGATAAGGGAAGACCTGGGATCGGTTCCCTGTGATGGCAAACATGATGCTAATTTTTATGCTTTGAGCATGCAAGAGTTGTAGCTAAATGGAACTCTTTGGGGGAGAGTTTGAATCAGTCAAATGCATGGATTAAGGAGGGATAAGGGGAGAGATTTTAGGGATTTGAGAGGGGGGATAGTGTTAGCAGATTTGAGGGGATTAGAGAGAGAATTTCGGCAGAGGGGTTTTAGTTGGGGATTTTCGACATTAGGGGCTAGGTTGTGCCTTTTCTCCTTTTGGTGTAGTTTTTTTTCTCTCTTTTCTTTTCCAGCCGAATCTACCTCCCTTCCATTCATCTTTTCTTCCTTTTCCTTCTTCCAAGCCAGCCCACTACTCCTCTTCGTTCACCTATTGTTTTTCTGACCACCACTATTGCCGAAATACCGCAAAAGCCGAAACCCCTATAGTTTAGGGAGGTGGCCGAATGTGGGTATAGGCCTTATTGGGTTTTCCTTTAATCTTTTTATGTTTGTTTGGTGGAGGAACAGAAAGGCGTAGGGTCGACTTGGATTAGTCTGGATCATCAGAGTGGCTAGAGCTAGTCATCAATTTCGGCAAAGGTAAGGTTCCTAAGGCCATTTTGGAGGGTGGCCGAATGTAAGTGTTGATAATAGATGGTTCTCGATTTGGTTTAATTATTGTGAGCTGATCTATTAATGGTTGATTATAGGAGAAATCGTATAGGAGATCTCGTCGAGGAATATCGCAAATCAGGTGTGTAACGAACCCTTTTTCATAGCTTGAACCGATTAATGCCGAAAAGCCGAAATGCCAAAATTCTGGCATTTCGAGGACTTTTGAGCAAGCGAACACTCATTGGTTAGTTAGATTCTCTAATATGGTGATTGGGATCGTTGGAAAAGGTAAGAGCATGATTTTTGGCATGCACGATAAGTTGGGCCTCGAGGGGCTAAAAACGGGCCCAATGGGCTTTCAGGCCCATTTGGGTAAAATTGGTAGAAAATGAAAACCTGTTAAATGGCGCGTTAAGACTGGTAACATCGTTAAGGAATATAGGCTAAATGGGCCTAGATGACTAAATCGGCTATGTAGGGCCCATTAGGGATTTTTAGCCCAATAACTCGGTTTCGCTAAGAATGGCCCAGAATCGCGGTTTAAACAAATAAATAGTTAGTAACTGATAATAGACATGGAAAATTCCTAATATTTGGTAAGATTACGAAATTACCCTTATAATATGAAAATGACTGTTTTGCCCTCAAGTAAAAATGACCATTGTACCCCTAGGGTTTAATTATGAATTTGATACATGGGATTTTGATATACATGAGATGTATGATATGCACATGATATGTATGATATACACATGATGAATTCATAATGCATTGGGTTGGGTTTTATATGGATGGAGGAAGTGAAAAAGGGCTTTTGCCCCAGTTTATCAAAAGGGCTTTGCCCCAGTTATTAAAAGAGGCTAGGCCTCCAGTTATATGATAAAGCAGCTATGCTGCCAGTGGAGAGTATTGGTTGGGTGGGTTGAGTTATTCCCCACATGGAGAACTTGGTTGGTACGGGTGGAGAGTAGCGGATGGTGGGTCGAGTAGTCTCCCCAAATAGGTTTGCATTCTTTCATTGACATTGCATATGATATTGAAATGGGCCTATGGGCCATACCGTTTACAGTAAATGCTTCGGCCCAGTAATATGAAATATGAAATGGCTTTGGCCCAGTGTTATGGAATATGAAATATGGAAAGGCTTCGGCCCAGTATATGGAGGTGGATTTTGGGCTTAGGCCCAGCAGGCTGATATTGTTTTGAGCTCTGAAAGGGGCTTGTTGCACATTGAGTTTCCAAACTCACCCCCTTTCCTTAACCTTGCAAGTGAGCCTTGATTTGGGGACTTGGAGTCGGAGGGGATTTAGAGTGGCCACGGTGATCGCCTTTTGGCTTTTGATTAAGTATTTGGGTTTTTTTTAGTTTACTTTATTTAGTATTTATTATTTATTTTTGGGTTGTAATAAGGCCATTTTAACTTTTATTTTTCTTTCTTTTTTTTGGGATTATTATTATTTTTAATAACTTTAAAAATGGTTGATAATAATTCAAAAGGGGCTAGACTTAGGACGTGTTTTCAAAACGATACTTGTTTTCAAAATAACACAACGCCACGATTATTCGATTTATCAAAGATATCCACTTAAATAAATTTCAAAACTCGGTCTAGCCAAGTGTGGCAATGGTTGTGGGCATGTCTAGGATTGGGCCCAATAGAAGAGCTTGGTACTTAAGCAGCCTTCATGGCTCACCTCCTCTGTTACGGATTCCTACCTGGTGTCCAGCTTCCATTCACTTTGTTAGCTTAACAAAAGACGGTTTTTAAAACACTAAAACGAAACATGGGTTTTTAACTTCGATGTGGCACGTCGGATTCGGCCATAACGTCTGGGCCGGGTCTGGGGTGTTACAACGCTCGATGGGGTTCTGTTCAACAACATGATATTGCTTGGGGTGGTTTTATCTTTTGGTGTTAATTGATGTTATAATCATATTTTATTGGGATTAAATAAGATCAAGTTTGGATTGAGTTTGAATTTCATGATTTATTATTATTCTTGGTATTGTCAATTTTATTATTTATTTATCTATCATCTATGTTATATTTAATTATTATTATTAATTTATACTATTATTTAAGTTCATGATTGAGTTGGTGTCATGAGTTAACTGGACACTAACTCGGTTAGGAAAATTTCAAAAATTTCCTTTCCTAATCAAAATAAGTTATATTATTCTAGGGTATTTTAGTATTTTTATTTTAAGGAAAAAATTGATATGATGAGCTTTGAACTCATGCCAATTGCATTAGAAAAATCTTAAATTTACCATCCGACGAAAGCTTTATTTTTATAATAATGTTTTTAAATTATATAATTATTCTTAATTTGATGATTTACGCGTTTAAATTTCATTTTACTCACGATTTAATCTTTTTTTAATTTAATAAATATATTATATAATTATTTTCACCCACATAGTGGGTATGCCATAATCTTATTGATAATGTTATCGATGGAGTTTATATCATAAGTTAATACAATACCCACTCAAGAAAAATGACAATACTATGATAAACAATTGGAGTGCATTTAATATTATTAATAATGTATTTTACCTATTTAAATTTCCTTTTACTCACAATTTAAATTATTTTTCATTTTAATTTTGTTGAACTAGGTATCAGCAAGGGAGGAGGTAATAAAGAGAAGGCGGTAAGGCATAAAAAGCAATTCGCCTAATAAAGTGAAAAGTCGAAAAAGTATGAGGTAGAGAAAGGGGTAGTACATTGAGGAATATTGAGGGTGAGGACTAGTAAGAGGGTCTAAGATTTGATCCTTCGTTCATCATTCTTTAGGGTATTTATAGAACAAAGGTCTCCCACCTAGTAATGTCACGTCGTGGACAATTCTAGGATATGGTAAGCATGTGATCAACTAGGTGGCAATGTCGTTAAGTGCGGCATTGCTTTGATATTCTTCTTCCTGTGGTAGTACGAGGTAATTATGACTCAGTGGTCCCTTGATGGCCCCACTTGAAGATAAGAGCGTACTTGCTAGGAGCAAGTGGTCTATCCAAGTTGCTACTCACACTATGGCCAGTCAGGTGGTAAGAGGTGGAGGGTTGTCCACAAGTTCTTCTCAAGTAGCTTCTAGTGATGCCATGTATCCAAGTTGAGCATGAATTTAACAATTGTCCCCAATTGAAAGGTAGGTTATAAAATAGCCTACCTTGAGACGATCTACAATCTTTATAAGGGGTAAAATAGTAGGTGGTATGATAATGACTAATTTGGGAGACTAAAAGTTGCTCATTATGTGTACTAAGTACGTGTTTGGAGATGAAGGATTGCCTTGAAGCTTTCAAAATATTTGCATTTAATGCAAAGCTAAACAGTTATGCATGGGGAGTTAGAGTAATGATGAATAGCAACTCTTCATCCAACACGTGTCTGGGTGTCATTAGCTGTGACTTATTGAGGAGTACAAATGATGAAATACACCATTTTGAGAGAATCCTATATATTCTCTTCTTCTTCAACCTTGTAATCATTTTTGTCGCAGTTGGTTTTCAAATTTTTCTTTCTAGTTTTCTACTGTTAGATAGGTGGTCCTCAAGTGCTTCTATTTTTTTGGGTTTCTTACTCTTTTGCTTGTTGGTTTCCTTGGTTTGGGGTTTTTCACTTAGGATTTCCAGGGTAACCCTCATTTTCTTACCTTTTTCTTCTCTTTCTCTTCATTGTTTTGACATTTATGGTTGAAACAAGCTATAAACCTATTATCGAACTTCCTAGAAGGGTAGTTAGAGATTGACGAGCTTAGAGGGAAGAAAACGAGCCTATTGTCAGTGCTTCCTATGAGTGTACCACTGAGATGGGAATGGAAAGGTTGTTGATGTGCAATAGGCTTGTCACGAGGCACCACAAATATAAGTTTAGCATACTGGGAGGGTTTTATCTCCTTAGCGGAGTCTCCAGGCCCCATTGTACTTACTTGAATCTGGGATACACATTTCTTTTCACCCCTTTGTCTGTGGCTTGATCAATCTCTAGGTGTGGCACTCGGATGGACCACCTTTTACCTCGCCATCCATTATTAGACCACCTGCTCTTGGCAGGAATGCTCTTATCTCTAAGTGAGACCACCAAGGGACCACTAAAGCATAACTACCTTGTATTACCTCAATAAGGAGAATGTCAAAGCAATGTTTTACTTGATGACAACCATCTTATAACAACCTTGCCACTTGGTCAACCACATGCTCACCATGTCCCAGAATTGTCAGCAATGTGGCATTATTAAGTGGGAGACCTTTCTCCTATAAACACCCTAAAGAGCGATGAATTAGGGATCGGATCTTAAACCCTCTTACTAGTCCTCAACCTCGATCTTTTTCAGTATACTACCCCATTTTCTACCTCATTGTACTTTTCTGGCTCTCCACCTTATTAGGTGAATCGACCTCCTATATACCACCACCTTCTCCTCCTTATCTTCTTTCTTGTTGTTCTCCTCCTTATCTTCTTTCTTGTTGATACCAGTTATCAATAAATTTCGTACATATTACACATGTGTTGTTATTATTATTAATTTTAAATATTATATATTATTATTTATTGTATTTTAATTAAGAGCCATGATAAAAAGGAGAGGTTTGAAGGAGAATAGAAAAAGAAAAAAAAAGGTAAAATTTTGTAGAAGGAAGATAAAATTTAAAAAAATGGGGCATAAAAGAAGGTTACATACAATTTTTTACCATAAGTTTTTTAATTTGTAACTGAAAAAGCATCCGGTTGCACTTTGTTTCAACTATTGTTCAAACATAAAACCTGGTTGGCTGTACAATAGTTTCGTTTTAACAAAGATTGGAATAGAATTGAAAGGAACAAAATAAATGCAAAGTATAGCAAGGAGCAAAGTAAGGAGATAATTAACATACAATATTTATTAACGCAGTTTGAATTTATTGATTCTACTTTGCGAAGCCTCGTTTAGTGAATGATTTTATTCAATAATCATCTGAGTCACCTATTGGTTTAAGTCTAATCTACCATTACACAAAGATGTAATTGTAGCCCCAACTCTAACCCCAATTATTACAAATGAATCACTCAAATATCTTACAATACAATAAAAAATCTCTCCAAATAATACCTAAAAAAGTATCCACCAACAATGCTATACAAACAACCTATTTATAGGTCTCTTCAAGAGATCACCAACAATGTTCTGGTAAGCTTGAAAGATAAGGATAAAGATAATATAAGCATCCACCAAAGTTCAAACTCCTCTCCTTTCTTTTCAAGATTAATTGAACAGAGGATGATCATAAGCTATTAAAAGTTAAATATGCAAACACTCAAAATTTTAATTGCTTCTAACATGAAATGAGACAAGGAAGTCTAAATTTCCAATTTTTATCAAAGGTGAAGTAAATTTTATTTTATAGTAAATTTAAGCACTAGGCCTTGAATGAGCAACCTTATTTGAAAAAGTCGAAATCATTGACTAAATTAGTTTATTGGTTTTGAAAGTATAACCCAATTAGTTATTCAAGAGTGGCAATAAACAATACCATGCTACTATAAAAATATAGAAATCTAATCTATTGATTGTGAAATTAAATTGACAATATTTAATTTCAAACTCAGCTACTTGTTGAGCAGGTTCAAGTATAAGTTTGGCGAATGACGATGGTGTGGGTTCTTCAAGCCTGGGTTATTCCTCAATTTGCATCCAGAGACTTGTGAATGTGATGGCTCCGTACTCATCCCAAAGACTTTTCAGGTTGGTGTAGTAAAAACAACAACTTATTATTCCTTTTTTTATTGCGTGTTGACCATGTCCTCTTTTAGATCATCCCAACCCAAACTTTTTCTTCACCAATAAGGCATTATGGTGAAGAAAGATCGTCACTTTGCTTTACATGATCCACACTTCCGTCATTTTGGTCTGAATCGCTGTCTTGGAATGGCTGATCGACGTTCACACTATTTCTGACCCACTAATTTGTAGGGCCAACAACTGAACGACGCCGTCTCTGACCTTCTTTGCACTTCATCTTCCTCCTTGCATCCTTTGCCTTCCTTGATAGTTAAATGTAACCATCACTTAAATTTTACAGTCAGTCATCCATGTTTTATACTCTTTTACAATGTAATCCAAAAAATCCAAAATATCCACCACGTGTCCTCTCAATCAACCTCCACAACTTCCATGGTCGCTAATGCCTGCCTTTCCTCTGTTGGGGTCCCACTTTCTCTCCAATCCCAGAGGAGATCCCTTCGAATCTTCTTCTTTCTCCTTGCTTCTCATATCTTCTTTCCTTTCCTTTCCCCTTCCTACAAAACCAAAACCAAACAAAAGAGAAAATAAAATTCATAGTAAAGGGAAATGAGAGCTTTGGATTCGAGATTTGTTCTTATTGACATCACCAACAACGCCGCTTCATGGTGCTACCGTCAGAGGCATTCCCACTTCATCACGTCCGCGCGCGGCGGAGCTCATCAAAGACCATGTATGCCGCCTTTGAAGCAATCTCAACCCTCTGTTCTCCGGACCCCACAGATCCGTAAACCCTCCGATCGAAATACGTCCTCCAATGGGTCGTCGTTGGATTGCCCGAACCCAGCTTCGACTTCCCGGGTGGAGTCATGTACGGAGCTCGATTTGTTCCTCGAGATGTTGCCGTCGAGGATGAGGAGTGAGCTTAACGGGCATGAAGAGATTGGGGAGTTGATTGAGGTGGTTATGGATTTAGGGAGGAAACCTCTCGCTAGGTTTCCTTCGGGGGATTGGGTTATTTCGGAACAACCTGTTAAGCATGAAGATTTAAAGCATGCAACATCTAAGGTAATTTTAATTGAATTACTAATGATCACGTTGAATTTTTTTTCTATAGGTTTTTAAGGATGATTGGTCAACCTATTAGATTAAGCTTTGGGTATGATTTTTTGTTTTATGTTTAACAAAGATAAGATTTTGGTAAAAATTTTGACTTTAAGTGATGCCTTTACGTCAGAACTTTATAGTAGTAGAGTATTGACCGGAGCCCCAGTGATCATTCTTATGGAGTTTAGGGTTTTTTTAATATTATATTGCAAAAAGTGTTTTCTTTTTGATGGTGATAGAATGAACTTTAATAGAAGGCTAATATAATGCTGTTGTATGATGATAATGATTTATATTTTATATGATGAGTACAATGTCTGTTGTATGATGATAATGATTTATATTTTAATATTAATTGTATCTTTGATTGTTGAAAATGAGATTTTTGTGGGTGGATGAGTTCTTTCTGGAATGAATTTGCTTGTTTTTGGCAAATATTAAGTGAACTGAAATTACTTTTTTTGCTCTAGGTTGGTGACTTTTCAGATGACAACCGTTCGGGTATTGATAGATCTTTACATCGCATTAGTGCTATTAGAAACCGTAAATTGCAAATTATTGGCCTCACTTGCCGTGTGGGTCGAGCTGTGTCTGGAAGTGCTGAGATTATCCGTGACTTGATCGAAGGAGGAGGTTCCATCCTCGTCATAGGTCCTCCAGGAGTTGGTAAAACAACCTTAATCAGGTACTTACCTGCGTACTGTTTACAAATCACTGTACTGATTTGAAGTTTGAATGATGTCTATGTTGTCGCTCAATGTCCTTTTACTTCAAATAATTACTGTGTGATTTTCTCTTCAGCTTTTAAAAAGAAGATTAGTTTTAATTGTGTGCTTCGTGTTGTAATTTGTTTAGATTAGATAACCCCTCTTTTGATACCTTTAATAATCTAAATGTTGTCTGATGTCACACCAGTTTCACTGACTGACTATTTGAGTTTACTGAAATTTATTGGGTTCAATCTGTTCAGATATCTCCGTGTAGGCATTTGGCATAAAACTGTATTAGTTTTTGTGGTACAGTTGGCATATGACAAAATCTTTGTTTCTTTTTGCAGAGAAATAGCTAGAATGTTGGCAGATGAACACATGAAACGTGTTGTCATTGTAGATACATCAAATGAGATTGGCGGTGATGGAGATGTCCCCCATGAAGGAATAGGGCGTGCAAGGAGAATGCAAGTTCCGAATGTAAATATGCAGCATAATGTGAGTGTTTTTTTTCTCATTGCAAAATGTCAAAGGACTTACTCTCGAGGTTGCAGTTTGCTAAATTATCTTGGGTTCGATTACCTTGCAGGTTATGATTGAGGCAGTTGAGAACCATATGCCAGAAACCATCATAATCGATGAGATTGGTACAGAGCTCGAAGCATTAGCTGCCAGCACTATTGCTCAACGAGGAGTTCAGTTGGTTGGCACGGCCCATGGAATGACCATTGACAACATAATCAAGAACCCTTCTCTACAGATCCTTGTTGGTGGCATCGAGGTGCGAAGCAGCTTCTTTTATCTTACTTCATATCTCTTGTATGGGTTCAATACACTTGAAGTGGATTTTTCCATTTGGATATACCACTTAGGTTACTTACACTGTTGTTGTCTGAGTCTGTTCGTTTGATTTCATGTTGTTATGAAATTTATGGAACAAGTAAAAAGTTTCAAGTACAATTTATTTATATATAAATAAATTTTACCAAGCTATGCCAATTTTAGGGAAGGATTTACTTGGGATTACAAGTCATTCTTTCGTTTGAAAACAGAGTGTAACTCTTGGTGATGAGGAAGCAAGGAAAAGAAAAGTGCAAAAGACTATTCTCGAAAGGAAGGGCCCATCAACTTTTACATGTGCTGTTGAAATGATATCTAGGACTGAGTGTCGTGTTCATCATAGACTTGATGCAACGGTGGATGCTATACTGGCTGGTAGATTATATACATTACATATTTATTTAGAAACCTTCTTTTGGAATCTACATACTTGTGTATGATTTGAAGTGTTCTTTTAATAAGATGTTTAAGTAGAAACATTTCTGGTTGGCAGGGAAATCTCCTTTATTCGAAATCCGCCAGATGGAGCCTGAAGCTAATGTTCCTCTCAAGTCTACTGTAGTGCATAAAATTGATCATCTTGAAGAATCTGACATGCTTGTTGATGATGAAAAAGGTGCTGAAGTTGATTACAGCGAGGAAGATGAACAATCTGACTTGCTTGTTAATGAAGAAAAATTTGCTGAAGTTGATTTTAGTGATGAAGATGAAGATTATCTTCCTAAACCTAAAAGGAAACAGAGGTTTACTGGATCTGCAAGCAAAAGGACCTTACCAATATTTGTTTATACTTACAAGGTGAAGCACACAAATTTCATTTCCATCACCTTTATTTCATTATGTTTCCATTCATATAATAATTTGAGGCGATGCTGAGAAAAAGCAGGTCGGGGTTCAAGACTAAGATATTGTTTTAGAACTTTTCCCCGAAAAGAAACATGATTCATATTATTATTGGATGATATTTAATAGATTATTGTGGGTGCATTTGATAAGCTTAGTGAATGTGGTGCCCTGCTTGCAATCCCCCTGAGGCTACCATTGCTAATATAATTTTTGTTGGTTGGATGTATCCTTTAGATCCTAGAAGCTGATCTCTTACAAGTAGCAACAGTAATGGGACTTGAAGATGAAATAGACGTCACCGATGACATTGGGATGGCTGATGCAATATTAGCATCTGCATCTGAAATAAAGCAGAATCCGTGGATTCGTGGGGTAGCAAAGTTTCACAAGTTGCCAATGTTTGTTATTAAGGTATCTTCGTATCTATTTTCACAAAAAATTGTGCTGACAAAACCAACTTCTTTCGTTAGTACTGGTGGTCTGGTGCTATATAAAATGTGCTTAATCAATATAAAATTTTGTTTGCTTGGATTGCAGTCAAATACCATGGCACAAATGGTCAAAGCAGTGCGCATGATTCTCGAAAGGGAATCATATGCCTCAAGGTCAAGGCTTCTAGACAGAGATTCTTCTGATATTGAGATCGAAGATGATGCACCAAAACGAAAACCTACATTAGAAGAGATCGATGCCTTAGAGGTGCTAAATCTTTCCCTTGTTCTCTTTACTCGTAACAGTTCTGAAATTCTTCAGTTATTCTTGAAATCTTGTTGGTGAAGGTGAATAAATATTACAGCTTAGAAGCAATGCTTGCGGTTACCATTGATTAAGTGTTGATGTTCTTCGATGACCAGCTGAATAAGCTACTAAGTTCTCGGGTGAGGAAACAGAGGAACTGAAACCCACTTGAGTTTTGCCAATTCTGCTCAATAGCTGTTCTCTTGAACTTATATGAACCGTAGCATGCCTGGTAAAGAAACCTCCAGTGACCTCTGCATCCCTGTTTTCTCAAGAACCCTAACCTCGACCTGACTGCTCAGAAGC
Organism: Gossypium longicalyx; assembly: GCA_025698465.1. NCBI lineage: Eukaryota > Viridiplantae > Streptophyta > Magnoliopsida > Malvales > Malvaceae > Gossypium > Gossypium longicalyx. The sequence goes on from CM047004.1 coordinate 8,439,390, forward strand.
AGCTTATTCAGCTTATCATCGAAGAACATCAACAATAAGCTTTACTTCTATGCTAAATAGTACTGTTGCAACTTCCTCATTCCAGAATATAATTAAACGCTGCTCTTATCATGTTTAATCAAATCATTTCTGCTCAAACATCATTGAACGAACTGCGATCCACACGTAACAAAGCTCTTGTTAACCGACAGCTCTCTTTGTTTTCTTGTAGGAGGTTCGTCTGGCGATTGAGTATATCGTCATTCCCGGTGGTGAACCAGTGGAGCTTCTCCCGAGACGTTCCGAAATAATTGCCCGTCAACTTGAGCTTGTCAAAAGCTATCAGTTGGATGCAGAGAACTCAGGTACTGAGCTTAACCCAAGGTTGCAAATTCTTCCTCATAGATTGATCAAAAAGGTATCATCAAAATCCCTGAAAACTACATCAAATTTACGAAACGAAACCGGCTCAAAGCCCCTAACTGATAGCTGTGGAGGAACAAGTGTTACTAGGCTTCCCTTCCTGCCTGAATAACATGATTTCAATCATATGAATCATTGATTGATACAATGCTAAAATTCCTGTACAGTTTATTTGTAGGTTATGTATCTCACGATGTAATTATTTTACATTCTAAAATGTGAAATTGTATTATAATTTTAATGCCATTTATTATCATTTCTTTCTCAATGAAAGGTATTCCTTTTACACAAGGATAAAAATTGGGAGTGAAGGTCAAACCGATGACGCAACCGATATAAACCGTCGTCCGATCCGGTTGGTTGTATCGGCTTGTTCAATTAAAGAAGATTATATATTAAATAGGAGATAAATGCAATAAATAATTAATAAAAATTTTGGTGTGAATTTGAATATAAAATTGAAGAGCTTAAATGTTATAATAATTTAAATATTGCAGAAATTATCAAATAAATTTAAAAATATATTTTTACAATTTAATCTAATATAATCTCAATGCACTCGAACTCACGTTCTCTTATATTTATAAGAATGTCTATGTCGATACTAAAATTGAAAATTAGAATTGTAATTTTGGTTCCACAACGATATTTCTTTAATTTTCTATGAACATAGATATATATTTATTAAAATAAGAAGAAAGACTGAAAGTGACAAATAGAAAGATTAACTAAAAATCTATTAAAATAGTAAAATAAAAATATTCAAGTGATATTGAAGTAATAAAAATACATTTTAGTATCACTAGAATATAATTTTATTATTATGAAAATTAATTTTTAAAAATTTAAAAAATAATAAATTTATTCTCAAAACATATTTTTAGTAGATATTTAAGAAATTTAAAAGATAATTAAAAGTTATGAATTAAATTTTTTTATTATTTGGGAAAATTTTCTTTCAATTATTAATAGGCCAATCCAGAATATAAGGGCCCAATTTTTCGCTTACAAGTATTGTACCATAAGGCCCATTTTCCAGAAGGTACAACAACCGATCAGCTTAAAATTTTTCACGTGTCTCTAGAAATTATCTAGGGTTTCTCTCTCATAAAAATACCAAAAAGAAAAAAAATCTCTCAGCCCCGAAGCCAAGAGAAAAGAGGTAAACAACAAAAATTAATTTTTTTTCCCTTCTTTTTCCTTTTCCTGGAAAGGTTAGGATTTTTCTCAGGAAACATATAAAGATTTTAGCTTTTTAACTTGTTTTTGGGTTTTATTTTCTCTCATCTGCAGGTTTTTGAAGAAGAGAGAAAGAAAATTATATGTGAAAGTATGGCGGGGAAAGAAGAGAACCGAATATTTGTGGGAGGATTGTCATGGGATGTCACTGAACGACAGCTTGAGCATGCGTTTAGTCCATTTGGCAAAATCCTTGAATCTCAGGTTACCCTTTTTTTTGTGCTTCAAATAATAAATAAACTGTTTTATTATTATTATTATTATTGGGTTTTCCCCTTTTCATGTTATGTTCGGTTCAGTGGTGGATCTTGACATTGAGTTTTTAGGGTGCCAATATATATATCTGACTATATATACTATAATATTATTTTTGCTTTCTTTATTCTTTTCTAGTATATATGTTTAGGCCATAGAAAGCAAAAGAGATACTTATTTAGCTAACTAGATAAAAATTCTTGTGAATGGGAAAAAGGGTTGTTGAATTTGCCTTCAATTTGGTTGAATATTATATGCTTTAAGCAAATGTTTTTTTTTTGGGTTATATTTACTTTGTTTTGAATGTGTTCACTAGTACTGGATTTAAAAAAAAAAAAAAGATTGGGTCAAATTATTGATAAGGGAACCTTATGTTAAGACCTTATTGACATTATTCAACAATATTTTGTAATTTTAATGTTCTTTTTCTGGAAGGTGGTGGTCATGTTAAATTCTCTATGGCTTTTTATACATGCACTGCTACTAGTCTCTTATCTATATTTTAGAACGTCGATGCTAATATAGAGACTGCTTTTATATATCAATAGTAGAATTTGTTTTACGAGCATATTTGATATTAGGCTTATAAATAATTTGTTCAGATTGCTTTTGTTTCTCTTTTCTTCATCAAATTAATTTTTCTTGTTTCTTTTCTTGTTGAAATGCTGTAAAAATATTTTGACATGCTGTGGATGGGTTTTTTAAGAAGTGCTTTTGGTCAGGGTGACTGCATCAAGTTGAAGTGCAAAGTCATCTCTGTTCATAATGTTCAAGCAGAAAGTATTTATTTAAGGGGTATGATTAATGAAGGGAGCTGAAGTTAAAACTGATTATTTTAAACTATGTTGTGGAGAAACAGTTTTGTTTGGATTAAAGGGTCCATGCATGAAGGCACAAGCCATGAGTTTTTTTGCATTATTTGTGAAATTTACTTTTGATGAGCCTGAAATGACTTTCTAAAGAAATATGGATTGTTTCTTAAGTGGCTGTTTGTGGTAAGCATCACACGGAAGCTTTTGTGAAGTCAGTGCCAGAAAGTTTTATGGCAATACCATTGTTTTCTTTCTCATGGACAACAAATGAGTAATGATTTGTGTCATTTTGCCTTCCAAGAGGACCAGAGTTTTGTCAAGATGTCTTTTGCTTTGCTAGGGTATGTGGAAGCATTTCTTGACCTTTCTTAGTTGTCAAGTCCTTGTGGAGCTTTACGTTGCTGTACAATTCTCTCGTTCATGACCTCTTTTGTTTGGAGTGTGCTTGTGTGGTTCCACGTTTGTCTCTACACTTTAGCATACAGTTTTCCGGGCCATTATGTTCCTAATGATGGCAAGGAGCAGCTTTGTATCCTCATACGTGATTATGTTTTTTTTTTCCTGAGGCCAGAGATACATGGTTTTGAATGGGATTGATAGCAATGTATCTGCTGATGTGGTTAGCCAATGGTGGAAGATCCAGTTTTTGGCCTTATTTCGAGATTTCTTTTTTGATTTTCTTTGAATACCTCAATTGATTCTGAATGGAAACGTTCAGTACCAGATTAGTTGTGTGCCTGTTTTCCGTTGGACTATTGATGCAGTTGTGTAAATTTTCCTGTCATCTAATATTCTAAACTAGCCTGAAAGTGAGGTCGCATCAGTTTGCAGACTTGGTCCTTGGGTGTTCGTATATCAAGTTCAAATGTCATTTTTTCATGCTTCTATCACCATTCAGCCAAAATTTAGCAAGCCCCAAGTTGTTCTTTTTCTCATGTCTGTGATGAAAATCCTTAGGAACTTGAAATTGTTGTTCTTTTTACTGGGACTGCGTCTGTATGGCAGATAATAGAGCACACGGAGCACTATGTTTTGGTACACATAGCATCATAGTGACTGTATTATCTCCCTCAGCTTTACGACGAGAGCCTGTTCGAAGTTATCCACTTGTTTTTACCCAGAATGCTGAAACTATAGGATATTGGACTCACTACTTGTGGCAGTTAGCTGAACCAGCTTTTAACTACTAAACTGATGCACATGGACATGAGAAATACATTATTTTAGTATATATTATATCCACAATTTCTAACTTCACCAGGATTTGAATTTCTTTGAACTTCATGGTGAGTGGAGCAGTTATTCTCTTGATTTTGATAAGTTCTGGTAGTGTGATCATGCATCATTGATTCTTTTGGCATTTCTGCTGACTGAATTAGCCAATCCCTAGAAGCAGCTAGTTTTGGGCATGATTCCCCACTTGAAGAAACTTGTGGTGAGGCTTGTCTTTTATAGCTTGCAGACAAACCCATTGATATGGAAAATGCTTTTGGCTTGGCAAGGATTGATTTTAAGCCAACGTGGAAACCGTAGTGTTCTATTGTTTGTTAACACTTACTGAGGGTAATGTAACTTTATAAAGCGGAACAGACAAACAGAAAATCAGGAAGAAAACCATTTGTTTGACTATATGGAGCTAATAACTTATGCATGAACTCGAATGTTGGATCACATGGGAAATGAGTTCAGGTCAGAGTTCTATTTTATCAGATGAGAAAAAGGGAAATTTTGCAGCATCTTCTGTTCTGTTTTAAGAATCTTTGCAAACATATCAATGCATTACCAACTATAACAAGGAGAAAGTAAGTTATGCTTCATTCTTTTTTCTCCCTTACTATTTGTACGAATTGTGCAGACCATGATTTTGAAATCCCTTTATTTCATTTCCATAGATGAAAGTTGATATATTTTATGAATTTTACGATTTTCCCTGTAATGCCATGCTCCTTTCGACATCTTTCTTTTTATAATAAAATTGAACTATCTGGTGATATAATTAATTGAGGCACAGTAGTTCAGAGGCAATTGTCTAGAGTGATATTTTTCAAATTTATTAAATGTATCAAGCTGTATGGCATGAATTCACCACGTACTCTCTTAATCTTTTCTGCAGGGAAATTTATACATGTTTTATTCTTTATTTAAGTCTACAAATGATGCGTGTTATTGATTTGTTTCCTCTATATGATAAATTGCTAATGCGTGCTATATAAATATATTTAGTAGTAGTCGGTACTTGCTCTGCATTTTCTTTGTTTTTGGCATGAGATTTTTTTGTCTATGGCTGTAGATCATGTTGGAAAGAGATACTGGGCGTCCACGTGGATTTGGATTTATCACGTTTGCTGATCGCCGGTCCATGGATGAAGCTATCAGGGAGATGCATGGACGGGAGCTGGGGGAGCGCACCATTTCAGTGAATAAGGCTCAACCCAAGATGGGTGAAGATCTTGATCATGGTTATAGAGGAGGTTACTCATCAAGTGGCAGGGGTCGCTATGCAGGTGGAGACAGGCCCGTAGCACAGGATGAATGCTTCAAATGTGGGCGTTTTGGGCACTGGGCCCGAGATTGCCCTTCAGCTGGTGGTGGCCGAGGTGGGAGTGGCGGCATGTTCTCTTCAAGGTCAAGATATGGTGGGGCTGATGATCGTGGTGATCGCTTCAGAGATCGTGATCGATACATAGATGACCGTTATGATGGTGGACGCTATGGAGATAGAGACCGTTTTGACAGTAGAGATGATAGATATGGAAGCCGTGATCGTTATATTAGTGACAGGTATTAGATTTTCTGCACATGCTCGGCTTCATCCATCGTGTCATAACTTCAATTCTAATGCTTTGTAAACAATGCAGGTATCCACCTACTGGAGATCGATTTGGTGATCGTTATGCTGGTTCTGATCGTTTTCCTCAAAATGGTTTTGGCAAAGAGAGAGGGTATCGAGATGTTGCTCCAAGAGGTAATGATAGGTATGGAGCAGGAGGGCCAGCGCGAAATGATGGAAGAAGCTACCGGAACAGGGCTGGCCCTTATGATCGTCCGGGCATGGGAGGTCGCCCGTCTTCATTTGACCGCTATTAACAATTGTTACAATGGCTCAACCTTTAGGTTAAAACAGTATGCTTAGGTACTTTGTTTATCTATCTGTCTATCAACTGGAATTTCTCTGAGTGGTAGAATTTGACTAGTTAAATTAGAGAATCTGTTCCTTTTGTTTTCTCTTATTTATTGGTAGATGAATGTGTTCTGAGTTGCCTTTTAAGTTTTATCTACAATCTTTATCTGCTAATATACAAAAAATAAATAAATAAATAAAAAAGCCTTTAGACGTTTAAACAAAATAGTTAAATAAGCACATAGCCTAAATATTTTATCCATAAAAATCCTTAATTTTTATACGGTTTAATGCTTGAGTTTGACGTTTTTAATTATGTTATACGAGTTATTTTTGGGTTCAATTTAGTATTTGTATTTCGATATTCAAAAATAATAGTATTAATTTTTTAGTGATTAATCTAGATTTTTAATATTATTTTGATGAAAATTAATTATAGATATTATTAAGTTTGAATTATTCACGATTTTGTTTATAAAATAAATTTAGAATTATTTAATTACTTTATATTAAAAAAGTAAAAAGAATTATCAGAATAGCAATGTGGCAGCTAAAATTGTTAATAACCAAGGGAGGCATATATTTTTATAAAATATACATGTTAAAAGTGGATATGTCCAAGTCTATTTTTAGTAAGGTATTTTTAATTTTGTGATAATTTTGCTTACCAAAATTTAAGGAAAACAAAATAAGTTAAATACTTAATGTGTATTTGACGTTATAATTATTTAATTTTATTTTTTACCTAATTAATATTTAGATATAATTTATACTTAAATATTGAAATTATTAAATTTATTTTTTTATCAAATTAATATTTAGGTACTACTTTTTATTTGTTTATCAAATTAAATTTAAAAAAGTCACTAAATTTATAATAAAAAAATATAAATTTCTATAAAAGAATCAACTTTAAAAAACTTTGAAAATTTTGAGGGAGAGCTAAACACACGTTTTTTTTTCTTTAAATACTAATTATAAGATTAAAATAAAAAATTAAAACTTAAAAATAATTTTACAAAATTTAGGACCCAAACCCTTACTAGCATCCCTAAATGCCTTTCAGCAAAAGAGTTTGATTAAATGTATTTTAAGTATATAAACACTTTCTAAAAATATTAAAATATTATTTTATTCTATAAATTATTATATGAATCTAGTTTGAAGATTAAAAATATTTTGTTTAGGCTTTTATGACTAAAAATATTAGTTTGGGTTTACTTAACTAAAAAAAAAAAAAGAAAGTATATGGGCTTGTTAAAACAAAGTTTAATAGTTTAAATATAGGTTAAAATATGTTATAAGTCTCAATAGTTTTAAAAAATTAAGAATTTAGTTGTTATTTGTTATACTTTTATTTTATGGAATTTAGTCCTTTTAATTTTTAGATTTTAAAATTCAGGTCCAACTGTTAACATTATTAAATTCTTTTTATTATATTTGTTGCTATGACATTTTTGAAATTAAAAAAAAAATTAGTAGCAATGTAATTAAAAAATAACTTTATAATTAATTTGAATTTAACAAAAAAAAATCAACAGTGTTATAGATTTAAATTTTAAAATATGAAAGTAGAGTGATTTAATTTCATGAAATAAAAATATACCAACTAAATTACTAATTTTTTGAAAAATATACAGACATTTTAACATTAGATATATTAGTCTACTTTATTTCTAAGCGGAATTGGGCTTTTACTGGTGGGTTAAGAACATCAATGTGTGTTCTTTAGATATGGGTCTTAATAAATGCATTATTAGGCTTTGATTCAAGGTAGTAAGTGGTACATACATCACTTTTTCTTTATTGGAATAGTCACATATCCATCTATTTTCATCTATCATTTCAGATTTATTAATATTTTTTTAAAATATATTTAATATATATAAATATATTTAGAAATATCAAATGGATAAAATTAAATAAATTATCAATTATATAAATTATTTATTAATAAATTCAACAAATAAAAATTGATCATTCAAATAAATCTAAAATTAATAATAAAAACCCACCATTCAATATGAAATTTTAAGGATTTAACTCCTTTTCCTTTTCTGATAAAAGAATTTGAATGGTGAAGGAAATTTTTTTCTTTCATAATCGCAGAAGTGAGTTTTTCTTAACTATATTTTAGTTTTTAAGTTCCAATATGACCTTTTATGATTAGTCACATCCAAATTAAGTCTTTAGCATAATAGTAAATAATTTAAAATTTTATATTTTTAAATATTATTCATGTATAGGACGATGCATTATGTTTTGGCCAGTGCTAATAGAATTGATTAGAATGAGTTTGTATGGACCAAAATTTTTATCGGTGTAAAAAGAAAATGTTGAACATTTTAATTTAGTACTAAAATGATACACACCTAAATAGTGCAACCGGAATGGGTGTGGACCTTACTATCATGCTTTGAATTATGGTAGGTCGAAAGTTACAACAGTGTACAAAAGTGTACTCTCAAGGGAGTTGAAAGTTCCTTCCTAGCTTTTAGCCCCCACTACAATGATCCTACTCCTACCCAATAAATAAAAAGTTGAACCCTTGATGAAGCATTTTTTATATATAATTTTGATAAATATTATAAATTTTAATTAACTTGTAAAAAATATATTTATTAAAAATTTATATAATGATTAAATAAAATTTTGTTTAAAATAATAAAGTTATAATATCTTGTATTCAAATGGTGGAATTTTATTGATGTTATGGAAAAATATTTAAAAAAAAGAAGCAAAAGTACCTTCATAATATTCTACTTTATTTTATAAAATTAATAGGTTTTTAATTATTTTTCAATTGAATTGGTATAAAATTAATTCATGATATTAATCTAGTCTAGAGTTTAAATTATTTGATATTTTGTTTATTTAAATAAGGGGTTAAAAAACTGTAAATCTTTAAAAAAAAAAAAGAGTAAAATATAATTAACTTTTTATTAATAAATGGATAAATAGAATTGAGGGGAAGAAAAAAAAAAAACAGTGACTCAAGGGTCGCTTGCTGACTGCAATTTGCAGTGCATGAAGTGGTGTGCTTGACTTTCCCTTAATCAGTGTTGAATTTAGCAAGTGTTGCCTCCCCAACACCAAGACTTTTGGGGGTGTTGTTTGACATTTAAGTTAAGACTTTAATTTTAGGGTAAACTATTAAAATAGTCATTTTTGTTTATCTTAAATTATATTTTAACTATTTATGTTTGAAATGTTACATTTTAGTCTCTTACATTATGTTAATGTATTGTAATATTTTAGCCACTAAGCCGTTAATTGTTGTTAATAGTGTAACGGTAAGTTGCGTGGCATGTTAAATTATAATTTCAAACAAAAATTTTAGGTTAATTTATACAATTGGTCCTCATATTTTTTTCGTTTTAAGCAATTTAATTTGTTTCTTTTATGTTCTTTTAACTTTTCATTTTTTTTTTCATTCTCTTTTGCTTCTTTCTTTGTTTTCATCTCTTCTCCATCTCTTTTAATGTAATTTTTCTATGTTTTCCATTTGTTAAAATTAAAGGGGAAGGTGAAAAAGAAAATAAAAAAATAAAAAGAAAAGATTAAATTATTCAAAAAAAAAATATAGGGACTAGTTTTAACAAATGGAAAACATAGAAAAGCTATGTTAAAAGAGATGAAGAAGGGAGAAAAATAAAGAAGAGAATAAAAAAAAAGAAAGTTAAAAGAACATAAGAAAAAAAAATTATAAATTGCTCAAAATGAAAAATTATATAGACCAATTGTATAATTTAACCTAAATTTTTTGTCTGAAATGATGATTTAATGTGCCACGTCAACTTATCATTACACTATTAACAACAATTAACGGCTCAATAACTAAAATATTACAACACATTAACGTAAATGACTAAAATATAACTTAAAGTAAACAAAAGTGACTATTTTAATAATTTACCCTTAATTTTGTTTTCTAAAATAGCACTCTAATAATAATAATAATAATAATAATAATAATAATAATAATAATAATTATTATTATTATTATATTTGACAGCTCATGTAATGTAATGTAATGATGTTTTGTGTTTATACTCTTTTATACATTAAGATATTAAAAATAATTTTTATAATTAAGTTATATAAAATATTAGTATTTCCTTTTTCACCATATAATGAATATGCAAATCATATATGCACCATCTTCTCTCTTCTTATATATCTTACTTCTCCAATTACAAACTTTCAAATTTAAGATATGTGTTTGATATGAATATATACGTTTTTGTTAAGATGGTTTTGATTTTTTAAGAAAAAGCCCATAAAATGCCGTTTATTCAAGAGGTTTGTTGGCTATTAATGAATAATACTTTTCAGATTTCTTCTTGCGATGTTGAAATCCGAATGATTTTACCTTATGTCATATTCAAATGTATATGACAATACAAAAATTAGATATGTATATTCAATAAAAATTGAATGACATAGATGTTTTCTTTGTATTTACATAGAATATTCAACAAAATCCATTTATTCTTAGGGATAAAGAAAATAATGATAGCACAAGATGCCGTTGAAACAATGGCATTCACCTAAAATCTCATTTCACTAATTCCCACATTTCTATTTAACAAATTGCTCATCTACTTTACTTAATTTGGAATAATTTGAAAAGTTGATCATACACCAATTAATTTCTTAATATATGATTAGGATAATACCCACCTTACTAAAAACTATTAAAAATGAAAATAAAAATTTATTTATTTATAGGTTTAGTTTCAATATGCACATTAATAAAATTAAAGAATTATTTAATTATATTTGAGCTGTTGCTTTAAGTTAGATTCATTAGAATACTGGGTTATTTTATTTCAAATCTTTGAATCATTTCTTTGCTTCATCTCCAATTTGACAGCTAATCCAAAATAAAACATCTCAAGAATCTATGACCTAACCATTAATATGAATCCAAAAATATCCATTATTTAATCTCCTTGTGTATACATATAAATTTACTTCAATGCTTCATCAACCCAATTTCAGAATCTTTACATTTGTATAATTAATATAATAATTATATATATAGTTTCTTCCCTAAAGAATCCGCATGCTTTTTAAGGTTTTTTTTTTTTAAATAAAAAAAAACCCCATATTCTACTTCATCCAATAATGTATATAAAAAAATAGTGATCCAGAAATTCAATGTTTTTTATAGAAGTTTTGGGGTTTGAATTTTGTGGACGAAGAAAACAATATTGAAATAGTTTTGTTTTTCATTTTAAAAATTTATACGATTTCAATTTTAGATTCAATTAAAGTCGAAATATAATTTAGATTAGATTTGATAATCAAATCACTTTCCAAATTACGTATGAAAAGAATTAATAAAGACTTTGTACCTAATATTTAAACCACTTATTTTCTATATTTCCATCAAAGGATGTTGAAAGGTAATAATAGTGTTATGTCTTAAAATTGGATTACGATTCAGGGAAGTGTTAATGAAATAATTTTATATTTAAAAAAGGACCCTTAATTCACATCCTTGCAACGCAAATAATAAAAAGGAAAACTAAACCCTAAATTTTGGAGGATGTGATGAAGACAGAATAGGTGGGGTTGCAGCCTCTTGATCCCTACCTGCAGATCAGATCAAATCACCAAGTCAACTTCACTAGCCATCAGCAAACAAACACCTTTTCTTCATAACATTTAATATATATATATATATTTACACACAGTTGACCTTTTTGTTTCAGCATGGACAGTCTCATTATATTTTTGAAAGTTTATTATTATTTATTGTGACGATGGGATATATACAATTGTTTTTTTCCCTTCTTACTTGCAAATAAAAGGCCAATTATTTTTTATGGGTCCCAAATTTCTTTAATAGGTTTAATATCATATTTAGCACTTAATATTTTTTTAATTTAATTTTTAAGTTAAATTTGATCATTAACCTTTTAAAAAAATTAAATTATTTTTTTAAAAAAGAAACATTGAATAAAACATTAAAATTTTTAACAATATTAGTGTGGCAACCCATCTAACAGTCCACATGTGCTTTCATGTTGATATGGTACTATTTGTCTTATATGTCATGTCAACAAATAATTTAAAAATTATAAAATGTTCATAAAAATTAAAAAAATATTAGCATGAAGTACATGTGAATTGCCATGCGTGCTATAATGTTTAAAAATTTAATATTTCAATCAGTATTTCTGTTAAAAAACAACAATTGATAGAAAACAAATTTAACTAAAAAAGAATAAGGACCAATTGATGAAAGATATAAACATTGAAGGCTAAATTTTGCATTATATTTTTTAACAAAGAAGGCAAATAAAATGCTACCCTACTCTTAATATTATTGGACTACTTGATAGAAATCGATTATTTGATACATTACAACTTGGGTCGCTTGAGTATTAATTTAGTTAATATATGATGTTAAAAATTTCAAAACAATGTAAGTCTAGATAAGTTTAAGTGTATAACATTTTACTCAATTTAATTCAAAAAATTATACACTAATTACCTGGTTAAATAAAATTGAAACTTTGTCCTCTTGTAAAATGATTATTGAACTTTTTTTTGGTTCAAGTTAGATATTAAACCTGGTAATTGTTCCCACATTGAGACATGAAATCGGCAATGTTTCCCATATTGGGGCATGAACTTTTTTTTAGTCCAAGTTAAACCCTGAACTTTGCAATTGTTCCCATACTGGGGCTTGAATGTTAGGATTTTCAAGGACTAACTTGGATAACAAAAGTTGAAGTGTCAATGTGGGCACATTTGACAAGTTCAGGCTTCAATGTGGAAATAATTGCCAAGTTCAAGACCTAACTTAGATAAAAAAAAATTCATACCTCAATGTAAAAAAAATTACCAAATTCAAATCCTAAAATATAATTTAACCTAAAAAACAAAACAAAACTCTAAAACAAAAAAATTACCAAATTCAAATCCTAAAATATAATTTAACCTAAAAAACAAAACAAAACTCTAAAACAGAGGTCACTACAAGAAAATAGACTTTTAGCGTCGCTTTTTTTAGCCTTTAGCTGTGCTTTTAAGAGCCACTAAAATTTTTTGCGGCACTTTTTAAAATTCCGCAAAAAACGCCGCTATAAGTAACGCCACAAAAATTTGTGGCGTTTATTTAAAAAAAACGCCGCTAAAAGTCATGGCTTTTAGCGGCGTTTTAGCAGCGCTTTTCCCACAAACACCGCTAATTTTGAGAGATTTGCAATATATTTTTTTCACCAATATCCAGCCCTTTCTGCATTAAAATCCAACCAAATATAACAAATATAGTATAAAATGCAGCCAAAAACAGCAAATTTAGCATAAAAATACAACCAAAAACAATAATTCTAAATGATACTTCAAATTTAACGAATGATATATGATATAATTAATAAATAAAGTATAATTTAAAATATTCTTACAATAATGTTAAACGTGACAAAGTTAAAAATATTCTTACAATGAGAGAACTAATGTCTAAGATGGAGGCTTTTGCGATTGCTGAAATATCTGCATCATCTGCTGAAGTTGTAGCTGGAGGTCATCGTACTTTTGGCATACTCTGCTGCCATCGCTGCTGCCTCTGCCTCCCTCGCTGTTGTTGTTGCCTCCCTCGCTGCTGCCTCCGCTCTAAGTTGTTGCTGGAGTTCTTCATATTTTCGTTGAACCTTGGTAATTTGCTCAACCGTGTTCGCTTGCATCTGAGCTATCTGGTCTCTTAACCTCTGAACTTCAGCTTGAGCTTGACTTCCGAAAGGCATGTATTACTGGGAGCCGGATCCAAAATATTGGGTCGGAGTAACACCAGATCCTTGAAATCGAACCCGACTGTACCTTTCAGGACCCAAAACTTCAGCGATAATTCTATTATCAATGTTCTCAAGATTAACAGAACTATCAGTCGAAGCAATCGATTCATATTCTGCCTTCTTCTCCTTTAATTTCTCCTAAAAAATAATTAAACAGTTAGAAACAAAATATATAATAAAAATGAATACAACATAACTTAACATTATTTAAAACTATTAATGATGAATTGAATTAAACAATTATAATTAAAGATTATAAATATTTAGAAAAAATCAAATATTATTAAGTAAATATACCATAATTTCTCCAGCTTCGGATGTCATAGGAGATCCATCTTTCTTCCTATGCATAATCTTAAAAAGCTGAAGGCGTCCAACTTTTTGTCCAGATTTGACTTCCTACAATATAGTAGTAAAAATATTATTTAATAGTAGAAAGTTATTAATATTTGAAAGAATTAATAAATTCATAATACCTCGGCCTCATTTCTGAAGCAAAACTTCTCGACCCTGCCGTGTGCGTGAATTTTTGTTTTTGCCTGCTGCTTGTTCCAACTCGCTCACGGTCCTACATAATGAAATTATTATAACGTATATAGTAAACATTATATATAAGAGTTTGGAAATACCCAATACCTCTCCTTTTTTTGAATTCCAGAATCTAACCGCATCTTCCCATTGGTACCTCAGCATTCCCGGCGGGACATTTCTCAATTTTTCCTCGAGGCTTATGTCTTTCTTAAAATATTGTTTTTTTAAAGTGCTTTTATTGTCTCTCTATTTTTTACCCAATGCCTTCTTGATATAATCATCGGAGACCTCAAAAGCAAATCTCTCCTAAAAAATCACAAGTTTAGAATGTAAGTATAAATGAAACTTAAACCAAAGTATTATAAATTACATTCACATTTTGTTACCTTAATATTAGCGAGAGCCTGATTTTTGTTGCTATCAGGCATGTGATGCCATGATTCGTAGTTGATGGGCAACATATTGGCATTTCGTGCTAAAATGCCCAAATAGCCTGCTAAAAGTCGAGCTTCAGATCCAACAGGCTGACCATGAGTATTTCTACTTACTTTGACACGCTTGACAGGATCTAAGTCGTATAAATCTCTAAGCAGCGTACGTCCTCGAACTCTGCGCGTCCTACCACTTTCAGCTGAAAAATGATATACTATTATTATATTAAATTTGACAAATAAATCAATAATAAAAGTCAACACATGTAAAATGAACTTAACATTACTTTGAAATTCTTCAGGCTCTTCAAGTGTCTCCGGCACATTCGAAGATCCAACAACTGTCTGCTGTTCACTATTTCCTTCTTCCGAATTTAGAGTATTCTGGACAATACTTAAATCTCGTAATCTTCTTCTACACATTTTTCCTGCAATACACATAAAATAATTAAAGTTTTAGTAACAAATTACAACAATAATAGTACATATAAAATAGTTAAATTATATAACATGACCAAGATTAAAATTATAATATTACATATAATTAAAAAATCATAAAATCTTACTACATCATTATTCGTAAATATCTTCATCCACATCATGTCGAACCCAGTGATGTTGTGTACTAGTACTAGGGATATTTTCATCTAAGTTTTGTTCTGGAAAAGGTAATGTTTCTGATCTTTCGACGATGTCATCTCTACTTCCATTACCCATGTCAAACAAGTCTCTAGGGGTGTTCCGGAGTACAACATACCAACCCTCATCAGTTGGATCTTTCGAATAAAAAACTTGTTTCACTTGAGAGGAAAATACATATGGCTCGTCCATCAATTGTTGTCCAGTGTGAATCAAGCGAGAGAAATTCACCATTGTAAAACCAAATTGATCTTTTTTAATTCCTCGAGCAGTATTAACATCAGCCCAATCACACCGAAATAAGACAACTTTCCATCTGCCATAGTAATCCAACTCAATAATATCGGTAAGAAGTCCATAATACTCCACATTACCCTCAACCGGATTACTATCCCTAGCACTAGCATAACTTGTAATTGAAGAATTAACAACAACTCTACAATTTTGAGTTCTTCTCATTCTCTCGCGATACTTTGTATGAAATCTGTATCCATTGATAAGGAAGGCACTATATCTTTTTATTACTCTGTTCGGACCTTGGTAAAGCCATTTAAATTCGTCATTGACGTCCTTCCCACTTCAAACCTATTGAATCGAAAGTAAATTGAATAATTATAAATGTTTTATGTAAAAACATTCTTATTTGATTAACTAAATTTCGCGAATATATGTAACTTATTAACTTTAGTTACATACCGTTTGGCTTAACCATTCACGAAAAGATTCTGTGAATAACTTATTAATCTCTCGATGTTGTAATCTTCGAGAGCGTGCACGAGATCTCAAAATTTGTTTGTACTCACTATCTTAAAAACAAGTTTAATTGGTTAGAAGATAAACAAATCAAAACAACGAATATGTGAGAAAATTTTAGAACTTACTTGCGTAACGGTTCAACTAAATCGTGGTGAAAAAGTACATATCGACGTACTTGTATCCACGATATATCATCTAATTCTGCAATTTCAACTTTGCCGATTGGTTCTCCATAACTTTGGAATAAATAAGTTTCAGCCAAGCTATGATCATTGAGCCCAGCATTTCTAGTTGGTCTATTCAATCGTGTTTCAACATCTTCTAAATATCTAGAACAGAAGGTCATGCACTCCTCTACCAAGTAGCCTTCAGCAATTGATCCTTCTGGATAACGCTTATTGCCACAATAAGATTTCAATTTGCTTAGGAACCTAAACACGATATACAATATTTATCAAAAGTTGTAACTAAATGTATAGAGGTGAATGAATAAATACTTGACAAATAAATTAGCACCTTTCTATAGGATACATCCATCGATAAAAAACCAGTCCACCAAGTATTGCTTCGTGAGGGAGATGGATTACCAAATGCACCATAATGTGAAGAAGGAAGGTGGAAAGATCTTCTCCAAATTGCATAAAGTCAAAGCAGCTCGATCCTGTACTTTCTTAAGTTCTTCAACATCCAAAACTTTGCCACAAATAGCTTTCATTATATTGGATAGTTCAATTATACAGGACGTCACATTTTTTGACATGCAACACCGTAAAGCAACTGGGAGTAAATCTTGCATGAAGATGTGGTAATCATGTGATTTTAATGAATATAATCTTCGATCTTTAAGACTCACACATCGAGATATATTTGACGCATACGCATCTGGGACCTTTATATCCTTCAACACCATGTAAAACTCCTCTTTCTCTTTCTTTGACATTAAAAAAATAGAAGGCGGCAACCTACATTTACCATTCGGAAGTACTTCAGGATAAAGATCACGCTGAATTCTAATGTCAACTAAATCAACTCGACTCTAAAGATTGTCTTTTGATTTTCCATCGACATTTAAAATTGTTCCAATTATGTTCTCGCAGACATTCTTCTCAATATGCATGACATCAAGATTGTGGTGTAAAATGTTGTGCTCCCAATAAGGCAACTAAAAAAAATACTTCTTTTTTTCCACAAGTCTACCTCATTAGGATCATCCTCTTCGTCAGATTCATCATCAGATTCATCCCTCGATCTTCTCCTTGTTTGCGTGATAGGTGGTTGATTCATCTTCTCGTAACTAAAGTTGATATCTTTTAACATAAACAAGATTTCAGATCCAACGGTCCTCGCTCAGAGCTCCTGTACTCTTGATGCATCAAATAGAGTCCTTTGAAATTTAAATTTATGATTTCCATCTAACCACCGACGATGGCCCATGTAAGAGAACTTCTTCCCATTATACAACCACTTCGAACAAGTTTGTGCAGCACAACAAGGACAGGCATAACATCCTTTAGTACTCCAACCCGATAAATTAGCATAAGCCGAGAAATCATTAATTGTCCACAATAAAGCTGCACGTAAATTAAAGTTCTCCTATCTTAATACATCATATGTCTCAACACCCGACCATAATTGTTTTAACTCTTCAATAAGTGGCTGCAAATAGATGTCAATATCAATTCTGGGGCCTTTCTCTCCAGGGATAATCATTGATAAAATAAATGAAGATTGCTTCATGCAAATCCATGGAGGCAAATTGTAAGGAACAAGCACTACAGGCCAAGTACTGTATGAAGTACTCATGATTTTAAAAGGATCAAAGCCATCAGCTATTAGCCCAAGCCTCACATTTCGAGGATCGCTTGCAAAGCTTGAAAATTTACTGTCAAACGATTTCCAAGCTAAAGAATCAGCAGGATGCCTTAATAATCCATCATCGGTTCGTTGATCATTATGCCACCTCATAGAATCGGCCGCCTTTGACGACATGAAAAGCCTTTGAAGTCTTGGTATTAGGGGAAAATATCACATAACCTTGACTGGCTTCTTTCTTAAATGTGCCCCACCTTCATCCCCATTCATATCTTCTGTATTCCCGTTCATCCAACGAGACTTGCCGCAAACATGACAAGACTGCTGGTTCTTCTGATCACCCCAGTACAACATGCAGTCATTTGGGCAACTATGAATTTTATCGTACCCAATGCCCAAATCTTTTATTAGTCTCTTCATATCTTGACAAGACTGGGGGATTTTTGCAAACAGAAACATCTCTCTCAGAAACTCTAGTAGCATTGTAAAAGAGTTTTCGGTCTACCCTCCTAAACATTTTAAGTGAACTAGACGAATACAAAAAGACAATTTCGAATATTTTGATCCCTCATAAAGTTCTTCGTTCATTTCATTAAGTAAACTGTAGAACTTCGTCGCTTCTTCATTTGGCTCCTCATCAAGTGCACTTGTTCCCGTTTTGCAAAAAACATTTCCACCAATATTACAATCATCGGATGCAATAAAGTTAGGTGGAAACGATTGCTCACCATGACTGTGCATATTAAATGCATCCCGCAACATACCTTCCATGTCATCTTCTCTAACATACTGAGGGTAAGTAGTATCAGGATAAGTCGGATTAAGCGTTGAAGAAGTTCTACTAGATGTACACTCTCCATGGAAAATCTATTTTTATACCCCCGAATAAAGCCATCAACAATTAGATGTTCGTAGACAACTTCACGAAAATGCCAATTGATGTTGCCACACCTCTTACACGGGCAAAGAATCATATTCTCTTGGCTTGCATTTTGAAATGCAAAATTTAGAAAAGTTTGAACTCCATTTTGATAGCCGTTACTTACCCTTGACATATATATATATATATATATATATAGTGAGAACTACTTTGAAAGCTTGATTATTCAAAATAATATTTGAAAAAAAAAATAGTATGAAAAAAAGTATTTAAGGAGAAGTGATGGCGAATAAACTATATAATAAATCAGTATGATTAGGTTGTTAATGATATTAAATTAAACATGTGATAAGTATCCAGGGATGAATGCATCAAATTCTATATACAGTTTGTGGGATCAAAACAAGCATCTTATTTCTACTAATATCAAATTCACAATCTTCTTATTTAAAAATTTAACCTGACTTTGAGGAACTAAATACAAAATGACCCCCTGATTGTTTGTAATCTTCCAATTAATTTTAAGCATATTTTGTAAATGGATGCTTTGTTATTCCAATCTTCAGTTGAAATTTTGGATTTAGATTTTAATTAGGTAATTTATAAATTCTGACAATGGAATACATATATTATGGATGGCTTAATTAAGATTTGTTAGAAAATTAAATATAATAACTAATTTATGGAGAGAAGAGTGAAAATTAGAAAGAAACATAAGAATGGTAAAGAGATAAAATTTAATTCATTGATCATCAACAATAATGTACACCGGCTTTATCAAGGCGGGGGTTAAGCAAATGTACTGCAATCCCCCAACAATACTTTGATACCTAATAACATAGTTTGCAATCAAAGGATCACTATCTAAAGCTGACAATAATGGAAAAGTAGTCATCGGAGTGGGAACAGGCACGTAACTCAACATATCAACTTTTTGCAGCAAGTCAATGATATATATTTTAAGACAAATTAATCATATCACTATAGTGATGAATCTCAAACCAAGGAAATATGTCAGCTCACCAAGATCCTTGAGAGAACTTGTGATTCAATTATTGAATAACGCCGTCAATGTCCTTAGAGTATCAGACAAATCATGCACGATGTATCAATTCTTCTTATGAACAATGATGGATCAACAACTGAAGTGATGAACTTGAGTTTAGTGACTAAAAAATCCTTTACCTTGTGAAATTGAACTCTAAGGGCTTGCTTAAGCCCATAAAGAACCTTGTGAAGTTTGCAAACTAAATGTTCACCATTAGTACATATTTTTTTCTTTTAAATATTGGTAGTTTAACCATGTAGACTTCTTCCACCAACTTGCATTAAGCAATGCGTTGTTGATATCAATTTGCTACAACTGCCATTTGTGTGTAACAATTATAGCAATAACAGTTTGGCATTGTACAGGCTTTAGCAACTGGACTAAAGGTGTCTTGAAAATCTATACCTAGTTTTTGAGCATAGCCTTGAGCTACGAGTCGAGTTTTGTAACAATCAATGGTGCCATCAACATTCTTCTTTATCTTGAATAACCAACGACTGCTAACAACTTTATGACCTTCTGGTAGAGAAACACAACTCCAAGTTTGATTTTTGTACAAAGTAGTCAATTCACCATGAACAACTTGGTGCCATTTGGAACATTTCATCGTAGCATGAATATTTGCAGGAAGAAGAGTAGAAGATACATAATTTATAGTATACATATGAACTTTGGGCTTGACAATACCTGCTTTTCTAGGAGTAAGCATTGGATACACATTTTGAGCGGATACTAATGATGAGGCATCAAGAAGAACTAAAATTATTTCATTTTGTTCCTGTAGGGTGATTAGTATTAGAAGAAGAGTTAATAAAACCATGACTAGGATGTTCAGTAACAATTGAAACTATTAAATATGACTCCTATTTTTAGTCAAATTTGAAAAATAATCTTTCAGTTAAACTCTGTTTACTTGTTTCAATCAAACACTGATTAGTTTAGATTATTTTATTATTATTTGATCTATAAATTTAGCCTATAAATAGGCTCTTTTACAACCTTAGAAAAACACCCCATTAGAGATTAGAACTCATAACACATTTAGAGAATTTTGTGTTTACGTTTTGTGGGTTCTTTATTTTCGGGTTTTTCGGGGTTTAGTTTTTATCTCCATCTTTTGTACTCTTTGTTCTTTTGCCATTATAGTAAAATTATCTTTGCTCGTGATTTTTTATCCTCTTTGGAGGGATTTTTCCACGTTAAATTTGTATGTTCAATTTCTCAATTTATTCTGCTATTTTTTCTTGTTGTTTAATCGGGTGGATCCTAACAAGTGGTATCAGAGCTAGTTCAATTTTCATAAATCAGCCCGTTCAGAGATGGCAGCAACAAGATTTGAAATTGAGAAGTTTGATGATGAAACAAATTTCAATTTGTGGCAAGCTCAGATGATGGCAATTCTAGTTCAATCTGGTTTGAAAAAGGTTGTTACTGGGAAAAAGCCTGAGAATCTAAATAAAACAGAATAGGAAGAGCTTGATGAAAAGACTTTGTCTGCAATCCAATTGTGCCTCGCGAATACGGTATTACAGGAGTTATTGATGGAGAAGACCTTATCCGCCTTGTGGAAAAGGTTAGAAACTCTTTATGCGATTAAGTCTCTGGCTAATCGTTTAGTGTTGAAACAACGTCTATTTACGTTTCGCATGAACGGAGGTGAGCTTCTTAGAGATCACATCAGTCAATTTATTACTCTTTTAAATGATTTAAAGAATGTTGAGGTTCATATTGACGATGAAGATCAGGCTATGCAATTATTGTGCTCTTTACCCCCTTCATACAAGTATTTCAGGGAGACCCTGATTTATGGCAGAAACAAACTCTCGTTCGAAAATGTGAAGGGTCATTTGTTGAGTAGAGACAACTCGACAATGAGCTTCATTTGGATAGCAAGACAGATAGGCAAGCTTCCGTTTTGGTAGCATCAAAGAAACGAGATAAAATGTATCGCTATTGTAAAAAGTTAGGTCACGTCAAAGCAGATTGTTATAAACTGCGAAATAAAAAAGCTGCTGAGAATAACGAGGAAGATGTAGCTGGTGCTAATTTGGCCGATGAAAATGGTGATGATTTCTTGTTAGTGTCAACAAGCGATAACACCAAGCTCACATCCGAGTGGATCCCAGATTCAGGATGTTCTTTCCACATGTGTCCCAATAGAGAATGGTTCTCCACATACAGTTCGATTGAAGGTGGAGTTGTGCGCATGAGAAACGATTCATCTAGTAAGGTACTTGGTATTGGTACTGTTAAAATTAATATGCACGATGGGACGATTAGGACACTCTCAAATGTCAGGTATGTACCTGATTTACGAAAGAATCTCATCTCCTGAAGTAGTTTAGACTTGAAAGGATGCAAAATCAATATCGAGTCGAGTGATATTAAAGTATCTCATGGAGCTCTCGTTTTGTTAAAAGGTAAAAGAACCGGCAGTCTTTATATTCTGGAAGGTTATACAGTGACCGGTGAAATCAGACGTCCCTTGTCCGTTACGGAGTTGAAGTCAACTTGTTTGGAGCGGAGGCAACTTGGTCATAGGAGGGAAAAAGGTATGGCTGTTTCGTTGAAGAGAGGTTCTCTTTTGGATGTAGGTTTTGAAAAGTTAGGGCACTGTGTTCGTGAAAATCAGACCCGGGTTAGTTTTGATTTGGCAGTGTACAAGTCGAAGGCTAGAAGTCTTCCAGTTTCTAAGCACAAATTCGACTCAGTTAATTCCCTGTATAGTTCAAGATAGGCTCGTGGTGGGCTTTGGCAAAGATGGCGTTGTGGAAATATGAGCCAAGGTGGAGATTTGTTAAATATGACTCCTATTTTCAGTCAAATTTGAAATATAATCTTTCAGTTAAACTTTGTTTACTTGTTTCAATCAAACACTGATTAGTTTAAATTATTTTATTATTATTTGATCTATAAATTTAGCCTATAAATAGGCTCTTTTACAACCTTAGAAAAACACCACATTAGAGATTAGAACTCATAACACATTTAGAGAATTTTGTGTTTACGTTTTGTGGGTTCTTTGTTTTCGGGTTTTTCGGGGTTTAATTTTTATCTCCATCTTTTGTACTCTTTGTTCTTTTGCCATTATAGTAAAATTATCTTTGCCCGTGGTTTTTTATCCTCTTTGGAGGGGTTTTTCCACGTTAAATTTGTGTGTTCAATTTCTCAATTTATTTCGCTATTTTTTCTTACTTGTTGTTTAATCAGGTGGATCCTAACAGAAACATTATTCAGTGAGTGTGTAGGACATCATTCGGAGGCATAGGAATACGAGACTGGCCGCAATGTTGCAATATGAAATGTCGATGTCACAACATAGTGAACAAAACACTCAATAGACGCAAACTGCCTTCAGTGTCGTGACATAGACAGAGGGTGTCGCAACGCAGCCCTGTAATCAAGCCTTAGCTTGTAAACTACCATCAGGATCAGGGTATTTTGGTTTGCACAACAAATTTTAATGCTAAAATGTTAGTCGAATTAGATCAATGAACGACAACCAAGCCTAGGCCTATAAATAGATAGCTCTAAACACTCTATAGACAGTTTTTATTCAAGTTTTAGTTTACGACTTTTAATTAGTTTTTTTTTAGTTCTCTTTAGTTTATTTTGTACTTAGGTTTCTTTTCATATTGTAATTTTATACTAGTTTTTATTTCGTTCTTTGCGAAACTCGATTTGTGGAACAATCAACTCCTTGCGAATTATCGTTCATGCTATTATCAACATATCAGGATTCTTCTTAAACTCTTTGCTTGATCTATTCTTTATATTTATTGTTTCAATCAAGTTTATGATGCTTACTAGATCCATGGGGAACTAATCCATTAATGGGAGATTAACGAGTGATGTGGGAGTAATTAACTTCTACATAAGGTATCTTAGCGGACTAGTTGGTTGGGATAGGAAGAACTTAAAGCCCTAGGTTTGATAACCCTAGGAAGTCATATAGGTGAGAATGAACCCAAAATTTGTATTGTCTATCCATGAACACCTTACCCCAATCCGATTTGGATCGTGAGGTCGAGAGATAAGTAGTTCTTGCCGATTTATTAGGTTAGTAAAAGATCGAAAGAACCTATTAGATTAATGACTAGTTGATACAGTTACAATTTTAAGTCCATTTATATTAACACAACATAGCAAATAATCAATTTAATTAACATTAATACGATCATAGTTCATACGAACTTACTTCGATAACTAGGGTCGTAGAAGTAGAATCCGAAACTAATCCGAAGCTTTAGCCTTTCCTTGATTTAAGTTTGATTGTTGTTTATCTTGATCTAAATAGATAATTTCATTCACATAAGTAATTCTTGTATTCAATTTAATCCATAATTCATATTTATGTAAAATTAAAAAATTACCCCTAATACTTTAACTTTTCACAATTTAATCCTTAAACTCATAACTTGAATATTACTCATTTTAACCTAAATTCATGTTAATCAATGTTACAAAAGACCTTGAAACAACCCATTGTTACCAACATTTCACAATAAAACCCATAGATTTACATTTTCAACAATTTAATCCCTATTTGCAATTTCATAAAAAATCACTTAACAAAACATGCTTATTTTACAACAAAGATTAATAATCATTCAAATAACTTCAAAAAATAAAATAAAAAAACCATGGAAAGTCCTTCAAACTTTAAAAATTTTACAAATTAAACCCCGGGCTAGCTAGATTAAGCTAAAACGAACTCAAAAACATAAAAATTACTAGAAACGGGGCGTAAAATCATACCATGCAAGAAAAAATTCAAATAAAAGCTCTCTCTCGTTCAAAAATGGTGAATTCGGCCAACACAAGGAAGAAATGGGGAAGATGATATCATTTACCTAGTTTATTTTAGGTTTATTTATTAAATTACCATTTTACCCTTATTAATAATAAAAAATTTCAAGTAAACCTTATCCATATTTGTCCACTAACTCTTTAAATAGTATAATTACTCTTTTAGTCCATTAGTTTAAGATTTCATAGCCATTTGACCCCTTTAACTAATAGAATTCAACTTTTACACCTTTTATGATTTAGTCCTTTTTACCTCATTAACTATTTAAACTTCAAAATTTGTTAACGAAACTTTAATACGACCTTAATATAATCTCGTAGATACTAAATAAATAATAAAATAATAATTCACTTATCGGAATTGTGGTCCCAAAACTACTATTTTTGAAACCACTGAAAACAGGTTGTTACAACCGAAATGGCTCAAAACAAAATCTGTAACACCCCTAACCCATATCCGTCGTTGGAACAGAGTTAAGGAGTATTGCCGGAGTTTATAGAACAAATGCAATTAATTTATGTCAATTACTATTCATTTCAGAATCCAATCATATTTAATCATATTATCCCTTAAATGGACCATTGAGGCCTAATTTATGCATTTGAAACAAGTCGGGACTAAATCGAGAACTCGGAGAATTTTTTCGCAAAATCTCAAAATTTTTTTTAAGTGCAAGGGACACACGCTCATGTGGTCAGGCCATGTGAATATGCCCGTGTCCTAAGCCTTGTAGGCATTCGATGTGAGGCACACGGCCGTGTCCTAACCCGTGTCCATACCCGTGTAACTCTCTGACTTGGGTCACACAGTCAACCACACGTCCATGTGCTAGGCCGTGTAGACAATTTAATTTTCAAAAATTAAGTACAAGGGTCACACGGCTAAGTCACACGCCCATATGATAGGCCGTGTGACATACACAACTGAGACACACACCTGTGTCTCTACCCGTGTGAGCAATCAAAGCATTCTGTTTCTCAAATTATAAGATGCAGGGACACACGACCAAACCACACGGTTGATACACACACCCGTGTGGACAAAATAAGGTCATTTCCAAGCCTTATTTCTCACCCAACCTAGCATCAACATATCCAACCTATTTTTGTACCATTACAAATCATAATAGAACATTCAATTCAAGCCAATTTCAAGTTCAATGCATGTCATAACATCCCATTTATCCAAGTATTTGATCTTACCTAATTGGCCATATAAACATATGATTATATTTTACCCATTCATGCAACCATTAATAGATTTATGTAACTTCCATCATTCAACCATTTCAATACACACATCAAGCATGATAAGGCCTTATATAACTACATCAAAATATGATTAACACTAGCCATTCCAATGGCTAGTTACAACCAAAACATTTCATCATTATGCCTACTTAGCTTATACATGCCATTATACAAAAAATTTGCTTGTTTTATATACCGAGAAGTCCGAGCGTTAGTGTGATGTGTCTCCGACCAAGTTCCAACTTCACGAGCTTTCGAGCACTATAAAACAGAGGAAGTAAAGAGAGTAAGCATATTATGCTTAGTAAGTTCATATAATAGAAAATTTACTTACCACTCATTTACATTTAAAATAAGCAAACAAAATTTATCCAAAGAAATTTGGCAATTTGCCTAAACACATATGATCTCAAGAAACTTGTTAGTCATGTATTACATGTAAACATTAAGAATCAAAGATGAGCTCATCATGTAATAGCTTTCATATACATATGCTTTTCATATCATATTTCCATTTAACATGTGCATTTCCATGAAAAATCATGTTAAGCTTAGTTTAATCATGTCAGAACTTTGCCCGTTGAATTTATTTGAAATATCGATAGATACACATGTAGTACACTCAAAGTGTACAAAATTGTAATCCGTCAACTCATAATCAAGGGTACCCATTAAGGCACATAATCAGGAAGCACTCTCTCGAATCATATAACAAGATGCTTATGTGAGCCATGTAATAGGAAGCTTATCTGGGCTATAACAGGAAACTCATAAGAGTTTTAAATAGGAAGCTCATTGAACTTAACAGGTAACTCCGAAGAGTTATTACCAGGGAGCTCCGGATAGTCATATAATAGGAAGTTCAAGCGAGTCATATCAAGAAGCTCACAAAGAGCCTATATCAGGACGCTAATAAGAGCTGCGTTTGTGTTCACACTATATGTAAGACCACAACCGATCATATAATAGGACGTTCATAAAGAGTTGCGGTAGTCCGCAACACATGCAGGATCACTAACGATCAGGATGCTCAGAGGAACCATATAACGAGAAGCTCGAGAGGGCTTATAACGGGATACTCGTAAGAGGTATGGTGTGTCCGCAACATATGCAAGACTACAACCAATTTAGGAAATCTTGTATCCATCGAATTTCATTATTCAAACGGGATTTAACATTTATCAGGCATTTCCGAATTTATGATTAATTTCATAAACATATCAATTTCAGAATTCAACATTCACATATATAAAGTTTCATCCAAACATGTAAATATGTAGAATTTAGTTACACAAACTTACCTCGATACTTGTTCGTATTCGAGAATCTACTAATTCGATACTTTTTCTTTTCCTTGATCTAACTCTTTATTTGATCTTTCTGGATCTATATAAATGAATTTAACATCAATTTAACATATTTCATATCCAATTCAATCCAATTTACATCTTAGGCAAAAGTACCATTTTGCCCCTATACTTTTGATTAATTTCTATTTCGCCCTTAGGCTCGGAAAATGAAATTCATGAAATTTAATCCTTATTCCAAGCCTAACCAAAGCTCATGAAATTCATAAAATTCAAAAATTTTCCATAAATTTTACATCTTTTCAATTTAGTCCTTAAATCACAATTTCATGGAAATTTCCTTTACAAAAGTTGTTTATCTATCAACAACCTTTCATTTTCTACCAAAAAATTCAAAATTTCAGCATACTCATCCGTGAAAAACTTTAAATACTTTGATAACTTTACAAATTAATCCCCAAAATATAGAGATTAGATTATTACGATTTCGGAAATATAAAAATTACTAAAAACGGGACATGATTACTTACCCAATTAAACTTGCTTGAAATTCACTCTCTTAGCTAGGGTTTCCATAGAAAAAATTGGGAAAGATGATATAAAATGATAATATTTTCTATTTAATTAAAATATCATCTTTTATTATTTCATCTTTCCAATTTAGTCTTTTTCTTTTTCTAATTTTCCATAGATGATTCATCATAAATATCTACTAACTCAATTTAATGGTCTAATTACCATATAAGGACCTCAAGTTTTGAATTCCATAGTTATTTGATCATTCTAGTTACTAGAATTCAACTTTTTTATTTTATGCAATTTGGTCCTTTCTATAATTAAACATGAAATCGGTAAAATTTTCTTATCGAAATTTTCTTATTAAAATTTTCATATGTCTTTCCTATCATAATGCAGACCATGCAATATTATTAAAATAAATTTTCTTTCTAACTCGAATTTGTGATCCCGAAATCACTGTTCCGATTTTACTGAAAATGAGTTGTTACAAAATCACTGATTTAAACATAAAAAATCTTTTCGAAAATATTTTTCTCTTGCAACTTATTGAAACCATAAATAAGATTTAATTACATTAAATTATTTTATCACTTCAAACCAGTTCAAAAACAAGTTACTATTTTTGTACTAATTTTGTAATCAAAACAGAGTAGTCGTTTTGAGAAAAACTAAAATTTCAAAACGGAATTGCAACGGCAAAATTTGATGTCATCTTTTAGTCGAAAAACCAACAGATTAATACATTAAAAATTGAATGTTTATAAAATGAATAATATCATTTGATGAAATTAAATCCATTCGTGGCATCGAATATTTTAAAACCAAATCAAGTAGTCATAACCCATACCATAGTTTATATAATCGCCTTACAAATTGATTAAAAATCACCATACTAATCTTATGGAAATCTTATTTAAACCAAACCAACACAAAAAAAAACCTTCGCGAAATACCTTATTTCGATGTGCCGAGTCTACAAACTAACTTCGCGAAATACCTGAAAGGGAGAAACTAAAAGGGATGAGCTATATGAGCTCAGGGTGAGACTGAAACTTAAGTAAAAGGCAAATGATGATGTAACGAAACAAAAATAATTTTAGAAAAAGTAAATACATATGTCATACTAGAATTTAAAATAGGTAACCAAATGTACGAATAGTCTCCACTAACATACATAATGCAATTATGTTAATCTATCACACATATCCCAACGTTAATACAAACAAACATATAATCAGATATGTAAAATATGCAACAAATCGAAATTTCCCACCCAACCAACCAACCAAATACCAATTTGACCACCCTACACACCACAATTGGGTTATGGTAAGCCCATCCACCCTACACACCGCTGTAACAGAATATTGCAATAAAATTGCCAAATTAAACTTCCTTATCTTCAAACATATCCCAAACTCAAATGCAGATGCAAACTGTTTACAGAAATGAATAAATTTTTTTTTTCTAATTTCATTAACCATTATCCTTGCTGACAAACAGCTTGGACAAAATTGGACATGCTTGAAATCAGTTTCAAAACAGTGATACAACATTGTACATCTCTAATTATCAAACAACAAATTTAACATTTATGCAAATAACGTGATCAAATCAAGCAATCCATAACTGAATCTCAAATCAAACAGTAATATTCTCTTACTAGACCTCCTTCGATCAGTAACGATATTCCAAACACACTTATAGAGGCTTAAACAAGCGTCGGATTACACAAGAACTAAAATGAGTCAGTTTACAAACACAAAACAAAAACTGCAAAACAGGGCCACATCGAAATTGATTGAAATCCGTGAATTTCAACATCAAAACAATCCCTAACTATAGTAATTTCAGAAACACACCTGAAACACGCTATTTACAACACCAAGAATCGACCGATTTGTCACCAACAATCCAACTGAAAACTCAATTACTCATACCCAAAACTAAGCAGGTTTTCGCTTGCAACAAAAAAGAAAATTCCAAAACAATTGATAAAATCCTTACAACAATACTTACCCTTTTAAAAACCTAATTGAATAAGGCAAAAGCCCAAATGAAGTCTTGAAAAACGAAAAACAATTAAACAAAATTTCTTGAAATCAAAGGAACAACTTAAAATACTAAAACCCTTATATCTAATTAGCAATAACACTCAAAGAATAAAAAAAAAAACAAACAACATAATCAAGAAGAAGAATTAATGATACAATTTTTATTTTTATTTTTTGAATTTGCCAAAAGGAAATGAAAGTGACCAATGTGAGAAGGAAGAAGAGCAAGTGAGAGTTTTTTTAAAACTTCCCCACTTTTCTCTCAATTAAATTTTAATAACAATAAAATAAATAAAGTAAATCAATTTAAAATACTCTTTAACAAACCAATCAAATTTATTTATTATTATTTTACAACATATTTCAAAATAAAATAACAATATCATATTTGTCAAAACCCTTCAAATTAAATTACAAAAGTTTTAAAGAATTAGAACCAAAAATTCTAAAAACAATTCCCACATTGCATACACGTGGGCTCAAACACAAGACCAAAAGTAAATTACCAAAGAGTTAACCATCGAGCCAACGGATTCATTTTTCTCTTAAAGTGCGAAAATAAACTTAACAGTCCCACCGAACCATTGATCCAACCAACTAAGTTGAATGATTCTAACCCCAATTTCGGGGCGTTACACATTTTTTGTTAGATGTATACTAAGTGAGTATTTTTTTTTTAATTTCAAAATGTCACACTAACAAATTTAATAGAAGAATTTTAATGATGTTTACAAATAAACCTATATTTTTAAATTTGAAAAGTAAAGGAACTAAATTCCAAAAATAAAAGTAAGGATATTAAATTCCAAATATATGAAGAGTAAAAAAATTTTAAGCATATTGTAACATTTAAATTTTTACTCTATAATTTAACAAAAAAAAAATATTTAACATAAGGTGAAGCATAGCTGAGAACCATACTAGTTTAACTATATATAAAAAAAAAAGACTCCTTTTATCTCTTATATTTGTAATAATTTTTTCTTTTTTTTTTTTTATATTCTCACACATTTTTAATAGCTTTTTATTAATTTTCACCTCCAAAGTAAGTATCCATTTTTTTTTTATTCCAACCGACCTTAAAAAAAGGGGCATATATCTCTTTTTAATTTAAACATTTATTTTTAAAATATTTTATTATATTTTTATAAACACTTAATAACACCTCAAACCTACACTCGTGAGAAGCAATTTCCATTTTGGATAAGATTTAAACAAATAAATTTGGGATGTATCCACAAATTTCTCTTCATCCCATTTATGTTATAATTTCTAAATTCTAATAAATAATATATCCAAAGTTGATCCAAAAATAAAAAATAAAAAAAATATCTAACAAGTTGAAGTTTCCTTGAGAGACTCCAAGTCAACTATGTTGTCTATTGAATCTCTCCAAACTCCAATGACTATTTTATCCTCCATCCTTTCTTTCCATGCATTTGTATAATTTTTCTTCTTTCTATATATATTAACTTATTAACTAAAAGGTTTTCACAAACAAATTCTAAACCATCAATCTCCGTTGAAAACAATACCGTTTGCAGCCGAAAAAATGGTGGTTGCAGGGCCAGGTTATGGTGGTGGCACCATGTCAAACTCCAAGAGCTTAGCTGTTCAGATTCTAAAGGGGCCATGGCTCATGGTTTTCGGCTCACTGTTGATCATGTCTGCCGCTGGTGCAACCTACATGTTTAGTCTATACTCCGGCGACATTAAAGAATCGCTCGGCTATGACCAAACCACCCTAAATTATCTCAGTTTCTTCAAGGATTTAGGCACCAACGTTGGGGTCCTTTCGGGTCTCATAGCCGAGGTAACACCTCCATGGTTCGTGTTATCTGTTGGTGCAGGCCTTAACTTCTTTGGTTACTTCATGATTTGGTTGGCCGTCACCAAAAGGATCCCCACCAAAGTGTGGCAAATGTGTTTGTATATTTGCATAGGTGCCAATTCTCAGTCTTTTGCCAACACTGGTTCTCTCGTTGTTTGCGTCAAAAACTTCCCTGAAAGCCGAGGCGTTGTGCTGGGGATTCTTAAGGGTTATGTTGGTCTGAGCGGTGCAATCATAACTCAGTTGTACCATGCTTTCTATGGTGATGATTCAAAGGCTTTGATCTTGCTTATTGGTTGGTTACCAGCTGCTATCTCGCTTTGTTTTGTGAGAACAATTAGGATCATGAAGGTGGCTCATCAAACTAATGAGCTTAAAGTTTTTTACAAGTTTCTATATATCTCTCTTGGCCTTGCTTCTTTTTTGATGGTGATCATCATTGTGGAGAAGAAACTTGTATTCACTCAACCTGAATATGGTGGTAGTGCTGCCATGGTTCTTTTCTTGCTGTTTTTACCACTTGGTGTTGTGATTATAGAAGAATACAAGCTTTGGGAGGCTAGGAACAGGGCCTTGAATGATCCCAATTCTTCACTGAAAATTGTCACCGAGAAGCCGAGTTCCAAGCTGTCCAAGGACATCAACGCCGACACTCCCTCGGCATCAAGCACCGCAAAGATATTGACCGGAAACGAGCCGACCAACAACAATCAAACCAACGTTTCGTGCTGGAAAACAGCATTCAAGCCACCAAACAGGGGGGAAGACTACACAATTTTGCAAGCACTTTTCAGCCTTGACATGTTTGTTCTTTTCTTAGCCACAATTTGTGGTGTTGGTGGCACTTTAACAGCCATTGACAATCTGGGGCAAATCGGAACCTCCTTGGGGTACCCTAAAAGAAGCATAAGCACATTCGTTTCACTTGTGAGCATATGGAATTACCTTGGTAGAGTTACATCAGGTTTTGTATCAGAAATTTTCTTGACCAAATACAGGTTCCCAAGGCCATTGATGTTAACCTTGATTATGCTTCTCTCATGTGTTGGTCACCTTTTGATTGCCTTCAATGTCCCCGGTGGCCTTTATATTGCATCAGTCATCATTGGTTTCTGCTTTGGGGCTCAATGGCCGTTGCTTTTTGCTATAATTTCTGAAATCTTTGGCCTCAAATACTATTCAACTTTGTACAATTTTGGTTCAGTTGCCAGCCCCATTGGCTCCTACATACTCAATGTGAAAGTGGCTGGGAATTTGTATGATAGAGAGGCTAAGAAGCAAATGGCAGCTTTGGGAATTAGGAGGCAAGCTGGTGAAGACCTGGATTGCAATGGGGTTGACTGTTTCAAATTGTCTTTCATTATAATTACAGCTGCTACCTTGTTTGGCACTGTTGTGTCATTTATTTTGGCACTTAGGACTAGACAATTTTATAAGAGTGATATTTACAAGAAGTT
The DNA here is from genome assembly GCA_025698465.1 of Gossypium longicalyx. Lineage (NCBI taxonomy): Eukaryota > Viridiplantae > Streptophyta > Magnoliopsida > Malvales > Malvaceae > Gossypium > Gossypium longicalyx. The sequence continues at coordinate 8,472,352 of CM047004.1, forward strand.
CCGGGAAGACTTAAAAGCAGCGGAGGAAGAGATGGCGGTGGCCGGAGACACGACTTTGTTGCCGGAGGTGAAGTCTTCCGGTAACGGCAAGACAGGGTAGGGTTGCTTTTCACCATTTGTAAAATTCTAACAAGTGGGGTAAGATATAGGTAAAATTTAATATGGGAGACAAGTCTCATTGAATTTGATATGGATAGGTTTTGTTTGTATTTCTTTTATAATTTTTATGGGTGTTTGTGTTAAAAAAGAAAGACTTGGGGTGATTTCACAAAATTTACAGGGGCTTTTAAATAATTAAAAAATAAGGCAACTTGGCAACTGTGTCTGTCATATTGATTATACAATCTTTTTTATCAATTTGTTTTATATATAGATACAATAGAAATATGATTCAATGCGGATGATATTTTTCCTATGGACAGCAAAGATGAGTTTATTATAGGAAGAAAAATATTACACCTTCAAAAAGATATATTATCTGAAAGGGTGCCAATGAAGTTTTTTTCATACTTAATTATTTCATTTAAAATTTTTTAATTTAATTTTTAAAAAAAATTCAAACTCTATTTGATTCTAATGGCATCTATTAATTTATGGGTAAATTTCATCAATTGTCCCTAAACTTTATTTAAAATTATATTTCAATCATTCAACTTTCTAAAGTTACATAATAGTCGCTAATTTTATCATATTTTTGTCAACATTACACCTTAAGCCAATGGGTTAATAGCTAATTTGATTCCTGAACTATAGTCAAAAAATCATTTTAATACTTTTTAAAATTTTCTTAATAATAATTATGAAAAAAAGAGAAAATTAAGAAAAAAGAGGGCGAGAGAGGAGCAAAATTTTCTATTATATTGTTTGGGTTCTTTGGTAAGTTTAAATTTTTTGAAATTTGAGGTTTTTTTCTTTTAATTTATAATACAGAATACTTTACTTCTTTTCTAAATTTATTATTTCTTTTTTGTAACTCCGGTTTTGAGTAACTTTCAATTTTGGAATTTTAGAATTTTTTAAATTTGTAATACAAAATGCTTTTCTTCTTCTCCAAATCCATCATTTCTTCTCTCAAATTTCAAGCCCAGATTTTACTTTCAGTTATAAATAAAACATATATAATATCTTTAATGATCCGAGAAGAGCGGAGTTGACTTCAATTTGCATGAAAAGAGAAAGAAAGAAGGCAAAAAAAAGATGAAAATGAAGAGAACTTAAAATAACAAAATAAATGAAAAAATAAGTATGATCTAAGTGAATGGGTATGTTTTTTTTGTGAAAGTTTGAATATTATGATTTTTTTTATGAGTTTGGATGTGGAAAATTTAATTACAAAATTATTAGTTTTTCATTGCTACAATTTATTTTTTATATGAATTTTTTTTATTTCTTGTTACATTTTTTTTATTTTTTTACAATTATTTTCAGGAAATTTTAAAAAATAAATCAAAATGATTTTTTAACTATAGCTAATGAACCAAATTAGCTATTAACCCTTTAACCTTAAACTGCAAGGTTATTTTTTTTAACAAAAGTTAGTAGACAAGTGATAAAGATGTAACAATTTGATAATGTTAGTGATTTTTATGTAATTTTAAAAAATTAAGTTCCTGAGATATAATTTTAAAAAAGTTTAGGAACAATGAGTGTAATTTACCCTTAATTTATTATTATTATTATTATTATTATTATTATTATTATTATTATTATTATTATGAGGTTTTGAAAGTGGGGTCAAGTTTACATTGAATTGACCCATACATTTGGAATTTTGGACCCACTCTTAATAGCATAAGTAGAAGTTAAATATTGAGGATAGACTATCCCGAATAATCGGCACTTACACAAAAGACTTTTCAAGTCTTTTTCCTTTTTATTTTATTTTTTATATTAATGGAATCCTATGACAACTTTCAAAACATTATTAAAAAAATCTAGATAATAGCAGTTAGATTTAAGTATAATTATTTATAATATAGAAATGTGTTGTATTTGGATAATTATTATAATTGATAGGTCTCATCAAATTAGGTGTAATTAGAGCATCCCGATTATACTTTTTAATTCATAGAGAAATGTGAGAATTGGAGTAATTATGCAGGGAACTATATCCAAATCTAATTTTAAAAAATTATTTTTATACACGTTATAAAAGTTATATTATAAACATGAATATGTATAAGTGTTTGAGATGGTTTATGGTCAAAATTTTCTTATATTATAAAAATAATTGATGTATTTTATAAAATTATAAAAAATTATAATATTTAAATCCTAATTTTTTTAAAGTTATAATTAAAAGTTTATTATAAAAAATAATTTAAATGTTATAAAAATGTTATAATATATTTATTTATAAAAGAAATTATATTACATTTGTCATTCTATTACATATTATAAAAAATAAATTACATGTTATAAAAAAGTTATAATATATTATAAAAATTTATGGTCAAGTATAAACATAAATTATTTATATGTCCATGCTATATATTATAAAAATAATATAATTTTAGATAATTTATAATTTTTTTATAAATATTATATATTATAAATTTTATGTTATTTTTATTTAATTTACGTATTATAAAATGGGATATAACCTAGTATAAATCTTTCTCCAAATTAAGTTTATATAAATTTTTATAATTAAAGTTATAAATTATTTGGATTGTGAACCCAAATACTATAAAATTGGTGCTAGTTATGCAAATAGAAAAATTTTTCTTACACCATATCATTGGGTATGATATCATTTGTGTAACGCCCCCACGCCCGAGACCGTCACCGGAGTCGAGTATGAGGTGTTACTAAACTTAATTTAACATTTTAAGAACTTTAGATTATTTGTTTCTACATTCACAGCTTTTTTGCTACTTGCGTTACAGTCACAAGAAAAATCATATCTCGAGTTACGAAACTCGAAATCAAGATCCGTAAATTTTCCCTGAATCTAGACTCATATTCCTATCTACTAATTTTTTTCTAGAATTTTTGGTTGGGCCAATTAGTACAGTTTATTAGTTAAAGTTACCCCTGTTTCAGGGCTTGACTGGTCTGACCTCTGTTTACTACGAACCACTTTTCTCTCTGTATAAAATTCATATGAATATGAGATTTATTTCTCATGAAACTATACTCAATAAGGATTCTGAGAATATAAAATACACCACCTAATTATATCTGTACAATTTATGGTGAATTTCTAAAGTTGGAACAGGGGATTCAGAAACTGCTCTGACCCTGTTTCACTAAAATTCAAATATCTTCCAACATATAACTCCTTTACCCGTTTCATTTATTTCATGTGAAACTAGACACAATAAGCTTCAATTTTATATTTAATTCATCATGTAATTCAATTCCTATGATTTTTAGTAAATTTTCAAACTCACGTCAGTGTTGCTGTAATATTCTGTTTATGGCAAATTTCATCCTTTTTATGAATTTTCATGAACTAGGTAACTTATTAACTTTCCATAACATCAAACATATTCTAAACTAACCATTTCCATAATTTATCATTATCAAGCACTTCCTCAACCATTTCATCACCATACCATAAGATCATTTACACAAAATAAGTATTTTGCTATACATGCCATACTTAAATTTACAAGCCATTTTACCGAAAAGTTCTTCCGGATAGTGTGACTGATCCTCCGACCAATCCCGACTCCTAAGCTGGCTTGTCCAAAACTACAATGAGTAAGAAAGAGGGGGTAAGCATAAATGCTTAGTAAGTTCATATGCAAATAATAAGTAACATAACAAAGCAATCATACCAAACAACATTAGCATGGTATCACCAAAACATAAATCTCATTTCTAATCATCTTTCATCATTTTACTACCTTATCGTTATTGTATCAATACTCAACCCGAGGGTTAAGTACATACCTGTCCGAAGTATCCATTTCACATCACTTACCAATACGTCTCTTTTCATCTCAAGTATTCCTTCATTTGAGTAGAACTTTACCCGTTGAACTCATCGGAATATAATTGGATACGTGGGAAGTCCGCACATAAGTGCCACATATGTAGCCAAGCTACCATGTAACCCGCCCTTAAGCGAACTCGGACTCAACTCAACGAGCTCGGGCGTTCGCATCCATAATGAACTCGGACTCAACTCAACGAGTTCGGATGCCTAGTTACATCTCACGAACTCGGACTCAACTCAACGAGTTCGAACATTCGCATCCATAAGTGAACTCGGACTCAACTCAACGAGTTCGGATGCTCAACCATCCTAGTGACATGTCACTTGTATCCTAATCTATTCCTAAGGTTCAAACGGGATTTTCCTCGAACACATATCCTTGCCGTCTTCCGTAGAATGCCGAAATCAATACTCGGTAACAATTTATATTCAACAAATAACTCACATAATTTGCATTTTATTCAAAATTAACCACAAAACATATATTTCATGATAAAAATCAGCATATCATATAATTAACATCAATGACTTAAAAATCACAATTATGTTACATTATTTACACATGAACTTACCTTGGTACCAAAATACAAAGGTTTTGCAATTTAATCCACAATCTTTTCTTTTCCTCGATTGGGGTCGTTTCCACGTCTTTCTTGATCTAAAATAACACATTTAGCTTATTTAATACTCACATTATCAAATTAATCCTTAATTCAAATTTTGAAAAAAATACAATTTTACCCCTAAACTTTTGCATATTTACATTTTTGCCCCTAGGCTCGGGATTAAACTTTATTCCTTATTCTTATGTTTTACAACATGCTGATCACTTTTCCCTTCTATGGCAACATCAAATTCTCACTCTAACATGTACTTGTGACTATTAGGTATTTTTACCGATTAAGCCCTTTTACTCGTTTTTGCTTAAAATCGAGTAGTACAAGTTGTCTAACATAATTTAAAACATCATATTCTATCATAAAACATCAAAATACACAAATTTCACCTATGGGTATTTTTCCAAATATAAACCCTAGGTTAAATTATTGCTAACATAAGCTTTATCGAGTTATTGGGATCTCAAAAACATAAAAATCATTAAAAACGGGGCTTGGAATCACTTACTATGAAGCTTGAAAGTTGAAGAAACCCTAGCTATGGAGACATGGAGCATTCGGCAGCAACTAATGGGGAAGATGACTATTTTGTATCATTTTTCCCATTTTATTTCATTAATTATCCAAATGACCAAAATGCCCTTAATGCCTTTCTTTGAAAATTTTCATGTACAAGCCCATTTTTGTCCAAAATCTTAGAAATTGGTCAAATTGCTGTTTAAGACCTCCTAATTAATATTTCAAAGCAATTTCATACTAAAAACTTCTAGAATGCAAGTTTTGCAACTTATTCGATTTAGCCCCTAACTTCAAATTAAACATTTTATGCATGGAATTTCTTCACAAAATTTTCACACAATCATGCAATCATATCATAAACCTCAAAATAATTATAAAATAATTATTTCTATCTCGAATTTGTGGTCACGAAACCACTATTCCGATTAGGCCCTAATTCGGGATATTACAATTTGAGATAATGTTAACAAACATAAGCACCGTAAATGTTGGATTGTACTAGCATGTTGCATATTTTATAACTTCAATCATAGGTGAAATTGAGATGGTAAATACTTCATAAAGTACATGGTAGAATAAAATCTTGATAATCTTAATGATGTAAATTCAAATTCGAATGATGATAATCTTTGTAAAAGACTAACAGATGATGATAATGAGTATATGTTAAATATTACAAAAGGAATAACCCAACAAATATGCAGTAAAACAATTAGATAAAATTACATATAATGTTTATTTTCTTGCTATTTTTATTAATAATCGTGTTATCAACTACTTTTTAGACTAACATAATACATATAATAATAATTTTACTTAAAAATTATTTTTATTATGCTAATATTTCCATTTGTTTTTTCATTTTATTCTAGAGGGTAAAAAGAAAAGAAAAAAATCATTCATATTGTCCCAAAATTAGCTGTTTTTCCTATAAAAGTAACTAAACTTTTATGATATGTTGTCTACTATTGTATATCGTCATTTTTATAGAGTACATAAAATTTAAATAATAATAATAATAATAATAATAATAATAATAATAATAATAATAATAATAATAATAATAATAATAATAATAATAATAATAATAACAACAACAATAATAATGAGATATGTAAAATTAAAAAAAATTACATTACCGATATATCAAAATCCAACTCAAAATAATTTTTGCCTTAAATATCAAAGTAAAACAGGGTATGTACCCATGAAAACACAAAAAGTATATGATGTTTTTTTTTTAATAATCTCATTATATGTTTTGATTATATTTGTTCTTTTTTGACATAATGTTTAAAACTACCCATAGCTCCTCCCAACTCATAAATAAGAGGATAATACGCTTCAACACACTCGAACTCACCTCCTCCTACATTGACAATGAATCCTATGCCAATTGAGTTAAGACTCAATCAACACGTTTTTTTTCTTTAAATGAGTTTACAAATAAAATTACAAGTACAAAACATAAATAGTACATGTATGATTGGCTAGAATTAGAATTACTTCAATACAACATACAATATAATAAAAATTAGGGTAAATTACACCAACAGACACTCAACTTTGGGGTAGTTGACAAAATAGTCACCTAGGTTTCATTTCAGTCACTAAACTTTGAAAAAATAACAAAACAGTCACTAACGTTATTGAAAAGTGACAAATCAGTCACTCATTAACATTTTCCGTCACAGGTTTAACGGAATAGCTGATGTGGTCAGTTAACTTGCCACGTTGGACAAGTAGTCAAAGGGTCAAACAAGAAAAGAAAAGATAATATGATTGGTCAGAATGATTTTTCTTCTTTTTCTTCTCATCTTTCTCTTCATCTTCTTCTCCCTCAACCTCTTTCTTTTTATGCTTCTTTTATTTTTTCTTGTTCTTTTCTCCTTTCTCTTCATCTTCTTTCTCCCACAACAGAACAATGGCTACAAATCAGGAGCCACAACAACAGTTGCTGAACAACCCCAAGCCACCCGTATCCCTGAAAAACCAAGCACTCAAGCACCATGAAAGGTGATGACACTGGTAATCATTGAACAGATTAGTACTAGGAGATTAGCACTGAACCTGATTCTCCCATTTAAGAGGGAAAGGCGGGTTTGAAAGTTTCAGTTTAAGAATTCACATGGAGAAGAAGAGGAAGTGTAAAGGTGCGTAGCGGCTGATTGGAGCTTATTTCGAGCCTGGTTACGTACTTTATGGTATCAAGTCATCCGTAGTTCGAAGATTCGACTTCGTCCAGGATCAATGAATATAAAATAAAAAGACCCTTCGCCAACACTCAAAATAAACTTTCTAAAACAATCTCTTTTCCACGTCTAAAACCAAAAACCACCATAGCCATGGCGGTGATGTCAAAGCAAGATCCATCACAAGCTTTTGTAGAAACGGTACAAGAAATCATGAGACTTTACAGATCACTTCCACCAAGGCCTTCAATTGAAGACGTTGCAGCAGCCAAATCCGTTCTCAAAACTGTAAAAAATGAAGAAAAAATCAAGCTTGAGGAGATCTCAATGGAACGACCACCTGAAGATGTCCCTGATGCGGCGAAGGGCGTTGGCCATGGAGGTGTCGGTGCCGTGAAAGCGTAGTCGTCTTTGAGTTCCCAGATTTTGACCATTGGAAATCGCTGATACAAAGCTCCTTCCATTTTCTCTTCTTCTTCTTCTTCTTCTTCTTCTTCTTCTCCTTCTCCTCCTCCTCCTCCTCCTCCTCCTCCTCCTCCTCCTCCTCCTCCTCCTCCTCCTCTTATTCTTCTTTTACTCCTCTTCTTCTATTGCCCAGGGCTGGTTAGGGTTAAAAAGGACTGTTAAAATGACAACTAACCCACCGTTAAATGCCATGTCATGTTTCCGTTACGTCTGTAACGGAAAATGGTTAAAAGGACTATTTTGTTTTTTTTTTTAAATTGAGTGACTAAAATGAAACTTAGGTGACTGTTTTGTTAGCTACATGTAATTTACCTTAAAAATTAAAAAATATTTAGAAAAAATAAATTTAGAATAATCTGAAAAAAAAAAAACTTAGGCACGACATTTACGAGATTCAAACTTAGATCCCAAAACCTTAATCTATGGTAGCAATTAGAGGTTGTTTTTCTCATGAGCCTTTCCTATTGAATAAACCTTTTATTCAATATGCAATTCACAAAAATGAAACGCATTGATTAGTGGAGTACTCTATCAGCCAAGCATAAAATAGAAAATTATCAACAAAAATGGGTTGCAGCCTCAACTTTAGTACTTTGATAGCCATAATTTGTCGAAGTCAAATATAATAAGTTGTTAGGACAAGCCATTGCCAATTATTACATCTGGGCCTATCAACATGTTATTTGTCTCTCAATCTTTTTTCTTTCTTGCAACCAAATTTGGTGAATCATCGGACCCTTCAACAAACTGAGTTCAGCCGGTTGAATCATTTCTTTCATTCAATGTTTCCTAAATCGAATCAATGGTTGAATGTGTCATATCATTGGTTTTTTATTTAATCGATTTAATTATTTAAAAATAAATATATTATTACATTTTTTTTTAAAAAAATATAAAAAATATTCAACACTCAGTTTAACTGATTTTTTAACTCATTCAATTAATTTATATCAGTTTGATGATTAACTGGTTATATACTTCTCACTGGATTAATACTCTAACTGATTTTCGATCCAAGCAGGTGATTCAATTCAAACAACACTAATATAATCATTACAACATAAAATTTTTAAAAGAGTTAAAAAAAATTAGAACAAATAAGTAAATGAATAATAATAATAGAAACACAAGTATTTTATAAATTATAACAATAAAATTAAATATTCAAAGTAACTTAAATTTGGTTTAAACAGTTTTTACTCTGTTTTTATACTATTCGACCAATTTTAACTAATTCAACCAAATTTGCACAAGTTTCATCCTTCGTCAATTTTATGATAACGATTAAACTAATTAAACCATCAAATTTCTTTTTAGTTGGTTCAATTTATTGAACCGATTTAATTTTGATAACTATACCCTCCCTTCATTTATTACAAAAAAAGAAAGAAAGAAAAGAATAAACTATATTCAAGGTCACTAAATTGTTAGTAAGTTTTTGTTTTGATCATTCAACTTCAAAAACTTATATAATGATAATTGAACTATTCGAAAGTTTTTATTTAAGTCACTAGGCGCTTTTTTTAGAAGTCCGAGTAGCGAGTAGCGAGCTCCAAGCTATTATTCGATGATTAGTGCAGTACATCAGTACCCATCAACAAGTAAAATATACCTTAGATCTAAATCTATTTGACGGTTAATGTCGAAGATCAAAGAAGAAAGTTGTTTGGGAAGTTTGAGTTTTGGTTTACAGATTTATGACATTTAAAGTTTTTTCATAAAAAAAAATTAAACTATAAAATTAAAGGGAATGAGAGTTTTCAATTAATATAGGCAGTGCGACCAGAGAAAGTCATATAACATCTATTTTAACAATCAATGACTTAAATGAAAACTTTTAAATAATTTATTTTTAAAATAAAAATTTACCTATAATTTAATGACAAATAGTGTAATTTACCCACTTAAAATTTCATGTTTTATGACAAAAACAAACTTTTTTCCAAAGGATAAATATTATAAATCTATAGGAATAACAAAAACTGAAAAATGCTTGTTTTCTTTTTCCAAATGATTAACCAGCATGGCAAAGAATCGTCGAGAAACTAAGTGATGAACCAATGAAACGAAGGTGTTGGCTTTCTTCGCAATAGCTGAATTGGTTTTTTACTTTTTTAAGGAGGATTTTTTAAACCTAAGTAAACCTTTCTTAATTATTTTTTTTCTCGATTTTCTGTATAAATAAGAAACAAAAAAAAAAGGGTTTTTGCATCTTAAGTAGATATCCAAATATATATTTTTATGGTATTTATAAAAATCAATTTTTATTTTTTATCTACATTAATTTATAAGTAAATAAGAGAAATAGAAAAGGAGAGGTGATAATTTGATATTAGAATAAATTTGAGAAACGTAAAAAAATTAGAGTCCTTGAGAAAAATTTGTGTAGTAATTTAATGTGACATACAATTTTGATTACTCAACATTAATAATGTGTGTTCCTGATTAAATGAACAAAATCCTTTTCCTATTCATTCTAATGATTAGGTTTGTAATTAAATCAAACAATTGAAGCAACACCCAACCCATTCCAAACCTTCCATTCCACCTATTCTTTGCCAATATATTTTTCGTGCTACATTACGTCCTACTTTGGAATCAATTATTTTTTATCTTATAAATTCATTATTGAAAATAGAATTCAATTGAGTTTTGAATTCAAATAAATTCTGATTTTTCTTTTATTTTTTCAAAAAAAAAAGAACTCATTTAAGAATTTTAAAAATGGTTATTTATATTAAAAAATATAATAAAATATTTTCTAAGTTATTACAGGGCAGAAAAATTATAGTATACTCTAAAATTATTACTATACATGAATAATTAAAAATTATTACTAGTGTATAAGTACATGAAATTGAATGTACTGCAATGCGCTTATTTTTCTATTTAACGGCTAAAGAGGGATTATTATGCATAATTCTAAATTTATATAAAAAAATCAAAACATATCTTAAGAAAAATATTGAATATAATAGTAAAACATGTTACTCTTTTAAAAAGAGGACTCGAATTCAATTGTTATAAGGAGACAACCATAACTTATGAACTATACTCTAAAACAAAAATCAACGATAATTTATGTAAAAAAAAAAAACTCTAAAATATATCTAACCTAAATCAAAATAACTAGGTGATACGTGGTTAAACTTAAATTAAAATAATTTAAAAAAAAATCCACACTAAATGTAGCTCCCAATCAATCTACTCAGAATCTGCTTCCCACCTATCCAAGATTATTTCTCACCTGAAAATCCAATCTGATTTTTGTTTTTTTACTTCTAAAATTCTATTGTTTTTTAAGGATTAGATTTCCATTTTTTTAAAAGAAAACTATCATTTACTTCACTACTTTTCAGCCCCGAAACTTCAATTTCGCCAGGTTTGCTATTAGCACCACCATGGCAACCACCGCCTGCGGGAGCTCCGGCTATGTATGCTGCCGTTTCTTTCTCCAAGTCATCACTGGCAGATGGTTCATGATGTTCGCATCATTCTTAATCATGGCATGTGCTGGTGCAACGTATCTATTCGGCGTTTACTCAAAAGACATAAAATCAACCTTAGGCTACGACCAATCCACACTCAACCTCATGAGCACATTCAAGGACCTCGGAGCCAACGTCGGAGTTCTCTCGGGGCTCCTGGCTGAGGTAACCCCCACATGGTTCGTGTTGCTGGTGGGTGCTTTAATGAATTTCACAGGCTACTTCATGATATGGTTGGCAGTGACCAAAAGAATTGCTACCCCAAAAGTGTGGCAAATGTGTGCATATATCTGTATTGGTGCAAATTCCCAAAACTTTGCCAACACTGGTTCACTAGTTACTTGTGTTAAAAACTTCCCACAAAGTAGAGGGATGATGCTTGGGTTGATGAAAGGGTTTGTAGGGCTGAGTGGTGCAATTTTCACACAGATTTATTATGCAATCTATGGGAATGATTCAAAGTCTTTGATTCTTCTTATAGGTTGGTTTCCAGCTGCAATTTCTTTGGTTTTTGTTTATAATATTAGAGCCATGAAGATCTCTACACATCCTAATGAAACTAAAGTGTTGCATGAATATCTGGGGATTGCAACTGTTCTAGCTTTGTTGATCATGGCACTAACCATTGCTCAAAAAAAGGTCCCATTTTCCCATACTGCTTATCTATTTAGTGGGGTTGCAGTATGTTTCATTATGTTTTCACCGTTTTTCATAGCTGTAAGAGAAGAATTCTATACTTGGAGGAATAGGGAACAACTCACTGCCCCTGTTAGGCTTGTAGACGAGGCACTGACACTACCGGAGACGGAGATGAAGTCCGAGATAGAATATGAATCAATGGAGACCAAGGAAGCCTCAGGCTCGGGGTGTTCAAGCATTTTCAAGCCACCTGAAAGAGGTGAAGACTTCTCCATTTTACAAGCTCTTTTTAGCATAGACATGTTCCTGGTTTTCCTTGGTACATTTTGTGGATTGGGTTGCAGCTTAACAGCAGTGGACAACCTAGGTCAAATTGGTGAATCCTTGGGGTATCCACATCAAGCTGTCTCCACAATTGTTTCATTGCTTAGTATATGGAACTATTTTGGTAGAGTTTTCGCTGGATTTGTCTCTGAAATCATTCTTTTGAAGTACAAAATACCTCGGCCATTGATAATGTCACTCGTTTTCCTCTTAGCTGCTGTAGGTGATTTGCTCATCGCCTTCCCATGGCCTGGTTCTGTTTACCTTGCTTCTTTGTTGTTAGGGTTCTCATTTGGAGCTCAACAAACACTGCTTTTCACCATAGTTTCAGAGCTCTTCGGGTTGAAATATTACGCCACGCTTTTCAACTGTGCTCAGCTATCAAGTCCTTTGGGTTCGTTTGTACTTAACGTGAGAATCGTTGGGAAACTTTATGATAAAGAGGCATTGAAGCAGTTGGCAGCAAAGGGGATGACGAGATCAATGGTGAAAGAGCTGACTTGCATTGGGAAACAATGTTACAGGCTATCGTTTTCGATCCTTGCTGCCACTAACACCTTTGGGTCGATTGTGATACTTGTTTTGGTTCTTAGGACTCGTAAATACTACGGGGGTGATATTTACAAGAGATTCAGAGATGAAATAGCGGAAAATGAGAAGGAAATGGCTCTGAAATCGGCACAGGAGATGCAAATGGTGGAAAGCTAAGGCATCATTTTTATTTTGTCTCCCATTGTTGGACATCTTTTTTACTTCATTTGTTAGGCTTTTCTTATGTATATGTTAATTGTGCAACAAATGATTGTTTAGATATTGTAATGGCACTGCCTAAAGATTGAAGTACAAGTTTAACATATTTGTATACGAGTAAGAAGTGTAATTCTTTAAATATATCCATATAAAACACATATTGGTTTGAGTAATCGTACAAAGCCAAATGGCATAATTTGAATAACAAAATTAATTAAAATAATAAAAATATAAAAAAAATATCTTAATTGACTTTTTATCAATTTAATATATCAATATATGTTTAAACACAAATTCGAATAAAATTGTGTAAGTCAATTTAATATATCAATATATGTTTAAACACAAATTCGAATGAAATTGTGTAATCAAGACAGTGATAAGAGAAAGAGAGAAAATAGACACACAAATTTTGTTAATGAAATTCGGAAAATAATAGGCTAAAACTCAATCTACCCTTACACAAAAAGTAATTGTAGCCCCAATAGAGAAACTCAACTTGTTACAATCATTCAACCTAAATAACCTCTCAACAAATATCAACTCTCTAATAAGGACTATAAAAGAGTTCAGAGTACAAACACAAGCAAACAATGAGTAAAACGTAGCGCAAGCACTCACAAAAGTTACATCACACATGCATAAGTGATGCATATTTATAGGCAAAATATAACAACTTCTCCAAGTAACTTTGAGAAGATGAAATCACACCATTTGAATTGCAACATTATCCACGATAAAGTCCTCCAATCTTTATTTCAAATAAGGTCTTCTAAGCCAAGTAAAATCATCAGCTTGATCACCTAGTAGCCTTAAAGGATAATGATAAGCTCTTGAAATAAGGAAAGTCGATCCTTCCACCTATTCCTCTTCCAAAATCGATCAGCATTATTAAAGAATAAAACATAGCTTGAGGATTATTTATTAACAGTGAAACGCATCATGGTTTATTTTTCAAAAAAATAATGCAAACTTTATACTGCACTTAGGCTGTCCTAATGAGATGTATAGACTATCTATCCAGACATGTTATTCGAACAAGAGAAAAAATCATGGTGACTAAACATGCACTTCAAGGAGTTGTTTGAACATGAGGAGAAACTTTATATACAAAGACAATTAATGACCCAAATAATCTCCCCTTTTGTTTTTTTGACAACACATAAACAAATTATCAAATAGCTCCCCTTTCATCATGTAGAGTTCTCAAGAGATAACACTTAAAATGTATGAGAAAGTTCATCATTGAACAAGAAGGAAATCAAACAAGAGTTCATCAAATTAAATGTTCAAACACGAGCAGCAACAAATTTACTCGACTTTCCTAATAAAACAAAATAAAAGAAACTTCATGTAACCCTAAAAAACTTATTTATCCTATATATCAATGAATTTAGTAGAATTTTGATATAAAAAATTTAGATTTATGATAGATTAAATTTATTTTAAATAATTGAGGAGCTTATAGAAGGCAAATTTAGTTAACTGGATTATTGTTGGCCTAATTGGGTAAAAATACGAGACTTGGGCCAAATGATAAATTTTCCATTGGGGGTATTTCAGACATTTAGAATATACATGGATTAAATAAGTACTTAACAATAAAATGTATCATGCTCTTATTTTTCATTTTGCACATATCAGCTTTCAACTATAAGCTAAGTTTTACCAAACGCTTTTAAATAAACAGTTAATAGAAACAGTTGATCAAACCAGCCACTACAATAAGCAATCAGCTAATTGCCAAATAGGGTCATCAATTTGATAACTTACTTAAATACAAAAGAAAATTTAAGTAATATATGTATAAAAAAAGTAATATATAGAAATATTGCTTTCTAATGGAGATCACATAAGAAGTCAATAAAACAGCTACATTGTTAGATATTATCTTTTAGCAATTTGATTCCTAATGGGATATATATACCCTTGAGGTCTATCAATAAAATTCAAGAGATTACTCTATTCTGACATTTGAGCAAGGTTTTTGACACAATTTTTTCCTTTCATTATTCTAAATGGCTAGCAGCGAGTCTTCTCCTCCACCACGACCAATGAGGGTGACACTTCCTAGTTTTACTATTGGGCAATGACAGTCTTTTCTGGTGGTGTTGTAACACCCCTCACCCGTATCCAACGCATGCATATCGTCCCTTATACAGGCCTTCGAGACCTAAAACATATATTGGGGTGGTTCGGGACAAAACCGAAAACATTCGATAAACTTTGGGCAACTTAACAATTTTCTAGCTTTGGAGAGTCACACGCCCGTATGGCTTGGGGTCGTGTGGTCACACACGCCCGTGTGGCTTGGTACACGCCCGTGTCCTCAACCCGTGTAACTCTCTGTTTATGATATCAGCAACCGTTTAAGGGCACACGACCAAGGCACACGCCCGTGGCCAGAGGCCGTGTCCTCTACATGGCTGAGACACACGGCCGTGTCTTTACCCGTGTGGTCAAGACTTAGGGTAATTTCCAAGCCTTTTTGTCATCTTTACAAGCACACACATACACGATTTCAGTGGAATTCACCATTATCTCGTTATTATGCATTAGTTCCACTTACTCATGATAAACTACTCTAGCTACATCACAAAACATTAACACATATCATGGATAAATAGGCTTGCAGGTCAAAATCCTTATAAGTCACATCTCATGGCTATAATCAACAAATCAATATAATCCAATACCTTTGGCTAATCACAACAATAATCATCATAGAAAAACTGAGTCCCTATACATGCCACTCACAAGAAAACATTTAACATACACATGCCAATACTCCAAGGATAATGGCTTGATAGTGTGATGCTGCCTTCGACAATCTCCAACCCCGAGCTGACCTGACAAAACTAAAAGAAATGGAAAGGAGGGAGTAAGCTTTACGCTTAATAAGATCGCATTAAAATAATAAGCAATGCGATAACATGCTATTTTCATATTCTTTCTATTTATTCAAATTCCAACTAAGCTATTTTCCCGAGTTATAGTCATTAAATTATTTATATCCGGAGCTACAGAAATTCAAATTAAGATCCGTTAATTTTCCCAGAAACTAGACTCATATCCCTTCTTACCATAAAATTTTCAGAATTTTTGGTCTAGTCAATAAGTACAGTTTATTCTTTAAACTCTCCCCTGTTTCGCTATCTGATAGCTTCAACCTCTATCTACTAAAAATCAAATATCTCATAGTACGAGACTCAGATAATGTTCTCATCTCTTTCTCTTGAAAATAGACTCATTAAGGATTTCATTCATATGAATTTTAACTCATAATTATTTTTTTACAATTTCTAGTGATTTTCCAAAGTTGAGACAGGAGAGTCTAGAATCACTCCAAATCTGTCTCACAGGAATTCATATATCTCATAATACAAAATTCCTTTGCTTACACCGTTTCCTTTATGTGAAACTATACTCATTAAGGTTTAATTTCATATTTTATTAAGCTTCTAACTCAATTCCCACTATTTTTAGTGGATTTTCAAAGTCGGGCCAATGCTGCTGTCCAAATCTGTTTTGGTACAATATAATGATCACTATCATAAGATCATTTCCAACTATCATGAACTTACCATTTCATGGATCCCTTACTCATTTTTCACAATGGAGCTCAATATAAAAGTTATTATTTCTCATGGGCACACTTAGTCATATATTCTAAGTATAGGATAATTTCCTATCACATGCACTCAATCATCAAATTAGTCTCATGACAATACACTATGTAAATTTGTCTTAGAAGAGCTCATCATTCAGTATTTCCTTTTGTACATATATCTCATATTAATCCCGTTGAGCTCTTAAAAAATCCCGATAGATTATCCATTTACCGTCAATTCATAAGAATGATCATTTAAGGTATGCACTCCCGAGAACCTTACATTTTACAGTGGGATTACCAGTCCAAGCTAAATCCCCCGTATCGTAAACTCATATGGTGATGTCGGGATTACCAGTCTAGGCTAAATCCCTTATAGCGACAAACACCCTTAATGAGCTCGGATCTGAATTACCAGTCCAGGCTAAATTTAGACCCTAGTCGGATTACCCGTCCGGGCTAAATCCATAATGTACAAATATTCTTCGGGAGACTAGATCACTCAAGGAACACCCGTCCGGGCTAGATCTTTTCTATTTTTGAGATCAACGGATTACCCGTCCGGGTTAAATCCTTTCTGCAACATATGCAGGATCTCAAGTCACGTAAGCTATGGTTTATCCATTGAATTTCCCTTTTTACTACAACCGGGACATTTATTATCATATCATCATTATTGACATATTTCATGGATTTTCATGCCATCATTATAACTAAATATCATGCATTCATAACACATGCAATTAGGCATATTAATAGTTTACTTTAAGTTATTCGAACTTACTTGTCGAAATCTCGTTAGGTACAACCGTGTAGCAACTCATACAACCCATGTAATATTAATTTAACATTCAATTCAGGTAACAATAATTTGCCATTCGATTTCACATGACACAACAAACATTACATTTTCCATATAATACACACCATCCATCAACTTCTCCTAAACATATTGAATCATACAATTTATGTCATATCAATAGAGAATTAAAATTCAAGCATGGTATTGCATTATTATTAACACACGAACTTACCTCGATCCAAAAACAACAATTTACCATTTTAGTCCATAACCTTGTATTTTCTCGATTTAAGCCCAAATCTCAATTTCCTTGATCTATAATATCACATTTAGCCTACTAACTAGTCACATTATTCATATGGGTTTAAAAATCATATCTTTATAAATTTTCATTTTGACCCCTAAACTTTTGCATATTTGTACTTTTCCCCAATGCTCGTAAAATGATTTTTATTCAATTTTCTTGTAATTCAAGCCTAGCCAAATCATTTTCATAACTTTGGCAGCCCCAAATTTCCACTAAATCACTCTTTTATGACTAATTTATAACTTTTACTATTTAGTCTTTTTTAAGCATTTTTACCAAAAATCACTTAGCAAAAGTCATTTATTACACACCGAGCCTTCATATTCTACCATTAAACAACAAAATACATGCATATCATTCATGGGTAAATTTTTAAACACAAACCCTAGCTCAAATAAATGGTAGAAATAGCTAGAACATGTTATCGGGACTTCAAAAATGTAAAGAACATTAAAAATGGGGCTCGGGATCACTTACAAATGAGCTTGGAAGCTTGAAACAAACCATAGCCATGGATTCCATGGGGGTTTCGGCTGGTTCATGGAGAAGATGACCAAATTTTGGCTATTTTGGCTTTTTAATTCTTTTAATTATTAGTTTACCAAAATGCCCCTAACTTAAAAATATTTTTTTACACCCATTTCATGTCTATTTTTGTCCAACAATTAAATAATGGTCTAATTACCATTTAAGGACCTCCCATTTAAAATTTCATAACAATTTGACACCTCTAACATGTAGAACTCAACTTTTGCACTTTTTACAATTTAGTCCTTTTGACCAAATTGAGTTCCCAAACGTCGAAATTTTTGAACGAAATTTTCAAAAAATCATTCTGTGAAATCGTAGACCATAAAAATATAATAATAATAAATTTTATTACGTCGAATTTGTGGTCCTGAAACCACTGTTTCGGCTAGGCCCTAATTGGGGATGTTACATGTGTTCATAAACAATCAACTTTTACTTGGTTGAATGGTAAATCCAAGAATAATTGTATTATTGATAAGGGGTGTTCAAATCATGTTACGGGTGATCTTATGTGTTTGACGAATGTGGGTGATGTTGTAGCATGTTCCGTAAAACTCCTTGATGGCCAAACAGTGGTGGCTACCCAAGAAGGAATGGTTAAATTGACGGGCAAAATTCACTTAAAACACATTCTTTACGTTCCTAAATTAAACTGTAATTTAATTTTGATTTTCCAGTTAAATGAGGAAATGAACTGTTTTGTCCAATTTTCTACTAACATATGTGCTATTCAAGAACTTCGTTCGAGGGAGCTGATTGGAGCGAGTGAGAGACGGGATGGACTTTACTACTTCCGGCAGGTTTTGATGGTCAAAGCGGTTTCGGTTGAAACTTCATCCTCTTTGGAAATTTGGCATAAAAGATTGGATCACCCTTTTGAGAAAGTAGTAAAGTTACTTCCTTATGTTGGTAACTTTAGAGATCATCTAAATAAAGCATGTGAAACTTGTCATCGTGCTAAGCAGACTAGAAATAGCTTTCCAATTAGTGAGCAAAAAGCCACTCATATTTTTGAGTTAGTTCATTGTTATTTATGGTGGTTTTATGACACTCTATATTGTGGATCTTATTATTTTTTGACATTGGTTGATGATTTCTCTCATGCTATTTGGGCATCTATTGGAAAATAAAAAGGAGGTTTTCAAAGTTTTCATGTCAATCATTGCTATGGTTGATCATCAATTTTCTCAACAAATAAAGTGTGATAGAAGTGATAATGAGACGTAATTTAATTGTTTCCAGGATTACTTTCTTCCAAATGGTATTATTTGTCAAATATCTTGTGTTGGTACTCCTCAAATAAAAAAAAAGGGGAGAGTGAAGAGGAAACATCAACATATTTTAAATGTAGCTCGTGCTTTGCATTTCCAGGGAAATCTGTCTATATGTTTTTGAGGGTAGTGTGTGTTGGTTGCTTCTCATCTCACTAATCAAACTCCTTCACCTCTTCTTCATAATAAAACACCCTATGAAATGTTGTTTGGTAGCCCTTTTTTGTTCGATGATTTTCGTGTGTTTGGTTGCTTATGTTTTGTTCATAATCAATGTTCTAAGTGTGATAAGTTTGCTAGTCGAAGTCGAAAGTGTGTTTTTGTTGGGTACCCTTTGGGCAAAAATGGTTGGTATTTATATGATCTGGATTCTAAGAAGTTCTTTGCGTCTTGCAATGTGAAATTTTTTGACAATATTTTTCGGTATTTGGATAAGAATGTTGCAACCATTGAGCTTGACAATGTGGCTCTGCCATATGGGAGTGTAAACATAATTTTTTTATACATATTTTGATGAATTAAAGATATTGGAACCACAACAATTCTTTCGCTTACTACCCTGCAGCTTTTGAGTTCGTCACCTGCGAATTCTCCTATTCATATCATACATAAATAATTATAACTCTCCAAAACAAAATAGAGTTAAATTCAATAAAAAATTTCATCATGAAATCAAATTTTGTAAGCATTAAATACTATAAACCTCTCCAATTGTAATAGAATGAGTAGATATAGTTAATATATGTAACTCAAAAGTAATAAAGGGTAATAAAATTTAGAAGTCAAATTTTGAGAAAAATATAATCTATCGGTAAATAGAAAATAATATAGATATAGGATAAATTTGAAATACTAGAATTGTTATTATTTACTCCAACTAATAGTATAGATAAAATTTAAATTTAAAATAATATAATATATATAAGTAATAAATAATAATATAGATTCGAAATTAATATTCTTGAATTCACTCCATTTATTATTATTATTATTTCTCTTTACATTCATTTAGAAAGTTACAGAAAATATTGGTATTTGCTAAATGTCTAAACTTTTATAAATTCCAATACCACCCCTATTTAGCTAAATTTTTTTACAATAATATCCCTATTAATTACTAATGATTAATGAAGAGTTAGTTTTATATATAGATTTAAAGGGTGCAAAAAACCTTCAAATTTTTTCAAAAAAAGTAATTAAGCCCCTGCTTTATAACTTTTATTGATTATTATTTTTTTTTAAATTTTTCGTCATATGTCACACTGTGTTACAACACGTGATGGCTTTAATTAAAAAAAATTAGAAGTCATTAACTTTTTTTATGATTTTTATAAAATTTTACAAATTTTTTATTCTTTTACATTTTTTTATAAAAAATATAATTTTTAATAAATTATAAATTTTTAAATTTTTATTAAAATTTAATATTTCTTTTTAAAATTTAATATATATTTTTTTATTTTTTATAATTATTTTTCTAATTTTTAATAAGAGCAGTGGCTTAATTGCTTTTTTGAAAAATTTTGAGGGTCTTTTTGATACATTTTGAAAGTTTCAGTACCCAATAGAGTGAAAAAAAAGTAGGTGCTTAATTAGTTTTTTTGAAAAAGTTTGAGGGCCTTTTTGATATATTTTAAAAGTTTAAGTGCTCAATTAAGTGTAAAAAAAGAGGAACTTTATTGCTCTTTTTTTTTTTTAAAGTTTAAGAGCTTTTTACACCCTTAAGCCTTATATATATTACTAATTTATATATATGTGCAATAATTGGTTGTGTATAATTAAGATATATTTAAGTATTTATTTAGTTTTTATAGTGGAGTTTTAAATAAATATTAGCTTTAAAATTAGAAATGAAAATTTTATTTAAATAAAATATAAAATCACTTAAATTTAATAAAAAATAACAGTATTTTTATAATACTTTAAATACATGGTTGTATAGTTACTTAAGTTTAAAAAAATTTCGGAAAAAATTATTTTATTCAAAAAATGTTTATAAATATAAATAATTTTAAAATTTCAAAATATAGTATTTTAATTATATATTTTTTATTAGTTTTAAGTTTCTCTACATATTTAATTAAAAATTTTTAATATGTCTTTAACATATTTTAAACACTTTGTAAATATTTATGTAAAATTTCAAACAACTTCAAAAATAATCATTTAAATTAATTTATTAATAGCACAAAATTTCGTAAGAAACGAAAGTTTAAGTTAATTAAGGTAGGGTAGGTTTCAAAAAATGGGGTTAAAAGAATTGCATTTATAGTTGATTGATTGATTTAAGTTTGAATATGCATGATTATTAAAGCGTGTTAATGTTTGTTTTAGTATAACTAAGCATGATTTGTAAAATATACGATATGTTAGAATAGGAAAAATTGGCATGAAAACACGGAATAGTATGTATAGGTGTCAATGTCTAATATAATGGTTGGGCATATTTTGTTATCTTTGCAATTGAGTCCTGATTTTTATGCTATGCAATTGAAGTCCCTAAATGCTATGAAATGACTTGAAATTTTGCATGATTATGTCTTATTTGGATAATTCCATAATTTTACTCTCGATTTTACAAAAAGGTTTTACTAAAATTATGATTTAGTCCTTAAACTTTACTTTAAAAATTAAATGAGTTTTTCTTATCACTTTAAGAATTTTCTTTCAATTATTACCCTTATTAAATTGTTTTATACTGTACACATGATTTAATTGTTGAATTATAAATGTTACTTATGCCGTATGTTAAATAAGAAATAGATATTAGACTAGATGCTTTCCGTGTATCTAAGTCATTTTATTAGAGTTTACTAAGGGTGAAATGAATTAAAATATTAATATTGAGATTTGACTATAAGTATTAATTGTTATATATAAACTAAGATGGAATGTGCTAAGAATTATAAGTTAAATAAGTTAATAAAAAATTTTAAGTAAATGTGTACGTTACAAAAGAATAATATGTAAGTTTAGCCCAAAATAAATATATATAGTTAAGAAATAAGATTAAACAAGAAGGATGCGTCAAGCTTAATGGTTAAGTAGTAGCTTCCTTCCCTAGAGAGTTTAGGTTCAAACCACACTGCTTTAATTTACTTTTCTTTTAATTTTTAGCAACTTAGGATAAAAACCACACTAAAATAAATACTGTTGGGGATAAAATTTAACAAGAAATAGGAAATAGCCCAACAGTTAAGGTGTTGGGAAATAGCCTCCACCTCTTTTCCCCTTTAATTTTAATTTCAAAATTCGGCAAAATTTTAGGAAAATTGCAAGTGACGCCCTTAGGGTTTACAAACCTTAAGAATTTAACCAATTCTTTCCTAATTAGAATTTACAACTTGCTCTTTCTTCAAAATTCCATTAAAACTAGAATTCCATCATCTTTTTTTATCTTCGTTTCCTAATTAGATTTTCATATTGCCTCTTTTCAAATCCCAATAGAATTTGCTCTCCTTCTTTCTATTTATTCTCTTCCCTTTTCTTTACACCATATTTTCATCCCAAATATTGTTGATTACTTTGCTACCCTGAATCAAATCATTTCTCATTTAATCGTTTTCTATCAGAGTTTAGATTTTCCATCAATAAACATCCATTATCTTTTCCAAGAATCAATAAGTACGTCTCATTTATGATGTTTAAATCCCAAATTTTTGTAGAATTTCTATCTGACGTTAATCTCTCAATTCAATTACTCAATCTTTTTCAGTTCTTGCTGAATCTTTTGATAATCTTGATGAATCTTAAAATCAATCGTTAACTCTTGTATAAATGTCGTTTGAAGGACTTGTTTCTGGTGCATCGGATCAAATTTGATCACTAGGGATGTCATTTGGCCTTTTGGTGAAAGGTGTGTTTTTTTACAAGTGAATCGGGGCAAAATTGTGCCTAGGATAGGGTCACACGATCCACCACACAAGCGTGTGGACCACACGGCCCCACACACGACTATGTGCCTCTGAAACCATAGGATAGTTTGAATCTCACATGGCTCAGAACCCTCCACATGGCCTGCCACACGGTCGTGTCTCCCTTATATCTTGATTTTGCAATTACCACATAGCCACAATCTATTACACGGCTTAGCCACATGGTCATATAACCCCTCCACACGATCTATAGCAACCCACACAGTAGTGTGTCCCTTATTTTTTAAATTTTATAATTTTTCCCAAAATTTTAAGATTTGTTCAATTTAGTCCCTGAATGGTTTCCGAATTATTTTTAGTGTTTAATTAACTCAACTAAGTCCCTGATAGCATGAATAATGTTAGAATGCATGATCTGATTAGTTGAATTGATGCTATATATATTTGCATGAATTGTGAATAATATATATGTCTATTGTATCTATAGTTGTGATTGATCGTACAGCCTACCTTATGTTATCGTTAAACCGAACGCATGATAAGCATGCCTTTGGCTGCAGTAACGAATTGTCATAAGCATAATATTTTCCACTGTATCGATCTATTAACAACCGATTAAATGCTACTGTATTAATCTGTTTTGAGCATGCCATATTACATTGCATGGGGTGGGAACATTATGAACGGAGGAAGTATTGATAGTTTATTTGCATTATTTTGATGTGTTCCCATAGCCATAGGCAGATTCCATCTGCGATGGTCTTGCTATGTGCCTACAGCCATAGGCAGATTCCGTCTGCAGCGATTTTGTTGTGCATCCATAACTCAGTGGCAGCTATTACCTACAAACATGTTGTGCATCCAAAGCCAGTGACAGATTTTACCTACATTATTTTGTTGTGTATCCATAACCATAGGCAAATTTCATTTGTGATGTTTTGCTGTGTGTCTACAACCATTAGTAGTTAATCTGCAAAGCATTGGTAGTTAAACCACAATCCAATGTGTTGGTGGTTGGAGTTTAGAGAAACTTTCATTGTGGTGTGTAGCGGTGGGATAGGATCTTTTCTGTTAAAATCGAAACTCTATGGCATCCACAAAAGCATATGCATACAAAATTGGAATTTCAGATTTGACATTTATATATATGTATATTGTTGAATGATTTGAAACATCGATATTCTAATATTGCCACTGTAAATTATTTCTATATGATACATTTTCGTATCTTTAATCATTTACACTGATTATCTTGTGATTGAACTCACACCGAGCATCATAACTCACTCCCCCATTTATTTCCATCCTTATAGATAACCCATCAAGTTAGGACGCGGACGCGGCATCCGAAGGGTCTTGACTCGGATTCTAGTTATTAAAATATTTTAGAATTATTATTTGATCGTTTAATTATTCAAAGACTATATTATTTTATTTTGAATTGTGGTATGAGACTTAGGATTTGTTTTCTTTTAGCATGCATGACATTTGATTTGCTTTTAGAATATCGAAATGTGAATATTAATTAGTTGTGTACGAATTTCGGTTGTTATTAAAAATACAAGAAATTATCACTTTTCTGCTGCTAAATAATAATTAAGAATTTTGAGTAGTAAATAAACTAGTAATTAACTATGTTTTTTTTCCAAAGATAAACAAATGTTTAAAATGATTGTTTTTAAAACTCCAATAACTTACCGAGTCATTTTGGTGACTAATGTAATCTTTTGAATTCGGGTCTAACGTTTAGGCTAGGTTGAGAGGTTTCTAGGCCAGGTTGAGAGGTTACATGTAAAAATTATGAAAAAAAATTAAAAGTAAATAAATATAACCTATTATATAAAGATTTTTTAAAGAGCAATGAATTTAATTATCACATACGAGAATTATTTAAACAAATTATATTTAAATAATAAATTATGAGTAAGATAAGAAATATAATGGTAATTTATGTAAGACTATTTTAAAATAGAATTTTAATAATTTAATTATAATTTTTTTCTCTCTTTCCATAATTTTTATGTTCCAAATAGAGAATGGTACCTGTTTTACATTTCATGGAACACAGTTAAAAATATCTCTTTTAAATAAATTATGAAAAAATTCATAATTTACATATTGCAACATAGTTAAAAATTTCATAATTTACATTCCATGGTTTTTTATAATATTATTATTTTTTGTGCCTTCAATGTTAAACCAATTGTAGATTTTTTACACAAGAATAAAACGAAATCAATTCTTAAACAAAATTAATAACCAATAATTTTATGGATAGAAAATTAAGAGGTAAATAGTTAAAATTTTAAAGTAAATAAAACATTAAATACATTATATATTTAAAGTTGTTTATATGTAAAAGAAAAAAAAGAAAAAAACTCATCAAGAAGTAATCATACCTTAAATGCATCAATGCCTTACTATTAATATAATTTAGATAGATATGGATTAATAATAAAAAAGTAAATATACATATATAAATAAATAAACTGAGAAATACCACTCTATTTATTTATTTTTGTTACAAAAGAGGAAGCTGAATTTAAGCCTTAACCAAAAAATTATAACCGCTATTTAATGTTGATCTTGTAACAAAATGTTCTGCACCATTAGAAGTAGTTGTGTGAAGATGTGCAACCCCATTGACTCTATTTACTTTTAAAACTCTCTTCAGAGTTGATTTTAAATTATATATAAATTATTTACAAGTTAAGTAATGAATTACTAAATTTTTTTAAATAGGAGAACAAATTATCAAATTAACCTTAATGCCTACATTAATTATTAAAAACTATCAAATTAAATCTTTTAATATGAGCTCATTTTTCACCTAATTCACGATGATAATTTACCAATAAATTAATTAAGGTGTACAAGTTTTAGCTTAAGGGACCATACTTAAGTATACATTTAAACATAATTAATAAAGTCTGAGACAACTAGGTACTGGGTTGAAGAGGCTTCGGCGAGAGTGGAAGAGGTGGTTGCGGAGGATAGACGACAAAGGCTGATGGATGAAAATGAGAAAAATGCGGAATGAAATCGGGGAAAATGAGTTTAAAAATCCTGATGAGTTATGGATCGGCAAGGAAACAAGCAATCAGGACTATCAACTACTCATAAAAAAAGGAAGAATGCAAGATTGGATTGCCGAATTACCCACTGGTTGAATCGGATTTGGGGAAGAAATGGAAATTGTTTCAACTGCCCTCTATTTTATTGTTAGGTTTTGTTTTGTTTTAGTTTTTTTTTTTTTTCAAATGACTTATCATTTTAATTTTTGTGTGGTTCTTGCTTTTCTTCGATTAGGGTGCATCAGCCTTATTGGCCAACAGGGATGAAAGGGTAGTAATTATTGAGTCAGAGGGTGTACTGAAGGGTTTATTACTATTAATGATCAGTGGAGTTTTTTCTGTTAAAAAAATAGATCATTAGGTTTGTTACAACTATCCCATCAACTTCTTGCAAATTAATTAGGATTAATATTATTCATTGATCTAAGAATGACCTAAGTCTAGGCCAAGAGTTCTTTTCTTAGTGTCCCAGAGAAAGCAGTAACTACTATGGTTGGAATAGAGGAAAGTAGTGACGTGGAAAGATTGGGAAGAGATGAGATCTCTCTTTTGGAGGAAGAGCTTGTTTAAATAACTGTTAAAAGTTCAATGGTTGTACCAAGTGAAAATTTGACTCTGTTATGCTTGATATGGACAAAGAAATCTTATAACCCAGATAGTTTTAGGGCACAAATGAAAAGTATTTGGAAGACTAGGAAAAATTTTGAGATCCAAGAGGCTAGGCAAAATTTGTTTCTGATCATGTTTGAAACTAAAGAGGATCTAGAGACAATTATGGAGGGTCAGCCATGGCTTTTTCGAAAGCAACTCATTATTTTCGATCGTTTGGTTACACCAATGGAAAGGAGTCAGATTCTGCTTTCTTCCTCTCCGTATTGGCTCAAGATTGGACCATGCTTGCCAGAATTTGACAAAAAATATCTCTTGCACACCATTGGAGTTACTTTTAGAGGGGTAATCAAATCTGAAATAAAATGAGACTTTTGTCAGCTTAGAGTCCAATTAGACATGCAGAAACCTTTACGTAGAGGAATCTTTGTCTCGACAGGTAATCAAAGGAAATTGTAGATCTCCTTTAAATATGAAAATCTGGCAAACTTCTACTTTGGATGTGGACGAATGGGGCATGGGGTTAAGGAGTGCATCGAGTTAAAAATTAAAGAAAAAGACAAATTAGAAGAAGATTTACCATATGCACTGGTCCTTAAAGCTAAATTAAATTTAATAGGGATAGAAAGTTTGAAATTTAGTTCATCCATAAAAAAAGATGATGCAATAGTACTCCTACACAGGTAATATGGAGATGTTCAGTGGGACTAATAAAAAGCCAGAGGGTGAGGGTGCTATGATTCAGGATTTGGAAGACAATTTACAATAAAGAGGAAAAGAGGAGATGGAAAAGATGAAGGCAGAATTGGAAACAAATAACTCAATATGTGATACTAGGGATTCAGGGGCTTTCACATTGCCAAAATCTAGAAATGAGGATTGGATGTTGGATGGCCATGATGAAGCTAATGTGAATAAGGAATGGTCATTTGTGGAGAAAGTAGAGGGATTCAATGGGTCAGAGAGTATGCTGGAAGGCAAATCCAAATTAACCAAGAAAGCAAGTTGGAAAAGAATTGCATCAAGAGTAATGATGAACGAAAGCAGGGATGAAAGGGTCGTAGGCAAGAGGAAATTAGCTGAAACAAGAATTGATGAGAGAAGAACTACAAATTCTTGTGAAGACAGATTTAAAAGGACGAAATTGGAGAGTATGGATTTGCATGCAGTAGCTCCTTCAAATTTGATTATGGAAAACTCGGAATAATTTTTTGCTCCCATTCAACATAGACGGGCGACTGCCAAAAGGCAAGCTGACCAAGCACAATGAAAACTATATGTTGGAATGTTTGTGGTTTGGAAAGTCCACGGGCTGTACGTAGGTTTCGGTATTTGCTGAAGATATATAATCCTTAGATGGTCTTCTTTATGGAGACTAAAATTGATGAAAAACGTATAGAAAAGGTACGAAGAAGATGCAATTTTGTGAATGGAATTGAGGTAGGACTAGAGGGCTCACGCGGAGGGCTATGTTTGGCATGGAAGGAGGATATTACTGTTAGTTTAAGGAGTTTTTCTAAAAGTTACATAGATGCTTTGATTAAAGACGATAATGTCGCTGAGGAATGAAGATTTACTAGGTTTTATGGAGCACCTTTGGTAAGTAATAAGAATGATTCTTGAAATGTATTAAGGAGACTAGGTTAGGATCAAGACCACCCTTGGTTGGCAGGTCGTGGCCACCTTAGGTCAGGATCAAAATTTATGTGTTTGTTTTTGTGCATGTGTGACACACAAATGTGTATCTGTTTCAGTGGCTAAGTGTTTTGAGTGTGTGTGAGAGGTCCCAAGTTCAAGCATTATCTTGGGCAAAATCTTTGTTTTTATATGAATAATTCCCTATCTCTGATTAATAGGTTTATAAGGAAAAGTGTGTAAAAATATAACAGAATGGGCCTGCTGGTCTGGTGGTTAAGGTGAGTGTTAAGTTATTAGAGGTTTGGAGTTTGAACCTTTGTGCAAGCAAGGGAATTGTTTTTGCTGGAGGCCGTGGGAGTGTTTGAGTAAAATTGGGTTCTAAGTAGTGGGGTTTGAGTGGGCAAGTGGGGGAGTAAATTAGGGGATTAAGGAGTTATCGAGATTTTATTTTACTTTCCATTACTTAAATTTCTCTCTTTTCCTAAAAGACTCCGCTGTTTTCTCTTCTTTTGTTGCCAAAAATCTCACTGTTTTCCCTTTCCTTTCCGTTTTCTTCTTCCCTTTTCAATCGTTTCTGTTGTTCTTCAATAGGTTGCACGTTCGGTAGGTTAAATGTTTGTTTATGTGTTTTAATTAATTAATTGATAGGTTACTAAGGATTCGTTTGGTGATTAGGGGCTCATCAAAGGGCTGGTTATCGCTCATCAACGTTCTAAGGGCGTGGAATTTTTGCTAATCGATAGAAGGTAATAGCTTATCACTCGAAAGATGGTTACCTTGTTTTGAGGTTAGATGAATTTAGTTTTTAAGTGATTAATCGAATATATATATTTATCAATATTTAGGTTCGGGAGTACTCGGAGTTCAGATTAGCTTCTAAAGATTACAGGTGTGTACCCAAAAACACAGAAAATGAGAATCAGTGAAAGTCAAAAAAAGAATCTGTTAATGCCACACGGGTGTGTGGTCGCCCGTGTGGTAGGCCGTGTGGCAGTAGACAGACATGTGATCGACGAGCCAGGCCGTGCGCTCATGACACAGCCGTGATGGCCGGATGAGGCCGTGTGTGACACATGGGATTGACCAATTAGGTTGTGTGGGCCACACGAGCGTGTAGGCCCACACGGGTGAACTACACGGGCGTGTGGGATTCTGGGCCAGGCCGTGTAATCTACAAGTGTTATGATGTTATGGCATTATGCCATTCTGTAACACCTCAAACTCGGTGTAACGCCCCTAACCCGTATCCGTCGTCGAAATAGGGTTTCGGAGCATTACTAGAATTTACGAATCACCTAAAAAAAATTTCAATTAAATACTTACCGAATCAATGCATCATATAAATAAATATATTACCATTCAATCAATGGTTTGGCACTTGTCTAAGCATCAACAACAACACTTGTTAGTGTACTTACACATATTTCATTTATCTATCTTTTTAATTATTTCTTTCATCTATTTTGTACATATATTTCCATATGACCAATTCTTGTAAACATTTCATAGAACCATTTCATATAACCATTCATCATCTGATACATATTATCTGAATATCAATTGTTCAACTGATGTCATAGCATCTCTCATCTACGGTCTTATTTATCTTCGACATGATGCCATAGTGTCTTTCAACCATAGTCTTTCTCATTTTCTCACAGTTGCCATGGTATCTTTCAACCATGGTCTTGTTCATTTCATGTTACATTGCCATGGTATCTTTCAACCATGGTCTTACACATTTTTTTATCATGTTGCCATGGTATCTTTCAACCATGGTCTTACACATTTCATATCAGAAAGCACACTTCCGCTGAACTTCATCCTTACAAATGGGATTACTAGTCCAAAGCTAAATCCTGTAAATATAAACTCATAGAGTATTGTCGGGATTACGGTCCAAAGCTAAATCCCCGCAACGACAATTACTCTAATGAGCTTGGATCTGAATTACCACCCGAAAGCTAAATTCGCACCCTAATTCAGATTACCCGTCCGGGCTAAATCCATTTTACACATATTCTTCGGGAGGGCTATATCGAGATAGGATCACCCGTCCGAGCTAGATCCTTTTTATCGTCAATTCCTTTTCAAAGATCCATCGAATTTTCCTTTCATTCAATCGATTTCTTCCCTTTTTATCAATATGTCGTTGTTTCATAAATTTTCATATAATGAACATTCAAATCATATTCATATCAAAAACATCCATTTCAAACATTTAAGAATATAATTCAAGTTACATGAACTTACCTCATTACTTGTTTGTGTTTATAATTTTATTAATCGATATCTTTTTTCCACGATCAAATCTCTTATTTGAGTCGTCGGATCTTTATAAATAAATTTGATCATCATTTTCATTCATTTCATATTCTAACGTATTTAATTAATGCTCTAGGCAAAATTACCATTTTGCCCCTAAACTTTATTTAATGACGATTTCATCCTTAGGGTCGGAAAATAAAATTCTTGCAATTTAATCCTTATTTCCAGCTATTATTCTCATACATATTGATAACAGCCCATGAATTCTATACAATATCGAAATTTTCCATAATTTCAACACTTTTCAATTTAATCCCTAAAAACATGTTTTTCCCAATCTTGAACTAAATTAATAATTTCATTCAATTTTGTAATTTAAATAATAAAATAGTTCGTTTCATGCAATTTGGTCATTTCTGACATTTTTACAAAATTACCCATAAAGTTTTACTTTTATTCAATTTAGTCCCTGAGCCTAAAACATGCAAATTAGCCATGTTAGATGAATATTCATACATATTTTCCTTCTCCTCCTCTCCATTCCACATCCTTAATGTATATAACACACTTATAAGTAATATTATCTATAATTTTTATTATTTACTTTTATGAATATTCAAGCTGTCCATCTGTGTCATATTCACTAAATTATTTATATCTGGAGCTATAGAACTCCAAATTAAGATCCACTAATTTTCCCTGAAACTAGACTCATATATCTTCTTACCATAAAATTTTCATAATTTTTGGTTTAGCCAATAAGTACAGTTTATTCTTTAAATTTACCCATGTCCTACTGTCTGACAGTCCTGACCCTTCTTCACTAAAAATTAATTATCTCCTCGTACAGAATTCGAATGATGTTCCCGTTTATTTCTCTTGAAAATAGACTCATTCAAGATTCTAAAAATATAAATTTAAGTTCATAAATATTTTTATCCAATTTTTGATGATTTTCAAAATTCAGAACAGGGGAACCCAAAATCATTCTGACCTTATCTCACAAAATTGATTATATCTTATGATTTACAATTCCATTGCTTACATAATTTCTTCTATAAGAAACTAAACTCAATAAGCTTTAATTTAATACTTTATTCATCCTATAATTCGGTTTCTAAAATTTTTAATGATTTTTCAAAGTTAGACTACTGCTAATGTCCAAAACTGTTTTGGTACAAGATATTAATTACCATGTTATAACACCCTTATTTTCTTCTTCTACACCATTTCTCATCACTTTCTCTTATTTTCTCTTCACTAACATATCAAGAACATAGGACCTTATGTAAGAAAACTCTACTATAACATTATTTCCATACTTTGTCAATAACAACAAACTTAAAAACATATTGAAATCTTGATGTACTTACCTCGTTCTATTGATACTAATCTTTAACTTGATTTTCTCTCTTCTCCAGCTTCTATTCTTGAATCCAACTTGATATTCTAACTCCCGATGGTCTCCTTAATATTTCTCTCTCTTAGTGGCTATGGAAATTCTTTTGATTTCTAGGTGAAAATGGTGAATTTTTTGTGGAAGGACCAAATTGTAAAGAAAAGAAAATTTCTTTCTTTTCCTTCTCTTCTAACGTTGGTTGCATGCATGGAAAGATGATGAAAATTCTTCATCTTTCCTTCCTTTTATACTAAATAATTAATAATAAAATAATAATGAAATAATAATAAAATAATAAAATATCTTATTAAAATAATATATATCTAATTAAAAATCATAAAATATCATCAACATCATCATTACTTTCTAGATTTCTCTCTCTTCCAATTGACCATTTTTCCCTTTATTATCTTTTAAAATTCCATCCTTGAGTCATTATTTAATTTGGTAAAATTGCAATTTAGTCCCTCATAGTTCTTCACCTATTCAATTTGGTCCTAATCCATCCATTTTCCTTAGTTTCTAGATCATTCCACTCTTAAAATATTTACACTATTGGTCCTTTAACTTTTTCATATTTACATTTTAACCCCTCAAATTTTAAGTATTTATTCTTGTGCAACAAAACTTTTCTCACTTTTACAATTTAGTCCTTTCTTGAATTAATGTATCATAATATACTTCTCAATATTGACATAACTCAAAATTCCCTTTTTTGTCACTTTATTTCCTTATTTTACTATATCAAGGATAATATCTCACTGTAAAAATTTTTAGGGTATTTCACTCGGCCCAGGTGTTATGGACGATTCTGGTAATGTCACATGATAGGGTGTTTAAAAATTAAGTTTCTACGACAAATCCATTTTCATTTAATTACCTTTCTTATCTCTCATTAATTTCAAAATCTTTACTCGTTTAATCGATTGTTTTAAACATAATTAATTACGGAATCTTTTAAAACCGTTTTGAGTAAATCGCAGGTTTAGAGAAAACTTTGCCTTTTTAAAAACCGAGTTTTCCTACGTCTAGTAGTTATAAATCCATAAAAATAAATAAAAACCAAATATAAACAAAAGTTTCAAATTTCATCCAAATAAACCACGGTAACTAAAACCATAAATCATAAATTATAAATCGTAAAAGTGCAAAAACTGTGGTCACTATCGAGTCCTCCGCCGACCGATCCTTTTAGGTCTAGGGATTACCTATGCACATTAAACAGAGAGGGGTGAGCTTACGTAAACTCAGTGTGTAATCCTACAGAAAACAAAAAACAATAAACACAGTGCACCATCAAAAACAGTCTTGGGCCTAAGCCCCTTTCAGTATTAGTATCAGTTTGCACAAGGGCCTTAGCCAATCAATCAATAATAGATATACAGTATTCAGTAACAAAGTCCTACCCAACCAATCTCTACACACTATCTCTGTCCAACCCTACACTCCATGTGGGGATTAAATCAACCCACCCATCCCTACACTCCAGGTAGTACCAAATGCGACACAAAATCAGAGTTTGCACTGAAATTGCCAAAATATATTAGGCTTAAGAGCTTTTCAGTACACTTCCTCCAAATAAAATCAACCTAACCCTATGCAATGCAACATACAATACATGACATGCTAACTCATGATATTAGTACATATAATCAGTAAATGTATACATGCATAATATCATCATACTCAATATATATCCACTAATTAGTCAGTTCACACAATTAGGGGTCTAAGTAATGCTTACTGACCCTACAATAGGTTCACAGTCGACTTGGGCGAGCCGTGCAACCTTAGCAATCAATTCAGTGAAAATAGGCTCACACGCCCGTGTGACCTGCCCGTGTGGGCCCACTCGTCCGTGTGGCCCACACGGCCCAAATTTGCCTTGGCCTGGACCAAAATCCCACACGCCCATGTGGTTTACCCTTGTGGACCCACACGCCCGTGTGGCCCATATGGCCCAAATCAGTCTAGCCCATGTGTCACACATGGCCTGTCTAGCCATCACACGATCGTGTCTTGCACGCACGGCCTGGCTTTGTCGATCACACGCCCTTGTTAGGGCACACGGCCTACCACACGGGTGACTACATGCCCATATGGCGTCGACAATGGGTTGTTTCGATTTTTCACCGAACCTCGTTTTCTGTGTTATAGGTACACACTTGTATCGTTTTCGATGCTTAAGCTCTCTTAAGCCTCTAGAACCTAAAAATCGACCAATGTAACACTCAATTAAACACTTGTTTCGTCATTCAATCAAAATTCTATCGAAATCTAACATCGGTAATCTATCAAAAACCTTACCGTCAACAACCGAAATTGTAACTCTTAATTCTCTGCAACAGCACCGATCAATTATTGTCCTTCACCTAATCAAAAAGATCCACAACAACCTTTTTTAATAGACTGCATACGAAAGCAAAAAGAAAAGGGTAGACTGATACTTACCGAACAACGAAATCACATGCTTAAACAACAGGAACGAATGGAAAAAGAAAACGAAAAGAGAATAGATGAGGGGAAAAGGATTTTGATAGCAATGGTGGGGGATGAAGGAGGAAAACAACAGAGAGAGAAAGAAAATTTGAGATGGAAAGTAGTTTTGGAAAAACAAAAATCAAATCCTATCAGATTTTCCTCAACTCCCCACTATTACACAACTTCACAGACTTTCAATCCCAGTCAAACTCATCCATGCCACACGCCCCATGCAAAAAAAATTACTCCCTCGCTCACGCAGAGATTCAAACACAGGACCTTTAACAATTTAACACTCCACTTAACCACCAGACCAGCAGGCCCATTCTGTTAATTACTTGCAAACTTTTAACTAAAAGCCTACTAATCGGAGATAGGGATTAATTCATTAAAATATCGAAAACTTTCCCAAGTCATGGCTTGAACTTGGGACCTCACACATACACCCAAAACACTTAATCACTGAAGCAGATACACAATTATGTCACGTATACCCAAAAACAAAAATTAAAATTTTAGGGCGTTACACATTCGCTATTTTTTGGGTTTTTCGTTACACACCTAATCATTTTTTGATGGCCACACCACAATCGAAATTTCAGTACCTAAATTTGAAAATAAGAATGTGAGAATTGATAGTGATAATCTAAAATTTTGAGTCTCTAACTCAGTTGTAAACACCAGCAACACAATCCTAACACCACTATTCAACCTTAGACCGCACATTGATCACTTACCCTCGAGAAAATAGTAGCCTAAAATGATGCCTAGGTCACTAAAGTGGTCTCGTATGCCTCATGTTCTTCTCCTTGCAGAAGTTCAAGGTAAAATAAATTACGATACTTACACCATGCAATCGTTCGGCAAAAGATGGTAGCACAAAAAGGCAATACAATGATAAAAGTGAACTAGAAGAGCAAAAAGAAAAGAATTAGAAAAGAAGAAACGTGGAAAAAGGGGTAAAAAAACTTGGAATGGTAAGGTGAGAGAGGAGTGGAAAAGTGACGGTAGTTTTGGGGAAGAGAGAAGAGACGTGAGAGGGAGTAGGAGTGGGAGAGATTTTGGGAAAAATTTTGGAAATTTTTAGAAAAGAATTTTAAAACTACCCTAAGAATTCAAATTCTACCCAAAAATCTACCACAACCATTTACACACGTAAGGATTCAAACACAGGACTAAAGGGTAAGCGGAAGCCTTACCTTTGAACCAATAGGCTCATTTTGTCATCAGTTGAGCGAAAATTAAATATAAGCTATAAGTTCAAAGATAGGGGTCAGGACAAAATTAACAAAAATTCCAGAGAAAGGAACCGAACCCAAAACTTCTCACACATAAGAATAACACTTAACTACTGAACTAGATTAATTCACTTGACAAATTTTAACAATTTAAAAACTAATTTTTTGGGGTGTTACATTGTTTGATTCTCGAACTGTCTTTAGTGGGTTTAATTTATTCAATTAATCCTTTGGTAATATGAATAATGCTAGAATCCATGACCTAATTGACTGAATTAATATTATACTATTATATATTTGCACGAATTGTTAATAAATATATTTATTGTATTTGTATTTATGAATGTTCGTATAACATGCCCTATGATACCGTTAAATTGGATCCCTGAAAAACATATGTTTTGGCTACTATATCAATTAGTTGAAAGCATAATTATTGTTGTTGTATTTGATTTGTTACAAATATGTTATTTATTTCTGTTCTAATATGTTATAAGCATGTCATATTTTTATTACATGGGATGAGACGCTTTGAAAGGAAGAAGTTTTGGCAGATTCTTAATATGCAATTCTGGTGGTTCATCCACATATTATCTAGCAGCTATTATCTGCAATTATGTTGTGTATTCAAAACCATTTGGTAGCATATTAACCTGCAACACTGGTGGTTCGCCCATCCATTATCTTGCAGCTTTAATCTGCAATTATGTTGTGTATTCACAACCATCTAACAACGTATTAACCTACAACTTTATGGTTTACCCACGACCTGGTGTGTAGTGATGGACAAGTTCTGGAGAACTCTTATGGTGTGTAGCAGCTGGGTAGAATCTTACTTGTTAAACGAATCTATATGCATCCGTAAAGTATGTGCTTGAAATTCTAAAGTCTTCGTTATAATATGATATATGTGTAGTTGTTTATACATTGTTAAACTGTTCTGTTATTTCGATATACTGAATTTGCTAATGTGAATTATGATATGTGTTGAGAATCTATATGCTATAGGTTGCATTAATTTTCTTGTGATGGAACTCACATTGAGCTTCATAGCTTACTCCCTCTTATTTTCTATCTTTTCAGATAACCCACCAGGTTAGGGCACGGGCACGGTATCCGGAGGGACTCGGCTTGATCTATGAAAATATTTTAGATTTATTATTCGACGCTTTTTTTCATTATTCAGAAATTGTATTATTTCATTTCGAATAGTAGCATGGGACTTAGGGTTTATATATTTTTTATATTGCATGACATTTAATTAAGTTCTAGGATATTTATTTATTAAGTAGTTAGGCGTGAACCCCCGAAAACATCAGTAATTATAATTTTCTATTGCTATACTTTAATTATAACTTCGAAGCGTAATTAATTAAAATTTAACTAATTTTTCTACAAAATTGAACAAATGTTTTAAAATAACCGTTTTCATAACTCCGTTAGTTTTCTGGGTCACTTCAGTGGCTAATGTAATATTTTGAATTCGGGTCTAACGTCTAAGCCGAATTAAAAAAGTTACAAAGTTAATAATATTTATTTTTAAGTCCTTCAATATTTTTTTTACATCAATAATAATGTATCACTTAGTTACTAACTAATAATACATTAGAACTATAAATCAATTATACGTCAAATATTAATATCTAAAAATAAGGAGGCGTTC
This sequence comes from Gossypium longicalyx, assembly GCA_025698465.1. Taxonomy (NCBI): domain Eukaryota; kingdom Viridiplantae; phylum Streptophyta; class Magnoliopsida; order Malvales; family Malvaceae; genus Gossypium; species Gossypium longicalyx. The sequence goes on from CM047004.1 coordinate 8,510,058, forward strand.
ACTAGCAGAAGAAATAAAAATAGTACGTCTACTACCATGAATATTGAAAAGGAACATAGAATTAACATTGAAATTTTAGTACTCAATAAATCCATATAATAATACTCAAACTTTTTTTTTTCAATGCGTAATAAAAAAAATACTTAAATCTCTGTAACATATAATTATAAATCAGAGTCAACATCCATTTCTGTTAATATATAATTAATTTGAGTAGTTATAAGGTTTAATTTTTGGACCACGCGGCTATATTATATAGTATAGCTTATTGATATTTAACCAATAAATATTGGATAAATATTTATATACTATGGGTGTATAGATGTCATGTACTATCAATAATAATAAAATGATGTATCATTATTAATGTAAAATTAAAAATATTGAAGGAATTAAAATAAGTATTATTAATTTTATTAAACATAAATAAATATTAAATTATTTTGTTTTTATTTTTAGATTTTAAGTTACGAGTTTCTTATTTTAGATTTTGGGTTTTGGATTATGAATTTGGGGTTTTGGGTGTTGAACTTCGAATTTGATTTTTTTTGTAATGATTATAATTAATATTTATTTTTAAATAAAGTTATTTGATAAGTGCTAAAACTAATATGTTTTAACCTCATACTTAGTGCTTTTGGGTGATTATTCGATGTTAATTGTGAATTTTATAATTCCTAATCCTTTAAATTTATGTTTTAATACCTAATAGAGAACTTGAGAGCAAAAGGAGAGAAAAAATGAGCGAAAATCGAAGTCAGAGCAAGCTACAGGAGCCACATGGACTGAACCATTCTACATCGCCAGACCACACGGATATGTGACCCATAAGCGTCTGGTAGGCCGTGTCGAATTCACAGGATTACGCACTGAACAGTGGAAAATCACGATTTTTAGTTTTTTTTGGATATTCTAAGACACATATATATATATCTAATAAGAAGATAGAAGAGAGCTGTCATAGAATATTTAAGAAAACAACTCGAAAAACATCATTGAAGCTAACTCTGAAGCATATTTCCGTCAAGATTGAAGATTTCCTGTTGATTTCTTAGGAAGTTATCATGAGTCTCTTTATTTCTTTTGGTTATAATGTCTCTTGGATGTTTTTATTTTCAAGCATGAACTAATTTTCTAAATATCTAGAGGAGATGGATCATATGATGGATCATGTTGTTTGATTTTTATTTTACACAATAAATATTTAGATTCTTGTTCTCAATTATGTGTACTTAATTATTGGTTTAATATTTATAAATTATTGATCCATGTTCGATGTGCTTAAATTGGTAGTTGAATAGACCCTATTTAAGAATAGATCTTGCATAATTGACTAGAGTTGCATGCATTCCGAGAAATAGAATGACATAAATCTACCATATTAGAGTCAAATCTAATAGGAGAATCCATAGCGCGAGTTAATGTGATAATAGAGGTTTTAATTAGAAAGAAATTTCAATTAAACAACCTAGAGTCAGTTGCTATTATGCTCAAAAGAAATATTAGCATAATTTAGGGATTTCTATGGATCAAGGTGTTAAGTAAAGAAATTCCATAATCTGGATTGGTAGTGACAGAGGAAATTTAGGTAGATTCTTTCCTGGGTATTGTTTCGCTTCTTGGTTTTTACTCGATTATTTTTGTGTTTTCTTCTTTGTCGTATTTGTTAGTTAATTATTTAGTTAATTTTAGTTTTTAATCAATCACTCGAATTATTTGATTAAATAATAGAAAGATAGTAATTACTAGTACTTTTAGTCTTCGTGGGAAAGATATATTTGCTCACCATAGCTATACTATTAATTGATAGGTGCACTTGCCTTACTCAAATTTTTAGTTAGTTTCGTAATACATCAAATTTTTGGCACCGTTGTTGGGGACTAGAATATTAGGAAAATTTTATTTCTAATAATTTAGCCATTTTTTATTTTTATTTTAATATTTTTATTTTTAATTTAATTGTTACATTCTATTTTTTTTTGTTTGATTCTTACAGGTTCTTTTGGTTTATAACTAGAGGCATTTCGTTTGAACCATTAGTTTTTTTTTTATAGTGAGATCGAAAAAACTACTCGTAGAAATCAGGGAGAGGTTAGAGAAGTAAGACAAAGTCAACAGATTTTAATAGACGATCAAGAGCAAAAAGACATTACTGTGGAGATGATAATAATCTTGATAACCAGTAAGTTCCTGTACATCATGCTTCTCAGATTATGTATGACTATGCTAAGCCCACTATGATTGGGACATGTTGGAGGTTGAAAACGAGCGAGAATGGCACCAAGGAAAAGGGTATCACGATATCCACACATTGAAATAGCAATACCTCTAACAATATTGAAGAATGGAGACACCCTTTAGTGGTATCGCGATATCCTTTTTGGGTATCACGATATCCACTCTTCAAAAAAGACCCCAAGTATCGACACTGGCTGAGATGTCACAATATCCTTTTCTAGGTATCACGACATCGACATCGTCAAGGGGACAAACTTAGACAAAAAGGGTAGTCTTTGTCCACCTGGTCCACCAATCACCCAAGGCCTGTGTAGGGGCATTTTTGGCAATGAAAACTCATAAAAAGACAACCTAAAATAGCCAAAATTGGCTGAATAGGAGAGTGACACACATTAGCTTTATTTTAGGTTTAGTTTTCTTTTAGGTTTCTACACTTTTTCTAGGGTTTTTTATTTTCTCTTCTTCTTCCTTAGTTTAGAATTTATTTTTTTGCATTTACTTCTTCTTTTTGATGTTCTTAGTGTTAGTTATCACTGTAGCTTAGGTTTATTTACACTTTTAGTCCCTATACCTTGGTTTTAAGACACTTTTAGATTTAGTTTAATATATTCAAGTTTATTTTACTTTAAACTTGTTAAAGTTAGTGCCTTTCATGTTTATTGCTTTAGATTTTCTTGTTGAATGCTTTTCATTCCATGTTCTTTAAGTTGTCTTGCATAAAAATCTTAACTTTTACATTTTTCTTAAGCTTTACTTTAATGGATGTTTTGTTTTTCATTTCCATGTTCATTCTCTTAAATTTCAGCATTAGTAGCTAAACCAAAAAGGGGGTTGGTTGATAGAGATATGGGTAAGCTGAAATTTTTGCACAAAGGATAAAATAGTAATAAATTGGACTAAATCAAATAGATCAAAAACTTAGGAAGTGACACTTTTAAGGAAATATCTAGCCAATTGAAACTGGAAGGTAATCTTTTTGTGCACCCGTTCATTAGTCCCTGATTAATCGATGAGATCGGAAGATAAAATGGAGCCACTTAGTAATTTGAGCGATTTAAATCCCTTGTCTTAAATTGGTGAACTACATTGAAATTAAACAACCACCATTCGTCAATCATTTGGTTAAATTCTTAGTTTTATATTCTTTGCAATTTATTTTTTAAATTAGCATATTCAATTTTCTTGCAATATTTTTCTTTTCATGATTTTTCGTATTATAAATTTATATTAGTAGCCATTTAGACTCTATCGTGCATACTATTTCTTACTCAATTGCCATCTCCTTTGGGTTCAATCCTTGGAATACTATAGTGTTCCATTGTAACACTATAAATATTACAACTGACTTGTACGCTTGCAGTAAAGCCGCGCTTATAAAATTATTTTATAAAATTGTTTGTTTTATGCACGTGTGTGAACACGGTCAAAGTTGTTGGCGTTGTTGCCGAGGAGACAATGTAAGATTGAGTAATTTTTTGTGTGCATGTTAAGATAAGTAGCAAAAGTAGGATTTATAAATATGTCTTTGTTTTCTCTTTGTTTTTATTTTGAAGCAAGTTTTGGTTAATCTTCTTCACTCTTTTGTGTTTGTAGGATACGTTGTATAACTCAAACTGATAACGATGTCTTACCATTCAAACTGGAATCGGAATGTATCATCACACACGCGAGAAAGGCGCGGCATCTTAGAGAAGTCCAGCCTCCACAAAAGGAGCAACCCATCGATGATCCACAAGTAGAGATTCAACAACCACCACACTACCCATGGAGCAACGAACGTTGCGTGACTATGCGATGCCTAACTTTGATGTTGTTCGAGGTAGCATTAATCGCTGGGCGATTAATGGTAACAACTTCGAAATCAAATCAACCATGATCCAGATGATACAATCAACCCTTCAATTTCAAGGGTTAATGAATGAGGATCCGAACTAACATTTAAAAAGATTTCTATCCATTTGTGATACCTTTAAATACAATGGGGTGTTCGATGACGCTATCCGTCTTTGTTTATTCCCTTCTCCCTTACTGATGATGTTTTTATGCAGTTACATTCGTAACCGATAGATTCCATCTACACATGGGATGAGCTAGTAAGAAAATTTTTAGCAAAATACTTTCCCTGATTCGTATGGATATTACGAATTTTCGACAATTAGATGGAGAGCCATTATATGAGGCACAAAAGCGCTTTAAGCTAATGCTTCGTAAGTTTCTATCTTATGGTTTACAAGATTGGCTGCAACTTCAAGTTTTCAACAATGGGCTTGACGGGAACTTACACTCTAGTCTTGATGGAGCATCCACAAGAGTATTCATGTCAAAGATCTACGTCGAGGCCTGCCAACTTATCGAGGACATAGTGATGTATTCTTACATGTGGTTGGCTAAGCAGTTCACATATCGAGCCAAACAATCACCAGTGAATGTTATTGGTAATGACGACAAGTATCAACAAGTCCTCGAAAGGCTTAATCAATTTAGATGAGTTCGACCAGGGCGCAAGTCCAAAATTAGCCAAATCTAACCCATTTCCATTCAAGACACAATGATGAAAGCAACCACATTAAGGTTAACTATGTGGGGAATAGAGGATATAACCCTTACTCCAACACCTACAATCTGGGATAACTTCACTATCCTAACCTTAGGTGGGGAGGGAACGAAAGGGGACCTCCTAATCAAGGGAACCAAAACGTTAATCCTTCAAAACCAAATGCATTGTATCAACCTCCATTACCTTTCAAGGCACCCCAAGATAAAGGGAGAAAACCAACCTATAGTAGTGACCTTCGACTGAGTAGTCTTCTTCTCTATCCTCAAGCTCACGTCTTCCGAGTGTGGACTTGCTTCGAATCAGAAAATTTTTCACAAAAATTACCAGTGTGGTAATTTTGCAATTTCTCTAAACTTTTGGGTCAAGTTGTAAATTAAAAAAATATATCTATAAATTTTCTGGAATAATCTCTTCAGAGAATTTTCTCTCTACAACTTTCTTTTGAATTCAAGTGTGTGTAAATAATGACCAAATGCTCTCTTTATATAGGGAGAGTTTAGAGCGTTCAAATATAATTAAACTTAATCACTTTAATATTAAATTAATATAATATTATCAAGATAATTATTAGATTAAATTTAATATTAAATCTTATTAAAATAATAGAATGTTTATCTAAAAGATAAACATTAAATTTAATTTAGTATTAAAATAATTACTTTAATATTAAATTAATAATATACTATTTAGATAAGTATTAAATTTGATTTAATATTAAACTATTAAAAAAATATTATTTTTGAAATTCTAGTAGGAATGTAACTCTTCCACTACTCAACCATCGACGACCAATCGTCATCGCTGCCACTGGTATCGTCGTGTCTGGTGATACAGGTGCGACACCCTTACGGCACCCTGAGTCGGTTCAGTCCGGTTCAATGACGACTCAACCGATCTCGTCTAGCCACCAATTGGACTGTCAACCCAGTTTCACAAACCAAGCCTAGTTCGACCAATTTTTGGGTCTTGGTCTCGGTTTTAAGGTCTCGGGCCCAATTTACAATCTCAGGTCCAATTTTCAAGTTCAATTACCCAATGAGCCAGTTGTCTGGCTTGAAAATTAACTTCAAAAAATATCATATTAATTTTCATTGATTTGATTAATTTAATTTTACTTGATTAAAATTAATTTTTCAAAAAATCACTAAGATTTTCCAAATTAACTTTTCAAGAAAATTATTTAATCAAATTTTCTAGTTGAATAATTCTTATGATCACCTAATTTAATTCCACATCGAATAAATCGACTCAATTAAATTATTCCCAAAGTTGTAAAATTTTCTTCTGATTCAAATGCAGTCTGATTGAGCTTTTGTTGAGCTAGCGGAGGGACCAATCGAACATATACAATTAGGCTCTAATGATTGCAATTATGTCCAGAAGCATCGTTCCGATAATTCACAATTACTTAACCATGGAGTCAGTCCACAAGAAGCAAAATGATTGAAAACTCTTTATGAAAGTAATTTATCCAACTATTTTGTCCAATGACCTCGTCATGTGTGTGTTACCCTCATATGATATCCTTGATTCCTTTGAGTTAAATACGTTCACTCAATACAATCCTATTTTATCTCATTGTTACCATTGTGTCTTCTTAATGATTAATATGATCACTGTCAACAAATGACTATAATAAATTTCTCGTTTGAGAACAAGCAACTCGTGGCACGTTCCATATTTATCAATCTACATAATGCCAATGAGAGGAATCATTAACTCTTTTGAGCTATGACTGTCACTGTTGCTAGTAAAACCGTGTCATAAACAAATCATGTACCCAACATACTAGCTATGGGCTCGATCATCTTTAGGGCATAAGCCTTCACTTATATCAAAGCACATGAGTTACATACACATGGTCAGTGACTAAGGATTTAGTAATTAACACTATGAACATCACAAGTGAATTAATTCACAAACGGATTCAAAATTAATTCATCTTGGGTTTAGTCTAATGTATCATTCTACCAATGAATACATCTATATATCTACTCATGGAGTCAACTGCTTCGATAACCAAGACTACCCATCTCCCTAATTGGAATTGTAGAAGACATAACAATCCTTTTCAGTATTTGAATCAAATGCTCACTTTGATTCTTTTACGGAATTATGGACTCAGTTAGATTATCTACTGAAGTAAGTTGTCTTTCTCACAATGTAAATGTTCTTTACAATGCCACCTATCTTCAGTTTGAACTTTAGACAATCAATGAGCTAATATTTACTTGTCACAATTTCGCTATGCATGCAAAATATAAAAGACATAAATACAAAAGATATAATAGTGAAATGTGAAATTAACGTTATTTATTTATTCATCGTTCAAATAAATAGAAAACATATACATGTTTACTACAATATGGGCACATTTCCAAACAGAAGGCTTTCATGTAGTGCAAGCCGATGTGCGCTAAATCCGTGGTCAATTAGACCAAGTTATACAATTGTTTCTAGCATACCTAGTAATACTGAACCTAATCCGAAGAGGGAATGGAAGGAACTCGCCAAGACCATCACCCTTAGATCAAGGGCTATTTTTAAAGCGATCACCCTTAGATCAAGGGTTGTGATTAAAAAAACATATCTGATCAAATTTTTGGTAGAAAGAAGTTAGTGAGAAGGATGAAAGCACCCGCACCTCTAGTGTTGGAGATGAGCTGGGAGAGAAGGAAGGACCTGAGGGTGAACCCACACAAATCGAACCAGAGGATAGAACCATTCCACCACCACTACCAAGCCCAAAGCCTATATCATGTCCTTCGCGTTTAGAGGAGAAAAAGAAGAAAGAGAGTGAGGAGTTCTTGCAATTCCTTAATATGTTTAAGGCATTGAATGTAAACCTCCCCTTATTAGAGCTCCTTAAAAAAATGCCCAAATACGCCATATTCCTTAGTGGTGTTATGTCTCGTAGGAAGAAAATAGGAAAAGGAGAGCAAAACGCTCTTAATAAGGAATGTAGCGCGATAGTGTCTAGAAAAGTCCTTCCTAAGCTTAAGGGTCCTGGTAGCTTCACCATTCTGATAGAGATAGGTGGAGTGAGTTTTGGGAAAACCCTATATGACTTATAAGCAAACATTAACCTCATGCCACTGTTCATCTATAGGAGGCTAGGTCTGAGAGAGCTTAAGGAAATGATAGTCACTTTACAATTAGTTGAATGGTCTTTGGTACACCCCAAGGGAGTCCTTGATGATGTGTTAGTAAGGGTTAGGCAATTTATTTTTCTTGTTGACTTTATCGTGCTGGACTTTGAGGAGGATCTCAAAATTCTTATCCTTTTAGGGAGACTTTTCTTGCCCACCTTTAGAACCACTATAGATGTGGGAAAGGCTGAGTTGACTATGGACACCGAGAGAGAGACCAAAATTTTCAAATGTGTTGAACCCGAGCCTAAGTCTAAAGAGGTGTAGCCATCACAATGGTATGAGTGTTAGGTAGCTGAGAAAAAACCTTATTGTGCTAACAAGTTTGCAACTTTATTGGAATTGTGTAGTTTTTCAGATGTATGTATGCCGCGTAAAAGAATCTAGAAGCAAACAAGGATAAGGAGTACATTACGATTCTTGGGAGGCCTCGGTTGCACATTTAAAAAGAGACGTATCCAAGTGTCGAGAACATTAATGAAACATCATTTTAGTGGTGTGATCGACCGCTCCAAATTACATTTTTAAATTGTCGCATGTGGAGATAGAACCCAAAAATTTGTAAATAATTAAATGTTTTGAGCATGGACTCTAAGTGTTTTTTCTGTAGCGTAGGATTTTAATTAGTAGTTTTTTTCTATTTAGACTTGTCAGGAGCAAATTTTGATGCTTGAGAAGAAAAATGATGATTTTGAAGAAATTTTGGGGATTGTCCAATGAAATTGCGATACCAATGGGGGATATCACAATTTCTAGGATAGCTTCAAGAAGGGACCAAAAATCTTTTTGGTATCATGATATCGGATCCTTGATATTACGATACCCCTGGAATTTGAAAATTTAAAATTTTAGTCTTACACAGTGGTATCGTGATACCCAACCCTCGAAACCGCGACACCTCAGACAGAATAAAATGTGAAAGGTCCAGAAATTTGGGATATCGCGATATCCAACCCTGAATATCATGATATCAAAGTTGAGTTAGGCAATACCTAATTTTGTGTATCGTAATTCGCTCTTCATGTTCTCCCAATTCCTCAACCTTAAATCCCTAAAAACACTCCCCCTTTCTATTTTCTTTCAATCTCTCTTTCAATTTCCTCTATTTCTATCTACAATTTTTCCTTCTTTTTCCTTTATTTTTGGTTAGTTTTTTTTTGTAGGTATTCTACTCTTTTAGGTTGGGAAACACGAAACTTTTTTGCCTCACACAACAAATCCCTCGCAACTAACGCGTGCAAGTTTCATTTTTCTTCCTTTTGTTTGCATTTGCTATTTTTGCCTTTTTTTATTTTTGCTATATCATTTTGGTTTCAGTGCTGATTGGTTGTAGGTTAGTTTATTAGTACATACTTGATAGTTAGCTTTGTTAAAATGTTGATAAACATGCCCCTTAGAACGAAAAAATGAATGAAATCCCAACCCGAACCACCTCCGGAACCAGACTATGTTCCGAACAAGTTTAAATCGAAAGAGGCCAAAGCCTATTTCTTAAACATTCAATGAAGGAGTTTCATCCTTGAAAGAGGCTTCGATTCTTCAGCCTTAGGCTGTGAAGATGTTTGGGATTTGGTTCATTTTCATCAATGGATGAACCTTGATATGGTACCAACTACACCTATAGTAATCCAAGTAGTTTTGGAGTTTTAATCCAATTAAAATTTTCTAAAAAGAACAAGGTGTATGTTCTGCACAAGAAATTCGATATCTCCCTTTAAGAAATTAGCGAGTATTATGGTGTGTCATATTATGTTAGTGACTATAACCCTCTAAACCCGGCCTAGACGTTATGGCCAAATCTCGAAGATCACATTGGCAATGATGATGGTGCAGAAAATCATTTAACTATTTTCTCTTGACAATCGTCATTACTTACAATCGTCATTTTGATTTGATTAAGAAAAGCCAAGTAGTGTCTATAAATTTTCTTCTAGAAAGAAATTGTAACAAAAAAAAACTTGATTATCTTTAGAAAAACTCAAGTTTTGAATGTTTATAGAAAACACCATATTCCAAAGGAAATATCGCAATGAAAAATAACTAAATCTCACTTGTTGATTTGAAATCATAATTTTGACATGTCATGTAAAATCTCAAATAAATGATCAGATAGTGTTGAGCTTCAAAAATTGAAGTCTTGAGTTTGAAATAACAATCATTGAGTTGAGTTTTTCGTTAGGTTGAAAATTTTAGTTTTTCTTTCCATATTTATAAATCGTCTTAAAATTTAGTTTTAAAGACCAAATCATGTAAAACGTCTAAAAATAAAAAATAGTCCCACGCCACAATCCACAAAAAACAAACATAAAACCCTAAAATACCGAAACATATAGTTTGTCGGTTTATTCAAATAGTTATCCCAGAGCGCCTCCGTAAGCTGAGCCCATGTTCTAACCTCGATTATTATCTAAAAAATTAGAAACCTATAAGGGTGAGCTTTAAAAGCCCAGTGTGGGTTAACTTGCATAATAACAGAAATTAAGACAGAATCTTAGCAATATACAGATCACATATACATAAATATACAATCACAGAATAACATTTATCAATATGCATATCATTAAGGTCGATGCGACAATTTTTTAGAAATAGTGTAGATTTTTAGAAAAACATTTCCTACCTATCTCCACTACACACCATAATGAGTTCCCCAGAACTCGTCCATCCAGTAACGTACCAATTAAGTCATCCTGGGTTGCCCGACAACGATAACTTATCAAAATAAAATTAAACTGCCAAATCAGAATATTTTGGTCAAGCCACAAGATTTTGTAGATATACTGCCAGATAATGTGGTTAAATCACCAAAATGTGCAGATTATTAAACTGCCAAAATCATCCTCCGTACAATCATATCTCAAGCTCATGCAAGTGATGTGACAAACAGAACATAATTTTAAGTGGGCAAGCTTTACATGCGAATCAGATCTCATTACGGTTTAACACAGTGGCATGCTTTACATACAAATTAGAATCAATACAATGGCATACTTAACATGCGAATAAGAATAACAATAGAAACAGTGGCATGTTTATTTTCATACATATCAAATAATGCCATATGTCACATTACATGAGTGTTAGGAAATCATATAATATTAAATTTATCAGAAAATCACACAATCATATTCATGTTATCACAAATCTGAAAGTTTAGAATCACTTACTTGGAATCCTCCTTTTTAATGGATTTTATCAATCCATTTGAATACTTAGTGTATTTTCCCATTTTCACATTTTAGAGTTTTCTTAAACGAATATTTAATATTTCACATTTTTACTATTAACAACAATTTCATATATTTTAATAAGATAAATCCCCACACCTGATTTTGAAAATTCCAATGATATCAACTATGTTTCCAACTCTAACGGAAGAAATCTGGTCTTGAATCCTTTTATTAATAAATTAATAATAAGTTAAAAATCTAAAACAATCCATTGAAGTTTCATTACAAAAGTCACTTGAGGAGACTTACTTATCTATCTTTCAAACGACAGGACTTTCTCCTAAGGTAAGAATACGAATCTGAGCGTACGAAGAAGAACGCTCCACTAGTGTATAGAAACATCTTTAGATTTGACTTTAATAAGTGGAGAAGAAAAGATTATCATCAAAGTTTAAGGATCACTTACGAAAAATCCCAAGGGAAAGATGAATCCCTGATCCCACAGTATTTCATTTACAATGGAAGATTATCTAATGAAATCATCATCCAAAAATAAAATGAATAGGTATTAGAATTGTATATGGTTTTTGAAAAATAAGAGAGGGGGATTAGAAGTTCAATTTTAAGAGAAGAAATGAGTAGAGGATAAAAATCAGTTAGAATGATGGTTTACGGCAGTGGAGGTATGATAACAGTACGACAGTGTTGAGAGAAAAGGAGGCGTGGAAGAGAAGGGAAGTTCAAGTGATGTCGTGGTGGTGATTTGAAGAAGAAAAGGTGGTCGACGGGGGTGTTATGGTGGCAAAATGTAGAAAAATGGGTAGTGGAAGGAGGAGGAGAAAAGAGAAAAAGATGAGAGGAGGAGAATAAAATTAAAAAATAAAAATTTGGGGGTGTCTAGATGCATGACCGGCCAAGGTATAATAAGGGAGATAAAAAGGCAATAGGAGGGACAAAGGCACCAAAAATAGATCATAGGAGTGAAAAGGGGGTTTTGTAAGGTAAGTTGACCAGAAAGAAACATCCTTTCGAGGTGGATGGTTAACGGGGGATGACCATCTATTTTGATGCAAAAAAAATGGAAAAAATATGTGGATGATGGGAATTGAACGTAAGTTCTCTAGGAATTAAATTAGGCCCTTAACCACTTAATTACTTACTTCCTTGCTTCATAATTTGATGAAATAATAAATAAAAATATGAGGTGTGACAATGACTATTTGTCCACCTTGGACCTCAAGAAATTTACTGATTTTAATATATGGACACTGTTTTAACATTTTTAATAGAGGGTAAGGGTGAATAGAAGCACGAGGGGTATAATAATTACCCCCTATATTTTAAACAAGATATCACGTTTCTCATCGCTAAGATATGGATGCAATTTATATGTACTTGTATCTCCCCACTACTTAACACAATACCGTTAATATGTTTCGGGCTACTTTTTTATACTGTATTTTGTAACAAAAAAGAGTTAGCCTTGGGAGGTCGATCAACAAGGAGATCAAAAAGTGAATATTGGGCATAAAGGTTGAAAATTACTTTCCTCATCTGATCACTACCTTAAGCCATCAAGTTGGACTGGTAATGGGAACCACTAAAAAATTTCATCATTTGACTACGAGTATTATTGGAGATACCCTGCTCCACCAGTTTCAAGAATTGCACAGGAAGCAAACACAATAATAGAATCAGCGACTCAAATAGAAAATGGAAGTACCTCAAGTGGTGAAAAAGAAAAGCGCCAAAAGAAAGACCAATGATGAGCCTACGCAGAAAGTAGGCTGGGAAAAGATGTGCGCAATAATATGATACTAATGGAGGTAATAAAACTATTCATGGACACTTTCGTGACAAGTCAGGGGGCGCAGAGCTTAGAATGGCCCAAACGGTAATGCGATTCATCAGAGGGCAATACAGTGGGGGAGGAACAAGAAGAGGAAATCAAAGAAGAGGAGGATGACGAGGCAACGAAGGATGACGATTTCGCATCTTATCGTGACAACTTCGAGGGAGCTTCCGCGTCTATACAGTGACCCACGGGGGGACCCATCATCCGTGAGCAAAGTAACTAACCTTTGATGTCTTTCACAAGGCCTACCGAGAGGGGCAAAGGCAAAAGAATTATGGGATCAACCGAAAGTCCCAAGGATGACTTCGATTAGTTACATTTTTTTGCATTTATTGTCATATATTTTTTTATATATGCGTTATGTAAACTATTAAACACTTTTGGATTTGTTTCTTGTTATTTTTATTTTTAGTAGTATGTTCGGTTGTTTTTGCTGTTCTTTGTTTGTTTGTATTATGTGCAGCGAATTAGCCTGAAAGACTACACAACGTTTTGAGCTTCAATGAGGAGGTAGACCCCCGAGCTAGTCTGATGCTCCATTTGAGGGAAGTCAGGTAACCTTCTATCTTTTCTTGGGGACACATTGGAGATAATGTGTAGTCTAAGTGTAGGGGTGCACATAATATTATGTGTTTTATTTTTCTTGCCTTTATGTTTGTTAGTGTGTTTATTTTAAATTTTATGTCATTTTCAAAAAAAATAAAAAAAAATCCAAAAATATTTTTCGTTTTTGTTTTAAATTTTTCAAAAATCCCAAAAATATATTTCATTTTTTATTTTGTGTAATTGCATGGTGCTTGGACTGTAACTAGGTAATAAGTTACTAATTGTATATATCAAATAAGTACATAGAATTGCCAAACTTGTAAATTTTGAATTATACCAGATAATTTATTATTCTTGATTGTAGATTAATTAGTTCAATTAGTTAATACGTATAATAGACTAGAGGCAATGAACGAAATGAAAATGTATAAAGTATACGATAGGATGAATAAAATATACAGATCCTTGTAGATAAATAATATGAATTGCTAATTGTTCATTTAAGTAGATGTATGCTTAAAAGGAACTGGTGCTAGGTGATTAATTCAGGAAAGACCTAAGGCATTGTTTACCTATTGCTATGTACCCCTAGTTCCTATATCTTTGAGCCTCAAGTATCATTTTCTTGTAAGACTTGATATCAAAGCCTCGAGCCTAAGTGAGTCCAGTACTCGGTCCTTCTCTATCACGTTCTTTAAATGCACTATGTAATGGAAATCAGGCCATAGACATTGAGGGATAGGTAGAAATATTACGGTGGCTTTGTGTGAAAAAAAATGAAGGGATTACGTGAATTGGTATGTTAAAAAAATGAACGAAAGAGTGAAAGACAAAGAAAAAAAGAGAGCTAAATCAAAATTAAGCTCAAATAAATGAAAATGTTTCGATTCACAATTATAAATTTTGTAAGTACTAATCCTGCATAATTTCTTCTAACATTTTGTAGAAATAAGATAGGCGAGAGATGGAGAAATAAGGAGGTGAGTTTATAAATAAATCAGGGACGAGTAGGGAACAATGTCGTGTGCTTAACCGTTTCTAGTGCTTGAACCCATTTTGGGCATCTGTTGTTTGAATTACAAACCATCCCAAGCCTCAAAACATTACAAGCCTAGAAGACCTTTAGGACCCGAATAAGTCACCAACACATTAATTTGTATATTTATGATCGATCCGCATAATTTATTTTGATGGATAAAACTTGTAAATAAGTTCATTTACATTGCCTCTACATCTATTAACATTTTACCTTAATGGACTAATTATATTTGCATTAGGAATAAATAAGTTAGCTAGCTATCATTCTTAAGTTGCATGTGAAGTAATTCTCATACAAGTTTGATATTTTACCACTATGTAACTTAATTGCCACATTTAGTCTAATAGTCGTCTTTTCTTTTACATATTTAGCGTGTTTCCTTGAGGGTAAGCAAAGAGTTAAGTGTGGTGGAGTTGGTCTGCCACAAATTGATGTGGTAAATTAGGCTTTCTCGATATACTTAAGGAGCTTAATCTCGAGCAAAATGACGTTTTTTGCATAGTTTTTCATTATTTGTAGATTTTAAGTCAATAAGTAAAAATGTCTTATTTTTTTCTCATTTTGTAACCCAATTTGGCCATTAGTGCCATTGAGGGGCCTAACGTGTGATTGAGGAGCCTAAGTGTTGGAGGTTGAAAAAGAGCGAGAATGGTACCAAGGAAAAGGGTATCACGATATCCACACCTTGGAATCATAATACCTCCAATAGTATTGAAGAATAGGGACACCCTTCGGTGGTATCACAATATCATCTTTGAGTATCACGATATCCACCATTCAAAGAAGACCCCAAGGCTCAACACTGTCCGAGATATCGCAATATCCTCTTTTAGGTATCATAACATCGACATCGTCAAGGGGACAAACTTGGACAAAAAGGGTAGTCTTTGTTCACCTAGTCCACCAATCACCCCAGGCTCATGTAGGGGCATTTTTAGCAATGAAAACTCATGAAAAGACAACCTAAAATAGCCAAAATTGGCTGAAGAGGAGAGAGACACACATTAGCCTTGTTTTAAGTTTAGTTTTCTTCACTTTTTCTAGGGTTTTTCATTTTCTCATTTTCTTCCTTATTTTAGAGTTTATTTTTCTACATTTACTTCTTCTTCTTGATGTTCTTAGTGTTATTTAAGTCAATTATCACTGTAGCTTAGGTTTATTTACACTTTCAATCTCTATATGTAATGCCCCAAATTTTGGGCCTAGAAGTATTAGGTTTTGAGCAGGGTACAATTAGGAGGATGTACATAAATAGTTAGTTGTGCAAGAAGGTGACACAAATGCATGTCTGCTTTAGTGGTTAAGTGTTCTGAGTGTTCTGGGAAGTGTCTGAGAAGCTTTGGGTTCAAGCATGAACAAGTGTAAAAGTTTTGTTTTTAAAGGAATAAGCACAGTCTGTAGACAGTAGGCTTTTAATTTAATGTGGGTAAAACATGTCATAAAATGCCTACTGGTCTAGGGGAAGTGTCGTGTGGAGTGTTTCATGAGGTTTGAAGTTCGAATCCTACAATGCGCAAGGGAGTGTTTTATTTTACTGTGAGTAAATAGGAGTGCCCTAGGTTGACCAAAACTCTAAGGAGTTTGAAAGGAGTTCAAATTACTAGGTTGGAGAGATTCGAGGAGGGGATCAAGGGATTAGTGGACGGTTTGAGTAATTTGAGGAGGAAAATTCATGATTTGGAGAAGAGTGGGAGAGTTGTGCCGATTTTGGACTTCCAACACTCAAAGAATTCGGTTTTGGTTAGTATTATTCTCTCTATTTCAGTTTCTGTTTTTTGTTTTAGGATCTTTTTACTTCTTCGTTGAGGCCGAACATTTCCTTGACCATTTGGGATTTCTGTATATTGCAATTGTGTTTTTCCTTTTAATCATTTTGTTTGTTAAGCCGATTCCTTTTCTTACTCTACTTTTCCACCTTGCGAGTTCTCCCTTGTGATCTTTGGTCGAATACCCTGCTTTAGTGTTGGCCGGATATTTCCTCTCCTTTCTATTCTCCTTCTCTCTCTTAACCCTTTTCTCGTATCACCCTTTCTTTAGGATACTTAAGCTGATTACTTCATATATCCTTCTCTCCATTTTGTTTTTGGTTTTGACAATTGATAATCGACCAATTGGTGGGTGCACTTAGCTCTTCTCTATTTTATCTCGCTCTTCCTACTGTAATAATTTGTCCTTTTAATAATTTCCTTGCTGCCATTTATTGCTAGGGGTGTGGTGTTGCTAGCCTTGCTTCTAGAGTATCGTGTGACTGGTTGGGGGTAGACTGATTGTTTTCATTTCCCTACGCTTGGGTTGCATTTCGGTAAGTGATTATTCGTTTGGTTCAATCTGATCGTGGGAATATATGTTAATCGGTGTCGATTGGAATGCAGGTTATCATGAAGGAATAAGCGATTAGTCTCTTACAGCTAGGTAGGTGTGCAAACCCCAATCGATTGAGTTAGGGGCAAGTGATAAGATACCGTTTTGTTAAGTGATATAGATAGGGATTACTAATCCTGTTGTTAAAGAGATTAATGGTGTTTTGTGTTTGAATATAGGTTGGTGTACTCGGGAACTATTCACATATTTTCGAAAACAGGTATGTAAACACTGCCCAATCTATAGATCGACAAACAGCCGAAAAATGTAATCTTTGATGCCACATGGGCGTGCACTCGCTTGTGTGGTAAATCGAACGCATAGATGTGGGTGTTGGATCGTAAAGGCCACCATGAGCGATTTCATGGGCTAAGGCCGTTTTAGGCCACATTGGGTCGTTTTAGGCTGTGTGGGCCCCACAGGGGTAAACCACACGGACGAGTGGAGATTATTAAGCTAGGCTGTGTAGTTTACACGGCCAAGGCCATTTTTGGGCTTTGTGGGTCACACGGGCATGTGGGCCTACATGGGCCGCATAATGGGCCTTAAGCCTCTTTTTCACAATATGACTGTTAAGGTTGCACGAGTCGTCCGAGACAGCTGTGAGCCTACTTTTGGGTCGGTAAATATACCAAGACCCAAATTTGATAAAAATAACTATTTTGCCCTTATGTGGTAAAATGACTATTTTACCCTTATGTGGTAAAATAGTTGTTTTGCCCTTATGTGGTAAAATGACCGTTTTGCCCTTATATGGTAAAATAACCGTTTTGCCCTTATGTAGTAAAATGACTGAAATGCCCCTACATGGTAAATTAACTGTTTTACCCCTATGTGATATACGTTTATATTTTAGCATGCTATTGCAATTGTGTTGGGTACATGTTTAATATTATGCTATGACATGACATGTGGCATGATGCATTGCATGGGGGTAGGTTTTTATATGATTGGAGGAAGTGTACTGTACTGGCAGCTCTGCTGCAAATCACTGATGGCTCTAAGTCTATTATACTGGCAGCTTTGTTGCAAATACTATTTAGTACCGCAACCGATGCTAATTCTGGTGTGTAGGAATGGGTGAGTTGATTATATCCTCACATGGAGTGTAGGGTTGGACAGAGATGGTGTTAGAGGCTAGATGGGTAGGACTTGTATACTATTTACTGTTATTGCACTGTTTACTGTTACGGTAATGGGCAAAGGCCCAAATATTTGACTGCTTCTATATTGAGATGGGCTAAAGCCCAAACTAATATTGCCACTGTTACTGATACAGGCTTAGGTCCAGACTGTATTTATTCACTGAATATTTGACTGTCTATTTATTAAGGGATTACACTCTGAGTTTTCGTAAAATCACCCTTCTGCATATCTACGCAGGTAATACGTAGGTAGATTGGTGCTACAAAGGACTCGAAGATGGCCACACAATAGCTTACACTTCCATATTTGAATTTTAATTTATAAGTAGTTTTATTTGGGTATTTTTTTGTAATAAGGCCTCTATAATTTTTAATTTTGGGGTTTTATTTATTTGATTTATATCTGCTAGTAGTAGGATGCGAGTTTTCAAAAGATATGCATGATTTACCAAAATACCACGAATACGCAAAATTGTTTCAAAAGCTTCCGCGATAAACGAGATTTTGAAATTAATAATGTTTTAAAATAAATACTTTTGATAGTGACGCAAGTTTTAAAATTATTCTCTAGATCACACAAAGAGGCTAAATAAACATTAGGCTTTTCAAACGATATCACACTGTACGAAAAACACTTCAATGTGATATCGCCAGATTCGGCCATAACGTCCAGGCTAGGTTTGGGGGTGCTACACTATACTTTGGTTGTAAAACACCTTTAGATTTAGTTTAATGTATTTCAGTTTCATTTACTTTAAATCTGTTAAAGTTAGTGCATTTCATGTTTATTGCTTTAGGTTTTCTTATTGAATGCTTTTCGTTCCATGTTCTTTAAGTTGTCTTGCATAAAACTCCCAACTTTTATATTTTTCTTAAGCTTTACTTTAATGGATATATTTTTTTTCATTTTCATGTTCATTCTCTTAACTTTAAGCATGAGTAGCTAAACCGAAAGGGGGTTGGTTGATGGAGATGTGTGTAAGTTGAAATTTTTGGACAAAGCACCAAATAGTAATAAATTGGACTAAATCGAATAGAACTAAAAACTTAGGAAGTGACGCCTTTAAGGAAGTATCTAGGCAAGTGAGATCTGAAGATAATCCTGTTGCGCACCCGTTCATTAGTCTCAGATTAACTGATGACATCGAAAGATAAATCAAAACTAATTCGTCTAAGTCAGTAAAATTAAGATCGAAAGATAAAATGGAGCCACTTAGTAATTTACATGATTTAAATCCCTTGTCCGAGAGTGAACCACATTGAAATCAACCAACCACCGTTCGTCATTTATTTGGTTAAATTCTTTGCAATTTAGTCCTTATATTAACATCTTCAATTTTCTTGCAATATTTTTCTTTTCATGATTTGTCGTACTATAAAATTATATCAGTAGTTGCTTAGACTCTTTTGTGCATAATATTTAAACTCAATCGTCATCTACTTTGGGTCTGATCCTTGGAATACTCTAGTGTTCGATCATAACACTATAAATATTACAACTGACGTGTACGCTTGCAGCAAAGCCGTGCTTATAAAATTATCTTATAAAATCATTTATTTTATTCGCACATGGGAACATGGTCAACTAACTTTCTAGAGATCTGTGACACATTTAAGATCAATAGTGTTACTGATGATGCCATGCACTTGCAATTGTTCCCATTTTCTTTGAGGAACAAGTGAGGAACAAGGCAAAACTGTGGTTGAATTCACTTCCACGAGGTTTCATCACCACTTAGGCTCAAATGATTGAAAACTTTTTGTTGAAGTATTTTCCACCAACCAAAATAGCTAAATTAAGGAATGACATCTCTTCTTTTGCTCAATTTGAACTTGAGACACTGTATGATGCATGGGAGAGATTTAAGGATCTTCTGTGAAGGTGTCATCATCATGGATTACCTTTGTGGTTACAAGTTCAAATATTTTACAACGGTTTGAATCCCTCGACTAGGCAGATAATTGATGCAGTAGCTGTCGAAACACTGAATAATAAGACACCTGAGGCAACCCAAGAATTTATTAAGGAGATAACACTGAATAACTATCAATGGCAAGTTATGAGAACAAAGCCTACTAAGGCAACCAATGTTTTTAATATAAATGCGATTGCTAAGTTGGAAAATCAGGTGGAAGCGCTGAGTAAAAAGATTGATGGTTTGAGTAAAAATCAAAAAATGTTAAAAGTATGTAAGTAACATGAATTAAAAAGAAAATTAAATAAGCTTAAGAAAAGATTCGAACCTGAGCTGCATGGATAAAAAAAAAAGCACATTTTATATAAAGCGTTTTTCAAAAAATAAATCCTATGCCCCATTAGTTATCTAGTCAGAAAAATGGTCTATTTATCTAAATAGTCCTAAAAGAAGCTAATCCTTTTTTAAGTGGCATATGCCACTAATTTTGTTTCTGAATTACTTTTGAGAAGGTTTTTTTTTTTCCATTGAGAAGTTCTATTAATTATTAGTTATACATGAGAATTTCAAATAATAATTTTATATTATAGAAAAAAAAAAGTAAATGATAGCTAAGAAATAATAAAATATTTCTAGTTTCATTCCATTTTATAATTTGAGTAATTTAAAAAGTTATTTTTATTATTTTAATTTTTCAATTCATCTTTATCTTTTATTTTAATTATGTTTTTAAATATTAATTTTATTATTAGTTAAATTATTTTTGTTAATAATATTTTTTACTTTTGAGAAGTTATAAATTGTAATGCTTATTTTAATTAATTGTTTTACTCGTGCGATGCATCGATTGATTATACATACTAATTCTATTAAATTAATTTTAAAATTTTTTTTAAGATTTCACTAATAATATATTTGTTAAATTAAAACATAATAAACTAAAAGTTAAATTTTAAAAACATAAGAATTGTAACTAGAATTGTTCATACAAAGTACAATAAGGGAGGAGGACAAGGAAGAGATCACGGCGTTATTGAGGAGGCCAGTTCACTTAGAGAGGTCGAAAGTCGGAACAAGGACAAGAGGACAAGCTAATTAAGGAGACAATTGCTCAGAGTAACTTTAGGGTGCTGATATTATTTTTGTCAAAAATTGACATGTAGACTATTTAAAGATTGTCATGTGGTAGTGTGGATCAGATCTAAAAAAAAAAAACTAAACAGACAAGGACTTGCAAATAAAATTTCCTTTTATTTGGTAAAAAATATTAAATAAAAAATTAGGATTTTTTGCATGAATAATATAAAATAAATAAATATATACTAAATAAGAAAACAAGAATAATATTTACGAGAATAGGCAAAATCAAAAGTGTAATATAGGTGCTGCCTAACCAATCGATGACACCACTTTATTTTTTAAAAAAATCATTTTTTGGGGTGTCACCTGACACATTGGTGGCACCAATATTTAGAACAAAAAATACGAGTCTTTTTAACTAGTATACAAAAAATTAAAAAAAAAAATTTATTAGTGTCGTCGATGTGTCAGGGGACACACAAAAAGTTTCTAAATTTTTTTAAACTAAAACAAAAAAAATTTTGATGGTTTTAATTTTTTTGAGGTATTAAAAGTACGAGCCTGTGACTGAAATTTTTTGTTTTCAACTAAAAAAATTTAATATATATATTTTATAAAAGGGGGTTGGTTTGGTCCCCAACCCCTACAAAAAAAAAAAAACTTTGAAGTTTCTCACTTTTAGTAGAACCAAGGCATGTTTTCTTTCTTCCCTTCATTTTTTTTAATTAATATTGTTAATAGTAGTTTAATATTGTTAAATATGTTATATTTTTTATTAAGAAGTTAATATTTAGTTTATTATATCCGAAAATTAAATAAAAATATGGTTAATTTTTTAAGTATAATTAATTATATTAATAGGCTTTTATACTAATTAATTTGTATATTTAGTTTTTATTTTATTTTATTACAAACATTTAGAATTATAAAAGCAGTTGATTTGATCCCCAACCCCCACACAAAACCCTCACCCCATTACAACCAAAGTGTGTTTCATTCATTCCTTTCCTTTGTTTTTTTTAATTAATATTGTTAATAGTAGTTTAATACTATTAAATAAAGTATGTTATATTATTTTATTAAGAAGTTACTATTTAATTTATTATCCCTGAAAATTAAATAATTACGTTTTTTTAGTATAATTAGTTATATTAGTAGGTTTTTGTACTAATTAATTTGTATATTTAATTTTTTATTACAAACATTTAGAATTGTGTTAAAAGTATCAATTTTTTTATTAGATATGTAGTTATATTATATTTCATATTTTTATTGGTTGATTTTTTTAATGTAAATTTAGATAAAATTAATAGTTTTAAGTATTAGTACAAAAAATTATTTTTATATTGTTATTTGTTAAGTCGAATAGGAAAATTTCTCATAGTTTTAGTAGATATCAGTACGAGTTTTTTAATTACTGTACAAGATCACACAGTTAGATCGATCCATTTACCGATAAGAGAATGTTTTAAAGTTGTACGTAATTTTTAGCATAGTTGCACATGATTTTTTATTTAATTTCACATTCTTAACCAATTTTGAAATACGATTAGGGTTCGTACCACATATTGAGGCCGCGTGGCCATGCTCTGAGCTACCAACCGGACACACAAATTCTACCCTACTTAGATGCCGCGGGATTTGTGTCAGCGATATTAATCTGTATGTTTGAGGTGAAGGGCAATTTAATATCGGCACTAGTTGAGCGGTGGCGCTCAGAGACGCACACCTTTAATTTACCGTGTGGGGAATGCACCATTACATTAGAGGATTCCGCAATACAATTAGGGCTCCTCGTGGACGGTGATGCGAAAATCGATACAAGCGGTATAGCAGATCCTACAACTCTCTGCTATTACTTGCTTGGACACTCTCCCGGTGATGGTACCAAAATTTTTAAGAGTTTAAAATTTTCGTAGCTGAGAGAAAATTTTGAAACATTATCGGATGATGCAACCGAGATTGAGATGATACAAGCTGCTCGGGCCTATATACTACAGCTTATAGGGGGTCTTTATACTGGATTCAAATAATAATAGAGTCCACTTGATGTACCTGCCCTCACTTAGTTCATTTCAAGGTGCCTGTTCATACAGTTGGGGTTTCGCAGTACTAGCTACGCTATATCGTGAGCTTTGTCTGGCGACAAAGCATAGAACTGTCAATAGAGGTGGCTACCTAATACTGCTACAATCTTGGGCGCTATACAGGATGTCATTTCTAGCATTAGTGGGTCACCAAGTACGTGTGTTCCCACTTGTGAATAGGTAAAAAAATTTAAACTTGGGTTACGATTTTTTTCATGAAATTATTTTCTAACGACTTTGGTTTATATTTTTAGATGGTATAGTAGTCCGAACATTGGGAAGTTAGAAACACTCATTATATACCGACAGATGATCGAGCGATAGGCCAAGGATGGGGTAATTTGTTTTGAAAAAATTACCTTATATTAATGTCATGTAATTAGTTTATTTATTAAATTACACTATAATTAGTATTCTAATCATGGGTTTAATTGTGTAGTTCATGTAGACGTCATATATCGTGCCAGACGTTGCTTCCGTTATTCTTCATTTGTCTAGAGCAGATGCACACGTGTGGTATGTCAATGCACCCATTATAAATTTTCAAATGGTAGAGTGGTATGCAAGGGATCGAGTGCTTCATCAATGCGGGTGTAGTCAATATATTCTGGACGTTCCTATACAATTGGGAAAAGAAATCCACGGAATGTACAAGAAAGGGAAACATGCAAAGAATTGGGCATTAAAGTATCAACCATATATTGTGTTGCTGAACGCCTGATTGGAGAGAAGGCTTAATTTTGTGTCATGTTATCCTGATTTCATTCCCTCGATGGACTGCCAGAAGTGGAACGTAAAAAATAGGTTGCCCTATTTATACGATGGTCTATTGATGTTAGTTTCTCCATATATGGAACGATGAGGTCCCCTATAACCCCGTCTTCGTCAGAATTCTCCTCCACCACCCGAGCCCCAACCCCAGCTCGATGGGTCGTTGTCATATACACACCTAGAGATGGGGGGTTGGCACCAGTCTAAGTTGACTCTTTCATTATCATACACATACTTGACCGGTAGTTCTTATCACTCGGAGATGGGTGGTTGTAGTTTTACCCCTAAGTACTCGGGTTATGCAATAGACTCAGAGATGGGCTGTTGCAGTTTTTATCAGTGGTAGATCTCACAAATGATGTTTGACATGTTTAACCCATCCCAACCCCAATACTACACCCCTCATGAGCAAACATTTGTGACCAATGATTTTTTTTTATTTTGCTCAGCACACATTGGAATCACCTATGGGTGATCACACTGTGGGTTCAAGTTTGTTCAGTACACCTTGGGGATCACTTATGGGTGATGACACCGTAGTTTTGAGTGAGATGGATATTGACCATTGGGGGCACCCATAACGTAAAAGAAGGCCACCATAGCGATACACCCCACGGGCAATCTCATCAAACCATAGATTTTGATAGTTTTAATTCAAATAATTCGATTTATTGTAATGTTCCATTTATTAATAAAATTTAACATATTTTATTCCAAGCTAAAGTTTGTTTCATATTAATGAAATGTTTAAAACAAATTCATGCGAATATACATGGCATCAAGTAGCTAAAGTTCATTCAAATATTTTTACAAGTTCATCTAAATAAATGAAGTTTATACAAGAATGAAAATTCAATAGAAAAAACATAATGCAAATATATGTAAATAATTGAAATTGATACAAGAATAAAAATTCAATAGAAAAACAAAAACATAATGCAAATATATGTAAATAATTGAAGTTCATACAAGAATGAAAATTCAATAGAAAAATAACATAATTCAAATATATGTAAATAATTAAAGTTCACACAAGAATGAAAATTCAATACATAAATCAAATTCTATTCAGCTGAGACGACTCTCTCAGGTGGCACCCTCGGTGCGGGCATTTGCTTCGATTATAACCTACTGATCTGCACACGCCATAATGTTTAGTGTTGATCATTTCCCTTATGTCTATGTCATTTCTTATTTGAGTGACATGTGAATGACCTTTGGGTTTCCTACGGAGATTACGGTCTGGAACCATCTTAAAACTCGGCAGAGGAACTTCCCACGTTGACACTTCCTGCATTGTTGGGAACTCGTTTCCCCAAATATGAAACGTGTGTTCCTGTGTGTATACCTCATCAATATATTGTTCGACATTGATAGAGTGTTCAGCGCATGTTGCAATGACATGAGCACATGGGTAATGAAGTGTCTGGAATTTTTGATAGTCGCATTGTCTGTTTAGAAGATCAACTCCGTATGACCTAGGCGGATACCTGGTCGACAACCGACAATTTCTGTCAGCCGAAGTATTTCATAATGTTGAGAATATAATTGAACATTCATGGTTCTCGCTTTTTGGCTGTTGACCTCTATTGCCCTTCCAAACATGCTCGACGTGCACGAACCCCGCATTCATTTGATTTACTTGTTTGAGCACCATTTTTGGCATCAGTGTGGCTAAGCAATAGAAAGTAGCTGAGAATACAGATGCAATTGAGAGATGTCGTTTACGCTTAAATACCGTATTAATGCCTTCCACTAGATTGGTGGTCAATGACCATATCTCGAACTGTTGTCGAAACTTAGAGCCTATTACCAGGGTCCATACTCTCAAACCACTATCTTAATGTAGTAGTAGTTTGACTATACATATCAATTTCAAGGTCAACCCATCTCCATCTAAATTGATGTGGCTCCACCTCATATCCTGAACTGTTACAACATGTTACGTGTCGTTTAGCAAACTATAAACATATGGAAAAAATTAAACAGATAATTACCCACCCTCACAACTTGTCTTCACCAATCCATATTTTTGCAATGTGTTTGATGCAATACATAGATCTCTACGAAACACTCGAACGCTTGATTGTGGTAACTAGCCCTTTTGATCTATCCAAAATAATGCAAACATTATCTTGAGTGACAACATATCTTCGCAAGTTCTCCACAAAAAATTGCCACAACTCTGAATTTTCTCCTTTGATGATGGCAAAAGCTATTGGTAGAATGTTATTGTTCTCATCTTGTGTAACCGTAATAAGGAGGATCTACGTATATTTCTTATACAACCAAGTCTCATCTACTTGCACAAGTGGCTTACAGTAAGGAAAGACTTGAATGCAGGGGCCGAATGTCCAAAACATTCGGTGAAAAGTTCTTTTCCCTGGATGTAGTCAGTTGTCCCGGTCGTGACAAGGTAGCATCTGTAACTCAATGATAGTCCCTGAAACGTACTCTCACATTGTAGCAATCCACTTTTGGAGTTTGTTGTACGAAGCATCTTAATATTCGTACAATTGATCCATAAGCCAACCATGCCTTCCGGTATGAAACTCGATAGTGGAACGTTCTTGTATTTTGATAATTAGTGAAGATACAGCAATGGTGAGGTCATTTTTAACCATTGCCAATATGTAATTGCAAATGGTTTTTGAGTCAAGCTTTCGGTGGTCCTGTGTCATACGAGCATAAGTGCAGTATGAGGCCCGACAAATTTTCGTATCTTCCACTACTGTGAGCTCTGGATAAATGCAACTTATACCCGCCACTTGCACCATTCTGTCAACTTCCAACACTCACCAACATAGATCATCGATTTAGAGTAAGCCACCCTGTACTCGATAGAAAACTTCAAACTATAGCGCTAAATGGCATTGACACACTCTCTTTGCTCGCGAATATTTGACCCACAAATAACTTTTCCAATTCAGGCTCTTCTTCAGCAGGTATGATGTCCAGGTATTCGGGGAACTTAGAAGCATGGGCTGCATTGGGATCGACGATCGACATATGGGCCTCGAAATCATTACGTATGACGATGCCTCGACTCGGGTTTCCAACTGAAAGGGCGTGATCATTTCCACCAATTGGTTCTTCGTCGTTGATATTCTCTGGGACATCATCTAAATCTGGATCAATAAAATCTTCACATTCGCGATCAGAACTATCATTATTATTGGATTCATCTTTACCAAGCACATCGGTTTCAATAACGACTAGATGTATCTGTAATCCACCACCGTATTGATTTGAACATCCAACGCTGGAATCGATGTCAAAATCGTGCACAGATGACCTGGGAACCTCTGTACGCGGGTCTTCAACTCCATATTGTTTACTTAACTTTGTCACATTTTCAATAGGCTTCGCATCTTCTAACTCAGCAGGTAACTGAATTGGTTCAGTATTCAACCTCTCTGGCGGGCAATACAATACGACCATTGTCTCAACGTCATCATCATCCAAAAGTTCCATCTCAATAAATTTGATAGGATTTGACAAAACTGGAAATTTGTAGAACAATTTCGCCATCCTCCTTCCACAACGCCGAAATTTTTTTCACTAACCTTCTCTTTCATATCACCGACAGACACATTCCTATTAAATCTCATCCCTTTTTTTGACGAGTTTCAAAAATACAACCAACGGTTATTTCTAAAATAACACCATTGAAATGAATTGTTGCAAAAAATTGATTCTCCATTTTTTTAAACTAAAAAAATAGAACAAAAGAACTTAATAAATTAACAATAAAATAATAATTAAACTAAACCATATGAACCAAAATAAATTGTCATATAAAAATAATTAAAACGTTAAATTTTTTTAAAGAAATTTAACGGATGAGGGAGAGGAGGAGCTTCAAAACTAAATTACAATTGAAGAGGGTGAAGAGCTTCAAAAGAAATTTTGAAACAACAATGGATGTGTCCCAACCCCCTTTTATAAAAAAAATATTTTTTTAATTTTTTAGCTAAAAATGAAAAAAAATCATGTTTTAAAAAATAAATTAGTATTAAAAACACGAGCCTGTGAGGAGGGGCTAACCAGAAACATGAGATCGAAGAACATACTTCTTCTTCCCTTTTTTCGGAGGAAAAGGAGGATCGAACAAAATTGATGAAACAAAAAAGCTGCGAGTGACTGAAAAGAAAAAAACATAAAATAAAAGGCGAACTCCACTTTCGTTTTAAAGAGACATACTATAAAATAGATCGGTTTATGAAACTTCTTATCTGGATGGGAATCAAGAAAGTTTGAAGTTAGAAATATTAAAATATATATTTATTATGGATTGAAAAACCTCCACAAGCTCGTGTTTTTAATACCCGAAAAAAATTTAAAACACGAGTTTTTTTTGTTTCAGCTTAAAAAAATTAAAAAAAAATTGGGTGCCGCCTAACACATCAACGACACTAATAAAAAATTTATGTTTTTTTCAATTTTTTCGTATCCTGTTAAAAAAATCGTATTTTTTGTTCTAAATATTAGTGCTACCAATGTGTCAGGTAGCACCTAATTTTTAAAATAAAGTGGTGCCGTCGATTCATCAAGCGACACATTTATTACACTATTAATTTTGCCTATTCTCGTAAATATTATTCCTGTTATCCTATTTTTGTATTTATTTATTTATTTTATATGATTCATGTAAAAAACTCAAAAATTTTCCTTTTTATCCCAATAAAAAGTTTTATTTATTTACTTTTCCTTTTATTTTTTCGTTATCTATTCTTCTACTTGTACAAGAAAACTTTCTCGATCTCCCTCTTATTTATTCACACTTAAAAAAAACACTTTATATGTACGATTAATAAAATTAAATTTTATTTATATACTTATTTTTACAATTTTTTATATTTTTTTATAACTTAAAAGGTACTAGTAGAATTAGAATAATTATACACATATCATATTTTTAAATAAAAAATTTTAATATTTTAAACTGCGTATAATTTAAAAAATCATCTTTAGTGAATCTAGACATATGGTTGTCTAAATTCATTTTAGACTTAACTTTTAAATGATTTTTATTAAGGCTAAACGCTCAAAAAAGCCCTCAATAAAAAAAATCAAAAAATCAATTGTGTTTTTATGAAAAAGTTCACCCAATTAAAGCCCTACTTGACTAAAACAAATCAATTCGTCCATTTTGTTAATTGATTTGACTATTATCTGCAATTATGTGGTTATCGGAAGCTATTAGAAGCTACCATTGTTATGTAAGCAAAATTAAAAAAATAAAACAATTTTTAAAAATAATTTTTTGAATTTTTGCTGATGTCTATGTCAACATACTATCACATGGCAGCTTTTGGTGACTTTCGTTAGCCACGTCATCGTGGTTAATGGTCAAACTGATCAACTAACAGTTTCCATTATGGGGGAATAATTAGTTTTTTTTTTTAGTCATTGAGAGCTCAATTGGGTGCACTTTTTTCACAGGGGTTCAATTAAAATTTTTTTTATTGCAGATCTTTTACCCTTTAGCCTTTTATTAATTTTTAAATTTTTTAAAAGTTTTAAATTTTATTTAATATTTTTGTTCTTTTTTAAAATATTTTTATAATTAAAAAATTTAAGTCTAAAATAAACCTAGACAAATGGTTGTCCGGGTTCATTCCAGTAAAAAAATTTAAATATATATTTTTCATTTTTTAGAACTTTTTGAATTGATTATTTTTCTAACATGGCAGCTAACGTGGCATTGCCACATCAACAATTGCCGCTGACATGGAGTGTCACGTCAATATTGTACCAATAAAAGATGGAAAGCATTGATCAAAAGGCTTAATTGATGCAATTTGAGAGTTTAAAAGCTTAACTGAGTGCATTTTTTACGGATGGACTTAATTGATTTTTCATCAAAGTTTAGGGGCTTATTAACTCTTTTAGCCTTTTCCTTTTCCTTTTCTAATCTATCAAGTGCATTCAAAAGGTATCTTTTCTTCATTTTTTTACTTTTACAAATAAAATTTAATTATTATTTAAAAGATAATTTTACTTCTAATTAATAGATTAATTAAAAATTTCTTGAAATTCCCATAGTATGAGCCAATGGTTTCACTCTATATTAATCCACCTAAATAAACACACAAATAAATGATTAAAAATGGTTAAATAACAGTTATTAAAAACCATAGAAAAAATAGTTAAAAAATTTTCGGTAATAAAACATATTAAAAACTTTTATAGAGAAGGAAATCTAATAGTATCTCTGCCCTTAAAAAATGGGGAAGGGGAATGGATCTTTAAAGAAGCTGATCTTCAACAAGAGTCGATTAGATTCTTTTAAAGATTGTATGGAGAGCAACCAAATAAATTAAGGGATGTACAGGCCAATATGTTCCCAAGACTTGATCACGGCGATATCCTTTTCGTAAATAAGGAGGTCATGGTGGATGAGATTAAGTCAACTCTTTTTTATATGACTTCGCTGAAGGCATCGGGTAGTGATGGTTTTCAAGCATTTTTCTTTCAAAGTTAGTGGGATTTGGTTGGTAAGGCGGTTTTTGAGCGGGTCTAGAAGTTTTTGTTGGTCAAAGTATTGATTCGGAGCTGAATAACATTTTATTAGTCCTTATTCCTAAGATCACTAATCCAGAGTGTTTTGCTTATTTCCGTCCAATTAGCCTGTGCACTATCCTCTATAAATTGGTAATGAAGGTAATAGTCAATTGGTTTAGAGTTATCTTTCCAAAAATTATTACACTGGAGTAGGCGAGATTCATTTTCGGAAGGAACACTACAAATAATGCTATTATTGCCCATAAAGTGATCCATTCTATGAGGAGCAAACAAAAGAGCATGGAATAGATGGCAATCAAAATTGACCTCAAAAAGGCTTATGACAAAGTTATTTTGGAGTTTATTGATGTCTTGTTGAAGGCAGCAGGTATTCCTAATTTTTTACATAAGGTTATTATGTCCATTATTATGGGTTCATCTATGCAGGTTTTGTGGAATAGGATCCCAACACAAAAATTCAAACTGGTAAGAGGCATTCATCAAGGATGTCCCTTACCACCATACTTGTTTGTTCTCAGTATGGAATAGCTTGGCCATAGTATCCAATCAGCAGTTAATTCTGGGATTTGGTGTCCCATCCGACTATCCAGATCAGGTCTGACCTTATCTCATTTAATATTTGCAAATGACTTGGTTATTTTTGGACAAGCGGATATTGAACTGGCTAGGAGAATTAAAAGTATCTTGGAGTAGTTTTGTACTTCATCTAGGCATATAATTAATGCGAGGAAGATAAATGTTCTCTTTTCAAGTGGGGTAAAGGAGGAGCTAAGGGATTCTATTGGTGACGTCTTTAGATTTCAAAGAATGACAAACGTTGGAACTTACTCAGGTGTGCCACTCTTTCATGATATGGTAACAAACAGTTCTCTGAGATTTGTGGTAGATAAGGTTCGAGCCAAGTTACAATGTTGGGATGTTTATCGATGGTAGGAAGAGTTACACTTGCTCAGTCGATTTTGCTTTTGATCCCTAGCTACTTTATGCAATCAATGATGATTCCACAAGGGATTGTGAAGAGATTGAACGTATGGTGAGGAAGTTTATTTGGGGGAACTCGAGTTAGGGGAAGAAGTTGACTCTAGTGAGTTGGAAGTCGGTTTGTTAACCTCAGTCTTGTGGTGATCTTGGGTTAAGGCAAATGAGGGCTCATAACACCTCATTTGCTTAAATTGGCTTTTAATTTGGCAGCTAATTCTTTTGCTATGTGGGTTTGGGTTCTAAGATTTAAATATGGGATAAAAGAGGATGTACCGAATTCTATTAATAGGGGTAGGTGTTCCTTTCTATAGAGAGCTCTTTCTAAAATTTGGCTTCTACTGCGCGAAAATATTTTTTGGTCTGTGGGAAATGGGAATAAGATTAGATGTTGAAGTGATAATTGGATTTCGGGTGTTGACCTCTGGTTAATCAGATATTTTCCCGTGGTAATCTTGATTTGGAGTGCACTCTTAAGAATCTGGTGAACACAAATGGCTCTTGGGATCTTGGCATGTTTTGAATCTAGATCCCAGAGGAGACTATTAATCGCATTGTTAGTATACCTCCTCCGCAACCCTTGACGAGACCTGATAAAATTGCTTGGATGGGTACCTTAACAAGATTTTATTCTATTAAGAGTGCATATCGGAAAGTAGATGAGTGATCATGGGATATTCAAAGGATACTTCTTGGAATATCCCGTGGAAATTTAAAGTGCCCCAAAGAGTTAGATTCTTCATTTGGCTTGTTTATAAACAAAGGCTATGTACAAACATGGAACGAGTGAGGAGTGGGATCGGGACTAATAGTTCATGTGCACTATGTGGACATGATTCAGAAGACAATCTTCACGCTATTAGAGATTGTCCTGTGGCAAAGTAAGTTTGAGTCAGGTAATTTCGATAGATAGAAGGAGCAGGTTTATTTCTGGTAGTTTGAATGAATGGTTTGAAGCCAATTTACGAAATTATCATAGAATGGTGTTGAATGGAGTGGAGTGGACCAGTCTCTTCGGTCTAATTGCATGATGTATCTGGAAGAACAATAATCCCTTTATTTTTCAAGGCATATAATGGAATGCTAGCAAGGTTATCAAAATATTGTACAGTTGGGCTAAGCAGTATGTTTCTTATCACAAGGAAAGTTCGGCAAAGTGATAATAGGTTAGAAGGGCAATCCCTTGGATGAATAATTGGGTTCAGTTAAATTCTGATGGTGCTGTTAAGGTAAAATCTGGTAAAGCTGCTTCAGGAGGTGTCTTGCGAGATCAGAAAGGTAAATGGATCTCTGGCTATAATAGATGTCTAGGTAAGTGTTCAATTTTTTATGTCGAACTATGGAGAATTTTGGTTTGAATATTATGTTGAGTCGGAACTTTGAGAATATTTTGATTCAAACTAATAGTATGGAAGCAACAAAGGCTATTCACGACTGTTCCATGTCATCTTCGAATTCAGCACTGAACAGGCGAATATATCAAATGTTGAAGAAGGTTGGTAATTGGTTTCTACCGTATATTCCTAGAGAGAATAATAAAGATGTTGATTGTATAGCTAAGATGGCCTTTGATAGAAAAGAGGGCTTGGTAATTCTTGAGGATCCATCTAGGGGGATATCTAATGCCTTAAGTTAATGTAAATTCTAGTTATTTTTTCCAAAAAAAAAAAATTACCTAATAACATGGTAAAATTAATTACAACTCATTTAAATCTAAAAATATATAATTATTTTTTCACAAAATAAGATATAAGTGATCATTTCAAGATATTTGATTAAAGATAAAATGCTAATTAGAGAAATAATATGTTAAGAAATGATATGGCTCCAAAGTTTTAGGTCTTAAAAAAATGTAAAATATGCAAACCTAACCCTAAACTTAAGAATTAATATTATTCATAAAATGGCCACTAAGTTCTATAGCATGGAAAAAGCTAGGATATTAAATATTTTTTAATTTTAAAAGGAAAAAAAAAAGGGAAAGAAATAGAATATTGACTTTTGGTTGAATCAAGATTGTTTCATACCATAACCCAAGTTGTGTCCTATATCAAATACTCATGAAACGATTGCAACTGTAATAAAAAAAAAGTCAAATTAGGAACATTAAAGCTGCAATTAAAACAGCATTAAAACCACTGAAACCCAATAAAATTAAAATAAATGTACTTATTATTAACAAACTGTATCTCATAGAACTATATATAGAACTATGATATATGCAGGTAGCTCGCAGTGTTTCTTATTGTTCATGAGGCTTTATCAAAAACCGAGTCTTAAAGTTGTCTAACAATGGATATATTCCGTTTGTTCATTATATCATTGATGCCAGTTCTAAAGGTACTTCTGGTTATAATTGCTGGCTTAATCCTCGCAACTCAACGTTTTGATCTTTTAGGGTGTGATGCAAGGCGCCATTTGAATAACGTGAGCTTCGAAACCATTTTTTTTTGTTTGAAGAAATCCGTGTCCCACGCATTCTAACTTTATACGTACAATATGTATGCATGTATATGTATGTAGATGGTGTTTTATGTGTTCTATCCTGCACTCATTGGTTGCAGTCTTGCTGATACAATGACTCTTGAAGGTTTAGCTGACTTGTAAGCCCTGTTTATGTTTTTGTTTCACTTCATTATTACAACAATTTTAAAGGGTTTTTAATTTGTCCATTTTCACTGGTTTCCATGTGATCATTAGGTGGTTCTTACCAGTAAATGTCTTAATCACATGTGTAATCGGTTCAATTCTTGGATGGATTCTAGTAATAGTTACAAAACCTCCTCGACACCTATGGGGACTTGTCATTTCTTGCACTTCTGCAGGTCAATATTTAATAACCCAATCATTTTTAATTTTTTTAGATTTTTAGTTTTTTTTTTCTTTAATTCATTCCAATAAATTGGTGTGGGCAGCAAATTTGGGAAACATGCTTCTCATCATACTTCCAGCACTTTGTGAAGAGAAGAATAATCCATTTGGAGAAGTAGCATCCACTTGTTCTGCTAATGGAAAGGCCTATGCTTCACTTTCTCTAGCGGTATATCATCTATTATACTTTCTCCTTCATTATCCAGCTGAATTTTTTGTCAATGATGAGGCTATTTTTAATGAAAAATATTTGGTTTTTTTGGGTAAACTACCTAGTTAGTCATCTAACTTTTTAGACATTTTCATTTTGATCACTCAAATAAAAAAAATTACAATTTAATTACTGTTGTTAGAAAAAAATTTCATTTTAATCACTTAAAAAAATTGATATAATCATGTGGAAACTAATTGACCAACATAGGCTATCGGTCAAATATGACGTGGCATGTAATAGAAGAAAATTGATAAATTTCTCTAATGATGATGACCAAATTGCAATTTTTTTTTTGGTGACCAATATAAAAACCTCAAAAAATAGTTTACCAACTATGTTGCTTACCTTTTTTTTTATTATTATTAAGCTTAGTAGATTAGATGGAAACAATAAAAATACCACTATGGGATCATGTACTACGTTGTACAATTTCTCATTTATTAAGATATGTTTTTTTTAAAGGAGGTGAATTTAAATGTGTTTAAGCGTAATTTTTATTTAATTTATAAATTAGGAAGGGATTATGATTATGGATAAAGTTAGGTAATTAAATGGTATTTGGCATGAGATACCATTTTTTTCATTTTGTGGTATTTGGAATAAGATGACATTTACAAAAATGGAAGGTAAATTAACAATGATAGTCAAAATTATTTTAAGTTAATTGTATCAGACATTCTTAAATTTTTATGTTAATTTTAAATTCGTCTGTAATCTTCAAAATATCCTAATTACATCTTCAAATTATCGATATTATATTAATTAGATCCTTTCACTATTGAAACCATTAATTTAACTATTAAATAATATAAAATCTTATATGACATAATTTAAAATGAAAATTTTAAAGTATAATGTTACCGCATAACTTTTAAAATTAAAAACTAAAAATTAAAGTAAAACTGAAAAAGAGAGAGAGTAAACAATAGTTTCTACAAAAATTTCAAAAACCTCAAAATCGATAATTTTACAATATTAATTTTTATTTAAATTTTCATTTAAAATTATTTCACATAAGAGTTGGTGTCTCATTTAACGATTAAATTAATTATTTTAGAAATGGAATGACGTTATTGATATAACATTGATAGTTTAAGGATGTAATTAGAATATTTTAAAATTTAAAGACCAATTTAAAATAAAGATCATAATTTAGAAATGTTTAATACAATTAACTCAAAATATTTTAAGGAGAATACACCCTTGAATGATGTCAATTAAAATACATATTTAGCTCCCCTCCATTATTTTTTGTGTCTGTTATTATTCAATATAACTTTAATTATCATTTACAAATATGAATTTCACAATTTATAGATGAACCCTACATATTTAAATGGTAATTAATTAGTGTATTAAAAAGCAATGAATGAAAAAATATCAGACAAGATCCCAACCCTTAGAATAATACATATTTTAAGGCCAGTTGAGTCAAATGGTAAGGACTTCTATACCTCAGTAAGTAAGGTCTCAATAAGTTTGAATATTTTGGAAGGAGATAACAACATTAAGAAAGCTTTGTCCCCTATTTAGGGCTTTAACCTAGCTTAACTTTCACTTTAGTTGGAAACCTAATATGACAAAAAAATAATCAATAATCTTAATAAAAATATCTCCAATTTTCAATTTATATATTGTTGAGGGCAAGTATATGCTTTGGAATGTCTCACTCCTTCAACAGTGGAGGTATTATTCTTGAGGTATTTATGCTCGATTTTAGTTTTAATTTTTTGTCTCCCTATTTCGAAGAGAGTCCAAAAGGTTCAAGGAGTTTAGTTACAAAGTAGATACTCGCCTTCAACATATATATATTTATATCTTACATTCTGATTGTGTAACCTCATGTTCTCATTATTGAAACCCATTCAGTCTTATATATTATTGTGAAATATAATGATTTTTTTTTATTTTGTTAACAATGTAGATTCAAATAATCTATATATGGTCCGTTCTATATTTTCTTCTACGAATGTATGCAAACAATGAAGTTAAAGAAACCAACTCAAACAACTCCATAATCGTTGCTGCAAATGGTTGCACTAAGGCTGTCTTACATGATCCTGTTGGCTTGCCTCAAATTCACAATGACGGAAACCAAAAGGTTTTTTCCTCTTTCTTTTATATTTTAAAAAAAGATAAGCATGTAATCGGTCCAATCGATTCGACTATATATAATCCAATAAATTGACATCTCTTTTAAATGTTTGGCTTATTAAAATAACTTATTTTTTTTGTTATACCTCTTGCAAGGTTTCAACTACTGTAAAGTTCAAGCAATTGTTTATGAAGATTATGAGAAGTGAGAGCTTAAGAAAGATTTTTGCACCAGCTACAATTGCAGCTGTATGCTCATGGTGTTCCCACATTTTCGTATTAGAATATAATATATATTATTGCGATCAATTGCAAAAAAAATATTCTTGACTGATATCATTAACCTTCTTTTCTACATAGATTGTTGGGTTCCTTATCGGAATAGCAACTCCAATCCGAAAGACATTCATTGGTGATAGTGCTCCACTTCGTGTTATCTATAGTGCTGCTGAATTAATAGGGTATATACATCTTAAGATTCAAGTGTGTTTGTGTGTGTTTTAATTTTATATTGGTGTATATATGTCGACAATTTGGATTAATTTTATGTATGTACGTATGTATACACTTGTGTAGAAATGCTGGTATCCCATCCATTACGCTGATAGTAGGAGCAAATCTTCTTAAAGGTACTTTCTAGAGAAGTTATTTTTCCCTTTCATTCTCTTGTGCTATGTAGAATAATCTTTAGTTATAGTTTAGGGTAAACTACACCATTAATCATTAAATTATAGGTAAGTTTTTGTTTTATTCACTTAACTAAAAAAGTTACATTTTGGTCACTAAACTATTTAAAAATGTTCATTTAAGTCACTAAACTATTCAAAAGTTTTTATTTAAGTCACTAGGTTGTTAAGTTTTTTTAAGAAAAAAAGTTCCATCAACGAGCTCCAAGTAACGATTCAACAATCGATATGATGGATTAGTACCCATCAATGATTAGAATGACATACCTTAGATTCAAGTCGATTCTACGGTCAATATTAGAGATCGGAGAAAAAAGTTATTTGAATTTTGATTCACAAATTCGTGACGTCCAAAGTTGTTTCATGAAAAGATTTGAATTGTAGAAGAGAGAGGTACAGGCAGTGCGAATAGAGAAAGCCATATAGCATTGATTTTAACAACTTGGTGACTTAAATGAAAACTTTTGAATAGTTCTGTGACCAAATTGTAACATTTTTAACTAAGTGACCGAAACGAAAACTTACCTATAGTTCAGTGAGTAATGCTTTAGTCTACCCTATAGTTTATAATAAGACTTGTCAATTTTGACAAACACAAAAATCCAACCCAATCAACCTAAACACAAGCTTGATTCAACTAGAACACAACTTTAATCTAACCCGATTGAGCATAAAAAGGCAACAACTCAAAGCGTCTCAAACTTGGAGCGCTCAAACCTCAAACTAAAGTGATTAGAACTTGAAGTAGATTTGAAATTTTAAACTCTAATTGACTCCAACTCAATTTCACATGATTTGAAATTTTAAACTCTAATTGACTCCAACTCAATTTCACATGATCGACTTGTATAATTGAAAGATTGACTTATTTTAATTTATTAGGGAGTCACTCTAATGAGCCTAGATTCATTATTTTCAATCTTTCAGGGTTAAGTGCATCAGGTGTAGGGCCATCTGTTATTATAGGAATCCTTATCATAAGGAACATTTTCATGCCTATATTTGGCATTGGTGTTATTAAAGCTGCTAAGCATTTGAGCCTGGTGGATGAAGACTCCTTTTATCTCTTCACTTTGCTAATTCAATATGCCATTCCACCTGCAATGAACATAGGTACATTCACTTCAACTTGATCGATAATGTACTTTCATTTCCCTAAGCTCGTCATTGTCTTCTTTGAGTACCAACCAACCCCTCAAAGCTTTTGTTATCCAAAGGTGCTCAAACTTGGGGAAATGAAAGTATTGATAAAAATATATAATTATTTTTATTACACTTTACAGTCACGCTTGACAAGCAATGAACTATGTTAATGGCAGGTACCATAAGCCAGATGTTAGGAAGTGGTGAGAGTGAATTTTCAGTGATTATGCTTTGGAATTATATTGTAGCAATATTGACCCTTACCTTCTAGATAGCCTTCTATATGTAGCTTGTCATTTAGAAGTTTTTGATAATCCTCTTCAATATCACTTCTTCATTTTGCCATCTACATGTGTATTGTATGAATTTCATATACGCAAACAACTTTGTAAATTATTTCGTGTATTTATACAAATAAATCAAATAGTTACAAATTATACTAGGATACATGCTTACTTGGTCAAGAAATTGTAGTTATACAATTCACAATCGTAGAAATCCATTTAGAATGAAATTTGAAGTCTGAACTCTTGAATGAAGTATCTCGTAAGGAACTAACACATCGTTGGATACGAACCTTCCCAATACAAATGCACTATGGAAATTTTCAATGCAACAATCTACCACAGTTTTGAATATGTTCACAAGTATTTTTGAAATAATCTTATACAGAACATTGCAAAGTCTAATAGCTCAGATTTATTTCAATAAACTAACTCTTTATAAACCTTAAATCATAGTTTTTGAGTGTTACTTAGAAATCTTCCAATTTCCTTTCAATCTTCAAATGAATACTCCGCATTATTTCAATAAAATCACTACTAGAAAGTCACTAAGTATATTTGTAGAAAAAACCAATTGTCTTAGTAAATTTCATGAATCTTTTCATCCTCGCATCCAACTTACCATATATGATTTAGCATTAATTTCAAATGAAATGTTAGCTTATGATTAAAAGAGCTATCTAAATATAATTAAGGGTTAGTTTATGTTAAGAGTTTATTTAGGTATACATGAAGAGTTTAGGGTTTACTTGGGTGTAACAAAAATTATAGGGGCCTTGTTTTTAAGGTCCAAGTGTTTTTAGTCAAAAAGGACACCAATTGTAAATAAAACTGTGCTAATTTTATATTGTATTAATAAATATCATTCTCATTTTGGGACAACCAAGCCATCTTAGCTTAGCTGGTAGAACGCATGGCTTTTAACCATGTGGTTATGGGTTTAAACTTTCCATTATTTAGTATTAAACTACAAATTGTCGTCTATTATTTTCACAAAAATAAATCATAAAATAGAATTGATGAATGCAAAGTACTTTTATCTCAGTCCTGACTCTTAAGATATTATAATTTACATTTATTTTCTAATTTTATAAGATAAATGAATATTTTAATTGTTTGAGGTTAATTTTGGTTTAAAGATAAATCTAATGCAATTTTGAATTATTAATTTACAAATACTCAATGATTGATTCATTTGTGATTAGAATTTCAAAGGCATATATATAATACTTTTGATAGTGCTTTTGTCATGTCTTTAATTTCCTCTCAAAAGCCCAAAAAATTGAAGGAGCAACTCCCATTGCTTAAACGTATGATGATTTTATTTCTGTTACATTTGATTGGTGGCCTCCAATCAAGTGTGATTGTAATCAATGTTTATGAGGATGAGTTGAATTTTTAAATTTGATAATTAATTTTATTTTTTAAAAATTATAGTGTTTATTTACTTTAAAATCTAACATTTATTAATATATATTTTTTTATTTTCGAATTTAAATAATAAGATTCTTGAAAATGCCGTGAAAAGTGAATGTTAAAGTTATTCTAATGAAAGCATTAATTTTGTTGTATTTATATAAGCATCTTCTAGTATGCTAACAGTGGAGAAATAATTATGGATTTAACATTTAATCCTTTGAGAATTAGAGTAGGAGGTATGATGCAACACCAAATGTTCAAAATAATTTTAAGAATTGCCAACCATTCCAAAAATATGACTAAGATTTCTTATTTGGTTTCTCTAATGTATGTCTTGTGATGTAGAGATGGGATGAATTCAATTCAACTCAGTATAAAATTATGACTCTTTTGAATTTGAATATCTAACATTTTTAATTTCAATTTTGAAATAATAATTAGTATGAGTATTAATGTTATTTTTTTTGTCATGCTTATTATTGCATTGCAAATGTAACATTTGATTTAAATGCTATTATTGGAAAGAAAGAGTTTAAAACTGAAAAGATTTTTTGAGTTATTGATTGATATTTACATAGTGTTTAAGATCTTATGAGATATACAATTTCTAAAAGATATAGAATTGACTCGTATAAATTAAGCATTTAATTAAAATTATCATTTAATGTTTTCAAATTAATTTATATAAGATTAACATTTCATCTAATATATATATATATAT
Source organism: Gossypium longicalyx (assembly GCA_025698465.1). NCBI lineage: Eukaryota > Viridiplantae > Streptophyta > Magnoliopsida > Malvales > Malvaceae > Gossypium > Gossypium longicalyx. The sequence goes on from CM047004.1 coordinate 8,550,910, forward strand.
ATATATATATATATATATATTAGGAAATGAATTGTGTGGATCTAGAGTAAGTGCTGAAATTGATGCTAAACAATATGTGAAAGATACAGTAACAATTAAAATCTTGTAAAAGAGATGTTTCAAATCCTAAAATTCAACCTAAGATTTTAGGCCTAGGAGATTTTTATGATAAGAAGTGATTTGATATCTTTTTGGATGTTTCATAAAAAAATGTTATTGATGGAATCGCACACCTTATTTATAACCTTCGATTTGATATCCATTTAATTAATATGTTGATTAATATATTGTTTTATTATAGTTTTTGTTTAATTTGAATGAGGATTAATGCAGGTAATAATCCAGACATGATTGATCGTGTTCAAAATCTATTTTTCTTCATTCAAATTGCTCAAACATTTAAAAATGTTTGAAATGCCATTGTCAAATTTGCACCATGGTATAAAGCATGGGTTCGTGAATCAGACGAAGGGTGGTCAATTAGTGCCCTACACCTTTGCATTTGATTTTTGGTAAGTGTTTTGTAAATATTTTATAAATATCTTATTAGTTAATTATGTTTATTGCAGACAAGGTTCGATTGGTGGAAATTATGCTCTCATTTATGGTATATTTTATATATTTTTCAACATATATGTTTTATTAATTTTATGTGTTAAAATTACAGTAGGCTTTTGTAGCATAAAGTTATTGGGAGTAAAGTTTTTTCTATGACACATAATGGTTCTCTATATTTGTGGGTGTACTCTCATTGTATCAAGAAGAAGATAATTTTTATAATTTTGATTGTATTTTTTATTTATTAAAATTTTCATTTCTTTATTCTTTGGTGTCCATCAACTTGTCCAAAATTACTTCTTTTGAAATTGATGTTTTGTATTATTTAAATTTGTATAGTGTAAGTTCAAAATTTAAATTTAAAGGATTTAAAGAATGGAAAGAGTGTCATTTGACTCAAAAATATGAAAATATCTTAAGCAATGTCGTGCTGTTGAATGGAACTCTTTTAAAACTTTTGAAATCATTGAAAATACCAAGATTGAAGTCGAAGCTTGTGGATGGTTCGACCCTCATTAAGACTCCGTTTATTTCATGTAAAAGGTTATATTGAAAACATTTTCATTGTTTTCCCATATTTATTTGGTGGAAATTGAGTTACCAAAGGTAGTCATTTTTCAAGACACGAAAAAATAAGATTTTTTTTTTTTAAGAAAATAACTTACGCTTTCTAATCCCGTTAGACATTTTCCAACCTTCACTACTCTAAGTCCTTACTCTCCAAACATCTTAAATTGTCTTCCAATTTCCAATTTTATCTTTGTTTATGGGTTTTTAGATTTTTCTTCTATTCCAATTTCCTTTCTGGAATTTCTATTTTCATCTCATTTCTTGCTTTACTATCTTTGCTTCCTTTGTTTTAGTTTTGATGGGTTTCCATCTTCTATAGCATATCTTCGATATGTTTCTGTTTCTTGTTAAATGATCACCTTAAATCTTTTTATTTTATTTGTTTTTCTCCTCTATCTAATATACCTAAAAATTATTTTGTTTGATTTTTACATTTTTTTATGTTCAATTTGTTTTTAAGGAATGCTGCATTTTCTTGTAATACTTTGTGTCTCTCGAATAAATCAAGGTAGATCTTTTATGTTATATGTTATTTATGTTTTCAGATTAAGAACAATTTGGTGATAAATTATAATGGTAGAAACTTTCATTAGGCATCCCTTTAAAGCGAAAGCTTTTTAGTTTTCAATTATTCTATGTTTGTTTCATTAAAAATTATTTTTATGAAATATTTTTAAAAAATTTACTAAATAATATAAAATATTTTACACAAATTCATTCAAGCATAAAAAAAATATTAATTTTTTTAAAAAAAATTATTTTCTAAAAATCATTCCCACTCAAACAAAGGCACCTACATGTTGGTGGAATACCAATGCATCAACATGATCTTAATTCTTAAGATATCATTTCAATTTTAGGAACAAGATTCGTTCATTCATTTGTTTATTAAGTTAATTAAATTTAGGTTTCTAGATGTATTTTTTAATTTAGTTCTTAATAAAATAAAGACAAGTTTTTTTTTTTTAAATGTCTCTTTAGAGTAGTAGGTTATTATTGTTATATTATTATTTTACTTCTTGGAAATGAACATAAGTATATTAGTGTTCGATTTCTTTCTTCTTCTTTTTCTCATAATCAAAATCATCAACCGAACTGTTTAATATAATAATAGCTAAGAATGCTGAATGCTAAACTTTCACAAATTTTACATTTTTTTTGGTGACAAAGAAAAATAAGTAAATTAACTATATAAACTAAACCATTCCCCCCAATAGAATGCTTCGAACAATCGCAGTCCATGATTTCTCTCATAAACTAATTTGATCAGGCTATCAACATCTTAGTTATCCTTTTTAGATATGTGCCACACACTCCAATGATTGATCCATAACAATAACGGATGAATTCTCTTAACCAAAGTAGCGTTGGAACCATTTGAAGGGCTCTCTTGAATGGCCTTAACCACCTCAAGACTATAAGTCTAGATTAACACATTATCATAGCCTTGAACAATTAAAAGAACCAACCCATCCAAGATGCCCCACAATTCAGAATCAAGAATTGAAAAAACTCCCCAACTACCTATTAAACCCAAGAATCCACTCCCCATTTTGGTCTCGCACAATTTCCCCTACTGTAGCAAAGTTAGCTTCATACTTGATTGATCCATCGATATTCAAACAAACTCAATTACCGGCCACATATGAACAAGGAATCAGTTCTCGAAACTTTATCACAGGACCCTATTTGACAAGGCATACTGTTTAACCCAACTATAGGAAACCTTGATAATATCACTGTTACTCCAGGATGCACATTGAAAAATGAAGAGATTTTGATTCTTCCAAATGCGCCAAATGATAATCCCAAAAAGACATTGCCAATCAACATCACCCAAGCAATTGTCATGACGGTTTTGTAAGATCTAAGATAAGTCATTCTTGCAAATTCCTAGAATAAAACCTATCATGTCATTCAATAGGGACTAAATGATTCCAAATATTTCTCATTGTAGGACAATCCTTAATGGCATGCAACACATCCTCGGAGATATATCCACAAACCCCACAGTTCGTACTGTGCCCAAGACCCCGATGAACTTTTCCCATATTAGTAAGCAACCGCTGCTTGAAAGCAAGCCAAATAAAGAATCTAACCCATCGAGGTCCTTGAAATTTCCATAGAATCTGCTACACCACCTCCTTCGGATTCCAAGAACTTTCCTGAAGATTCTCATAAGCACTTTTGACAAAAAAGGAGCCTATCGAAGTACCACCCCAAATAATCCTATCAACCTCCGCTGCTGAGTGGGGTGAAGGAATCTCTTCAATCCTCCTTGTCACCTTCTCTAGTAGCCAAAGTCGAAAGAGATCAAGATTCCAAGCACCATCACCTATAACCATATCACTTAGCAGGCAATCCAAATCAAGATTGGAATTATCGGAAATCAAGCTAAAGTTTATTCAAACCTTGAAAATTTTCAATTTAATCTATTAATTTGATTAATAAACTATTGAACTGTTCAATAATAAAAATAATTAACGTAATAATTAAAATTTTATGTCTGAATCATTAAATTTTAAAGTAAAATAATTTGATGTTTATATATTCCCATTTACATTTGGATTTGTATACCCATATTAAACAGTGTTTTATGTTTACGAAAACTTGTATTTTTTTCCTTAAAATTCTAGTCTTTAACAAAAATAAATATTGACATAAAAATAAATTTAGTCCCTAACATTTATTTATTGTCATTTTGGTTTATTCTTTTTTGGTCATTTTAGCTCTTAACATATAAAATTTAGTCAATTTGTCTATTTTTTATGGAAAAATTGACTATATTGTTAAAATTTTAATGACATTGATCTGACCACTAACATGACAGTTTACATATAATTCTTTAAAAAAAAAAGCTCATAAAAACTTTTAGAAATTTTATTCATGTTAGCAGTGAAATATAAACAAAATGACATGTGAGTTATCACGCCAATGCCATTAAAATTTTAACAGTTCAATCAATATTTCCACCAATAAGCAAATAATTTGACTAAATTTTAAAGGTTAAGGCCAAAATGAACCCCCAAAAAATAAGGGTAAAAAGAGAGTAAACATTAGAGGCTAAATTTATCTTTATGCCAAAAAATTTTATTATTATGATGGAGAACAATTACTTCAAAATAATGGTTAAATTCTACTATTAGTCTTTGTATTTTGTAAAAGTTGTGAATTTAGTCTATATACTTTAATTTGATCAATTTAGTCCCTATTCTTTTCGAAATAGTCAATTTTAATATTGCACTTTTCAAAATTTTAAATTTTAGTCTTAACCCAAACAATAACAGCCAAATCCTTTTGGATAATTCAATTACTAGTCCTGTACATTGCTTATAGTTGTAGGTTTAGTCAATATTCTCCGATTAGATCATTTTAAGTCTATATACTTTTCGAGCTTTGAAATTTCAGTGTTGATGCAAATGACAATTGGTAATCCATTAACTGAAATTTTTAATGAGTAATATGTGAAAATAATAAGCTGACATAGATAATATGTTTGCTGCATCCATTTTGAAAATAACAGATTTTAACTGAATGAATTTAACAGTTATCATTTGGCGAGGACTAAAATTTTAAAAGTATAGGGACTAAAAATGACCAAAGTAAAGTATAGAGACTAAATCCATAACTTTTACAAAGCATATGGACTAAGAACATAATTTAACCTTAAATAATTTTAATATATGTATATAGAAAAAATCTGGTTGATAGTAGTCTTGGAATTATATATGCGGATTAATGATTGGTATAACGACAAATTTAATCCTTAATGTTTTTTTTGTCACTTTAACTTCAATTCCTTTTATCACCTTGGTCCTCGAGTTTTAATATGTAGTCAGATTGCTTTTTTTAGATGCAAAAGTTGACTAAATCATTAAAATTATAATAGCACCGGCATAGCAACACCCATGACTGTCCGCATGTGAAAAGAGAGAAAAGAGATGTAGAATTTTGTGGTCTAAGAGAGGTTTCTAAATTTAGTCAAAAGTTAACAAAAAGTGTCATGTGTCGTCACTCAATAGGCTAATGTGTCATGTTAGTAATTCGTTAGTGAAAAACAAATTATTTTAACGTGAGTGACTAGTTTAAGTAATTATTTTAACAAGAGTTACTAAATTGAGAAAAAAATTAAAGAAACCAAAATAGGACAAACCATAATTTAGAGTGACTTTGGGTGTAATTTAAAAAATCAAATCCGGAAAAGAAGTAAAAAAAGCTAAAATTTTCATTTTAAAGTCTACAAGGGTAAATTATAAAAAAGGTCACTAAATTATTGACTTTGCTCTATTTTGGTTACTCAATAATTAATTTTTTATTTAATCATTAAATTTTTCGAAATTAAATATTTTAGTCAATTTCCTTATTAGTTGCCATTAGATGAGTGATAGGAAGTTGACACAAGCTTTTTTATTGGCCTAATAACAAATCAGGCCATTTAATATTTATACATTCTATAAAACTGATCCTAAATATAAAAAATTCATCAAATTTAATTCTTAATATTTACAAAATTTATCATTTTAGTTCAAGATCTAAAAAATTAAATAAATTTAGCCTTTAACATTTACAAAATATTTTTTATTTTATAAGTTTATTTGATTCTAAATAATAATTTTTTTTTAGGTTTTACATTTTATCCAAGCTCGACCCCATTTAAATATGGATAATTCATATTTAACCAACAATAAATTACTTTTTTTTTTTTTTTTTGTTTTGCACTCATAAAAGATAAACAAAGTGAGTAAAATACTTGAGTTGGGTTCACTTCAAAATTTGACAATTATATAAGGAATTATTATTTCTTTTTGGGTTTTTTATGTTAACTATTCATAATTCTTCTACAACTTTTAAATAAGAGGATAATGAGATTTGGTATATTCGAACTTACGTTTTCTTACACTAATAATATTATTTTTACCAACCGAATTAAAACTCAATCAACTTTTTAAATAATTTTTAGCGAAAGCTAATAAGTTGAGAAAATAATCCATGCTCGAGAAGGTTGATATAAGAAATGTTTCAATTTAACTCGATAGGAACAACTTCCACACTTATAAAACTTGCCCAAATCTCGGCTATGGTCGAGGCAGATTACCCCTCGACGAATTTAGAAAGAAAAAAAAGAAGGGAAAGCAGGAAGGTAAACAAAGTTCTAACGACCTGTTTCCAAGCTTCAATTAATGGTTTAAAATATTTGGTTTGGGTTTGGTTTTTATATATTAAAAATTTATAAATATAATATTTATAATATATATATATATATATAAATATATTTTATATGCACTTGAGTCAGGGGCGAAGCCAAGAGTTGGTATAGGCTCCGACCCCCTTAAAATATAAAATTATTTTTTAAATTTTTAAATATTTTTCAAAAAATTTAAATTAGTAAATGTAAAATTATACTTTGGCTCCTTAAAATTATAAAAATTTGATTTAGTCCTTTACAAATTATAAAGATATAAACTATAAAAAATTAAAATTTTATCCAGGCCCTAAAAAATCTTTCTGACTTCGCCCTTGACCTGAGCTAGATAGAGTCAGGTTCCTGCTTTAAAGTTTTTGTTCAAGAATTGTCTGCTTAAAAAATGAATTTATATTTTTATTTAAATTTATTTTTCAAATTTTTTCTACTTATTCAAATCTTTTTATATATCGGATCAATTTTTGAGTTTAGACAAGTAAATTGACCTTTTAATAACTCAACCTGCAATCCTTCCTAAAAATCAAGGACGAAAATTATTAACGGTAGCAAAATAAAAGAAAAACTTGAAGACAAATTTTTAATTTTTATGTATTTATATATCTTTAAAATTTTTATCTATTTTTAATAATAATTTTTTAGAATTTAAAATTTATCATTTTATAAATGTTGAGGACTAAATTTATTATATTTAATATTAAATTAAAATTAATTATTAGGTAAGTACAATAGAATAAAATCAATAATTTAATGATGAAATTGTATTTTACCCAGTCTAAAAATAAAGAAGTAGGAAATAAATAGACTGTTTTGTCCTTTAACATGATTTAATAAGGGCAAAACGCGAAGGATGCAATTGTAAAATGCTATATATATATTATATCAGCTTTGGAGTACTCTACCATAAAATTCCATCACTCACACTTTCATCACACTCTATTTCAAAGAAAAAAAAGAAAAAAACCCTCAGAAAATGATAAACTGATATTCTCCGAAAATTTTTTATTTATGTAGAAAAATATAAGGAAAATAAAAGTAAAAGTTTTGCAACTGGACTGAAAGAATATGTCGTCGAAGGGGAAGGGGAAGGGGAAGGGAAAGGAGAAGGAGGTGGTTTATGGGAAACGGAAGGTCAGCGCCGGAAGAAGCGGTGGCGGAGCGGAGGAGAACCGTCGGAAGCGGAAGAATCGGGGAGTTCTTCAGTTCTTTGAAGACGCTGCTGATGTTGATGACAATGAAGCCAGCGATGACAGCGATTTTGATGATTGTATGGCTGATCTGATCGTTTTTCGTTTTTTTTTTTTCGTTTTTGTTGGCTTTTGCTTTTTCAATTTGTTCCCTTTTGGAGTCTTGCATTTTATGGTTGCTTATTTCTGCGAGTTTTTAGGGTTTTTTCTTTGATTTTGTTCTGCATTCTGGTTTTCAGGGTTTTTAGGGTTTTCATTTTTTTTTTAAATTTAAGCGAAGTTTCAACTTTTTAATATGTTCAATATTCTGGAAGAGATTTTTTTTAGAAATGGAAATCTTGATGAGATTTTGTTGCCATTATTGAGTTTTTGTGAGTGATTTTTTTTATCTTATTTTTTTTGGCTGCTGCATGAATAATCATTTTAGGCTGTTTGGGTGTGAAAGTGGGACATTCTGCATGAATAATCATTCTTGAGTTATTGTGAGGGAATTTTTTTGCTTCTGCATGAATAATCATTTTAGGGTGTTTGGTTGTGAAACTGGTACATATTAAGTAGTTTTGAAGTTCTATTTCCTATGTTTATAGATCTGAGATGATTGACAGGTTGAGTTTAGAAAGCTTATTAGTGTAGTATTGGTGAATGTGAATGCAACTTCTTAGGAAGTTTTTATTTCTAAGGGTTTCAAGGGGTGTTAGATTGGACTTTATTGCCTGGTGCAAGAGGGTCATTCTTGGAGAAGCTTTTCTTGTTTGCTGTGTTTAGGACTCTTGAGGTTGAGGTTGAGGTTGAGTTTGCCTCTGCTTTGATTTTTCTTATGCATTTGTTAATTTTCTGAAGCTTCTTTGGGTGAATGTTTCCGGTTCTTGGGTTGAGCAATTTTCAAACAACTAATTTTTAAAGCCTTGGGATGATTTTTCATAGCTTGTTTGGTAAAGGAGGGATATTTTGGGCATCATGTTCGGAAGTTATTTGATATATCAAGAGGTTTGAGGTGTATTTACATTGTTACACCATGCATGAGGGCCCTTGAAGAACTTTTGTCTTTTGCTGTTTTGAGGTTGGCCATCACTTCCTTTTTCTTCATGTTTTGTTTGGATTGTGTGATGTGTGTAATGGAAGTTTCCTTGTTCTTCTGAGATGTCTTTCTGAACATTCCTTACCTTTTTGAACCTTCCAAGATTGACATGATTCTCACCACAAGAAAGCTCAAATTTTCTAGTCATTGATATCAAGGACCAGAAAGTGCTATATACAATGAAACAAATAGATCTCATCTCAGTTTATAAATAACTGTTGAGTTCTTGAAGTTCTTCAAATCTTTTATCTCTAATTTTATTTTGGTTAAATAATATAATTCTGTTTCCTTGTACTTAATGCTTTCTTGGGTTGTTACTGCATAATCAACCCGACTTGTTATTGCCTTTTACCTTCATAAACCCATGTTTTCTGATTTTGGACATCAGATTTTATGGAAGAAGAACCAGATCTTAATGCAAATAATAATCCTTGGAAAACCCATAACCTTCCATTTGTTCCCAAGGAAGAGGTGATCGAGGAGGAGTTTGATAAAATGATGGAGGAGAGGTACAGGGATGGTGCTAGGTTTACGTCATTTGATGAAGATTCTTATGAAGCTAAGGGACCAATTGACAAAAACTCTACCATGCCTCCTTCCAAGGATCCTATTATATGGAAAGTTAAATGTGTGGTATGACTGATGTGTTGTTAAAGTAACATATCCTGCTGGAATTTGAATGCAGTCTTTGTTGATGCCTATTATTTCTCTTTTATTGGTTTCACCTAAAAAGTGTTTATTGTAGGTTGGACGTGAAAGGCATTCAGCTTTCTGTCTCATGCAGAAGTTTATTGACATGAAATCACTAGGAACAAAATTACAGATAATATCAGCATTCTCTGTTGACCACATCAAGGGGTTTTTCTACATTGAAGCTGACAAACAATGTGATATTAACGAGGTCAATCTTGTTTTAGGACACCAGAAAATGATATGGCTTCATTTTTTCTATGTCTGTGTACTAACATACCTTTTGTTCTATTTTAGGCATGTAAAGGTCTGACTTACATTTACTCTTCAAGAGTGGCGCCAGTTCCAAGCAATGAAGTTTACCATTTACTTAATGTCAGAACTAAACGTAGTGAAGTCTCTAAAGGCATGTGGGCTCGGATAAAGAATGGGAAGTATAAGGGGGACCTTGCCCAGGTAGATGTGTTTTCTATGTTTAAATCAAGTTTGTTTTCCTGTTTAAGTTTTTTAATTGTTTTGTGTCAAATTTCTTTCTGTAGGTTGTGTTTGTAAACAATGACAAGAAACGAGCAACTGTGAAGCTCATTCCAAGAATTGATCTGCAAGCGATGGCTGCTAAATTTGTAATAATACTAATTGCCAATATAAGCTTGTTTTTCCTGCTGTTTTCTGTTACATTGATATCTTATAACTGCTTACTTAGTGATCTTTCTTAAATGTTTTTTCTGGAAGAACCAAAGAGAGCTAATGGAGAGAGTCAGCTAACCTAGTTGTTTGTGTAGATTTAACAGGATATTCCAATTTCTTTTCATTCTCCTATATCCTTGATTCCTTGCGATGAATCATGTTTAAAACAAACAAAGAGATTTCCTTGTCGTATGATTGACCTGAAAGGCATTCAGGTTTGGTTTTGGGAAATTGCTGTTATTATGCAATATCTAGGTTTTAAAAAACTGAACCAAAGCCAAACCGAATATAAAAGCTAATTTAGTTAACCGAATTCCATTGATTCAGATTGGTTTGGTTCGGCTCAGTGGTTTTCTATTTTTTGTATTTGAAGTTATTTTCACTAGTTTTTAAATATAAAATATTTTTTAAATATAAAATAAAAAAATTATAAATGAAATAAAAATAGAATCGGTTTGGTTTGGATTTGAGATTTTTTAACTTGTGAACTGAAAATAAAATTGAACTGAATATATGCAAGTACAAACTGAACCAGATCCGATTTGAACTTGATAAAATTGAAACTGAAACCAAACCTAACATTGCGGTTTGAATCGGGTTTTTTTTTTTCGCCTCAGCCCTACTTTTGTGTCTCTTTTTTGCTCGTTTCCATCTTTGCTAAAGTGTCTTTGTGCCAGTATTAACCACAGTGCTCCGTTTAGTTCTTCTAGTTTGAAGGTTTAGGATTTTTTAAAAATTATAATGTGGTGGTTTTCATGATAGTTCTTGGATGATTTAAGTTTTGGATGTGCTAGTTGTGCTATTTAAATTTAGAAAGCATAAGATCGTTTCATTTGTTGAGTTATGCATAATTGTTAGTTGGAGCATTCAGATGTTTTTATATTTGCTACAGAGATATATATGCGCAAGGTTTTCATCAAATCACCAATTTTGTATTACAGGGTGCTGGAGTTTCCCTCAATAGAACTTTTATACCAGCTCCAAAATTGATAAGCTCAATTGAGCTCGAGTAATACACCTGATCTATGCTCATTTATTATGGTTTATTTATCAGTTCCATACCTTTTTAGATGTTAATATTGATGTTTGAGCCTGATGCAGGGAGTTTCGACCTCTCATTCAGTTTAGACGAGACCGTGACACCGGCATTGGTTTTCAGATACTTGATGGCATGATGCTTAAGAATGGGTATCTGTATAAAAAATTATCCATAGATTCATTAAGCTGCTGGGGTGTTATGCCTACAGAGGAGGAGCTCCTAAAGTTTAGTCATTCTGATAATAATGAATCTGATGATCTGGAGTGGCTCTCACAACTTTATGGTGAAAAAAAAAAGAAAAAGACGACTACGAATGAAAAAGGAGGTGAGAAGGGAGAAGGCTCATCAGGGTTTGGCTTAGATGATGGCTTTGAACTGTATAATCTTGTCTGTTTCAGGTAATTCTTGAACAGAAGTCTGTCATGGTAGTAACCATGTGCCAACCACTTGTTAATCTATTTTATGTTCATTTTCATTTCCAATGCAGCCGGAAAGATTTTGGGCTTATTGTTGGCATGGAGAAAGATGATCGTTACAAGGTAAATTGATTATGTTATTTACTTTTGATGATTCTGGTTTCTTACCTGCTATGCATGTGCTAGATTTTAAAAGAGGCTCCAGAAGGACCTGTTGTAGTGACTGTTGAAAAGCGTGAGTTAAAGAATGGGCCTATGGATACAAAGTTTACTGCATTAGATCATCACTCAAAGACGATATCCATTAATGACACTGCTAAAGTCTTGGAAGGTCAATATGAGGTTTGACTGCAATCTCTAATCTAATCGGTTTCTCATTCTATATATTTAGTTCTGTTAAGTAGAGTATATGCATATTAATGTCACCTGTTTCACATTGCAGGGTAAACAAGGGATTGTTAAACAAATCTATAGAGGGACCATATTTTTGTATGATGAGAATGAGACTGATAATGGTGGTTATTTCTGCTGTAAATCACTGAAGTGTGAGAAAATCAAGCAAATTTTAGATATATGCAGTGATAAGGTTGTAAGTGAAATGAACATTCTTTCTCTCTCTCTATCTTAAGATTCTTATGATCTATAATGAATTTTCTATTTTTGTTCAGGGTGGTGATCCTGGTGGTACTTCAGATTTTGGGGATTTTGTATCATCTCCTAAGTCCCCAATATCGCCTAAAAAGCCTTGGCATTCTCAAGATAAGGAAGCTAAGAGTGATTGTATGTTCCTAAAAATCTTGTTCTCTAGTTTTGTCTGTCAGTAGTCATCATGTTTTCAAATCTTGGCTTCGACACTAATAATTATTTCATATGCAGTCAACAGAGGGAACAGAGATGGAATGTTCTCCATTGGTCAAACCTTAAGAATTCGAGTGGGTCCTTTGAAAGGGTACCTTTGCCGGGTCTTAGCTGTATATTATTCAGATGTTACTGTTAAACTGGATTCTAAGCAGAAGGTTCTTACAGGTCGGTACATTAATAGATAATCTGTTTGATGTGAATTATATGGTTATATTATCTGATGAGATGATGTTAATGGTTCTTTATTTTTCTATAGTTAAAAATGAGCATCTTGCTGAGGTTCAAGGGAAGAGCTCTGCTGCAAATACAAAGTACCTGGATTTTGTAACTTTGATTAATTTACTTCGTATATCTTTTTCAACAGTCATCTGAATACCTTTTTATGTGCTATTACTCTTCCTTTATAAGTGAGCATGATGGATCAAGTTCATTCAAGCCATTTGATCTTCTGGGATCGGAAGGTTCGTCTGGAGGTGAGAGGTTCTCTACCTAGATGTGTCAAAAGGCTTGCGTTTTCCTTTTTTATCAAATATTTTCTCTGTAAATGAGGCATGGATATTCATTGATGGTTTGGTTGAGTCCAATTAAATTAATTCCGATTAGGTTTGTTATTATCCTCCTGTCCATGCTTTCTTTTTCTATATTATCCTTGACCTTACAATAACTGATATACCTTATCTTATGTTCACTTCTCTTTTTGGAAGATTGGTTGAATAGAGCGGGAACATCGGCTGAGGGTGGCGGATGGAATGCTGAGGGGTAAAAACAAAGAAACTGTGTCCCTAGTAGTAAAATATAGAGATGGTTATAATGGTAGAATAGTTCTATTATTCTTTGATACGTACATACTTTGCTTGCATGTATGTCTAATTGTTGATCGGATAATAATTAGGGTTTTGAATGTATAGTGTACATGTTATATCTGCAAAAGTAGAAATAGAGAATGCCAAATATATTCCTTCTATTGCCTGTATAACTACACTCATTTTATGGCATTTTAATTTTAATTTTTGTTGTGAAACAAGAGTAATTCAACCTTGTTGAGTGCGAATGTAGAGTAGAACTCATGTTTGAGGTGGAAAAAACTTCTGATAAAATACCTGCAATCTGCTTTCAATTGTAGGATCTTTTTTGCTCATGACAATTTACTTATCCTCCTTCCATCCATATATTTTCATTCTCTGTCTTGATTGTGCTATTTTTTCTGCATTCTGAACCTGGTCTACAATTATTTACAGGAGCTCATGGCCTAGTTTCTCTGGTCCTGGCACTACGGTTTGTCTTTCATCTTCTCTCTCCCTCTCTCTCTCTCTCACACACACATGCAGAGACACACATGCACAAATATGTGGACGGACAATGCCACCCACCCAATTACACCTGCTGAATACATTCATGATATCCATTCACCTCTAGAAAATGTGTGGTCTTTCATGGAAGTAGTTATATAAGTTTTTGTTATGGTTGCAGCAGCAGACAGAAACTGATCAGAAGAGAGGTAAGATTACTGCACCATTATTGTCAATGGGCAATGCCTGGAAAAGGATTTACTGTGTGCTTAAAGGTGTTCCTTTTCACTCTCTTCTCTAGATGGTGAAGACTCTGCCTGGGAGACCAAGGTGACTCCAAACCAGAATTCATCTTGGGGTGCTGCAGTTTGTTCTGGGGATAATGATAAAAAAATAGGTTCAAATGATACATCTTGTTTCAGTAAGCATCAACTGTTTATTTACTTGTGCTTAAAGCCTGTTCATTGGTTTTTGATGATGTAGATGGTCCATCTACTGCTTGGGAAAATAACACAAGTACAAAGCAGAATTCAGCCTGGGCTACAGGCGGCAGTGATCAAAATGCTAGTTGGGGCAGTTGGAATAAAGCTGCTCCCAAGATTGACTCCAGTGGTGGTGCATCTGATGCTTGGGGTAAAGCTACCTCTAGTGGAGATCCATTGGGTGCTTCAAAAGATGTTGGAGGCAGTTGGGGCCAATCAAAACTTGAAACCGGAAATCTTGCTGATTCTTCAAATATCACTGCATGGGAGAAAGATAAAAGTATTAATGTTGGTAATGATGGTTGGAAAAAATCAGAAAGTTGGGATAATGGAAAGAATGTCACTGAGGGATCATCTGGTGCATGGGATAAAGGTAAAGGTGTGGCTGAACCAGGATCATGGGGAAAGAACGAAAACTCAAGTAGTGATTGGAACAATAATGCTGTAGGGTCAAATCAACAGGGAAGTTGGGGTAAAAAGAATGATGCTGGTGGCTTTGAAGATAATTCTTGGGGTAAAGCTGTGGAGAAGTGGAACAATAAAGATGGTACTGGTGGAAGCAAGGGTAATTGGGGTAGTTCAAAACTTGCTGCAGAAGATTCTAAGGGAGGGTGGGGAAGTGCCAGTGGAAATAACTTCAGTGGGAATCAAACCACGAACTGGGGCATCAAGAAAGATGCAAATGAATGTGCAGCAGGAGGTTGGACTAAGGGTGGATCTCAGAATCAGTCTGATGGTTGGGGCAAGCAACATGGGGGTTCTTCATGGGGTGGTGGAGCCAGCCAGAATGCGGGCCAAAACTCTGGTTGGAACTCTGGTTCTGGTAATGCAAACCAGGATTCTGGTTGGGCTAAGAAAAATGATTCAGACTTTGGATCTGGTGATGCAACCAAAGATTCTAGTTGGGGGAAGAGAAGTGACTGGAACTCAGGATCTGCAGATGCAAATCAGGAATCAGAATGTGGTAAGAAAAGCAGCTGGGGTGCTGGTTCCAATGATGCTGGCCAAGACTCTGGTTGGGGTAAAAGGGGCAGTTGGAACTCTGGTTCTGGTAGTGCAAGCGAGGATGGTTGGGCTAAGAAAAATGATTCTAACTTTGGATCTGGTGATGCAACCAATGATTCTAGTTGGGGGAAAAAGGGATCAGCAGATGCAAGTCAGGATTCTAACTGGGGTAAGAAAAATTGGGGCACTGGAAATGATGCTGGCCAAGACTCTGGTTGGGGCAAAAAAGGATCGACAGATGCAAGTCAGGATTCAAGCTGGGGTAAGAAAAGTTGGGGTACTGGCAATGATTCTGGCCAAGACTCTGGTTGGGGCAAAAAAGGTGGTTGGAACCCTAGTTCCAGTAGTGCAGGTGAGGATTCGGGTTGGGGTAAGAAAAGCAACTGGAATTCAGGATCTGGGGTTGCAAACCAGGAATCTGGTTGGAAGCCGAAAAGTGATTGGAGTTCTGGAAGTGGAAATGGAGACCAAAAGGAGCCTTTTAGTAATAGAGGTGGTGGAAGTTGGAGGGGAGGTTTTGGTGGTAGAGATGGCTCAGATAGGGGCTATAGAGGTAGTGGAGATACAGACAGAGGTGGTTTTCGGGGTAGAGGTAGATCGGATAGAGGACGGGGCAGATCTGACAGAGGAGGTTTTGGTGGCAGAGGTGGTGATGGTGGAGGCTACGGAGGTAGAGGCGGTGATGGTGGAGGCTACGGAGGTAGAGGTGGTGACAGAGGTGGCTATAGAGGTAGAGGTGGAAGAGGGGGTGATAGGGGAGGATTTGGAGGTAGAGGACGTGGTAGGAGGGATCAAAATGGGGGTTGGACCAATGGTGGAGATTCTGGTGAAAATAAGTCTTTTGGCTGGAACAAAGAGGGGGGGAACCAGGGCTGGAATGGTGGAACAAGTGGAGGTGCTGATCAAGGAGGAGGCCAATCCTCCAGTTGGAGTCAATCTGGTGGCTGGAACAAAGAGGGGGGGAACCAGGGCTGGAATGGTGGAACAAGTGGAGGTGCTGATCAAGGAGGAGGCCAATCCTCCAGTTGGAGTCAATCTGGTGGCTGGAACAAAGTGGGGGGGAACCAGGGCTGGAATGGTGGAGCAAGTGGAGGTGGAGGTAAGAGTTGGAATCAATCTGGTGCTGATCAAGGAGGCCAATCCTCTAGTTGGGGTCAGGCTGGTGGCTGGAACAAGGAGGGGGGGAATGGTGGAACAAGTGGAGGTGGAGCCAAGACTTGGAATCAATCGAGTGCTGATCAAGGAGGCCAATCCTCTAGTTGGAGTCAATCTGGTGGGTGGAACAAAGGCTCTAGCTCAACTAATGAAGGAGGTGGGAGTCAAGATAACAACCGGAAGTCTTCGAGTTCATCTGGTGGTGACAAATGGTCTGGCTGGAACCAGTCAAGTGGCAGCAAGGAAGTTAATGGAAGTAACAATCAAGGAAATGGGTGGGGAAAGAGTTCAACTACTTCTGCTGGAGGGTGGGGTAACCAAGGATCAGGCTCGGGAGATCAATCTGAGTCAAAAACTGCTGATGAAGCCCCATCTTCTGGTTGGAACAAGTTAAAGGATGGAGGTGAAAATAGCGGAAACCAAGATCCATGGGGTAAGGCATCATCAACAAGTACTTGGGGACAAGGGAGTGGTGGTAGCAAGGGAGGATGGTAATTTTAACCTTTGCTTACTGAACAAGGTTTTTAGTGCTGTAGATACTTCTATTTTGGGTCTGTTCTGCAGTTTCTACAGTGTAGAGAGCCGGAATGGAACAAGGTAGTGTTTCCGGGCAGACTGGTAGTAGTGAAGACATTTGGTGTTTAGTGTTTACTAGAACAGCTTTATGTTTGTTAATATTCCTTTCAAGTTAGTAATGCTACTATATTATGTAGGGCTTCCTCATTGGGCATAGTAATGCATAGATGTTGCTCAAACTACATCAACTGATAATATTATGACTCTATTTCAAGCTCACTGCATTTTATAAGTTTTCATGCTTTTCGCTTTCCTTGATGTGGTTCGACATATGTATATGTCTTGTCATATAATAGACTTAAAAAGGTTTAGTGTTCTCATAAGTTATCATTTTCTAGGAGTGAACCCTTTTTTTTTTTAGCATGACGGGTATACAGTGTTTTGATTAATGCATATTCCATTCCATACGATTTCACAAAATATAGAATGCTCTAATTCGGAGGTTTAGGACCTCAGACACTGATTACTTCGGCCCTCCAAAGAAAATAAAAGAAATTCAAAACCCTAAAAGAAAAGTGAATTTTTCAATGTAAGTAGCGTAAGTGATATTTAATCTGTTAAATGATAAAAGTTGAATAATATAATTCGATAAAATTAAAGATTTATGATTAAAACGATTGAAAATTATCCCTTTTCCCATGTCTATAAAAGAAATCAAAATCAAAGAAACAGGTGAATCATTTAACAAAGATTAACACCATACTGACACTTGTAACATCTAAATTCATGAAAACAAAATTTATTAATTAACGATAAAGGCAAAGGTACATGATTTTATTCATACAATTTCATAAATTATCAAAAACCAATCAAATCCATCATTATAAAGATAAAAAAAAAATGTATATTATAATCTAAAATAAAAAAGAATATATATATAAACATCTCAGATTGGTCCAAAAAGCTGCAAGAATTAAGTAGATAAGGCTCGTTTAAAAGCCAAAAACAATCTTTATTTATTTAAGAATAAAGTTTGTTTTCATTGACACTTTATTTATTAAATTTTTTTTTTAAAATTGTAAAAAAAGAAAGCAATTCTCCAGGTGCTAGACGATGCAGGCGAAAGTAGCAAGTTGTATTAATGAAGGCTTTGTAGTAATTTCTTACTTGTTTTGATTGATTTGCAGTAATACAATATTAATGACTATACAATGCTGTAAATATGTAACCTTTATTCCAAACTTTTGCTTAAAATCTTTGGTGAAATTGTTCCTGAACATAATTATAAGTTAAAAAAAAAAAAGAAAGAGAAACGAATAGTAAAATAATAATAATAATAAAAAAATAATTTATTTTACTCAAAAGGATTAAATCAAAAATTAAAAAAAATGAATATGACAACCTAAATTGACCTAATGAACAAAATTAATAAATTTTACCCCTAAAAGAAACAAAATCCTACGATCACGCATGTCCATTGAAATCTCTTATAGTTGTAAATGCAATTGAATGAGCAGCGATGCTAATGGTTTCAAACAATCCACAAGTTTCGGCTCCAACTCTGATATCTTCAACGAGTTTGAAAGTTTCAGTGATGTTTCATTCAACAATACGACACTGCTTAAAATGTTTCCGTCTTTTGGAGTCAGATGATACTCTTATCGCACTTTATGTCCTTTAAATTCAAATTTTAGACTCCCACCATTTAAATTTAGGTCATGGAAAAGATCGGTTTCAAAAGAGGTATTTTTTGATAAGTTGATGAAAACGAAAGAAACCCTGAGTTATAACCAAACAAAAATTTAATAAATAAAAAATTAAATTAAAATCAATTGAGTCAACCAAAATAATAAAAATTATCTCCTTTTTGGCACAATGAGATTATACATGCAAATATGGAGAACCCTTATGTGTGACGGAAAGAACTTTACTCCCCATAACTTTATGCCACAAAAGTGCATTATAAAAGGCATTTTAACAAATGATTAAAACAAATGAAATTAAAAACAAATGTGGTGGAAAATATATGAAAGATACCCGTAATAATCTGGATTAGGAACGAATGGGGTAGTATTAAGAAGAGCATTATTGCCCCCGGTCAAAGCTGATGTCATTCCCAATTGGTCCAAGTACCTATTGGAGTCGTAAGTTAATCATTATATTTTAATAGGGCCTTAAAAATAATCAACTAATAAAATATTTTAAAAAACTTATCAAAAGCTAAATGCAAATGTATACGACACTAATTGGCTACCACTATTATAAGCTCCGACCGATTCACTAACCCATGCAGCGGACCATGGTGCAAATTTGTCAACAACATTTAAAACATCTTTAAATGTTTGAGCAATTTGAGTCAAGAAAAATGGATCTTGGACACGATGAACCACATCTGGGTTATTTCCTGCATTAATCATCAATAAAATTAAACAAATCATGGGAAAACAATAAATTAATAAAAATAATATTTTAATTAATATACAGATAGATAGATAGATTCCAAGCCCAAGATTTTAAATATGATGTGTGACTCCATCAATAACATCATGTCCTGAAGCATCCAAAAAAATATCGAACCATTTCTTATCATAAAAACCTCTTGGGCCCAAAACCTTTGAGTTTTAGGATTTGGATACATCTCTTTTACAAGATTTTTAAGTGCTGCCATATCTTTTGCATATTGTTTAGATTCAATCTTAGCACTAAGTCCTGATCCACACAATTTATTTCCTAAAAAAAAGGAAAAGAAAATTGCAAAAGATGAAAGTTAATTGTATGTAAACTAATTTGAAAACATAAAAATATTAGGATTAATCAAATACCTAATTCATAAGAGTCAATTTTATATCCTTTGGAAATTGTATAACTCATGAGATCTCGAGTATTATGTGAATACAAATCACCAACTCAAAGAGTCTTTTTAATTTCAAATTCTTTTCTTCTGATAAGAGCATTTAAACTGAATATAACTTTGGCTCTACAATCAATAGCTCATATTATAATTATTTTTTTTTTCAAATTGCTTTTTCTAAAAGATTTGATGAAAGTACCGTTAAGAACGTTAATGGGGCTGACGTGGAATTTCATATGTGGAATATTTTTATTGAGATATAATTTGTTACTTAGATAACCCAATCAGATAATTACATGTAGAAAATAATAAAATAAATAAATAATACATGGAATTAAAAAAAAAAACTTAATTTAAAGAAGTGTTAAATATAAAATTCGTACCCAAACTTGTCCACTTCTCTCAAATTGGTACTTATAGTTTTTTTTTGTCCTAGATTGGTACTCAAACTTTTTTCGTCAACTAAATTGGTACTCAAGTCCAACATCGTTAATTTTTTACTAATGTGGCAGTGCTGGCCAATCACGCACCACCACGTGGCATCCTCTTATACCTCTTTTTCTTTTTATTTTGTTTTTTATTTTCCCTCGTTTTCTTCCCTTTTTCTTTTCTTTTCTTATTTTTCTTTTTCTAACCCTACTTCTACACTTTATCTTTCTTCTATCAAGAACCCCTAAAATTTTCCCACATTTTCTCACCATCCAATCACCACTAAAATCACGTCTCTTAAACCCTTTTCGTTTTCCTCCTCATTTTCCAGCCACCATCAACCAACCCCCACCACTTCCTCCCCTTTTCAAACTAACCCACAAAGACTGACTCTCCTCCAATTTTTTGTTTGTGTAATTAATTTCCTTTTAGCAGTGAAAGCCTTTTTCGTGGTGCATTGTCTGCCGCTTAGAGCCAAAAGAAATTTGCTGAAAGATGATTGCTTGAAATATTTTCTAAATTTATGTTAGAAATTTTACAAGTTTCCTTTTACTTTCGTATCCTTCTTCATTAACTTTGGTTTCTTAGTTTTTTCCCTTTAATATCTCATCAATTTCATTAGCAGCCATTTTTGGAGTTGAATGTGTCTTTTGTTCCATAGTAGCATTCCCCCCTTATTTTCTAATATTGCTGAAGAACTCTTATTGGGCATTATCTGAATCTGGGCAAAGACTAATCAAACAAACACAAGCAAACAAGAAATCTAATAAGAGAGTTGTCGGAGGGCAAATTAATTGTTATAATATTAACCATCTCATCATATTATTAAACCTCGAAAAGAAAATGAAACCCAAAGAAGGAACTTTCACCTATCAATCTAAAACTCAAAATCAATTAATCATGCATCCTCTCACCTTACAGCAAATCCAAAGAGAATATCAGTAGATTGGTATTGTCGTGGCGTAGCGATGTTGCGGCTGCTATTTCAATGATAACGTTCGTCACTTCTAAAGACCTTAAGGAGGAAGAGATGAGTGAACTGAACTAGATTGAGCGGCTCGAGAATTTTTTAACGAAAATTTTACAAAAATGAAAAAAAGAAAAGAAGAAGAAGAGAAACTTGGGCTGAGGTAGGAAGAAGAAAGAAGAAGAAGAAACAATAGAAGAAACAACAAAAAAAAAAAAGAAGAAAGAAAATTTATTACACAAATAAAAAAATAGGGGAGAAAAGTCAAAAAAAAAGTTTTAAATTCTTTTTTAGATTATGAAAACATCATGATGTTATTTATGCTACATATCACAATTTTATTCCGCCATTTGTCCTGAACTTAACGATGTTAGGCTCAGGTACTGATTTAGTTGACGAAAAAAAAGTTCGGGTGCCAATCTGGGACAAAAGAAACCATAAGTATCAATCTGGAAGATATGGACAAACGTACAAAAGATTGAAACCTTTTGAAAACAAAAGAAAGATTGAAACCTTAAATCATTTTAAAACCTTGGATCTCTAGAAATCCTATCGAGTATTGAAATCAAACTGAAAATACTGAACTTTCAATCAAGAGGCAAGAGAAACCCAAAACCTTTCTCTATTGCTGAGCTTTGAAGAGGTGAAATAAAGGTTAGTGTTTCGTTACTAATCGACTGAGTATTCTAATATTTTGGGTTTAGGCTTATGGGATTTGGTATTTAACTTAATTTTGATAGCAATATCTATTGAATTATTCGGGGTTTTGAAACCTTAAATTTCAAAATTCATATTTGAATCTAGTATTTGGGTTGTTTTAGTTCATAAGGAATACCAATCACCAACTCAAAGAGTCTTTTCAATTTCAGATTCTTTTCTTCTGATAAGAGCATTTAAACTGAATGTAACTTTGGCTCTACAATCAATAGCTCATATCATAATTATTATTTAAAAACAACATTGATGTCATAAATTTATATCGAGTCTGATTGAAAAATTTATTGAGTTTATCCCATCTCTTCATGTCAAGACATTCAATGGAGAAACCGAATAACAAGTCATTGTCTTGCTTTTGGAATGGTTGGCAATTCTCAACATTATTTTGAACATTGTACACATTGATCTTGCAAAGAACCTCCAACTCTAATTCTCAAAGGATTAAATGCTGAAACCATAATTTATTCACCAACATTAATTAGCTTATTAGAAGATGGCTCATATTAGTAGAAATAAAAATTAGTAAACAAAACATTCATTAGAATAACTCCGATACTCACCTTTTATAGCCTTTTCAAGAATTTTATTCTTCAAATCCTACAAAATGGAAAGTAAAATACAAATTAATAAACATCTAAGTAAATAAACAGTACTGTTTAATCAATATATACTCAAAATATAAAATAAAATTACCAATAATTAAAATGATTTTTTAAATTTTTTTTAATTGAATCAATTGAACCGATCAAATCAAAAAATTAATTACCTGATCGATTTGATTTAAAAAACATTGAGATTCAAAGTTAAAACCCATTAAAACTATTCTTTACATGAATTAAGATAGCTCTCAAACTCTATATGATAATGTTGATTAGGATTAATTAACTAAATTTTATCTGGAAATTTAAAAAACTAATAGTAAGTAAATTAAAATTTAAAAATATTATTTAAGTATTTTTATGTTTTAGGTAAATAAATTTAATGTTACACATAAATATGTGATGCAAGAAAATTTTATATTGTTCTTTTCTAGATTGGAAAAATAAAGAGTAAAGGGCTATGGTAGGTATGGCCCATTTACAGCTCTCTCCCAAGTTTAGTAGGCTCAATTCTTACTCTAGAGGTCCAGCTGATTGATTTTGGTGATATTAATAAAAAATAAATTTACCATAAATTTAGTTATTGTAATGATAAAATTAATTATTATGGGGTTAAATATAAAATTAGTACTTGAACTTGCCTACTTTTCTCAAATTGATACTTATGATTTTTTTTATTCTAGATTAATACTTTAAGTTTTTTTTCATCAACTAAATCGATACTTAAATCTCACTTCGTTTAAGTTTAGGACACGTGGCAGAATATATGCTTGGATGCAAAATAACGTGGATTATTAGATATTTAAAATTTCAATTTTACATATTTATTTAAGTATTTATTATATAATTTGTATAAATTTATTTATTATATGAAATAAAATATATTTAAAATAATTCAAAATGTTTAAATATAAAACTATTTTTATTCAATGTGATATACAAAATGCCTTTTATATAATATATTTGAACGACCATTAAAAGTTATTTCTTCAAATTTAAAAAAAAAAAAAGCAATATGAAAGAACTTAAAACAAATTTGGGTTAATTATTTAAGTGAATTTACATAAAATTTGAAACTAATAATTTAAACTAAATTGAGTTTAAATAAGAATGAATAACACTACATCGTATTTAGTCACAGTTTAAAGTTGACTCGATTTCATCATCAACACCCTTAATAACAATGAATTTAGATTCAAATATTAAGGTAAAAACTAAGGTTTCCTTTGGATTGGATTTTACCCATGGTGAGATAGAATATTAGGTGAATATTTCTTTTCATTGGACTGGTTTTTTGTTTGAAAGATTTGAGGTGCGGTGCAATGAAGCACTTTCACCACATTGCTGCTCTCAATTTTCACTGGAGTCAAAATTGGCAGTAGAGAAAAACCTAACCTAAGGTCAGTTTCTTTATTACCCTTGTTCTTTGTTTTTTTTTTTTCTTTTGAGTTTTATAGAAAGTAAAAATATTATTAGATATTATTATATAAATTTTTTATGTAACAATCTAATAAATATATAATTTAATTATTATTTAATATAATTTATTATTTATTATAAATATATATTTTTTTAGAGTTTGAATCCAAACACACACTTACCGTTACAGTATTCAATCTCACTATTATAATAATTAATTTCATCGCCACCGTTATTTTTAATCTCATCGGAGATAAATACACGGCTCATCTATACTAAACTAAACTTAAACTATTAGTTGATGATAAAAACAGGAGATGATTTTATTCAGACAATTGCATATTCATTACAAAATTTATGACATCTTGTTAGCTAAAAGATATGGATGTTATTGAAAACAGACAAATTGTGTTATAAACAGATCACATGTAAGGTTGATTAAAAACACGCATGATTTAGGTTTGTAAGTCGATTTTCAAAGTACAACATGTGGAAGTGGAACATCTTTTATACACAAAAACAAAAAACATTGGCTGCCAATCCTTATCGTATCACTAGTTGACCTCCACCCCTATTATTTTGCCTCATATTTAGTATTAAAACTTCACCTCGATTTAGTAATTCTCTTGCTACCTGCACCAAAATATCTTCACCTTTAACCATAATTTATCTGTTAGATTTTTAATATGAATCGGTTCGTACTTCCACTTAGCTTCATCTTAGATTCATTTCGATGACAGTTCTTTTATGAGTTATTATATGTTTAATGATAAATTTGACTACTAACGTTTGTATGTTTTGTTAAAATAGTCCTAATTGTATTTTTTAGTTTTTTTTTATCATTAATTTTTTTTTTCAAATTGCTTTTTCTAAAAGATTTGATGAAAGTACCGTTAAGAACGTTAATGGGGCTGACGTGGAATTTCATATGTGGAATATTTTTATTGAGATATAATTTGTTACTTAGATAACCCAATAAGATAATTACATGTAGAAAATAATAAAATAAATAAATAATACATGGAATTAAAAAAAAAACTCTTAATTTAAAGAAGTGTTAAATATAAAATTCGTACCCAAACTTGTCCACTTCTCTCAAATTGGTACTTATAGTTTTTTTTTGGTCCTAGATTGGTACTCAAACTTTTTTTCGTCAACTAAATTGGTACTCAAGTCCAACATCGTTAATTTTTTACTAATGTGGCAGTGCTGGCCAATCACGCACCACCACGTGGCATCCTCTTGTACCTCTTTTTCTTTTTATTTTGTTTTTTATTTTCCCTCGTTTTCTTCCCTTTTTCTTTTCTTTTCTTATTTTTCTTTTTCTAACCCTACTTCTACACTTTATCTTTCTTCTATCAAGAACCCCTAAAATTTTCCCACATTTTCTCACCATCCAATCACCACTAAAATCACGTCTCTTAAACCCTTTTCGTTTTCCTCCTCATTTTCCAGCCACCATCAACCAACCCCCACCACTTCCTCCCCTTTTCAAACTAACCCACAAAGACTGACTCTCCTCCAATTTTTGTTTGTGTAATTAATTTCCTTTCAAGATGAAAGCCTTTTCGTGTGGTGCATTGTCTCATGCGCTTAGAGCCAAAAGAAATTTGCTGAAAGATGATTGCTTGAAATATTTTCTAAATTTATGTTAGAAATTTTACAAATTTCCTTTTACTTTCGTATCCTTCTTCATTAACTTTGGATTCTTAGTTTTTTCCCTTTAATATCTCATCAATTTCATTAGTAGCCATTTTTGGAGTTGAATGTGTCTTTTGTTCCATAGTAGCATTCCCCCCTTATTTTCTAATATTGCTGAAGAACTCTTATTGGGCATTATCTGAATCTGGGCAAAGACTGATCAAACAAACACAAGCAAACAAGAAATCTAATAAGAGAGTTGTCGGAGGGCAATTTAATTGTTATAATATTAACCATCTCATCATATTATTAAACCTCGAAAAGAAAATGAAACCCAAAGATAAACTTTCACCTATCAATCTAATACTCAAAATCAATTAATCATGCATCCTCTCACCTTACAGCAAATCCAAAGAGAATATCAGTAGATTGGTATTGTCGTGGCGTAGCGATGTTGCGGCTACTATTTCAATGATAACGTCCGTCACTTCTAAAGACCTTAAGGAGGAAGAGATGAGTGAACTGAACTAGATTGAGCGGCTTGAGAATTTTTTAACGAAAATTTTACAAAAATGAAAAAAAAAAAGAAGAAGAAGAGAAACTTGGGCTGAGGTAGGAAGAAGAAAGAAGAAGAAGAAACAATAGAAGAAACAACAAAAAAAAAGAAAGAAAGAAAGAAAGAAAATTTATTACACAAATAAAAAAATAGGGGAGAAAAGTCAAAAAAAAAAGTTCTAAATTCTTTTTTAGATTATGAAAACATCATGATGTTATTTATGCTACATGTCACAATTTTATTCCGCCATTTGTCCTGAACTTAATGATGTTAGGCTCAGGTACTGATTTAGTTGACGAAAAAAAGTTCGGGTACCAATTTGGGACAAAAGAAACCACAAGTATCAATCTGGAAGATATGGACAAACGTACAAAAGATTGAAACCTTTTGAAAACAAAAGAAAGATTGAAACCTTAAATCATATTACAACCTTGGATCTCTAGAAATCCTATCGAGTATTGAAATCAAACTGAAAATACTGAACTTTCAATCAAGAGGCAAGAGAAACCCAAAACCTTTCTCTATTGCTGAGCTTTGAAGAGGTGAA
Organism: Gossypium longicalyx; assembly: GCA_025698465.1. Taxonomy (NCBI): domain Eukaryota; kingdom Viridiplantae; phylum Streptophyta; class Magnoliopsida; order Malvales; family Malvaceae; genus Gossypium; species Gossypium longicalyx. The sequence goes on from CM047004.1 coordinate 8,577,369, forward strand.
ATAAAGGTTAGTGTTTCGTTACTAATCGACTGAGTATTCTAATATTTTGGGTTTAGGCTTATGGAATTTGGTATTTAGCTTAATTTTGATAGCAATATCTATTGAATTATTCGGGGTTTTGAAACCTTAAATTTCAAAATTCATATTTGAATCTAGTATTTGGGTTGTTTTAGTTCATAAGAAAAAAAAACTTGTAATGCAGTGAAATATAAGTTAGTCAAGTATATTGAAAATGGGTTTCTTGGTCTTAGGATAGGTTGATTGCTTGCTCATATAGAAATAATGAAAAAAAATAAAGACGATAATCAAATCCAAGTAACTTTATAGAACATATTACTTCGAAACAAAATAGAAAAACTAGAAAAAAGTCAAAAATTTTGGAAACAAGGGTCATACGGTCGTGTGACATAGCCCAGACCGTGTGGACATTCGAAGTCTGGACATACGATCGTGTCTCAGCCCGTGTGACTGCTTGTGTGTATATTTGAATTAAGGCCACACGACCGTGTCATAGGTCATGTGCCTAATTCTGTGTGCATTCGATGTTGGGTCATATGACTATGTGGCTAGTCATGTCCCAGACCATGTGGCAAACTAGTTTAGGACACACGACCATATCGCGGGCCGTGTGCTAGACCGTGTGAAACATGCACCTAAAAACATTAAGACACATGATCGTATGTGTCACACGGCCATGTGATAGCCCGTGCCCCAGGCCATGTACACCAAATTTTGCTTATAAAACAATGCATAATTCACACTTATCTTAGGTAACAATCCAAGCATAAAACCACCCTATAAACACCACCAAAAACACTTTCAAACAAGTCAAAACATGTCAATTTCCTACAATTTATCTGCCTAATCAATGTCCCATCATTGACACCACAATTCAATAATCATTTAAATAGCATTAACCTTAATCATCTATATATCCCATTCATTCATCATCAAGAACCATTAACCTATCTACCACATCATGCCATAAATCAACCCAAATCAAGATAATTCATAGCATACACTTCCAAAAGAACCAATTTCATTTAACATATATCATCAACCATATACACAAGTATTTGCAACTAATACAAAACATAACCCATATTCACATAACAAACATCATATAAACATAACCTTCACAAAACAAACTAATACGCAAAATGACCATTTCTAAAACTATTAACTTCTTAAGTACATACCAAGACACAAAAAGAGTACATCACCAACGTTGAGTTCAAGTTTATCTTTAGACACCTAGTTGACAATCAAAGTTAAGTACCTAACCTGCATACAGAGGAATAAATCATATATTGAGTGAATTTCATTAATCACCAAGAACTAGACATGTACTTATTAAACATAATTTAAGAATCCGTATCCTATTGTGTTTTTTACCATATGGTATATTACAAGGAATGTCGTTAACATTCTCTACTCATCCTCTTTATATCAATCATTTGCCAAACTTCTTCAATGGATCGATTATACAAGTCCAATAGATCAAACCTTTATTGGCACCCAGTGCCTGACAGATAAATTATAACAATCTTTTGTGCCCTGCGCTGGTCGGTAATACCGACAATAGATGTGCCCCACACTGGTTGGATAAACCGACAATGTTTTGTGCACACCACTGGTCGGATAAACCGATGGTAGATATGTCCCGCACTGATCGGATAAATTGACAATGTTTTGCGCCCAGCGCTGGTCGGGTAAACCGACAATATCATATGTGTGTGTCTAGCACTGGTTGGTTAAACCAACATTACATATGTAATTGCATAATTCCAAGATCCATCAATTCATAACTTAATCTTTTGCATTAATCATCTATGTTAAATTCTATGGTCCATTTCATAAACATTTACATATATCATTCCATAATAATTCATTCAAGCTAATAATCCCTTGAATACATATAATTATATATCAAAGTAACTACTAAATTAACTAAAATAAATAAGTAAAGTTTAAGTTTAAGGACTACGAACTTACCAAAATTATGTTTGCTTCCGTTGATCGGAGTTTATTATTCGACAACTTTTTCCTTCCCTCGGTTACCACCCGCTTTACTTGTTTCTTGATCTAAATACGATAATTTAATTTAATTAACTAACTCAAAACCTCAATAATTCAACTTAAACAATTTATCTCATAATCATATTTATACATTTAACCCTCAATAGTTAGTATTTACAAAACTTAGTCCTTACCACAAAAACTAATTTAATCACATCCTTAACCAATTCCCTTGCTAACCGAATGTACATATGACTCTAATACAATCCCTAAATTCTTGCAATTTATAAACTAACACCATGCTATTTTAATTTATAACATTTAACTCCTTGAAAGCTACACTAGCAAGAATCACTACTCAAGGTAATAATTTCTCATACCATAAAACTTAATTATTCAACCAACACTTCCAACACAATGAACAATCTCAAAAACCAGTACTTATAAGTATCTTTTTTTATCAAATTAGTCCCTCAATTAGCTTGGTCTAACTTCAAGGGTTCCAAAAATGCAAAATTTATTAGAAATGAAAGTTTAAAACACTTACATGCAAGGCATTCCACAACCGAAGCTTAAATTCCTTCTACTATGGTGTTTTTCAGTGAAAATGAAACATTAGAGAAGATGACCACTTTTGTTTTATTTTTATCAAAACTTGTTCTAATTTGCTAATTACAAATTTACCATTTAAACTTATTAAATTTTACAACAAAACCAATGTATATGCATCCACTATCTTGATATTTGATATTATTATCCACTAAGTCCTTTAAACTTTCTTTTTACATCAATTTATCACACTTACTAATAAACCTTAACTTTATCATCTTTTACACTTTAGTCCTTTTTACTAAATTAGTTATTTAATTTTTAAAATTCATAACCAAATTTTTATACTACATTTGTGATATCATATAAATACTAATTAATTAATATATATTGACTCACTAGCCAAAATTGTGGTCTCATAATCTTTACTCCCGACACCATTGAAAATGAGTCGTTACAAACACATTCACATTCACATGTTCTTTTCTATTGGATAAACATATCTCCTTATAACCCTTCAATTTGACTCAAAGAGGCCAACATGTCCCATAAGTGTAGCATTAAGTTAATACTCTCCATCACACCGGCATGTTCCATTGAATGGAGCTTAGCTCGACATTCTCTTATTTCTCTTAACCTGTCCCAAGGCCTCTTGCTCAGATCATAAAACACAAAGGTGAGAACTCACAACCCTATGACATGCTATTATATCCAGCGATTACGAAAGACTATAGTGTCAAAACATTTACTTAAACATAAAGCTCGTGATTCATGAGGAGCTTGCAAAACACTGTTCGTAACTAGCTTAGAGTATATGTTTTACACTGGTGGAACTAGATCCCTCCCATTTTTTATATTAACATGATAGTATTCCATATTCAATGAAGAGTATGAATTGCATAAAATAAATAACATTATAAAATTAAAAAAAATACTAAGTTGATTGGGTTTGAGCTTTAAATATTGAAATCCAAATTTGACTCGTTTACAATATGAGTTTATTTATTATTTTTTTTTTGCAAGTCCATTTTCAAGCTTTTCTTTTTCAAATCATTCAAATATATTTTTTGCGCAACCTTTCTTTTAGGCCTAGTTTTTTTGAAAAACCTTCAAATATTATATCAGCCTTCAAGTTTGGACAAATGACCAAGATATTCGAATAAGATTATTTTAGTCAATCCAAATTAATTTTAAATAATAAAAACAAAAGGTTTTAATTGATTTGTATCTCGAATTATCCATTGACAGGTGGCAACTCAATTTCAAAAATATGTGCAAGCCTAGACACCTTTTATTATTCAAATATTAATAAAATATTAAATATATATTTTTATATTAATACTCAAATATATAATTAAATTTTAAAAAAATTATTACTTAGATTAAATTTAATCCAAAACATAATTTTTTTTATCCAAACTCAATACAAATCGAGCATTTGTATCCAAACCCAAATGATTTCAAATAATTTCTTTTTACAAATAATTTGGGCCAAGCCCAAGATCAACCCATCTCTTTCATAGATACTCTAAGTTCCAATAACTGCAATTAAGCATACACATAAATAGAAAATTTAATCATCATTATTATCGGTGAATATTTTGATTATGAGTTTACATAGATTTATATCCCACATTACTTAAGAAAATAAGATAAATGAGACTTGGGGTCCATATAAAAACTTATTTTGTAAATTTTATTTTTACAAGAGGTGACACCAAAAAAATAAAAATAAAAAAATATTAAGAAAGAAAATGCTTCCAAATGAAAGTATTTTTCTATCAATACGTTAAAAATACTTTAAAGCTAAAAGAATTTTTATCCTGTAATTTTTAAAAAATATAATCTTATCCTATAAATTTTTAAAAAAAAAAAAAACGACACAAGAAATGTTCCTTTTTTGTTTTTAAAATATCCTTTTTTTGTAAAACTTGAATAAGCTTAAACCCGATTCACATTAAGGAGTAGCTATGAAATGGATATTGCATTGTATCCGACAATAAAATATGGTAATTGAAGGGTGATAAGATAGTGTTGTTGTTGCCCCCACTTTTCTTGGTTTTTGCGTTTATCCAATCACTTGTTTTCAAACAAAAGAAAAAAACATGTCAAACTCCCACATCCAATCCTTTTTATTGCTTTGCAACTCCAATACCGCGTCCTTCCACTTTACTATATTATCTCTCATGGAAAAACGCACGTAGCATTTTACATCAAAATATTTATGTATATTTTTAGATTTTTTTTTAAATATAATTTTAAGAGTCATCACAAAATCTCATTTTTATTTGTATCAAATAATTATATATTTTTATAAAATTTATAAATAAATAAATCTTTAATTGAAATAATAAACTTGAGGTTATAAATATCGGGTTTTATTTTAAGTTTTAATTATTTTTTATATAAAATGTAAAAAAAATATTTTTTTAATTCTTTTCTAATTAAGTTGGTGTGTAATTAACTCATGAGATCAATGCAATAAGACATTAAGATCAACTCAATCAAAGATCTAAATATAGTATATGTGTAACTATTTTATATTTAAGCTCTAATGGAGTTGGTATTTCGAATCAATTCTGTTGAGAAATGATTAAATAATTCACTTTTTTACCTATGGAAATATTTTTTTTTCAAAAATAAATTTAAAAAAAAACATAAAATTTGAGCTTGAAAATATTTAATTTTTAAAAAAAAATTCACCAAAACCTACTATTGTTTAAAAATTGAAGTCATATAATTAAAAACTATTCGTTTGGGTGGGGAGCAGTCTAGTAGACAATTTTAGGGTTATTTGAATTTTAGGACTAATTAATTTTGAATCTAAACAAATTTAAATTATTTTGAATTTGAGAGTCTTAATTCAACGTTAAACTAGTTCAATCATTAATTTTTGGTTGAATTAGGTTAACTGTAAATCATTATATTTAATTTAATTTTATATTCATTATATCAATACATTCATAATATAGATAAAAAATAAATTAGACATCCACATGTCAATTTTATAATTCAATTTTAACTCTCTAAAAAGTTATTTAACTTCACCGCCCATATGTCAATAATTTAAACGTCCACATGAGTAGAGGTGTTAGACAGTGGATAAAATATCTAATATAATGGCAACATTAAATCTTTGAAATCTTAAATTGGAGTCATTATAAATTCTCCTCAATTTGTAATTTATTCATTAATTTTAAAATAAAAAAATTAAAATTTGATCCTCTTAATTTTGTCCCTACGTGTAATGTGTCAGAACTGGATTGCACCCCAAAAGGAAAAAGACCCCACATAGAAAATGAAAGAGAAAAGAAAGTAGCTAAAGACAAAATATACATGCGTACATGTGAGCGTGGGATGTACACCATAATTTTCATGGTAGAGGGAGCCCTAAAGGACCCACACGTAAAACATATATTTATAATAATTATATCACTTTTAAAGGGGAATATCCTTGTTGTCCAAAAGTGGAGATTCATATGTAGTTTAAGGACCCTACCATTTTAATTTCTTTTTCTTTTTAACCCAAAATCTTTTTTGGTAGGGACTTTTGGAAATTTTTGTTTGAGGTAATTTAAAAAGATTAGCAATGTATACATAATTCTAGACATAATCTCAAGTTGGATGAGAAAAATAAAATAAAATCTTTGGCAAATCATGGTGAGGTTTCATTGTCAAAGTTTTAGTTTGGAATGTCCTATTCATTAAAGCTAAGAAAAAAAAACCCAATAAATTTCTCCTAAAATTTTCGTAAAGTTGATGTTGCAAATTAATGAGAATGTATTAATTAATGGTCAACATTAAATTTCAAGGTGGGAATGCTTGTCCCTAAAACATATGCGTGCGGTCACATGTCGGGTTCATATATGTGGACCTTTATTATGAATGGGATATATTTAGGTATTGTACATAACTAATTTGAATTATAGTTTACAAAATAAAATCGAGAAATATTGAACTCAATTCCTAATTATAGATTTTGTGAAAATATCATTAACTTAATTTTCGTGTTTTAAGTAATTAGTACATACTAATCATTGATTTTTTTTTAACAAATAACATGATAATAAATTTCAGTGTATTTTAATTGTTTATGAAATATCAGATTTGAGGCAATTTGAAGAACAATCTAATTATCATATCATAATTTTATTGATAATGAAGACTTCATGCCTTTTTTAGTCATGAGATGATCTATCCACATAATTTCACAAACAGGTACATAATATCCTGTAGTGAATCTTTTTCATTGGATCAAGATACAATTGTCTATTTCTTACTCTTCCATGAAACCAAATTTCTTCCAATAAATACATAATATATTGTAGGAGATCTTATATTAACTTTAGATCTTGTTCATTCTACATTTGTAAAGCAGTCAATACTAGTGTCTTCATGATTCTTGTACAATATACCATGTCTAGGAGCTCCTTTTTAAGTATGCACAAGATTTTTTGTAAAGCTGCCCATGATGAACGATTGGAGATGACATAAACTGACTGACAACACTAATAATATATATGCAATGTATGGATGAGTTATGATAAGATGGTTCAACTTCCCTACCGCAATCTTCTATACTTAAGGTCTCCAGATAGTTCACCGTTGTCTTTTGTGAGATGCAAATTAGAAACCGTAGTTGCACAGTTTGGATCATATTTTCCTAGTTCTGTTAAGAACAAGTCAAACACATATTTTCTTTGAGACAAGAAAATCCCTTTCTTACTCCTTGTTACCTTCAGTCATAAGAAATATTTCAGTCTCCCAAGTCTTTTGTGTGAAATTTACTATAAAGAAATTACTTAAGAGCAAAAATTCTTGTACTAATGATTCCTATAATAACGATATCATCAACATATATGCCAAAGAAGAATGATGCCAATCTCAGAATTTTTGTAGAATGTAGAATGGCCGCATCTTCTTTTCTTCAAACTAAAATTTTGTACTACTCCACTAAACTTTCCAACCATGCTCGATGGTCTGTTTTAGGCTATATAAGGATTTCTTCAAATAGCAAACTTTCCTATACTCCCATTAAGCAAGAGATCTTGGTGGCTGCTCCATATAAACTTCTTCGTGAAGATCACCATGTAAGAATGATATTTAATATCCAACTCATGTAATGACTAGTCACGAGCAACTGCCAAAGAGATAAAAAAGGTCAAATGGAGGTCATTTTAGCTACTAGAGATAATGTATTAGAATAATCTATATCAATAAGTCTGAGCATATCCTTTGGCAACAAGACGATATCGACCATCATGGTTAACTTTGATTGCAAATACCCACTTACAGCCAACAACTTTCTTTCTAATGGGTAAATCAACCAAAGTCCAAGTATAATTTTATTCTATTGAAGTGATTTCCTTGATCATTGTATTTCTCCAACCGATATAACTCTAGGCCTCCTAAAAATATTGGGAATATGCACAGAACCTAAAGAAGTAATTAAAGAACAAGATGAAGGGGAAAGATGGTTATACGAAATGTAAATAGCAATAGGATAGGTGAACTGGCGTTTATTTTTATGACGGAGGTCAAGGTCACTTGGAGATGGATTTGATAAAGAAGATGTTGGTACTAGACATGTATCTTGAGTCTCTTTCCTTCTGAATAAACTTGAATTGTTGACAACTTCTCAAATGTAGGTGCCATAGGAACAAGCACAAGAACAACATGAACAAGAGCACTTGATGCAGATAAACTTGGAATGTGATAGCATAGACTAACCAAACATCATCCTCCCTCTGACTAGTGGAACTCAATGTCTTCATAGAAAAAAAAGGTTTGTTCTAAAGAAAGGTGACATTAGTCGACACGAAATATTTGTTAAGCTCAAGATAGTAACATTTGTATCCTTTCTAGATTCAAGAATGGCCCCAAAAGACACATTACAAGGACTTCAGGTTTAATTTAGTGGCATGGGGGCAAGCATCCTGAACAAAAAAATGTTTCCAAATATTCTTGGTTCTATCAGAAACAATGTCCTACTTGGAAAAAGAACATTGTACAGGCTACCACCCTGGAACACTAATGACATCATACGGTTGATATAAACACATCATCCTAGAACTATTTCAATACCTTTGCTTAAAGTAGCAAAGCACAAGTTGTCTCTAATAAACGTCTATTCTTCCTTTCAGCCACTTTGAGACATATGAGCCTTAAAGGAGTTTGAAAAATATTTTGTCATTATCACTTCTTAATATGTGTATAGAAACACCAAATTGATCCTTACTCTCTGCCACAGAATAATTAAATTAGCAACTAATAAACTTAAACTAACTATAACCAAAATAAATCTTGAAGAGAATCCATACATTTACATAAGCTGAAACCCAGACTAGAGGTCTAAAGTCAGAAAAGGTTGAATCGGGATCAATGCTTGATCATTTGAAATAAAAATTTTAACTTAACATGCATAATGATTGATCCCTTGAAAATGAATTGATCCATTTAAGTTATAAGTACAGTTGTAAGTACAATCACAATTACAAGTACAAATAATATGCATTCAAATAATTATCACTAAATCATTACAAAACATAGTCTAATTGATAATTGAAATATATTCAAATCTAAATAAAAAATTATTCATGCATGATAGGTCAATTCAACTATCACTTAAATTTGCTTTTTAAAATTTTAAAATCGAGTAAACTAAGCTCAAATATTCTTTCTTACTTAATTTTCAATTTATCAAAGAGTAAATTAATCTTCATATATTAAAAAATCAAAAAAAAAAATTATTTCCCAATGTCAAACATTCTTCAATACTATATCCTTGATTAGTTATCAAATATATATACACTCAATACGTCAATCTATAAGGCTATTTAATGATTTATCACTTGTTTTTCTTTCTTCTTTTTTTTTTTTTTTCTCTTATTCATCATTTTGTTTTGTATTCTTGTAATTAGTCTAAAGTGTACTACTATCCCTTTCAAATATACAAAACAAAACAAAAAAATTAATAGCTTCTACTAGAATTGATATAGGATACCTCTGTTTGCAAATTCCCTTTGTCAAAAAGTAGCCTTATATTCCAATAGAGTATGCTTTTGAAGTATAGTGGTTGATATATCAATTGCAACATTTTCGTCTTTTAAAGAGTTGTTGCTTAACACTTGAATTCAAGTTTGTTTAGATTTTTGTTTGACTAATTTTGATAATACTAATTTTAATTATATATATACTCAAACAATTCAAAACCGTTATTACTAAAACCGATTGATTCTTAGCTCGATTGGTATGGACATTGTTGCCAATGCAGGAGGACGTAGGTTCAAGCGTGCTGAAGCGCATTATCCTCCTATTTATGGGTTGATGAGGAGTTATGAGTAGTTCTAAATATTGTGTAAAAAAAAATGATAAAAACATATAATGAAATTATTAAAAAAATTGGTTATGACTAAAAAGTCAAAAAAGAAAACCTAAACTAAAATCTCGTAGAGGTAAAAAAAAGTAGTTATATCTAAGTTATCTTTCTTTTAAGTTGCCTTTAATAATGTATCAAAGTAAACATTCGCTTTTAGCCTATCCCAAGAATTCTTAGTACATCTACAAATTTTATTCCTTGCTTAAATTAAATGACCCATTTTTTAATAAATATTTTTGAGAATAAGAAGGCATTCTAATAATGTTTTCAAAAAAAAAAAAAATCTTTTGACTCCAATTCTCAAACCTAAAATAAAAGAAAAAAAAAAGATCAATAAAAGAATTAAAATTAATTATGTCTACATTCATGAGTTATAATGAAGAGTTGAACAAACAAAAAAATTTTAAAATTTTTATAAAACAATCCCACTAGTTCACATTTTTAATTTTGAGGTGGTAGATGGAACAGTTGACCCTCTTTTTTTTTATATTTATATTATACTTCATAGATTTTTTGCCTGTGGTCAGCACTCACTTTTTTAAAGGTAAAGTTTGTTAAAAACAAAAGTTAAGATCATATGATCTTTTATCAACACCAACCCAATCCTAACTCTTTAATAAATTTAGGATACTCATTATGTAGATGCAAAATTATTATTTTTTATATAATTAATAAAGTAGATGGTGTATTTTTTTCTATAAAATGAGAAGATAATTGAATAGGTAATTTAATTAAGATTTTAAGTTTTTCTGAAAATATTTTTATTTTTTAAAAAAATTTTTCATTTTTTATAATTTTAAAATTGAAAAACAGCGTTTGGCAACTAAAAATAAAATTTTGTTTTAATAATAAAAATATGTTTGGTATCTATTTTTCTATAATAGAAATATGATAAAAAAATTAAAAAAAAAATACATTTATATGGATTCGAACCAAAGTATCAAATTTAATCTTTGAAAAACTGTTAGAAAAAAATAATATTTATGTGTTTATATAGGTCAAGCCTAATTCATTTAAAGTTAAAAATAATTGTTTTTTTATGATTTTTACAAAGCATTTTTAGAATGAAAACATCTTTTTATTGTTTTCCAATTTTTCACATACTTTCATTTTCTAAAAGTTATTTTTAAAATTTTCAACCAAACGCGGTTTTTTGAATGCTTTTCATTTTACAAGGAACCGAAAATGAAAATGACTTCTATTTTCTAAAACCAAATAGAGTTAGATTTAAGTTCGCAATTTTCTATATTAGTCCATAAGGTCTTTTCAAAAGTAAATATAATTTTTTAACATTAAGAATATTGAATGTACGTCCAATTATATTGTGGTAAGAGTTGTGGTCACAACAAGTGAAACAATAACAATGAAACTTTGCACACAAAGATTGTTAACATAGTTTAGACTTTACTCATGTTTTTGAAGCCTTACATGGAGAACTAATTCACTAAGATCATCATAGTACAAACAAACAATAATTAAGGCCCAACCCCTTAGCTCTCGAGGTGCAATCTCACCTTTCTACATTTAAGTGTAGTTCTCATTATCTACTATCTCAATCACTTAGTATGTATTAAAAAGTTATTCAAAAATAATGATCTCAACAAAATACTTTAAAAAAAAATCTCAACAAAACAATCCTTCTCTTGAATAAATGAGTTCATTTCACTCACGTCGATAATGTCAATAGAAATTATCGCAAAGCAATAAGAAAGAAAGAAAAAAAGAATACATAGATTCCACATGAAAAACCCTTATCGGGAAAAACCACGGGCAAAGGAGGAGGAATTCACTAAAGTTGAAAAACAAGAATACAAGAGTTTTCGGCCCTTGGACATTCGCCCCCACAAATCCCCAATTTTGCCTCTCTATTTTATTTCTTTAACAAGTGAGTCGCGCCTCGAACTTTTCATGTCGGATCAAATGGGATTTGGGTCACACGACTCTAACACACTCTCATAAAGAAATCATCTTCTTTAAGTTGGTAATGTAGATCATTCAAATAACCATCTCCATCAACTTGATGAGCTCCCTTATATTTTATTCAAAAGGGTCGTTTTATATTCAAATCTCTCTTTAACAACAATGACATAGTCTTCAAAACCCTAAGAACTCTTCATACCTTATCTTTAGTGGCCTTCGGGTAACATAGACTCTTTACGCCTTAACTTCTTATCCCATGAAGAGAAAGTTCTTTAAGCTCTTGTAGTAGACATCCTAGTTACTGTTTTTACTACATAATACATCGGAAAAACCAAAACAATAACAAAGTAAAAAAAAAAAACTAAAAACAATGTTGTGCTAGAATGTTGTGGTTGCCATTGTTGTCGCAAGTCAAACCATTACAACTACACAACTCTAAATCCTAACAAAGATAATACAAAAAATGATAATGACATTAATATTTTTATTCTTACTTGTTATTTCTTTAAAAAATTACTGGTTTGTTCTAACTTTCACCAACTGAATTGGTGTCACTTTAGTTCATGGCACCAAACTGAATCGCATGCATTCTAATAGATAAATATCAATATTGATAACTAATGAAATCAAAATAAGAAATCCTTTTTTAAGGAGTACAAGTTTATAATTACAAGTACAAGTACAAATCACAAATAGTACACATCCAATTAACTAGAATTAGAAAAAACTCAATACAAAGCACAATAAACTCAAAACTTGAATATATCCAAACCTAGACCAGAATAAATGAATTTGGGAGGAGAACCCAAATATGTCATGTGTTCATGGTGAGACTCAAACCTTAATGTTAAAAAACCCAAAACTTCAACATTTGCCAACACAACCAAAGCCCTAATGGCAAAAACAAACTATTCTAATTAATATTGTTGGGGATCAACCAATATCAACAACAAACAAGAAAAGTAGAGAAGATCAAATACACATTTTATGTGAAAAACTCCTCCGAAAAGGATAAAAACCATGGGCAAAGGAAGCTTCGGCTTTTCACTAAATAAGTAAACAAACGAGAGTACAATATGGAGAAAATAAACCTAAATGTACGTAATATACAAAACCTAAAACCCCAAATACAAAGCCCTAACTCTCATAGAGTTCTCTCAAAAGGGGTACAAAATTCTCTTCATAGTTGCCACGAAAACTCTCACCAAAACTCATCAACGACTACACCTTGTCGCCTAAAAAAAAGCCATGTAATACTACATCTTTAATTTTCTTTTAATTGGGCCCTCAAAATAGGGATAAAAGGCCCCTTTAAATAGACTAAGATTAAAGGTCTAGTCATGCTAAATATCTCTGGAGTAATCCGAGTTTAACCTGGAAAAGATAGAAGAGTTTACCTGGAGGAAGAAACATGATTTACGTAGGGAACACGTTGCCACGTCGCAACATCCCCATTCACATCATCACGATGTTGTCCATCTTCACAACATCAGGAAGCTTTTCGCCATGACGTCACCGTCTGTTCAGCCGAAAATACGTGGTACACCCCACAAATACTAATATATAAAATTTTTGTCCCAATACAATATAATTGTGAAGTTCTATATTAATGATGGTTAATTTAGAGGTAACTAAGAAAAGGAAAACATTATGATTTACTGAGTATAATTTTATTAAGGTTTTCAATTGGATTAATTATTAATTTCAAGGTTAGGCTTCATCTTTTTATAGGGTATTGAATTTAGATTATTAGGTTATTCTTACAAAAATTTTAATGAAATATTAGTATTATTTTTTTACATAATGTTGCAATTCATTCTATGAACAAAGACTTAAAAAGACGAAAAAATAAAAACTCATAATAGTTCCTAAGCCTGAACATTGAGACAAAATAGTTTTATCTCCTGATCATCTTTGACAGAGCAGGAAGGCCATCCTTGTCCAAGATGTGAACCAAAAAACCAATTCAAGTTAGTGTTGTAGCTTATGCTTTGAGTAGGAAGACAACAATTAAATTGTGAGCAATGTTTGCTTAGTTCAGTATTGGCAATGATGGTAGTCTGTTAACTAAATTGAGAATCAAACTAGTGTTACTTGATTAGATAAAATAAGTGCAACTTACTGATGCAAAATTTTCCAAGAAAAAGGATTTAGTTCAGTAAGGTATCGTTGTAAATCTCAACATTGATGAAAATCGTTGCCTTAAATTTCGTAATAAGATCTGTGTTCTCGATGTTGCTGAATTGAAAGAATTTATTTTTTGAGAGGCTCACGATAATCTTTGTGCAATGCATCTTGGTGGTGCGAAAACGTATTGTGATGTGTGAGAATCGTATTGGTAACCCAGAATGAAAAGAGAGATCATAAAATATGTGGCCAAATGTCTCACCTGTCAACGGGTAAATACGAACACAAAATTCCCATTGGATTGTTACAACTTATCATTATTCTGGAGTGGAAATAGGAACAGATTACAATGGATTTTGTGATTACTTTGCCGACTTCACTAAGTAAAAGAAATGTCATCTAGGTAATAATTGATCAACTAATGAAGTCTACTCATTTTCTGGTGGTGAGAATAGATTGGTCACTTTAAAAGCTAATTGAAGTTTATATTCACAAGATAGATAGACTTCATGGCGTACCATTTTTTATTGTTTCTGACCAAGACCCTTGTTTTACCTTAAGATTTTGGAAACAATTACACGAATCTTTAGGTATGAGATTGAATTTCAACACGACATTCCATCCTTAGTCTAATGGTTAGTTGGAGTGAGTAATTCAGATATTGGAAGATATATTACGAGCCTGCATTATCGATCTCCAATCTAGCCGGGAGCATTGTTTACCACTAGTCGAATTTGTGTATAATAACAGTTTTTAGTTGAGCATTTAGATTGCTCCGTATGAAGCTTTATATGGTCGCAGATATAGAACGCCTATCTGTTGGTCAAATTTGAGCGAAAGAAAAATTGTTGGGCCTAAATTGATTCAGAAAACTAAAAGTATAGTAAAGTTTATCAAGGATAGATTGAAGGCACTTTTATCAAGGATAGATTGAAGGCACTTTAGATAGACAGAAATTGTATGTTTACTTGAAATTGAGAGATATCGAGTATTCGGTAGGTGATAAAGTATTCCTGAAAGTTTCTCTAAGGAAAAATGTCTTACGTTTCAACCACAAAAGGAAATTGAGTCCCAAGTATATTAGGTCGTATGAAATCATCGAGAGAATTAGACCGGTTGTATATTGCCTAACCTTACCGTTGGAATTGCAAAAGATCCACGATGAATTCCATGTATCCATGTTTAGATGATATCCTTCTAACCCATCTCATGTTATTCCAGTATAATAAGTTGAAATTCAAGCCGACTTATCATATGAGGAGGAACTAGTAGAATCTTACCTCAAGAAGTCAAAGAGCTGAGCAATAAACGTTTGCCACTTGTGAAAGTCTTGAGATGCAGCCATAGCGTAGAAGAAGCGACCTAGAAACTGGAAGAGACAATGAGATCCTAATATCCCAACCTTTTTCCAGGTAAATTTCGAGGACAAGATTTCTTAAGGGGGAAAATTGTAACAACCTAGTTTAGTAGTGTCGAAAAATATAATTTTGGGACCCCATTTTTGTAAAACAAGCCCGTAGATATTTAATATAAATATTTACAAAGTTCTAATATTTTTTAATTTAATTTTGGATAAGTAATTTAGTTGAAATTGTGTTTAATTAGAATCTAGGGACTAAATTGTAAAAGTCTAATCACTATAGATTTTTAATTAGTTAAAGAACCAAAAGAGCAATTAAACCAAATTATAATATGTATTAGTGGGAAATGATCAAAGATTCCACTTATTTTGACTAATAATGATTAAGTTTACTTAATTAAGTTTAATTAAAATAATTAGGTAATTAATTAAGTTATAAACTAAGTATAAAAGCCAAAATTTAATTAAAGCTTGTCACCTTCTTCCTTTCACCTTCTCTTGCCAAAAAACCAAAGAAGAAAACTCCTTGGAAGCTTAGCACTTAGTAAGGTAATTCAAGTCATTTTCTTATAAATTTTTTTATGTTTTTGAGGTCATGGGAGCTTGATTTAGCTAGCCCATATATCAACTTGTAAATCTATTAGTTTTAGAAAGTTTCTATTGATAATTTCTTGAAGTTTTAGGTGTTAAATTGATAAATTTTAAGCTTAGATGTGAAAAAGGAATAAATTATAAAACTTAATAGATAGTTTCGTACATTATGGGCTAAAATGAATAAAATGAATATTTGACAGTAGGAATATGAAATAGGAAGTCCATAATGAGTTTTCGTGAAATCAGATTTCAATCCGAAGCTTTAAACTGGAAATTATGCTAGTCTTGATTTTAGGAATTAAATTAAATATATCATAAAATATGTGTGACTTTGTAATTGATTGTGATTTGAGCTGGAATTTAATATTATATATTGCCAGGTTATTATTTGTAGCTAAAGACAACTCGGGAACGTCGAGAGGGAAAGGAAAGACGAGAGCTGACAATGAGTAATTTGAGTGTTCGGTTTGTATTTCTATAATTTGAATCACTTTAATTGTTACATATTTCTATTGTTTTACACGTCAATATATGAAGGTAAGTTGAGATTGATTAGTTGAGTTGAATGGTATGAATATGTTTGATTTATTGAGATAAAAGACTAAATTAAATAGAATTAGAAATAGTGTAATTTGATGAAAGTATGAAATTAACTTTGAAAATGGGTTGAAATATGTTATGTTATGTGATAAATTAATGAATTTAATTATGAATTGCATTGATGAAATGTGGATTGAACAAAATGAGAAATTGGATAACTGTTACCTTATTAATTGTTCAGGCAGAGTTGGATATAGTTGACATGACATAGGATAGATTGAGTACGGGTTACTTTGACTACACATCGATCAGTGTTTGGCGCAATTAATACTTCAGTTATACCGATGACCGTTGGGCGCAAACTATCTACTTTGGACTTTCTGATGAGGCACTAGCTGCCAAATTTGGTGTGTTGGTTGAATACGTGTATCTATTTGAGTCCGAGTCACATTAATAGGGATTTAAAATGTAAAGTTGATAATGATATATGAATATCGATAGCATGTGAAAGATCATGTGAACCGGATTTACAAGTCCAAAAGACTGAAATGAAAACATAACAAATTAATCGATTCAATTCGGGATATGGTATGTTAATGTGATGTATTCATATATTAGTTAGTTGAAAATGTATAGAACCAATCATATAGTATGATGGTACATTACAGAATGATGTTTGGTACGTGTTTTGAATGGCATATTGATTAAGTGTTTTTAATTGACTTAACTTGTATTTTATTGCTTGAATTATAAAAATACCACTAAGCTTTTTCGCTCAGCTTACGGTTTTGTTTCCCGTATGTAGGATAGATATAAAGCGAGATCCTGAGCATCAACTTCAACTTCCAATCAAGATCTCGGACTAAAAAATGTTTGTATATATCTCTTTTGTTGGTTAATGTATCAATTTTGGTTAGATGTATATAAGTTGCATTGGAGTTAAATTTGTTGGAAATGGTATGGAAGTTGCAATTATATAAGAACTTGATGAAATAGGTAATGGTGCGAATGAGTTAAATGAAATGCATTAGGTAAATTTTAATGATCTTAGTTGTTTATAGATACAGATGTATAAGTTTTTGAATGAATTGATTTGGTTATTGGGTTATGAATTATAAAGGATTAACCTAATGTACTTTAAGTTTTGGATATGTTTAAGTTGGTGTTGGTTTGTTGTTTATAATAGTTGACATTAAGGTCTGGGAGTAGGGGTGAGTATTCTTCAAATCGAATGAAAAAATTTCGAGCTAATCAAGTTGATGAATCCTATTTTATCATCCTAACTCGATTTAAAAATTTCTCAAAACTAGTCGAGTGAGATGGAGTTTGAATCGAATCGAATCGAATATATTTGTTTGAATTAAATTCAAAAAATGATTTTGGGTCCTTGTAATTACTGTCACTCATCGTAATAAAATTTGTTATTAACTTTCATACCCTTATAATTTATTTATTAATCTTTTATATATGGGTTAACTTCTTTACTTACTTAGTTGCTTCAATTATCTTTTATTTCTTGTCACTATATATTTTGAAATTAAAAAATATATTAAATGTAAAAAATGTGATTTTTTAATAAAAGTTATCTTAAAGATAAAATGTAAAATTGATACCAACATAAAATTTTAACACGAATATTTTATGGCATCATCAATAATTCAATTTTAACAAAAATTTAAAAAGATTCAATATGATTAAACAATTCAATAATATAAATGATACAAAATATGAAATTTAATTTAATAATATAAATAGTAGATATAGATAAAATTATTACTATTTAGGTATAGGGATTTTTTGGATGATTTTAATTTTTGATTTAGGGGTAAAATGTGAGAAGTAAAAGTTTAAGGGGGAAATAAAAGTTTTGGGGTTAAGGGAGTCAAACTTTGAGAGGAATGTAAATGGGGAGAGTAAAATTTTGGGGGAAAAATTTTCAAAAAAATATTAGGGGAAGGGGGGAAATGCGTTTGGGGTAGAAGGGGGCTGGCGTGGGATGGGAGAAAGTGGGAGGGAGTAAAAGTTTTGGGAGAAAGTAAAGAGGTTTGGGAGTTTGAGGCAAAAATGTAAAATATTATAGTTTGGTATTCGGTTTATTTGAGTTATTCGAATTCAAAAACCAAATAGGATTCGAACTCAAAATTCGAAAAAAAATTTGAGTTGACTCGAAGAATTCAATTAATTCGAATAACTCAATTCGTTTAATTCGAAATTTAAATTTTTTTCGATTTTTCAAGTTTAATAGAGTTTTACTCACCCCTATTTAGGAGTAAATTAGTAGGAAAATTGCAAGTTTTGTGTGCTGAAATTATAGAATCAGTATGTGACATCGTGACATCATACGTATGTCATTGCAACGTGATCAGTGTTTCAAGCCAAGGCGAGATGAGGAACCCTATCGTCTTTATAATTCCAAGTCAGTATGTCACATCGTGATGAGGAACTCCCTCACGTCACAATGTCAATCTTGTAATATTAAAACTTTTACAATTCAGTTCTGATCTAATCCCGAGTTAACATTAAAGCCTTTATAAGCTCGTATAAGACCAGAATGGTTACTTATCATATTGTTTTCTTATGAAGCTCGTATTTATACGTTAAATGGCTTGGAATGTGTTTATTTTGATTGTAGTTGCTTCAGTAACAAATGTGACACACTATAGCTTGGACCCGACGATTGGGTCAAGTTTAGGGTGTTACACCAATGGTCCTCCATCTTCCTCATCTATCTGAATTGATATTTTTACTAAGAAATTCACCTTGTCAAACCTTCCCTTCCCTTTGCCCTTAAGCCTATTTCCTCCAAGCTTATTTTCATATGGCCCTCACCCCTTAGCCACACTCTTTTCTATAGGCCTTTCCTCCGTATTCAAACTTAATTTTGTTCAAAGTCACTGAAATTTCCTTTCAGTTTCAACCTTTTAAACTCAATATGTAGAATAACATTTTCAACCACTTAACACACTTCCCCCTTCAAATAACACTCTCTCCTCACTTCCACCTCCCTCTTCTTCTAACAATTCCACAATATAAGGACAATGAACAATATCTTCTGAAATTTTCAGCGGGTTTAATGAAAAAAATGAGATGTTCATTTTGATAAAAAGAAAATTTAGGCAAAATAGGATTTATTGCATTTGGTGAAATTTCATTTTGGTCAAAATTGTCATGTTTAGGAATTATAGGGATAATAGGTTTAAGTAAAGGTTAAGTTTGGTCGTGAAACTTGGGTTTGGTGTTTGACATGGGTATAATAGGATTGATAGGTTTAGGCTTGAAATTGGGTTTAATTGATACCTTTAAGTTTTGGGCATTTGGATAGGTAGGTAAGGAATCTTTGTTACCAATCAACTATCTATTTCCCAATTTCTCAACCACCACTATTGTATTGAATTTACTAAAATTCCCTTTGTAACGACCCGAAAGTCAATGGTGTTAAAAAAATACAGTTTTGAGATCCTGTTTTCATAAACTGAGCTCGTAAATAGTTTTATTAAATATTGACGGAATTATGTTTTAGGTGAATTAAATTTTGGATAAGTAATTTAGTCGAATTAGTGATTAATTAAGGTAAAATGACTATATTGTAAAAGTTATAAAAGTCAATTATTATGGGTTTTTAAATAACTAAAGGATAAAAATGGAAATTAGACTATCTTAATTCACCAAACGATGGTGGATGACATGGAAATCCATTAACTTTGGCTAAGTTGAATTAAGCTTAGATTTTTTTAAAGTTTAATTGAGTAAAACATAATTAATTAAGTTAAAACCTAAATTAATCTATGTATTTATATTATTTTCGATAAAAGGAGAGATTATCTGTCGTAATTTGATATGTCAAATTAGCTTCCCCATTACATTTATAGAGCTTGTTTCCAAGAAACTTATATGTTTTTGTCGTGTTTTTACTTAGTTTTTTTTTCTTTTCCTTAATAAGTGAAATAATGTGTTTTATGCCACTTTTAAGACCCGAAATGGCCAAATGCACCATAGGAAACCTAATGGTTGATTGAGTGTTGTAGGAAGTCCTCAAAAGCCCGAACATGAGCGAAAACATCACCTAAAAGGGGGGTATCACGATATTAGAGCCTAGAAGTCATGATACCCCTAAAAATGTTGAATTAAAGAAGATTAAGGCCAACTACAATAGTATCGAGATGCCCAACTCCCAAGGATTCACCCCAAGTCAAGACTGACGTGGATATCGCAATACCAGACATGCCTATAGGGGCAGACCTTGTCCAACTTCAACACCAATAAAAAAACACGCTAATTGGCATTTTGAGCAAAAATGTTAGGTTAGAAAGATGTTAAAATAGGCCAAAATTGGCTAAGAAAAGACACACACTTCATATTAGTTAATTTTACATTTTTCCCTTCATTTTTTAGGGTTTAGTTCTTATTCTCCATAGCTTAGGGTTTATTTTCATGTTCATTTTTGGTTTTTTTAGTTCCATAGCTGGCAGTTAAGTTAGTTTTTACTATAGCTAGGATTTATTTACTTGTTAAGCCTTTCAAAGTTTCTTGTATTTGCACTTTAATCCACTAGTTTAATACCAATCAACTTTTTTTATATTTCCTTTATTAAAATTTTTGCCTTGGGTGTTTTTATTTACCTTCTTTGTTGCCATTATTGTGTTTTTCAAGTTTTTTCAAGAAAGCTTGAGTCTTTATCAATTTTCTTTTATGTTAAACAATAATTGTTTTTACTTAATTCCTTACTGTTAATGGGTTCAAATTTAAGCATGTGTAGCTAAATCCTAACTGGTTGGTTGATGAAAATGATGGGTAATTGAGTTTTGGGTTTAGGGACTAAATCGCAAAAATTGGACAACATCAAATAGACATCAAAACTTAGGATTGATGCCCTTAAGGGAAAATTAAGATAAGTGAGACTGAGAGGAGATATTATCGGGCATCAATTTGATAATCCTAGGTTAGTCTGGTGAGGTCGAGAGAAAGGTTGGACTAATTTTTCGAAATTGGTAAAGTTGAGGCCGAGATGTAAAATTGACCAATTTAGGAGTAATAGCAATTTAGATCCCTAATTCGAAGGTTAACCAACCTCATGGAAATCAACCAACCACTGCCTATTATTGTATTTGATAGTATTTGTTAGTTTCATATTTTGTTTTATTTACAATTTAGTCATTTGTTGTTTTTAGGTAATTAATTAGTGTGATTAAACTCATGAATGGCTTGTCGTAATATAGTACTTAGTGAGTAGTTAACTAAACTCCTTTGATTGCATGTTTATAGTTTAGGAATTACTTAATCACCAACTATTTTAGGTTTGACCCTTGAAATACTCTGATGTTTCATTGGATAATATAAATATTACAACTGACATTGTCCGCTTGTAGTTAAAAACCGCACTTTTAAACTTGTTTTATAAAATTATTTATTTTTATGCGCATGCGCGATGCAAGTCAATATACTATCATCTTTTTCAATCGAATTAAAGAAAAGAACACAAAAGCTTAACGCCATTGAAGTGTTTCAAAGCTTTCAAGCAAAAATTAGCTAGTACAATTTGGTCATTTTCTTGTAATTTTTATGTTTTTGAGACTATGAGAACTTAATCTAGCTAACCCATGTATCAGTTTGTAAAACTATTAAAGTTTTAAAAGTTGCCTTAGTTGATAATTGAAATTTTTAGGTATTAAATGGATTGGTTTTAAGCTTAGAAATAAAAAAGAACTAAATTGTAAAACTAATTGATAGTTTCGTACACTAGGGACTAAACTAAATAAATTGTAAAATTGACTATAGAAATAAGAAATAAGAGGTCCCTAATAGATTATAGTGAAATCGTATTTCAAATTGGAGATTTAAATTGAAAGTTATGTTAGTCCCAATTTTAGGGACTAAATTGAATAAAAGGCAAAATCCGTATAAATTGACAGTTGATTTTGAATTTGGTTGAATATTGATGATATTGTATGCTTATGTTAATCCGTAGTTAACGTCAACCTAGATTCCTCGAGAGGAAAAGGAAAAGCTAAAGCCGTTGACGAATAACTCGGAATTCCTAGTTTGTATTTCTATTCTATTTTGCATGGTAAAATTTTGAGGTGGGCTAAAATTGATAAATCAAGTTAAATTGATACGATCTTGATTAATTATTGATATAGATGACTAAATTGAATAGAATTGAAATATGGTGATTTGATGAAAATGTGAAATTGGATTTGAATTGGATTCACTCAAGATATGATATATATGTATTGATGAATTAGTTGATGAAGTGAAAGTGATGAATTATAAATTAAGCTATGCTATATTTGGAATTGGATAACTTGTTACCCTATTAACTGTTCAGGCAAAGTTGGATATAGTTGGCATGCCATACGATAGATCAAGTACGGGTTACTTCAACTATGATTCGATGAATGCTAGACACATTTTTACTTTGATTATATCGATGAGTGGAGGGCACAAATTATTTATTTCGGAATTGTCCGATGAGGCACTGAGTGTCAAATTAGTGTGATTGGTTGGATTTGTGTATCTGTTTGAGTCTGAGTCAAGTTAACGGGGAATTAAATGTAAAATGTATAATGGTACATGAATGAATTGAGATGATTATGTACACTGGATTATAAGTTTGGAAGATTAGTATGAAATTGAGACAATTTGACCGATTCATTTGGGGACGTGTTGGAATTAAAATATGATGCTCCTATATTTGTTAATTGAATATGAATGAAATGATTTATATGATAAATGGTACATTATAGCATGTTATTTGGCATTTGTATTGAATGGTATTTTGATTGATGTAATTTTAATTGATTCAAGTTTTTCTATAACATTCAATTATCGAAATACCACTGAGTTTATTACTCAGCGTACGGTTTTGTTTTTCATGTGCAAGTTAGGTTCTGTTCGTGATCTTGTATATTGACTTAGCATGCAATCAAAAATCCTAGACTCAATGAAGTTTGTATCAGTCTTATTTTGTGTTAAGAAAGGCAAATACCTAGGTTAAGTCAATTCGATATTAATTATGTTTATATGCTTGTATATACTTATGAAGTTGGTAGTTGAAGTTTGGTTTAGATTGAAATTATGTGTAAGTGTATATAATAATGTATGAATGCAAAATTGATATGGAAGTGTGGTATGATATGTTGATAATTAGATAAAGGTGGCATATTTTGGTAATGGTTAGAATATATTTAAGGTTTATGAATTGGTATTTAGAATGTAAAATAGTTTTGGAATTACCTATTAGTTGGTTATAGTCTTTGGTAAAGAATGTCTTGGTTAAATGAATGGTTGAATGTTGAAGTTGATGTGGTGATGAATGTGGTTATTTGTCTATGTTTTGGTATGTTTAATATAGGTAAAGAAAGATTATTTTGGGTATAAATGATAGAAGGTTGTGAAAGGGTTAGCAATAGAGTACCAATTGGTACATTTTGGCCAAAACAGCATGTGACGTCGTTCGAACGTTGTCGTGACAAGGAATGACCTATAGGGTCATGGTCCGACGTCAAGTGGCCTGACGTAATGACGTGACAAATTGTTTGTCGTCATCACGACGTGGAATGAAGGACGTCGTGACGTCAAGCTTGCATTTTGAATTATCTACAATTAGGTCCTATTTCTAGCTCAAGTTAACTTTAGAGCTTACGTAAGTTTATGTAAGACCCGAAATTAACTTTATTTCATATTGAATGTATGTTTTAATTGAATTTTAATTATTGACTGCTATAAATTGCCCGTGCTTTAATCGTAGTTGCTCCGACAACGAATCTAACATCTCATAACTCAGACTTAGTGATCGGGTCAGGTGTCGACATGTTACACCCCCTCTTCCCTTGTGTCCCAATAACTACCCTTTCAGTATCACCACTCTCACATTCTTCTATAAAAACCTTAGGTCCATTTTAACACCACGTACCTCTCTTACCATCCTAATCTCCTCCTAACTCTCACATGTCGCTTCAACCTTTCCCAACACCACCTAAATCTTCCCCATCTTTGGCTCCCCACTCATACCTTCACCCATATCACTGCCTCTATTCCTTAATGGAACTTCTCTCAAATGAGTACCATAAATCGTACTCAATCTTTTTTGCACTCCTTACTTGTATGACCAATCAAACCATAAGAAAAAAAAAGTAATCAAGTAATTTCTCAAACCTACATTTAGCCCAAAGTCACCCTTTATTTTGACAAGGAACCTAGAAGCTTGTCACCTCCCCGACACACAGAACTGTGTCTTTTGGCCATATTCTTTTTAAAATACCCAAAACCCCTTTCCAATTAAGCAGTCATTCAATCTTTATACAATTTTTTTACATGTTATTAAACTGCTTTACATATATTTTTTTTATAAAATATCTAGAACTACCCATAATCCCTTCACACCCTTAAATAAGAGGATAAACATGCTTCAACGCGCTTGAACCCATATCCTCCTGTTCTGGTAACAATGTCGATACTAACCGAGCAAAGACTCAATCGGCATTAATTTGCTTTATATAGGCTTTGACTTTTTGTGTATTTGTATTGTATTCATTATTTCTGTGTTATGCTATGTATTAATTATTTCACTATGTTGTATTTATATAATGTCTTAATTTATTCAATTATACAATAGTAATTCAAATTTTAACTATAAATTTATCTATTAAATAATTAAATCACGATATCTATTACACATTAATATAATTAATATCAATATTATATTCAAATTTTTAATCTAATTATCTGCAAAGGTTATATTCTAATTAAATTAAAACCAGACCCAAATTTTATGCTATGTATAAAGAATGATAAAACCTCCAATTATAATTAATAGCACAAGATCTCTTTCACTGGTGGAAATTCCCCAACGTTACAATAAAGCACAACTCAAGTAAATTATGTTTAGTGTGACTCTGTATCACTATAAAAAAAAAAAAGGTTTTAATTTACCTTTCTAAACCCTATTTTTTTAGATTAAAATATTTCGTGATCCCAAAAAAAAGCCCTATGTTTTTTGTCAAAAAAAAAAAAAAAAAACCAAGTTCGTGAAAATAAATAAATTTGTATCTTTCGAACGTTTACATGCATAGAGCCAAAAAGTGGAAGTTCAAGGATTTTGGCTCCACTTTTACGGCTGATTTCACATTCTCCTTCAAAACATTTTAAGGTCTTTGTGCTTTGCTTAGAATCTAACTGTATAAAAAGGTTGATCCACTAACCATTTCTTTTGGTCTATCTGAGCCTTTTGGATTCATTTTTATCCTATGAAACAAAAATAGGAAACAGTATATTTCAACTCTTATAAAAGAAGCTGAAGAACCCTCCCATTTTTAGAATTTGGTAAAGGACAATAATGGAAGACCAATGGAGTCCACTTAGCTGGGGTTTTTGCTCTCAACAAGAGGTAGGCTCTTAGGGTAACTTGTTTTGAACAATGGGCATTTCTTGTTTTTGCTAAATTCTAACTTTTTTTGTGAAATTTCTATAGGGTTTGGATGAGTTGAAGCATACCCTTTTGTTTACAACCTGGGAGCTGGAGACCACAGTGAGATCAGCTAAAGAGGAGATTACTAAGAGAGAACTTGAATTGCTTCATCTCAAAGATGTTTTAACCAAGACAATGAAAGAGAGAGATGAAGCTCAATGTAGATGCCAGAAGCTTATGGTGGAGAAATTCATGCTTGAGCAACAATTGCAACACAAAGAGCAGCCAAAACAGCAACAAAACCAGCAAGACACTGCTTCACTGTCTGGTGTTTCTAGCAGTGAAGATGAATCCAATTCCAACATAAGCTTAGTTTCATCTCCAGGTTTGGACTCATTGCCACAATCATCTCTTCCCCAAGAAGCCTTGAAACTAGCAGCTAATAGGCCACTACCTGAGAAAGGGAGGCTGCTTCAGGCAGTCAAGGACGCCGGTCCGCTCCTTCAGAACCTTTTATTAGCCGGACCGCTCCCTCGATGGCAGCATCCACCACCTCAACTCGCCGCCATCGAGATCCCACCGGTGGCTATCTCTTCCCCTAGTCAGCAAGTTAATGGCTGTTTAAGCAAGAAGAGAGGTCCAGAGAACATTGAAGGCTTAGAATCTTCCCCTAACAACAAGCACCACAAGGTTGCTCTCTATTGAACAATTAATACCCAATTTCCATCCTTTAATTGTCTAATTAATGGCCATATTTTATGGTCTAATAGATAATCAGAATTTTGAAAGACTAGTGTTTTTTTTTTTGCCTTTAGGAAATCAAATACCCTGACTATCCCACCAATGCATTTCGATGGAGCCTTAGAAAAGTTAGAATTAGTGTCTTTAGTTTATGCTTGACTTTCCAAATTATGTATATCAATGGAATCCGACAAGATGTTCCAAGATTTCCAAATTTAAGAAGATTGTATGTTTCAATTGTTGAACTAATGTTATGGCTTGTGCTATAATGGCATTCCCCTTTTCTTTTGCCTTTGCTTTTGTCTATATCAAAGTTGGTTAATGATGAACAAGTCTGACCGATGTAAGCAATCATATAGATCTTCAAATATATTCCTTTTTTTCTCATTCCATGAAGCACACCTACCATGAATGGTGAATGTCTGCCATTAATAGCGCAACTAATATCATGACTAATGCATATATATATATATGAACTATATGAACTCAATGAATATATCTAGCACAGCTTTGGGGTGAATGAGATTCAATTAAATTTAGAGTTGAGTCGAGCCAAACTTTAAACAGAGTAAATCTCTCTTTAAATTATTTTTTCAATCTTCATCTAAATTCTTATTTAAGGATGTCGAGCTCTTTACCAATATATAGTTCTCTCTGCCATCACATTTGTTATAATTAAGATAGGACTAGCTATTCATAAACTGTAAATTATATGTGTACAGATTCAATCAACAACTTAAGAATAATTTTTTTCTTAAAATAAAAATTTTGGTTAAAATAATTACAAATATACATATAATAATAATATATATAAACAATCATGATAAACACGACGTGATCAAATACATAATTTTAATTGTAATTTAAAATATGGATTTTATCCTATTGGGGAAATGATGAAAAACATCAAGTATGAAAACATAGAAAAAAAAATTGGTAGAAAAAAGATAGTTTGCATCACATGGAGGGGTCAAGGTCATTGTTTACTTTAAGACCAATGAAGGTAGCAAATTCCAATTGCATCAAAAGCCATAATCATGCAAGGCACATGCTGGTTAGCGCAACATTCACCGGTTAAATGTCCCCACGCGTTTTTGCTTTTTAGCTTTCCCGGGCTATACTCTCCTTCACCATGGCCCAGTTTCTTCTACTCTAGCTTTAAACTATAACTGTATGAGTTGGGTTATCGTTCAAGTCTGAAGACTCGTTCAAAATTTAAGAGAATTTAAGTATAAATAACTCGAAAATGGACTTGAAAAAAAAAGTTAAATTTGTTTAAAATATGGTCAGACTTGAGCTTCAACATTCAAGGTCCAAATCTGGCCCATGAACACTTCTAATCTAAACACTACCAAATTTTTAAGGGTCAAACCATCCATTTGGTTTGGTAGGTTTGCTTCAATTTGAACTGGAATTAGAAAAAAAAAAAGTAAATTTTAATTTAAATCTCAAAATTCTACATAAATTTTAGTTTAATGTGTAATGCTATACACAAACTTTGATTTTGAGCAATTTTATACATAATATTTTTATTTGGTTTAATTTTCACAAACCACTAACACAATTATCAATATAACAACATTTTGCATTTACATATTGCATATACATGAATAATGATATTGATCCAATACAAAAATAATTTTTTGTATTTATTTCTTTAAATATGTACAATTGAACAAAACCAGATTTTCATGTATACATTTGAATCTCAATCTAGTTTTCATGTGTACAATTACATCAAATCAAAGTTAATGTATCAAAGTACACATTTAATCATAGTTTATATATAGTTTTGATATCTATCTCAAATAAAATTAGTATTTTTTATTTAAATTTAAATTTAATTATAAAAATATTTTAAAATATTTTTATTATTTTTCAAAAAAGAAAGCCAAATATTTGGGCTATTTTGTTTTTCATTTTTGATTAAAATCATAGTATATTTGAAAGTAATGTGTGTCATATTAAATTTGAGGTCAAGTTGGGTTGAAATTATAAAATGAGGGAGTAAAGCTTTTTTACATCGAACTAGATATTTAGATATTTTCTTTAAAAATTATCGAAATTTTATCACTCGATTTATTAAATGTTACCCATATCATTTTGGGGGGCTTATTTAGTTGGTGGCTTTGAGACAGCTTAAAAGTCTATCTTTCTCTATAATTAATCAAGTCAGGCCTAAAGTTGATTGACCACTATATAGAAATTTATTCATCAATGAATACAACACAAAAAGAAAACAACACTCATTTCAATTGCACTTCTCACTTACATTGAAAGCTACTTATTCTCTCTCTCTCTCTATATATATATCATATAGTTTTTATAGGATCTCTAGAGGCCTTTTAAATTGGGAGATAAGTGATAAAATCACACTAATAAAGAAAAAATAGAATTTTAAAAAAATACTAATATTAAAAATTTATTATTTGGGAATAATATAATAACAGATGGATGTAATGATAACGTACGTTACATTTTTAAGGGAAGATACAAAATTAAAAAAGACTATTATTATGCAAAACAACCTAAAACCTTCAAACATAAACCTAAAATAAACATAAAAATATTTTTTTTAAAATAACATACATGACAAACAAGGGCTTGGGCTTTCTTTTACTTTTTAGTAAACTAGGCTTAAAGGATATTGAATCTACATATCCAAATGGGTAAACCCAATTTAAATGAACTTCTAAATAAGACTCATATTTCCTTAAAAAATATACCTATTTTTTGATTCAAAATATTTTTTTAGATCTGCTATTAAATTAATTTAATCACATTATACAACATTTTAATTTAATTTAAATGAAGACCCACATGAAAAATGAGATGATTTGGATAAAAATATAGGTCCGAAAAATAAACTTCAGCAAAAACATAAGGCTTGTTTAAAAAATAGGTCGGACCCTGAGTAAGGCATTTTTGGCATGGGTCCGGCCAGAAATCACAAAAAGACAAAAAAAAAAACTGTTATTTTTTGTTGTTTTAATACTATTTTTTTGTTATTTTTTTCCCTATTTTGTTATCATTTCACTATTATGTTACTATTATTTTGTTGTTATTATTTGGATATTGTATAATTGTTGTTTTATTATTAATTTTATTATTATTTTAGACGCATTTGCTTATTAAGTTGCATCTGTCTTAATGTTATTTAAGTATACATATTTTTTAAAATTTATTTTCAATTTATTGGAAAATATTTATTTTAATCTTTTTAGTATTTCTGATGTATTATACATATATTTAAAAATTTTATAAAAAAATTAATACGAGTGGGTCAAACCGAACTTGAATTTATCATTTTTATCCAGATCAAACTTGAATAAAATTTTAAACCTATTTTTTAAATCGAACCCGAACCTAAATTTTTAGTTTGACCCGCGAACACATCAACCCCTCTAATACATACACACATCATTTTAAATTGAATAAGGCTTGGTCTTCCCAATAACTACTGACTAGATCTTCAGCTGATGATATTGGAAAAAGGTACAAGCAAATATACTATACCCTATAACTGTATATTTCACATAAATTAATAAGAACTTCAGAATTACCCTTTTTTTAAAATTAAAAAAAATACACTTTACATATATAAGGATAATAGTCAGGGATGAAGTCAGAAAAATTTTTTAGGGGGGCCGGATGAAATTTTAATTTTCTATAGTTTATATCTTTATAATTTGTAAAGGATTAAATCAAATTTTTATAATTTTAGGGGGAGCAAAGTGCAATTTTATCTTTACTAATTTAAAATTTTTAAAAAATTTAAAGGGTCAAAAATATAATTTTACATTTTAAGG
Organism: Gossypium longicalyx; assembly: GCA_025698465.1. NCBI lineage: Eukaryota > Viridiplantae > Streptophyta > Magnoliopsida > Malvales > Malvaceae > Gossypium > Gossypium longicalyx. Next base: position 8,607,812 of record CM047004.1, read on the forward strand.
GGGTTGGGGCAATGTCAGCCCTTAACTACGCCCCTGATAATAGCATGAGTAAAAAAAATTAATATAATAATAAATAGTGCATGATATTAATTATGAATATATTTAGATTATGATTAGCAATTGAGGATGCTAAGTGCTTTTCCTTGCTTTAAAGTATGAATTTGGAAGATTTCATCTTTTGTTTGACCCACCACTGAACTAAGGATAATATATTGGAGACTAGTAATCAAATTCAACAAAATTACAATAATTTTCTGTGCTAAATTATTCTTTTAAATATATACATATTCAACCTTTTAAAATTGAATTTTTTTATTTAAATTTACTTTTTTTTTTACAATTTGGCCTTTGAAGTATATTTACTTTTTATTTAGTATTTAATTTTTTTTTAATTTGGTACTTAAAATATTAATTACTTCTTAATTTGGTATCTAAGGTATGTCTCCGTTATATTTTTTTAGTCCTTTCTTTTATAGACATTAAAAAAATTTTACTAGTCAATCACAAAATATCACATGGTGGCTTTATTTTAAAAAAATAAATATTTTCTTTTATTAAATGTATGTACACATTAAAAACATGAAAAATAGAAATAAATATATAAAAAATAAAAAATATATATAAATTTAAAATTAAAAAAAAGAAAAGAAATTAGTTGAAATTAATAACATTATTAAAAATGTAAAAATAAAAAATAAAAAAAATTACAAATACATTTTTTTTATAAAATTCTAAAAAGTATTTAAATTTCAAGGTTTTTTGCAATTACTTGAAATTTAAATATATTTTTTAAATTTTATAAAAATTTTAAATTTTTAGAATTTTATAAAAAAATTTAAACAAATTTAAAATATATTATATATGATTTTTTACATTTTTAATTAATATAACATATAATATTAAAAAAATAAAAAAGACATGTGGTGTATTTTAATAGCGTCATGTGACAAGTCAACGCCTAGTCAACAGTCGGTCAATGATCGATCAAAGTCAATAATATTTTTAATATTTAATATTTTTATTTTAAATAAATCGAATTATCACCTGATAATTTTTTATTGACTAAAACAAGCACGTGTCACTTTTTCATTGGTCAAAGTGGCCTAACAGATTTTTTTAACAGTCATCACAAAATGAACCACAAATAGAAGACATTGATATTTTAAGTACTAAATTGAAACTCAAAAAAAAAATTAATATCAAAATAAAAGAATAGATATATAACAAGAGCTAAATCGTGACATAAGTGTTTATTTTTGGACGAAAAGAAATATAAGTTTTATAAAAGATGGATAGAAAAAGAAAGTAATTGGGCTTGGTTTTAGGTTTAAAGAGTGAGTTGTGTTCTAATTGGGGGCTAATCCATATTTAAAGTGGGCTTTTTTTTTTTATTTAGGGGAACACATATTTATCTAAATTTACCAAAGTAAAAAGGCCTTTGAAATTAAAATTTTCATAAACATCTTTGAAATGTGTATTATTAGTTTATTTTTTTAGATTTTCAAATGCATTTTAAAGGGTATTAGTCATAAATTTAACTGGAATTTTCAATTTACGTTTTGTTTGGTAAAAGTATTATTTTTTACATATATTTTAGTGTACGCGTTAATTCAATTAGTAATATATAGCCACTCACATGACTTATTTTTAGTAAAGAGAAAGAATTTTTTTTCACTTATTTTGAAGAGGTGTTATTTTTTATAAGGGTTATTACTCATATTTGTAATTTTAAATCTAAATTTGCACTAACTATTCTTTATTTTATATCTATCATAATACGTAAATAATAAATAAGTTTTTTTTTCCTTATATTAATACACTACCAACCAAACAAGGCATTATGTATAATCAGGACCGGCCTTGGGGTATTTTGGGAATGTGATCAACCAAGGCCCAGGGTTGGAAGGAGCCAAAACAAGTTTTTCTTCAACTTTTATTGTGGGAAAAGAAATTATCAACGCTTCATTGTAGGCAAGAAAAGAAAAGAAAGGAAAAGGAGCCTTTAATTTTTCGTCATAAACGTTTCATCTCCAACTCCTTGACTTCTCCAAAACTCTTCTAGTTCCTAATTTTCACCTCCTACCATTAAAGCTAATAGAAAATTTCAATTTTAATGTAATAAAATATATTATTTTAATAAAATTATTAGTATATGTTTTTATTTTATTGCATTATAATTTATAATTTTAAAAAAAAAAGACTTCAATTTATTGTTTCTCCTAGGGTCCCAAAAAGTCAAGAATGGAGTTGCATATAATATTAATTTTTTTAAACAATATTTAGTTATACATTATATATATAGATATAATATTTAATTATATATTTAAATTCTTCCATCCCTCATTTCACCTACATCAATTTATTTATATATGGCCGTTGTGTTTTATTTTAACAAAATAAATTCAAATTATTAAGTTAAATGAGTTAAAACATTATATATACGTATAAAATATATCAAATTTTAATAACAAATATATATACTTAAATATTATTCTTCGGGTTATGGTGAAGGTTTTCAAAATCGAATCGATAATCAAATCGATAAAATTATTGATTCGTTGGTTCAATCAATCTATTCAGTTCGACTAAATAAAACACTAACAAATCATAAAAATAAAAATATTTACAAAAAAATTGTTCAACTGATTTAATCAACCGATTCAAGTTTCAATCAACTTGTACTGATTAACAGATTAACTAATCTAATGTCTTTCTTTAGATCGATACTCAACTAATTCCTAATCACTTGATCCAATTGACCAGTTGAAAGAATCAAGATTTTGATGATACAATGGTGGTTACTTTTCTGAATACATTGTGCCCAATGGCCCAAACCAAACTCAAGAGACATTTTCTTTGCTAGCTTTTTCACTTATTTGCTTAGAAGCTTGATGATCAATATGTTACCAACAAACCTAACGTAAGATCTTCGGACTATTCAAAATAGCCATTATAATTTCAATTTTACAAAATTTAAGCTTGTGTTAGATCATAAACATAGAAACATTTGGGATAAAGGGTAAATGTTTAAATTAAGACTCATCGTTTTAGAGGTTATTCACGTACAAATGGAGTCTTTAAAAATAGTTAAATAAGAGCTTAATCTTTACAGAAATACTTAAATAAGGGTTTTTTACGCACTCCAACTTAATTTGAAAAAAAATTAAGTGAATGTTGACGTATTTAGAATAAAACACATAAGACATGAATCATATATTGTTTGAAAAGAAAAGAAAGTAGTCAAAATATGTGAAAAATAAAAATAAAATAGAATAAAGTAAAATAAAATAAAGAACACACAGATTTTACGTGGAAACCCTTTCGGGAAAAAAACCACGGGCAGAGGAGAAGAAAATTCACTATGTCGAATTCGAATAATTACAAGAGGAATAGACTATGTCTATTTATAAGCTTGTAAAGCCATATTCTAGTAAGACTGAAACACCTTATTCTAATCAATATCAAATAGATGGAATTTAATAAGGTTTAAAAAATCTTATTCTAAAATAAAATAAAAGAAGTGTAATTCTATATGGATTCATTTTTTATTTTATTCTACCACTGTATTTTATTTAAATAAAAATTCGGGTCATTTAATTCTAATAATCTCCACCTTGACACGAATTCTCAATGAACAAGTTCTTCATCGCGAACTCTCAACGAACAAGTTCTCCACCTCTTCCATAAAACCCCTTAAGGGTTTAACTTCAACAATGAACACCAACCAAGTTTAAGCAATACTCAAACTTGGTTATAGGAAATGACTTAGTCATTATATCTGCAGGATTTTCATGAGTACTAATTTTGCTCACAACAATATCACCACGAGCAATAATATCACGAACAAAATGATACTGAATATCAATGTGTTTTGTTCTCTATGAAACATTTGATCTTTTGTAAGAAAGATGGCACTCTGACTGTCACAAAATACTGTGCTGATTTGAAGGTCTTTATTGAGTTCACTAAAGAGTCCCTTCAACCAAATAGTTTCTTTACAAGCCTCGATGTCGCCATGTACTCGGCTTGATGGTAGACAAAGCGTATCAGTAGTTTGCAAAGTGGCTTTCCAACTGATTGCACAACCTCCGATTGTAAAGACATAACCTGTGAGAGATCTTCTTCTATCAAGGTCTCCAGCAAAATCAGCATCAACACACCCAATGACTCCATCTTCAGTTCTTCCAAATTGTAAGCAAACATCAGTAGTACCTCATAAGTATCTTAAAATCTACTGAACTGTTTTCCAGTGTTCTTTACCGGGATTCGCCATATATTTGCTAACTGCACTGACTGCATATGATAAATCTGGACGTGAACAAACCATAGCATACATGAGAGATCCCACTGCACTAGAGTATGGAACATGTGACATGTACTCAATCTCATCATCTGATTATGGAGACAAAGCCGATGAAAGTCTTAAATGGGCTGCTAAAGGAGTACTAACAGGCTTAGCACTCTGCATATTGAACCTGCAAAGAACTTTCTTAATGTACCCCTTCTGACTTAAGTACAATTTACTTGCTTTTCTATCTTTAAGAATCTCCATACCAAGTATTTTCTTTGCTGGTCTCAAATCTTTCATCTCAAATTCTTCATTTAGTTGGGCTTTAACCTTTCTTATCTCTCATTTATCTTTTACTGCTATCAACATGTCATCAACATAAAGAAGTAGATACACAAAAGAACCATCACTATTTTTCTTAAAGTAAACACAGCTATCAAAACTACTTTTGAAATCATGAAAAGTCATAAAGGAATCAAACCTATTGTACCACTGTCTTGGTGACTGTTTCAAACCGTAAAAGAACTTTTTCAGCAAGCAACATAGTCCTCTTTTTCTAATACTGTAAAACCCTCTGGTTGTTACATGTAAATGTCCACCTCAAGTTTTCCATGCAAAAATGCAGTTTTTACATCTAACTGCTCAAGCTCCAAATCATGCATGGCCACAATACCAAGCAAAGCTCGAATCGAACTATGTTTCACAACTGGGGAGAACACATCTGTGAAGTCTACTCCTGGAATTTGACTGTAACCCTTTGCAACAAGCCTTACTTTATATTTGGATTCTTCAACTCCTAGAGTCCCTTCTTTCTTTTTAAATGCCCATTTACAATGAACAACCTTTTTACCTTTAGGAAGTTTTATGAGATCCCATGTTCTGTTTTTATGAAGTGATTCCATCTTCTCTTGCATAGCAAACATCCACTTTTCTGAGTCTTCACAGCTAACTGCCTCAGAATAATTAGATGACTCTCGGTTTGCATCTATATCTTCAGCCACATTTAAGGCATAAGCAACTAGATCAGCCTCGGCATACTTCTTTGGATGTTTAATTTCTCTTCTAATTCTGTTTTTGGCAATAGAATATTGTGGTGAAGAAGTAACTCTATTCTCAATTTTTGTACTGGCTTGAGGAGTTCTCTCTATATTAATCTGATGCTCCACCTGCTTTTAATTTTCTTTATTGGAGGAGTCTTTAAGAGATAAGTTAGGTAGCATAGCAGTTTCATCAAAAACAACATCTCTGCTAATCACAACTTTTCTATTTTCAAGACACAATAACTTATACCCTTTTACACCAGCTTTATAACCAAGAAAAACACATTTAATGAATCTCGGTTCCAATTTTCCATTATCAACATGAGCATACGCAGGACACCTAAAGATCTTTAAATTAGAATAATTAGCAGGATTACCAAACCATACCTCTTGTGGAGTCTTTTTCTCAATGGCAACGGATGGAGATCGGTTGATCAAAAACATGCAATGAGGTCGTACACTCAAAACAACTTTGGTAAGCTGGCATTTGACAACATACATCAAACCTTCTCCATGATCGTTCTATTCATTCGTTCTACAATGCCATTTTGCTGTGGAGTATGGCGAACTATCAAGTGTCTCACGATCCCTTCTAACTTGCACAATCTATTAAACTCATCAGAACAGAACTCTGAGCCATTGTCTGTACGGAGATATTTTATTTATTTTCCCATCTGTTTTTCAATCATAATCTTCCAAGACTTAAATGCGGAAAACACATTGCTTTTCTGCTTCAGGAAGAACGCCCAAACTTTTTTTTGGAAAAATCATCAATAAAAGTTAGCATATAATTAGCTCCACCTCTCGAAGGCACTCTAGATGGCCCCCACAGATCAGAATGAATATACTCCAACGTTCCCTTCATGTTATGGATTCCTCTGGTGAATCAAACTCTCTTTTGCTTCCCAAAAACAAAGTGCTTACAGAAATTTAGTTTGCAAATTCATTGCCCATCAAGAAGTCCTATTTTGCTCAATTTACCATGCCATTCTCACTCATATGCCCAAGGCGCATATGCCAAAGTTTAGTAATATCATCATCCGACAAGGAAGAGGAAGCGGCAATTTGCATCACCAAAGATATGATGAAACCCGCAAAATATATAACTTGACAGTCTTTCTTTGCCCTTTCATCACAACAAGGGAACCTTTGGAGATCTTTAAAACCCCACTTTCAGCTGTGTATCTGTACCCTTTTGAATCAAGAGTACTCAACGAAATTAAATTTCTCTTCAATTCTGGAACATGTCGCACGTCACTAAGTGTTCTGACAACTCCATCAAACATCTTAACTTTAATTATTCCAACACTTATGATTTTACACGAAGCATTATTTCCCATCAAAACAACACCTTCAGACACTGTTTCGTAAGTTGTAAACCAATCCCGATTGGGACTCATGTGGAAGGTGCAGCCTGAATCAAGTATCCACTCTTCGCTTACTTTAGAATCATTGACAGAAGCGACTAGAAGATCACCATCGCTGTAGTTTTCTACAACATCAGCTTCATCGAATTTTTCTGGTTGTTTTCCCTTTTGATTCGTAGCCTCCATTTTAATCTTGTTCTGTAGCTTATAGCACTCAGATTTAATGTGCCCTTTCTTCTTGCAAAAGTTACAAGTTTTACCTCTGTTTGAAGACTTCGATCTACCCTTAGATTTACCGCGAGGATTCTGTTCCTGTGTCCTTCCACGATCATTATCAGCATTCCGATCTTGTCTCCCACGAGCAATAAGACTCTCTCCTTGAGAGTCGGGTTTAACCACAAGATGCTTCATCTTATCGTACGAGGTCAAAGAATCATAAACCTCATCAACTATGAGAGACTCGCGACTATATAAAATCGTGTCTCTAAAGGTTGAATAAGATAGGGGTAACGAACAAAGTAAAATCAACCCTAGATCTTCCTTATCATACTGAACCTCCATGGCCTCCAAGTTTGAGAGAATTTTTTTAAACACTGTTAAGTGTTAGTGTACAGACGCACCTTCCTCCAAACGATGAGCATAAAGACGTTGCTTCATATGCAACTTGCTTATTAGAGTTTTCGACATACATATTTGTTCTAGCCTCTTCCATAATGCACTAGTGGTCTTCTCTTTCATTATATCCTACAAAATTTCGTTGGACAAATGCAGATGTAATTGTGTTAACGCCTTTCGATCCTTACGCTTCTTCTCTTCATCTGTTAAAGTCGAAGGCATCTTATCTATCCCTAACAGGGCATCCTCCAGATTCATCTGCGCAAGAACTGCTTGCATCTTAATCTGCCATAACGCAAATCTGGTGTTGCGATCCAACAGCGAAATTTCATACTTCAAAGACGCCATTACCATGATCGAGATGAATAACCTGGAAGCTCTGATACTAATTTGTGAAAAATAAAAATAAAATAGAATAAAGTAAAATAAAATAAAGAACACACAGATTTTACGTGGAAACCTTTTCAAGAAAAAAACCACGGGCAGAGGAGAAGAAAATTCACTATGTCGAATTCGAATAATTACAAGAGGAATAGACTATGTCTATTTACAGGCTTGTAAAGCCATATTCTAGTAAGACTGAAACACCTTATTCTAATCAATATCAAATAGATAGAATTTAATAAGGTTTAAAAAACCTTATTCTAAAATAAAATAAAAGAAGTGTAATTCTATATGGATTATTCTTTCATTTTATTTTACCACTGTATTTTATTTAAATAAGGATTCGGGTCATTTAATTCTAACAAAATATAATTTCAGGCCTGATATATGACATTTGAGAAACCCTTATTTGACCATTTCGAAAAGTTTAACCTCCATATTAGTATTTTTATAAAAGTTAGATCCTCATATGATCATTTTATCACGGTATTTTTTTAATCAAATCCAACAATTTGATTCAAATTTCGCATCAACTAATCCTATTTGTGAAATTTATATTATCATCAAGATTTAAAAATTATTGTTATGCTATATTAATTGTTTACATCAATCGTAATATCAATTGGACTATATATGTGTGTGTAAGAAAGAACAATTAGCAGCAATGGGTAGTCTACACCACTCTAAAGCTAATCCCATCACACCTTGCCATAGAGAAAGAGATTGAGAGATGTAATTAACATTAATTGAATATCTCATACTCAACAAAATTAACATTAATTCCATGTTCAGCTGCTACTCCTCTTTTCTAAAAGTGATTGGTGTCACTAAATTCCTTACTGGACAATGACTTGAGTCAATGTTGGCACATGGGTTGGCTTTTATGTATGTTCCATCTTTGATACACATCTCTCAAATCATATAACAAAATAAATAAATAACTTTTTTTTTGGGGGGGGGGGGAGAATTAAACTGTTGGCCAATCAAAATTTTGGGTTCTCAGTAACTAGTTTTTTACAATGTCATTTCACTTTCCAAATTTTAATGCTTGGGCATTTTTCAAGTCTATTGTTGATTAAATATTTGAACGAGAGATTTCACTTGCTAAATGATGGGATTTAAATGTATGTATAGAAATAAATTGTTTTAATAATTTTCCTTACTTGAGAAAAAATTTTAATTTCCATTTTTAAGTAAATAAATATATGGATTTACAATTAGAATTGATCATGGTCGAGTTGGGCAACCTAGTTCGAAGGTCCGTCTAAAAAATGAGAGGGCTTAGACAAAAATATAAACCCAAAAATAATCTTGGACAAAAAATGAGATCCACTTTTTAAATGGACTGGCCTGAATAAATTAAATATATTTTAATAAAATTTATCTTGCTATTCCCGGTGTTTTAGTGCTATTTTTACTACTGTTTTTTTGTTATTTTTACTATTATTTTTGTCGTTGTTTATGCTGTTTGGGTGTTGTTTTTTTGTGCATTTTTATATTGTTTTGCTATCGTTTTCAATGTTGTTTTGCTGTCGCTTTTAATGTTATTTGGATATTGTAGAATTGATGTTTTATTGTTAATTTTGCTACTATTTTAATTGCAACTATCTTAGTATAAAGAATTCTTAATGTATTTTTAATTTGTTTGTTGTTTTAATATTTGTTTTTAATATTTTTAAGTGTATTTGATATATTATATTTTTTAATATTTGTTGTATATAATGAAATAATCTAAAAAGAATTAATATGGATTGAGCTAGGCTGGACTCGGGTTTGACTTCTATAATTCGAGTTAAGCTTAGACAAAATTTTAGACCTATTTTTTGAGCCAGGTCAAAGTCTAAAAAACGAGCCTAAAATTTTATTGAGGCCTGACCCAATTCACAATCAACTCTATTTACAAGTAGAATGGAATGAGCTCAATATTTATAATTATATGTAATTTTAGTAGTTAATTAAATACGTATAAATTAATTGTGAATTTCATATTTTTTGGAAAGATTTTTTTTGCAAAAACAAACACTTTAAATCTATATTATATGGATAGGTTTTTTTTCTTTTTTTTCTTTTTTCCTTTATGTACTGACTTGTTTATTTTTCTTGATTTACTTCTCAGTTCAGCAAAGTTGATAGAGTGCAAGGAAAAGGAATTTTCAGTAGGTTCATTCATGTTGTAAACTTACAATAAATAAACAAATTAAATGCCAAATATAAAGAGCTTTAGACTTCAACTTCACTCAATCTTCTCCCATTTCGTTTTTCTAAAGTAATAAAATTGTCACTTAAAAATTTTAGAAATATTTTTTACAGTATTTTTATATATATTTTACGACAGATTATTTTTTACAACAATATTATTTTTAAGAATCAAACATATGTTCTCCCTTAATAATATAATATGCCTTAACACATTGTAAAAAGATTCATAAATATTGAAATACAATAATATAGTGGTAGGTGTAAACAATTGTTGCATTGTTTGTTGCAACAATGTCAAGGAGATTAAAGTGATAGACTAAATGAAGTTGTGGGTATATTTTTAGATAAAATGTCTCAAATTCGAAGAAGTATAATGGGCACAAATTAATTCATCCAGGGGAACCTTTTTTGAGTGAAAAAAAAAACATTTTGGATCTATTTATTATATAAATATATATTGGCTTTAGGGATGTTAATGGGGAGAGTTTCGTGGGGTCCCGCCCCATTTCACACCTAATTAGGAAGGGATGGATACAAGTTTCGCGGGTGGTGAGATGAAGATAGGGACATAAATTAGACTCGCCGTGGGTGGTGGGGTAGGCGTGGGTATGACCTTGTACCTGCCTCATCCCCACCCGCCCCATCCCTGCCCGCCCTGCATAATATAATAAACATATTTAAAAAATAAAAAATTAATTTTGATAATAGTACTCAACTCGCATTCACTGTTATTTTTTTAGAAAAAAAAGGAAAACATTCCACAATTTCTCACCCAATTTAGAAAAAAAGGAGAGTACTCATCACAATTTCTCATATGTAGGTTCAAGTGAAGTTAAAGAGATACTATACTCACAATTGATAGAAGAATTAGAAGATGAATGTGATACAGAAGTAACAGGAGTGACATGTATTGATTTATTTTTGTAATTTTTACACTTGTGTTGCATTTTAATTTGAAGACATTTATTATGTATTTGAGATATTGTTTATATTTAGATATTATGTACGAACTTTATTTTTTGAATTTTTTAAACTCGTGTTGAAGTTATATTTCATTTATCAATTAAAGGATCGCGACAACTTTTTTTTTTTAAACGGTGACAGTTGGAATAATGTTACATATGTGGTGGAAGTCCGAAGGACAGATGTTTCATACTTTTTCATAAAAAGTTTGGTTTATATTTATTTCACTGATACTTATAAATATATTATATGAAGTGGGTCGTGAGGTAGGTATAGTGAGGATTAGGTGGGTCTGGGGACTCATGTGGGTGGTGGGGCCGAGATGGTTTTAGTCTCGCGGGTCGTAAGGTGGGGATGGTTTTGGGTTTTATACCCGCAGAGGGTCACGGGGCAGGAATGGGATAGGGATGAAAGTTCTAAGCGAGAACGGGTGCGGGGCCCCCACACCCGCCCCGCCCAATTGACATCCCTAATTAGCTTAGTTGACATCGTCAAATCAACTACTTTAATCAGAGAAAATTCCGCCCAACCAATTGCTAGAAACAACCACACCTAAAGATCACAACTCGCCATGAAGTGGTAGTTGCCTTCCACATGGACCTTGTTTGATCCAATCAAAATTTACTCAAAGCTATTAAAGGCATGTGTCTAACCTCCATCATAACTCACTAAGCCTATTACTTAGTAGGAAAATTGACAAAGAACATGTCTATGCCTCTCTTATTTCTGTCTAAAGGGGACAAATGATAAGCGAATGTTTGTTATATATTTTAGGTTTTTATTTGCCACATTTATATTACTATAAGTGATTTTTAGTTGATTTATATAATATATAAAACCAATCCCTTCTTTAGTCATTAAGAATTAATAGGGGCAATTTAGGTCTTAAAAATTAAGAGAATTTAAATATTTTGAAAAAAAAATAAAAAACATATATTGTAATATTAAATTATATATTGAAATTTTAAGTTTTTTTTATTGAATCACAAAAGTGAGGCAAAGTCCTAACAATAATGCGATTAGCGCGATTCGAATTCAAGCCACACTTGGGGTAATGAACACCCTGACTGACAAGCCTATACATGAAATTCAATTTTAAATTTTTTTTTTAAGTATAAAAAACAAGTATACATAACTTTTCCTTTTCTTTTTCAATTTAAAATATGTTCTATTTTTTGAAAAATTTACATTTTATCTATTAATTCAATAGAAGTTACATTTTATAGGTTTTAATTACATTTAAATTACATTATATAAGGAGTTTATACACTTTTCAATAAGCTACTCTCTTTCTATTTTCATTTTTTTTCTCTCTAAAGTATGTATAATGGGTTAGTTTTAGGTGCGTATCCAGGGGACTAACAGACCCGGCCCCCCTTAAGATGAAAATTTTTCCATTTAAACCCTTTAAAATTTTTAAAATTTTAAATTAGTAAAGGTAAAACCACACTTTAACCCCCTAAAAATGATAAATTTTTTATTTAATCCTTTAAAAATTATAAAAATATAGGCTATTCAAATGGTAAAATTACATGTTTACCATAATAAAAATTATAATTTAATTTCAGTCCCCTAAAAAAAATTTCATTCTTCTAATTAGTTTCTCTCCCTAACTCTTTTTATTGTCTTTTCTCTTTATAGTAAATTCTTATCAGTTCTCATTTACAATGATTTACATGATTTGTATATTTTTGTATCAAATATATCCTTATAATTTATTTTTTGATATTGCAAGATTTTTTGTTTAGTTGATTATGAATATTTATGCAAATCATATTAAATATATTCTTCTTCAATTTTCTTTTATATTAATTTTTAAAAATATTATTTTTAGTTAATAGTTCATCACAAATTTAAGGGTCTTTACTCTTGCTTTACTTCTTGATATTTTAAAAGTAATTATAATTTGGAAGTAAAATTAAAAAGATATATATTTTTATTGATAAATACTTACAATGTAAAATTAATTATCTAATAATTAAATAATACATTATTAATAGAAATATATATTCTACGTGGTGTTTCGAAAATATATTTAGATAGTATAAGAGATAAACAAACATAATATCATTTTTAAATGATATATTTTATCATCTAAAAGTTATAAGAATAGATAAATTTTGTCGATTGAGTCTCAGCTCAATTGGCATGGGTACTGTTTTTAATGTAGAAAAATATGGATTCAAGTGTGTGGAAGTGCATTATCCTCTTATTTATGAATTAGGGAAGGGTTATGAGTATATAAACCTATGAATTAGATGCTTGCTAATATAAAAAATCCATTATCAATTTGAAAGCTATACAAATGGACACTCATATACCCTCGCAATATGATCAAAGTCTATACACGTTAATAACGCGACTCAAAACATCAAGATGCATCTTCTGACATTGGATAAACGTGTGATCATAGGCACCAATTTTCTTTTTCTTTTTTTAATATTGAAAATTTTCTAATATACTAATATTGTTAAATAATTTTTATTTAATAAATAATATTAAATATTAAATCATGAATTTTTTTTTTTAAATTACAACTTATAATTATATCAACAATTATTATTAAAATCAAACTTTAAAAGTACTAAATTCAACAATTAACTCAAATTAACTTACCCATCTAAAACCTCGAAATTTCTAAGAGTAATACAATGCTTCATTGACAAATCATTGGTCTTCTTTTATAAGGAAAATGAATCAATAATAATTATATGAAACGACACTCATTAAGCAACATAGGAATTATTGGTGATCAAATGTCCTAAGCTACGAAAATCAAGCAACATTTTATCCATCGACATTGCCTTGTAAAAGAAGCAAGCTTCCATTACGACAAATTATTATATATAAGAAAACTTAAAATTTTAATCAAGTATTATATTCATATAAGAAATAAATTAATATGTGTAATTGAAGAATGATTATATCCGTCGATTGAGTTTTAGCTCAATTAGTATAGACACTGTTATTAATGCAGGAGAACGTAGATTCGAGTACGCTATAACTCATTATCCTCCTCTTTATAGGTTTAAGATAAAACAAACTGTCACATTAATAACTATATTAGCATCATAAGAACAGTTAAAACAAAATAAAAAAAAATCACATATAATCAAATGTAATGTCAAGATAAGATAAGACCTCATTTCATAATGTCATATTATATTAGGCACTATTTAGGTTAGGCTAGCTGGACATTGTAATAGTTGACTCAAATGATTAAAGATGTCATACATTCTTTTTTAATCTTTATTTATTGAAGGTCAATTAATTTATTGAATCCATTAGAGGGCTGCTAACTTGTTACTAACATGGTGCATTGAGTGGATCAGAAGGTACTGAACCTCTCTCTTTCTCTCTTTCTAATGGATGAAATAAAATATTGAAAATGGTCGTTTCTAATTTCACTGCCCAAACTTGCTCTCACTTGCTACCAAGCATTCTCTTCCAAGCTAGTTTTCCCCCACCCTCACACACAGACACTATATATAGATGAAGGGTTCAGAAATAAATAAAAAATTTTAAGAGTTAATATATAATTTTATCATTTTATTAATTTGTATTTCTCTAATAATTTAAGAGGCTAATAAAAAAAATTTCAAATTTTGGAGGTCAAGCCCATTACGTCCCCTAACAAATCCCTCCAATAATATGTATGTATGTTAAGTACCTGATAAGTCCCTCTATTAAGGGATCAAATCAAATTAGTTCTAGTATAAAGTAGATGAAATCAGTTCATGTATTATTAAAAAAAGTTAAATAAAATCTTTTTATTTGATTCTTTTAATGGTACATAAAATTTGATTCATTTAATAGTAAAAATGTTATTAAGATAAATCAAATTTAATTAAATTTGAACCTAAAAAAATTTAAAAATAAAACTATGCACAATCCGATCTATTAACATCTTTAATCGTTAAATACTCACGGATAAAAGAGCCTACAAACCATGATATAAAATAAGGAATAGATCCTTTGCTTGGGAATCTTTCCCAATATTCTTTGATTTGGATGATGAGTTAATTACAACCTTACGTGCCCCACACTATTAGTATTCACTATCTTCATGCCCAAGAACTTGCCCTCCTTATCCTTCCATTTTCTCTTTTCTTCATGCCCCCACAACTTAAACCACATTCAATTTGTGCATATTATTATAGTTTTTTTAATTACTTATTAAATATTAAAACCATATATATATATATATATTGGTGTCTTAATTGAACAAGAGGTGTCACCAATTATAGCACGTTTTTCCTTGGAATTATCTCACCAATTTCACACATTAACAATGACTTAGGTTATGGAGATAGTCCACCTTGATATTGATAACATGATAAGTATACTATTTATTATTTTATACATAACATATCTTAGGGATAAGTATTATTTTTGTGATTATATATTAATCGGTCCAATCAATTTTAAATTCCACAAATGAAAGTTGGGTCCATCATGTTATAATTTTTAAAAAAAATTGATGTATAGTAGTACTATGACAGATTTGTTATGGATCTACCTCAAGTTAATAGTATTATTTTTTCATGCATATTTTTCATGTGAATTTAACCATTATCAGCCACTTTAGTAAAAAAAAATTAGCTTAATTTAGAAATCCCAACAAAAATATGTATCATTTCACTAACTTAAAATTTCTATAAATTCCAATAATGCAAATATAATTCATCTAAAAATCCAATACTAGCACCAAACCTAATGGGTGACATTAGCTTCAAGGAAATTATGGCAAAATGAAGTAAAGCAGTTGGGGGTGGTGATCTGCCACTAAGTATACCTCTATATCTTCGTTTTGGTTCACCATAATCATATCCATATGATATCTCCACAATTTATTCAAACATAATGTGCACTATTATGTCCTTTTCCCTCTTGTTATTAGTTAATTAGTTGGTGCTACTTTGCTGCACATGGTTAGTTTGATTTGCACGCAGACACATACATATATAACTATATATAAAAAGAGTGTACTGAGTATTGGCATGGTGAGACCTGTCCACGGGACCATAGATAAGGCCTTTGGGGAAATGAATAATGGGTTAATTTCAGATTCTGCCCCTGATGTTTTATTGTTTATGCAAGTAGGTTCTTATTAAAAAATTTTAGCATGTTCAATGAGGTCCATGCTTTTAATTTATGGGTAAACTACATAGATAGTTACTCAATTCTTATTTTAGGAACCCAAAATAAAAAATTTGTACTTTAAGCACTCACGTTACATAGTTCTTTTATTTTGGCCGCTCCTGCGACAAGCTGACATGCATTTTTTCTTTTAAATTTTTATTTTCCATGTAATTAAAATAAAAGTTCATGTCATTGTTATTCATTAAAAATTTATCATTTTAGTCCCCCGAACTTTTAATTTAATTTAAATGAGGTATAACCCTAAAAATTGGGATATTTGCATTTGTGAGTCTCTGGTGTTAAACAATATTAGCAATTAATATTCATCAAATCAACCCTAAAACCTGAATTAAACAATAAAAAATTAAAATTGTTATATTTGGGTACACAAGTACCACATTAGAAAAAAAAATGTCAAACTCAAATATCAATTGATATAGTAAACTTTTTTTTATTATAACATTGGAGAGGGAAAGAGACATAACCCATATCATCTAAATGTCGGATGAGAGTTCTAACCATTATTCCAAACATATCTTAGTATTTAAACTTACTCAGTTTGGGATTATAATTTAAATCCTACCATATATTACTTTATCCATCAATGAAATACTAATTCTTTTAGGATTAATTAGCCAGTAATAAACCTAATCCAAGGGCTAAACAGCCATCTTGACCCGATAAATTTAATTAAGACTAGGTTTGAATAAAAAAATTCATCTTATTTAGTTGGGATTCAAATTAAATAAAATATATATTATTATTTAAATTCAATTAAATATTAATATTAATATAAAAATATTTTGTTAATATTTTATAATATATATTTTATAATATATGAATACTAAAAAAAGGGTAATTGGGTAGGGGAGAATAGTTGCTCGGGTTGGTCTGTATGGTTAAAGAAATCGAAAAGAGACAATTCATACTTTAACTGCACTCTAATTAGCTTATGTCTTAACTAATCCAACATTGACATTAATATCAATCGATTCAGTCGGTTAAATCGTTTTTTTCTTTTTCTTTTTTTCTCTCGCTTCCTTTTAAATATGAAAAATAAAATACCAAGAGAAGTTGGTTTGGGTTTAATTAAAAATTTTATTTATCATATATTATAATATTTATTAAAAGCGAATTAATTCAGTTGAATTTATTATAAAAATCTATAAATAATAACTGATCGCTATAATCTATTCTAATCATCTACAAAATCAAATTAATCATCATAACCAATTTAATTAAATAGTCTTAACCGAAGACTATCAGTAAAATTGACTAAATCAATTTGAATAAATTTTTTGTTCACCTTTACTATCGAGTCGAATTTAGGCATATACAACTCAATTTAACCGGATGGATAAACAAATTTAGTGAATAGCTTCATTCTTGTTTTATTATTTTATTTTGTAGAAAGGAATTAGATGTAATGAAAAGAAAGCATGAAGCATGCCAATAAAAGAAAGAGATGGAAGAAAAAATAAGTAAAGAAGCAAAGAAAGAGAAGGGAGGGATAGCAGGGTGGATTCCGTGGGGGTTCCAGCCTTGCACTCCACTCCAATCGTCTCACCATACACACATTCGTTGAGCCAAAGTTAATTTGCTTATCGAACTTTCTTCCATCCCACCGAAACATGGCTTGATCTTAAAATGAAAGTTTTAAGTTCAAGTCGATCAGTTTATTTAGTTTGTTTTATTATTTTTCTAAAAATACGATTTTGTATTAATATTTATATATATTTACAGTTAAGCGTAAATAAAAAAATTTAAATTATTTAATTTATATTTAAATTAACTTGAGATAAAAAAAAATTGTTCAAACTCAACCTAAAGTAGTCATACTTACTCGCCTGAGCGAATCACTCAAGCCATAAATAATGTTTTGTTTACCATTGAGGTTAAAAAGTGATTTTCAATCCAAAAGCAATGATAAGTAGGTAGCTTTTCAAACCAAATTATGTTTTTAACCTTAGATTTTAACTCAAGTAAAAAGGTCAAAATTTTTAGCTTTAGACTAAAATTGTGTTATTATTACTATTAAACAGATCTAACATATGTTTTACTTTACAACATAGAATTTTATTCATTCAAACACATATAGTTCAATTGGAATGGACACTGTTGTCAATGCAAAAAGACATGAGTTCGAGTGCGCTGAAGCATATTATATTCTTATTTATAAGTTGAGAAGGGGCTATATTCTAAATATTGTATAAAAAAATAAATATGATTATAACCTATAACGAGAGAGTTTTAGTTTATGTTATAAAGGGTTACCAATGATGAGAAACATGATATGGATGGCATGGGGAGTGATATATAACGGGTAAAATGTGATGCTAAAGTAATAAGTTGTGTTGACTTGTGTCCCAATGCTTACATTACGTAACTATCTTATTCTTTTAGAATATTGTTTGCCATACAACATTGTGATGAGGGAAAGGCAAGTCCTTGTGGTTGTTATATCAAGTTTATTGCCAGTAAAAAAAATTCTACTCATACCGGTGTGACACATTCTATTACCATTTCTGTTTTTTTTCTTTTTGGACCACTTTAATTTAAAACTTATTAAATGACCATTTTGACATTAAATATACATTTGACTTAATAATGGTCCAACCTTTTAATACGTATTTAATAAACTAAATATGCAAATCCCATTACTAACAAAAATCAAAATTTACCAGTTTAATTTAATTTTTTATTTTTATTAATAACCTAATTGGCTTTTTTTCTTCTTTTAAGTTATAAGTATAACATGTGCAAGTTAGAGGTGTTCATGGGTCGGGTCTAGGTATAATATCGATATATTTTATATTTGTTTAAGCTCGATTTGGTCCTAAATATGGACTTAAAATTTTGTTTAAGTCCACCTATATTTGTAAATAATTAACTGAAACGATCATTTTAGGCCTACTCATATTTAAAAATATAAAAATATATTTATATTTATATTATTTTTAATTTAATATTTAATAGTTTTATACATTTTTTGTTTACTAAAATTTTATATATACTCATCTTGACATTTTTTAAGGCTTACATTATAGTAGTATTATAGATTTAATTTTTTTTATGTGTTATACATTACATAATATATAACAATAACATAATATAGAACATCACAAACATAAAAATAAGTCAGGCTCAAGTCTTGAATGTTGAAACTTGAGCCCAGGTCATATTTTAAACAGGCCTAATATTTTTGCCAAATCCTCCCAAATTTCGGGTGAAGTTTCGAGATTGAGTGGTCTGGCCTATGAACATATCTAGTAAAAGTATAAACATGGACATTAGTCCCCTTACTAAAGGGTATAATACCCATTTTAATCTCTTTAAATTTTAATTATTCAATATAATCCTTTTTTAGCTTTTTAATTATATATATAAATTATATTTTTTTGTCACTTTAAACATTTATAATTCAATTTCAACCATTTTAACATGATAAGTGTTAAATTAAAGTAAAAATTGAACCGAAAATCTACATATAGTATTTATGTACAGTAAGATCTCAAAGTTGCCATTAAACCAAGGACAAAGCTAATTGTTGGAAACTTGCAGTTTAGCCCCTCAAGAAAACTAATTATTGGAAGGGTTAATTTACAGTTATGACCCCGTTGGATGAAATGTGGATCTCAACAAATTGGCCTTAAATTCTCTCACTCAAACTAAAGGAAAGGACCATATGATTTATAAATGTAATTAAGACAGGAAAAGGTAAGTGGAAGCATGCTTATATCGTGTAACAAAGCATGGGATGATATGGATACAGAACCAATAATTGTTGCTATACTTGAAATATACAACAATATTTATAATATTTGTTGACGTTAATTAAAATATTAATGGTGAAGTGCGTTGGCAAAGTGTGAGAAAGAGAGTGTGAAACGGGACTTTTACGTTCATCAAACCCTCCCCACAACTCTTCTAATTTTGCCTCTTTTTCAGTTACATCCCTTG
Source organism: Gossypium longicalyx (assembly GCA_025698465.1). Classification (NCBI taxonomy): domain Eukaryota; kingdom Viridiplantae; phylum Streptophyta; class Magnoliopsida; order Malvales; family Malvaceae; genus Gossypium; species Gossypium longicalyx. Next base: position 8,627,770 of record CM047004.1, read on the forward strand.
GTTTGTTTTTGCCTCATTTAATCCTTTGTCAGCTCAACAAAATCTGGCCTTACTTATTTACTCCTCTCTTTTTTTTTCTTTTTACTATTCCATTGGGGTCTCCCCCATTTTGACTCCAAAACTGACCCCAAAAGCCCATTTCTTTCTCCCTCTTCTTTTTTATCATATATGTGTCTTTTTCCTTTCTTTCCTTTTGGTTATATATTGCACCCCACTTCCCTCTCCTTTGCTTCCTCTCTATCTTTCTCCCCCTATTTGTTTCATTGTTTGTTTTTTTTTTTTTATATATATTTGGGTTTGTGTTGGGGAAGATAATGGAAGCACCTGAGGAAGTCCCAATGGGGTCTAAAGACCAAACCAACAACATCATCGTTAAAGGTAAGCGAACCAAGCGTTTAAGGCCTCAATCTCCTATCCCTTTTGCCATTGCTTCAAACAATTCTATTTTCAATGGCGATAATGTTGTGAACATGGAGAACAACAACAACAATTATGGTGAATATTTGTCACTTTCTTCCTCCTCCGATAATTACCAAGATAGCACCACCGAGGAAGAAGAAGACATGGCTAATTGTTTGATCCTATTGGCTCAAGGCCAATCTAGGGAGCCGCCCCTCAAGTTATTACAACAACCCGACGATCATCATCCGCATCAACAACATGATTCCGGGGTTGTCTACAACAAATTCAACAGCAGAAGGTTCATGGAAGCCGCTTCCAACGGGGACGGTAAGGCTGGGTACTACGTTTACGAGTGCAAAACGTGCAACCGGACGTTCCCTTCGTTCCAAGCCCTGGGCGGTCATCGTGCCAGTCATAAGAAACCAAAAGCGGCAGCAACGGTTGACGAGAAAATACGACAATTCACGGCGGGAACGACGACGATAGGGTTATCGGATGAAGAAGAAGGGCAACACCAACAACAACAATTCATGAAGACTAACAACGTTTCATCTCTTTCCCTTCAATTGAGCAACACCAACAACTACAACAATCATAACATTAACAATAGGGTTTTGTATGGGAATAACAACAAAGACAACAACAATAATAATAATGGTAAGCCTAATAAGGTCCATGAATGCTCCATTTGTGGGTCGGAGTTTACATCGGGACAAGCCTTGGGAGGACATATGAGAAGGCATAGAGGGTCCATAGGAGGTGGTAGTAATAGTGTTGTTGCTGCTAACACTGCGTTGTCGTTGAAAGTGGCAACGCCATTGGAACAACCTCAGCAACCTAAGAAACCGAAGAATGTTTTGTCTTTGGACTTGGATCTCAATCTTCCGGCCCCCGATGATGTCGATCATCGGGAACCGAAATTCTCCTTTGCTTCCAAGCAACAGCAACAGCAGCAGCAGCAGCAGCAACAACAACAGCAACAGCAGCAGCAACAACAATCAGCTCTTGTCTTCTCCGCCCCCACTTTGGTGGATTGTCATTACTAAAACAAGGTTAAAGAATCCCAATTTTTTTTAACTCTTATTTTTTTTACTTATCCCTCGTTTATATTATACAAATGATTATATCATCCAAAGCTGAATTGGGTGTTTTTGATTATTTTTTTTATATTTATTCAACATTTTATAAGATTCTTTTGATTCTTTTGTCCTTAATTGATCAAATGACAATCATATGAAAACTTGAATTCTTTGATGAAAAGCAATGAATAATGTGATATATATATGTAAAGTTTTATGATGGGTATTCTTTTTTCTTCTTTTTTTTATTCTCTGTTTTCAATTCTTCTTTTACAATGTGTTAAACACTAGAGAGAGAGTTTAGGCTTGGATTTGTCACCACCACAACCAATTTTGCTTAAAAAAATGCTTGTGGCTTAATTTTCATAGTTTTATTTTCTTTTTCATTTACTACAATGCCCCTCTCTCTCTGTCTCTCTCTCTCTCTCTCTCTCTCATGTTGGGTGGTGGTGAAAAAAATAGAAAAAAAAGCCAGAAAGGATCTTCTCAAATGAATCCACAAATATAATATAAGATAATATTTTATGCTTCTAATACACGTTCCTACTTTACTATTTTTGTTCCTATTCTTTGCTTCTTCCACCTCTTCTTGTTAGCTACTTGTATACTCAATGACAACTAATCACCCGACACCAACACCAACACCAACACCAAGCTTAGTTCTTCTTAAGGAAATTCGGATCTAGAACCTTAATATTTTTTTATTATCAATTAACATCAAATATCCCTTTTCTAATTTTTTTTTGTTTTTTTTCTTTTTACGCAAATGTTTTTTGGTTCAATATTTCATGAATATAATCATGATTTCCAAATCACCATTGAGGCATCTTAAAATTTTAATCTTTGAAGTGTCCTCTAGTGCAATTTAGGTATTGGTTCATGCCTAAAATACCATTGCCTATTAATTAACCATATAAATCAAAGACCCTAGTTTGATTTCATAGTTTTGGAAGTACTTTTTGAGAAATTAGTTTAATTTATGGTTTTGGTCCTCCTACTATGGTTTCGGATCTAGTTCTTTTACTTTAATTTGGCTTAATTTATAGCCTCTCTATTTCTATAAGGTTATTAATTAGTTCAATTAGGTAACATCGTTAACTATTTCAATTAAAATACTTCTATGGATTTTTCTTAAAAGGACCCATCTTGGCATAATGAATTGAAATGGGTGTTCACAAGAAAAAAAAAATCCACATCAGCATTTTAATTAGAATAATTAACAGTATTACTTATTTGAACTAGCAAATAACACTATGAAAGTAGATGCACTAAATTATGTCGAATTAAAGTGAAAGGATCAAGGGTGAAGCTAAAAAATTACTTTAAGGGGGTCAAAGATGAATCATAAATTTTTTTGGGAGGAAAAATACAATTTTACCATCATACTAACTTGTAATTTTATAAACTTCTAAGGAACCAAAAGGCATATTTACCATTTTTAAGGGATCAATGCCACAGCTTGTCCTCTTATCTACTTATCTACTTATCTACACCTTTGGAAGGGATTAAATCTCAAATTTAAGTATAATAAACGGACCAAAACCATAATTTAACCTAACAAAAACCCAACTAAACTTGTGTGGTAAGAAGCAAGAGAAAGTTGGCGATTATATCCAAACAATTAGGTTTAATTGAAGAAGACAAATAGCCTTGTAAACCCACTTTTTATTATTATGATAGCTATGATTTGTTTTTAAGCATATCATTAGCTGTTCTTAAGTAAGAGTTTGGTGTGTGTCTACCTCACAAAGGAATGCAATAATATTGTGAGGCTGCTAATGATTAACTGTGCTAATTTTATGAGTGTTGAGTGGTCAATTATTTTAGCTAAATAAATAAGGTGCAAGTTGTGAGGTTTAGAGAATAATAATGTGCCAAGCTGTTTTAAAGCTTACATGTTCAATTTAGAATAATATTAGTAAGTCAATTCTTGTTATGATTGTAATATAATTAGAGATTTAGAAGTTGTTTTAAGGCGTTTGACTAAATTAATTTTGGATCTCAGTTTATGATGCCATGTTTAGTAAATTAATAGAGTAAATCAGTAAGATAAATATAAAATAAAATAGTTGATTGAATTTTAGTTTGATTGGTATGGGTATTGTTGCCAATGCAAGAGGACGGGGGTCTGAGTGCGCTGAATCGCATTATCCTCCTATTTATAGGTTAAGAGGGACTGAATTTTTCTATACATTATACTAAAAAGAACAGATATAATTAGAACTTATAATAATATTATTAAAAAAATAAAATAAAATTGCATGGTTTTATGCATAGTTAGTGTAACTAAACACTGTGAAAATAGCAAAAATTGAAGATATCTTAAGTAACGATCATTGGTTGCAAATTAAAATACTTTAATGAATGATTGGTGTATATGTCAAAAGTTATCACTATCCTTACATGTGTAGCATTCACATGCATAGTATAAGGCAATATCATGTTCATTTGTATGGCAGAAAGAGAACTTTGGGGTTAGTTATTAACTTACTACAATGCCCCCAACGTGTCTAGCTCCTCCTCGTAGACAAAAGCAGACATTTAACATCAAACACTTGGAGTAATTAGATTAATTACCAGATAATATTATGTGTTTGACACAAGTAGGTTCAATTCTTCATGTTTAAGAAAATACCCGATGTATCTATCTCTGCGTATAAGTATAAATTTTATCCGAACAAAAAATGATTTGAACCTAAAATGATTCAAACCCAAAATGATTTGAACACTAAACTTAAACTTAAAGTAATTTAAATTCAAAATGACTAGATAAGACAACTTACACTAACGCAAACGGTAGCGTCAAACATGAATGATAAAACTAAAATGACGCAAACTCAAAAGATCCAGCTAGTAAACCCGAGTGACCCAAATCCTAAAAAACTCGAACATAAAATGACCTAAACCCATATGATCCAAATCCAAAACAATTGTCTCAACCCAAATTGACCCAATTTGAAACCAATCTAACCTACCCAATTGACAAGTTGCATAGGACATGGTAAGTTCCAAGCAGCTTAAACCCAAAATGATTTGAACCAAAAATTTACTCAAACCCACAAATAAAAATTGACTTAATTTAAAAACTGATCTAATCCATCCAATTCATAGCTTACATACAACATAACTCTTTTCAAAAAATTAAAAATATAGGAATAGGGTATCAGGATTCATGATGAGGGAGACAGCAGCTGGTTTGGGATGTGCCTTCATACATATGTTAAGAAGCTTGCCTTTCTTGAGGTTTGAGTGAGCTCATTTTTCATTAGCAAAAGTCCATGTTGCTTGAAACATAATATATGAGAGGGATTGCAACATTACAATGATAATCAATGAACCTTTGGTGAAATAATTAAAGATGGAAATGAAAAGGGAGCTAATGAAGTGATGAAAGTCATTCAACACATCTCTCTTGTTTTAGGAACAATGACCTTTTCTATTGGGGATTGTACAAAGGTTATTTTGTGGACAACCAAAGCATCAAACCAATGCAAATAGTCTGCTTCATTATTTTAAAAAAATAGTAAAAATAGTAATTTTGTTTTTTTATAAAATTTTTATAATTAAATTTAAATAAAAATATTCCTAAAATTATTTAATTTATATTCAACCTGAATCGGATCAGTCTCAAAATAATTTTTCTTATCCAAGTTCTTCCTAAACGGGTTGAATAGGCCAATCATCCTATAAATAAATCTAATTACAAACAAGTGATATATCAGGAGATATAAAAATAAAATAAAAAAAAAACAAGGCAAAGAAATCTTGAAGCACCGAATGCAATGACATGCGGGTATTGGTAGACTAAAGTGGATAAATGAATTAAAAATAAGAAAATTACTAATAGGTGTCAAATCCACCAAAATTAAAAACCTCATCTAAAATAACAAAATTTAAATTTATAATATAAAGAGTAGGATGGATCCAACAAAGATTAATTTGGCTAATTTAGAGATTTCTTACAACTAGAATTTTTTATGGGCCATTTCGTGCCTAGGACTTTTGTAACCTTGCGAGAAATAAAAAGGGATTAAAGTATAATATAATTAAATAATAAAAATTAAAATAAGGGAAATTCGAAACAAAAACAAATTTAACCAATATACTAAGAACTCTAGCCCCAAATACAATTTTAGTTTCAATTCTGAATTGATCACGAATTATAGATTTTACTTTACTCGATAATAAGTCGTTATAGAAATCAAGGAATAGTCTTCCCTTCAATTCTTCTATAGTGTCAAATTAATTGCAGGAACAACTTAACAGGTAACTCTTACCAAATGAAGCAACTTCCAAGTTTTAATTACTCGATAACCTTACAAATTAGAAAAACTCAACTCAAGTCAACAACTTCAACTACATAGGTCGTTTAAACTAAACCACTAACTCCCTTAACGAATCCAACTACTAATTCAATTGGTCACATCAGTTTATTACTAATTCCACGACAAATTCATTTTTAAACTTGTATTTTAATATTTTGCACACGTGTCACATCTACATACAAAAAAATCAATAAAATGTCAAAATTAATAACATTCATATCCAATATTAATTAGAATAAACTTCAAAAAAATACATCATCGATTAAGTTGATTATAAATTACAAAGATAACATAATTGAGCGTATTAAGCATTGAATAGTAACATTAGAAAAGCATTCACAATTCATACAAAGGTAAAAACAAAAAAAAAATAAAGAAACTCTTAATTATCTTTACAAGAAGAAATGGTATGAAATTGAGATACTATGTTATATAGTATCTCTTCCCAATAAGAGTATGTCACTTTCAGCATTTTTATACGGAAAAAAATCAAATCCAACATAATCTGTTGAAATTTAGGATGAGAATATTGAAGTGACATACTCTTATTGAAAAAGAATATAAATTATATAATATATCAGATTCATATAATCATTTTATCTTTACATATAATTCACTATAAGTAACTCTCTAAAATACCTCAATACTAAAATTAACTCAAAAGAAATATTCCAAAAAATATTATACAATAATTTCCTTTTTAAATAATGAAATTAGCTTTCAAACTTAATCAAATACAACAAATAATTATTTTTCTATTAAAAATTAGTCCAACAATATTTTTTTTTTTTAAAAACAAAGAAAAACCTTGTTTTGATCTTACTTTAAACTTTTTAGAGTAGAAAGATAAAGTGTACTCAAAAAAGTAGAATGATTAAAATGGAGAAACCTGAAATGAGTAAATCCCTTGCAAATAAAAATCCTCTGTTCTATTGAGGTGCCCACTGCCCCGCCTCCTTGCACATAATATTCACACATGTATCCGCTTATTATAGATTTTCATTATATTTGTTTTTTTTTATTTAATGATTAAAATTACTCATAGTCCCTCCTTAACTTATAAATAGGAGGATATTGCACTTCAACGTACTTAACTCACGTCTTCCCACATCGACTATAATACTCATGCCAATTAAACTAAAACTCAATCAACATTTATATTTTTTATTTGAAAAAGAAAATAAGGGATTTTTTTTTTATAGTTTTATGGAGTTTTTTACCTAATATTTTCAGTTTTTTTTAAAAAAAAATTATTTTAAAAGATTGTTTTTTAACTATAAAACATGATATTATTTTATTTTATTTTATTTTAAATGATACATTTAAAGGATTATTATCCATATTAATTTGTAGGTAAAAAATCATTTCATTTTAGTATTTTAATTTTAGATGATATAATTAAACGAATTGTTTTATATAATTCTTTCAAAAAAAATATCTTAAATGAGTAATTTTATAATCATTAATGAGTAGAAGTTAATAAACCGTTAATTCTATCGATTCGGTCGATTTTTTTTAATTTAACCAATCATCATATATAATAACCTTACAACTAAATAAACTTACACTACAACCAATTTAATTATCAATGGGGCATAAGATTTGTATTCAACCATTTGAAGTCCGAGCCCAAATAATCCTATCAAAACCTGCAAACATATGAGGTGGGAGAATACCCATAATACGTCTAATTATACCCTCCGGTAGCCAAAGACGAAAAAGATCTAGATTCCAAGAGCCCTCCTCGTTGATCATTTCACTAAGCAGATAGTCCAAATTAATACTAGCATGGGTCGGTATTTGATGAAACAAAGGTCCTATATCCGGAACTCACAGGTCTCTCAAACATCTTATATTGTTCACATTTTCAACAGAATAAAGCAATTTTTCTCGAATTAAGGGCCAAACCTTAGAAATGGCCCTCCATAGAAATGAGCATTTCTCGAGAGAGATATTATCTGGTAAAGCCTCCTTCATACCATATTTGGACTGAAGAACTCTAACCCACAGGGCATTCGGTTTAGAGACTAAATTGTACCCCAGCTTCATCATAAACAAGGTATTTTGGTCGCTCAAATGTCTAATGCCAAGAGAAAGGTTGTGGAAGTCGAGGGAAGTGCAGTGGAATATACTGTGGAAATTTCAAGGACCCTAAAAAGTTAGATTATTCATACGGCTTGTTTTAAAACAGTGTTTGCTTACTAATGTAGAGCATGTTAAGAGGGGAATAGGGCATGACAACTCTTGTGGTATATGTGGACATCATTCTAAAGATATATTGCATGTTATCAAAGACTGCCCGACAGCTAAAGAAATTTGGATGCAAGTCCTTCCGGATGGAGCCAATGGGTGTTTCTTTGCATGTAACCTTCTTTAGTGGATAAAGTCTAATTTGCAGAGTGCTGCTAAACCAATCGTTGATGAGGTAAATTGGTCGAGTTTATTTGGTTTACTTGCTTGGTGAATTTAGAAGAATCGAAACCTCTTGCTTTTTTAGGGCGTCTCTTGGAATATAGGTGAGATAGTTAAGCTATCATATACTTGGGCAAAACAGTTTGTTTCTTTTTACAGGGAGGACGTGTCTAGACAGGAGGAACCAAGGTCAATAGCCCAGGTACCAAAAAATTGGATCAGTCTTTGTATTGATGGGCGATTCAGGTAGTTTCTGGAATAGTTACAGTGAGAGGAGTCATAAGAAATGGAAATGGTGAGTGGATTATGGGATATAATAGATACTTGGGCGAATATTCTGTCAAAAACTTTTTTTTTTTTGAAATCGACTTATATTTTGAAAATGAAAATGGGAGTCGCCACCAATCTTTTTTATGAGGTGTGATCGGATCACCTCGTAATTTGATTGTTTTAATAAAAGGCTTAATTTACTAAAACAATGATTTTTGGTCTATAAAATCCAGAAAATGGGTTCAGGAGTCGGTTACGCACGATGAAGGATTAGCACCCTAGACACGCCCAAAATTGGTGCCTAATTGATTACTAGATGTCTTAGAATCGAAAATTAAAAATTTGAAGAGAATTTAAAACGCGATCCCACTTTGCATAATGTTATTTTAAATTAAAATCACTTGAATAAATCAAAATGTATGTACAAGGCTCTCTTATCTCGAGGTAACAAAAGGTCATATCTCGTAAGTTAGGACACGACATCTCGAATCCTCGAGAATAAGCTTACTCTTTATTTTAATTATTTAAATCTCATGTGTTTTAATTTTGAAAGGAACATTCAGTTATCTAGGTTCAAAGAGAAAGTTGAACCCCCTAAGTTAGAGCGTGACTTTTCGAATCTCCAAATATAGAACATTGCATGGGTTCAGGAGTCGGTTACGCACGATGAAGGATTAGCACCCTAGACACGCCCAAAATTGGTACCTAATTGATTACTTGATGTCTTAGAATTGAAAATTAAAAATTTGAAGAGAATTTAAAACGCGATCCCACTTTGCATAATGTTATTTTAAATTAAAATCACTTGAATAAATCAAAATGTATGTAAAAGGCTCTCTTATCTCGAGGTAACAAAAGGTCATATCTCGTAAGTTAGGACACGACATCTCGAGTCCTCGAGAATAAGCTTACTCTTTATTTTAATTATTTAAATCTCATGTGTTTTAATTTTAAAAGGAACATTCAGTTATCTAGGTTCAAAGAGAAAGTTGAACCCCCTAAGTTAGAGTGTGACTTTTCGAATCTCCAAATACAGAACATTGCATTAATTTTAAAATTTTCCTTTTTTAAGCATCGAGTAAAAAAATTTATGTAACACTTAAAAATGGTACATATATTTAGTTTATTCGGGCATCGTATGAAAAACGAACAAATGTGTTTAAACATAGCGTATAATACAATGATAATGAAATAATATGAAGTGGCTATATGGGTAGAATACTAAAATAATAAATAATAAATAAAGGAATAATGTAATAATAATAAAATACCAAATAATAACAATGGCAATAATCCTATTAATTACTATTCTAATACTAATTAAATAATAAAGGAAAAATAAATAAATAATAATATGTGCAAATAAAGGAATAAATGACAATACAAATTTTAAATGCAAAAAAAGGTAAAGAAATAAATAAATGAAGGATTATATAAATAAATAAATAAAACAAAACATAGCAATATATATAAAAAAATCTATAAAAGGTTGAAATTAAATTAATAAAGGATTAAATCAAAATTTAAAATGAAATTTAGAGCCTAAATTATAACAAAATAAATGAATAAATATAAAAAAGACTAAATTGAAATTTAAATGGAATTTAGGGGTCTAAATTGTAAAAAAAATAATAAAACTTAATAAAGGACCATAATGAAATGCACGAAAAGAAATAAGGACTAAATAGGAAAATATCCCAAAAACTATTAAATGCATCGCTTTTTTGGAAAATCGGGGGACTAAATTGAAAACAAAATAAAATTAAATGGTGCAATCTTAAAGAAAAAAATAAAGGAATTAGGACCAAATTGAAAAATAAAGAAAAAGCAAAAGGGCTAAAGCGGCAATTAGACCCCCTTTAAAAAACACGCACACTTGCTGGGTTGTTGGGTCGGATCAGGTTTGGGTCCAAAATGCCGTTGTTTTGGTGTCTGAAGCATAAGCTCAAAACGACGCCGTTTTGGGGGCTTATATAAGTGAAAAAAATCAAAAATTTCATTTCAAACCCCAGTTTTTTTTTTAAAAAAAATCTGAAAACCTCTTTATTTCTCTCCAAGCCTCCCCACCTCCAGCCACTTAAGTATCGCGAGCCTCACGCATGACGGCCACCAATCCACGGCGACACTACTCACACACTGCACTGATGGCAAAAACCCTTCAAAAAATATTTTGACCCTGATCTTGAAGGCAAAGCCTTCTAAAGCCACTTTCGGCCCTTTCTTGAAGGCGCACCCCTCGTATTCCCCTCACCAACGAAACCCCGAGGAGTTTAAAGGAACCCGAAGGCCTTTTGCGTTGAAAAGAAGGCGTCTTTTCTCAGGGTTAACGGCCTTGCTCACGACGGCTACGTGGTGACTCAGGTAAAACCGTTCGACTTTCTATTTTTTTTATATTTTTTTTGTTAGAAAAAGAAAGAAAATGAAATACGAGTGGATGAACTGCCCCTTTTTTTTTTCTTGTATTCTATATTTATTTTTTTCCCTCCAAAGATTACATGCCATTACAACAGCTTTTATAGTCGATTATACAATCGAATTATTATTTTTCACTGTTCTTTGCCACTATCTCTTTGTTGTTTCTGTCTTTTCTTCGTCCTTTTTGTAGGTATTGGCGCGTGGTCAATGGTGGTGGCAAAGGGATGTCAGATGGCACGGGCGGCGCAATTGAGGAGGTTGTGGCACTGGAGGCTCAAATGGGATTAGGGATTCTGTAATAATCTGATTTAGACCCTAGTTAGAATAGTGGTTTCGGGACCACAAATTTCAGTCAGAAAAAATATTTTAATATTATTTTTTGTGTTTACAGTATGTGGTTAAGCATGTGTGAAAGTTTCGTATGAAAATTTGATCGTTTGTGTGCTCAATTTGATAAAAGGACTAAATCGCAGAAAATGCAAAATTCTCCTTTTTGAATAATGGCCGAATTGATGTGTCTTCCTAAATGTGAAGTCCTTATGATGCAAATAGACCATGGTTATAATTAAATGACATTGATGGACATTAGTTAATAGAAATTTAAATGTATATAATAAGGTTATAATAGTAAATTGTGTATTAATGTTTATTAATTAAACAAAACATAATATTTGCTTCATTTATTCATCATTTGGCCGATTATATCAAAAAAAAAAGAAGAGAAAAGCTTGTTTTTGTTTCTGTTTTTGATAATTTCTACGTTTTTGTGATTGTTGCTTTGTATACTATCAAGCCCATGTCTTAATTTCTAATTTTGTTGATGATTTTGAGTTGAGCCATTGATGAAATTATAAGCTTTGTGAATTTAAATGATAGAAAATGAAAGATATGTATTGAGTTAGTATATTTTGTCTTTGAATTTTTGATGAATTTAAGTAAAATGGGCTAAATTATGAAAATTGTAAATTGAGGGACTAAAATGTGAAATAAATAATATATATGGACTTGTATGAACTATATGTAAATTCGGCCAAGCATATATCTAAAGAAATTTTGTATATTTTGTGATTTTTGTGATTAAGGACTAAAATGTCAAAATATAAAAATATGAGGGCTAATTTGTAAAATGCCCTAAATATGTGTTTGTGGATTGATTTGAATGATTTGGTGAATAAAATGGTTAAATTTGAATTTATATAGATCAAGAACAAAAGAAAACGAAATTAGATCGTGGAAAGTCAAAAGTCGTAGAATAGCCGATTCCGTCTATCCGAATCCGTACGAGGTAAGTCTATATACAAATAGACATGTTGGAATTGATTTATTTATGCTCATATGATATTGAATTGTGTTGGATAAATATGAAAGATGAATATGTGAAATCCGAGAAAGTATCGACAAAGTTCTGACGTTCGAAAAGTCTCGTACAAACCTTAGGAATAGTTAGGATACATATGTCATGACATAGGATTCGATATGTGTTATCGTGTAAGACCACGTCTGGGACGTTGGCATTGTACTTGATTTCGTGTAAGATCCTGTCTGAGATAGTGGCATCAATATTTGATTACATGTAAGACCACGTCTGGGACGTTGGCATTGTACGAGCTTTCCGAGTCATACGCGTATCCTTATGATTCTGAACGGTTCAACGGGCATTCCGAGAAAAGAATAACTATGTGAACATGAATCTGGTTTAGGTATGTTTGAATGGTATACTATGTTTGAGATTGAAAGGTGAGTACATGTACTTTTGTGAACATATGATATGTACTTTTGTGAACATAAGTATGAGAAAATATGTTATATGTACAAATGAATTGGGAAATTTGTAGTATATATGAACCATGTGGTTGATGATAGTATTTGGCTATGAAATATATGTAACTTGATTATGTTTATATGCTTATAAAGTTAAGTTTATTTGTATATGGCTTACTAAGCTTTTGAAAGCTTACTTTGTGTGTTTATTATCTGTTTTATATATATCGAAGCTACCGGGAGCTCGAGGATCATCGAGGATCGTCACCATACTATCGAACCATATTTTGGTACCTTTTGAAAGTGTAAATTTTGAAGTATGGCATGTATAGGCTAGAGTTAGTTGAATATATTTTGTAATGTGTATATCTAGCCATGTGATGTGACTTGGTTATGGATGTGATTATGAATGAATTTTAGTAGATGCTTTGTGTTCAAAAATGGTATGCCTTGATGCACTCTTGAATGACCAAATGAAATGGTCAATTTTGGTAAGTTTTGGTATGTGTTTATTTGAGGAATTGGTAAGTTTATGGCATGAGATTGAATGAAGTAGATTTAGGTTATGAAATATAAGTTTTGGTATGATTTTGACTTATGATTTCGCATGATTTTGGTATGGTTATAAGCATGAATTTGGTTGTTTATGATATGGCATAAATGGTTTATGTTTTGGTATTGAAATTAGCTGAAATTATAGTGCAAATGTAATTGTTTTGATGCTTGTAGGTTTGACCCAAATTGGGTGGCAAATTGGCTATTCAAATGGCCTATTTTTGTCCACACAGGTAGAGACACGGGCGTGTGGCTAGCTGTGTGATCCAAGTCAGTTTCGACCACGGCCAAGAAACACGGAGGTGTCTTGTGGCCGTGTGGTTAAGTCAGTATGTATGCCCTAATTTGACACGGCCTAGACACACGGGCGTGTCTAATGCCGTGTGAGGCACACGACCTGTTCACACGGGCGTGTGACCTTTGTATCTTTGAAAAATGTTTAAGTTTTAGAAAAAAATTTCGTATGAGCTCGGTTTAGTCCTGACCCCTTTCTAATGCATGTTTAAGGTCTCGATGACCTATGTAAGGGACTCAATAGTAATATTTGATTATGATTTGTGAATGATGAATATGAATTGTTTATGTAATGTTCTGATTTGTCCAGTAACGCCTTTAACCCTAGTCCGGTGACAGATACGGGTTAGGGGTGTTACAGTTTCAGTTTTTACTGAAACTAAGTTTAGTTTTTGGGTTAACGGGACGCCTAGGGTTTTTAATTTTTGGGTTTGTAAATTTAGCTTTTTGGGTTTAATGCATATTGGGCTACATTTGTTGTAAATAGACTATGGACTATTATTTTTATATTTTTATTTTGTTTGTTTTGGTTTTTTTGGTTGAGCCCGAGCAAAATTGGGCTTCAACATGTTCAATCTTTGATGTTGAATTGTGGGGTATTCTTGAAGGATTGGCCGTCATCAAAGACAGACGATATGTTGAAGTGATGATTCAAATAGGTAGCTTGGAGGCAATCAGGACTATTAAGGATTCTTATTTGATGAGTTTGAACTCTGCCCTTATTCGTCGTATTCATCATCTTCTGCAAAATACAGGACTTTGGGTCATACAACACTCTCTAAAAGACTTTAATAAAATTGTTCACTGCTTGGTCAAAATAGCCTTTAATACAAACCACCAAGATATGAAGATATCTGAAGATATTTGATTCATACAACACTCTTCTAAAATTGTTGCAAGTGGAGAATTCAAGTGTAGTTAATTTATTTTATATGTTTTATTTTAAAAGAAATTGTATTCAACCCTTGCCTTCCACTTGAAGCAAACACATTATATGACTTCATACGTAGCAATTATAACGAGGCACACATTTTTCCACTAATTCATGCCACTATCCCATGAAAACCCATTTCCTCTCTCTCATTATCACCTTTTTGAATAACATATATGCTCTGAATAATTCAATTAAGTTTGGGTGAGTTGATTAGTATAGATTGGCTGAGTACATGTATGTGCATATATGTATGCATATGATGGGATGGTCCATGCTATTCTCATGCATGTCAGTTATTGCATTTATAGTATGTACATTCACATGATTTGGTTCATTGAACAATAACTACAATAAAAATCATAGTGGAGGTGGTAAAATATACAGGAGAAATTCACTTATACGTATGGAAAATTTAACTTTTTGTGTGATTTTTTTTTAAGATTAAAATATATTTTAAGTCTTTATATTTTTTTTATAATTGTGAATTTAAACCATTTATTTTTATTTTTAAGAATTTTATTCTTCTATTTTTAAAATTTTAAAATTCAGGCACAAATGTTAACTCGAATTATTTTTTTTTTGTTAAATTTATTCGTATGTAATTTTGAAATTTAAAAAAAAAAATTTACTTGTTAGCCATGTAACAAAACAAAAGGCATCGTAATGAACTTGAACTTAACAAAAGAATTTTAATGGTGTTAAAAATTAAACTTATATTTTTAAATCCGAAAAGTAAATGGCCTAAATTCTAAATATACGAAGAATATAAGAATTTAGAATTTATTTTTATCTTTTTAAAATAATTTAACTGTTGAATTAATCAATATAATTATACTTATAATGAATGTAAAAGAAAGAAAGGAAAAACACATTTACTTTATGATATTGTAAGTATTTTTATAGAAAATAAATAATTATAAATTTTTAATTTTCTCTATACCTACCTATATTTAAGCTCCTCAATTGGTGTCACAATACAATTAGACAACAACTCAAATGAAAAATAACTAAAAATATATATAAGTGAATTTCAACAGACAGAAAGAAGCCTTACCCCTAAAATAGAAAATTACTATTTAAGTCCTCTATTACATATATTATATTATTACCATGTATTTTTATCTTTTTATATCTTTAAAAATTAATTTAAAAAAATACATAAAATGATGACTAATGAAATTTAAACACAATACACAAATGTCTTAAATCATCAAGTTTATCAATAAAATCTTCATTTAATTTTAATTTTTTTATAAATATATTTTTACATGATTATAAAAAAAATTATTAAAAAATCAAAATAAAAATTATAAAAATTATAAAAAGTGATCCAACTAGTTTTTTAACCTAGTTCAACCAGTTCATATCGACTCGCGGGTCAACTAATATTTTACCTCTCACTAGACCGATACCCCAGTTGATTATTGATCCAATCGGTCTGATCTAATTTAGATAACATTGAATTTTTATATTTTAAAATATTTTAAAAAAACTTTTTATTTTTTTATTTTTTTATTTTTTTATTTTTAAATTTTAAAGAGTTTTTTCATGTATTATTGTATTTTTAAAAATATTTTTTTATTTTTTAAAAAATTATATATTTTTTTTGTTTTTTATTTAAAATCAAAATATATATACTTGTAAAGGGTAAGGACGAAATTGAAAAAAATATAAATATTAAGGGTTAAAATTTTTATTTTATTTTTTATATTGTTTATTTTAATGGAAAATTAAACAAATGAACCAATTTTTTTTAATAAAAAAGTATAGGGACTTTTGGCATTTTAACCAAAATTTATTTCATTTATAATTGATAAAATTTATTACATTAAAACAATTTCATCAAATGGGTTAATTTTCTAACAAATAAAAAGATAAAATATTATGTCAAATTATTTTATCTAAAAAGCTTTATCTTTTAACAAGTCTAAAAATTAAATTAAGTGATAACAGTTCGGTTCAAATCAATTTTGAAAAAAAGTATAATTAGACACTGATGGTGCAATAAAAGAGAATTTTGGGGTTGCCACGATTAGAGGGGGGTTACGAGACAAGTACGGGAGTTGAATCCTTGACTATAATTGGTTTATTGGAATTTGTTCTATTTTAGATGCGTAATTATGGGGGTCTGATGACTGCACTAGATAGAGGATTCAACAGGCTGATAAATTTTTCATGCAGTCAAGAGGTAGTACAAGCTCTACAAAGCAAATCTTCAAAAGGTTCAAATTCAACTTTGATCAGAAGAATCCGACTGTTATTAGCTAAGATGGTGCATTAGTCGATTCATCATGTTTCCGGAAAACTCAACAAAAATATTGATAGGCTAGCAAAAATGACGGTTGATTATAACAATGACCTTCAATTTTTTGAAACGCCACCATGGAAGCTTGTGTATTTATCTTAGTTGTTTGTAACTTTTTTTCTTCTTTCACCAAAAAAAAAAAATCAAAATGTTGGATCTGGTCCATATTTTTTTAATAAAAATTAGGTACTTTTTCTATAAATTATTTTCATTGATTTATATAAAATATTTATTTTTATATTATACAAATTATAAATTAATTAAAATTAGAAAAAGAAATAAAATTCAAATTAGTTTGAATAATAGCAGTTTTTTTATCATAACAACCAAAAATTGGAACTAAAGCAAATAAATTTAACTAATGGGTCAAACTAAAATTAAACTGAATTTGATAAAAGTGAATCCAACGTTACGATTTGAATCGATTTTCTTTTTTTCTTTTTTTCTTTTTTTTTGTGCGCTTAGTCCTAAATTAAAAAATTTATCAAATATAAATAAAAATGTTAATATTTACATTTAAAAAGTATGTCTTCAAAATCAATTTTATATTAAAATTAAGATTAATGAATTTTATAACAATTTGATATAATATGCACATGAATCAACTTTACACATCAGTACAAATTTAGTTAATATAAAATCTATCCTTTTTTTTTAATTTTGAAATATTAAACTTTATATTCAAAATAAATAAACTAAAGAATATCACAAATTTATATAACCCAATCTACTAAACAATCAATAAATGAATAAATTTTGCAAATAATTGAATTAATTAAAAGAAAAATAAAATAACAATACTAATAAATTATCTGTGATTAAATGCTCAATTTCATTTTACACTTTTTTTAGAACAAGAGAGAAAATAGAAAATATTTTTATTTCAAAAATTTTGTTTAAAAAATACTCTAATGTTTGGTCACTAAAAGATTTTCGTGTTCTATATTCCAAATAAATATATAGGGCAAGATGAAAATAAAAAATAATAAAATAAATACAGGAACTTCGAAACGTATGGACAGGATTTTGAAAATGAGCTCTGAAAGAAGCGACGGCGTTTCCAAAATGAGTTGGAAAATTTCAAACGAAGTGGCCCATGCAGGTCTCGAACCTGCGACCTTCGCGTTATTAGCACGACGCTCTAACCAGCTGAGCTAATAGGCCGTTGCTTGTTGTTTTCTAAATAATATCTATACTAATTATTTGACGTAGTTCTGCATTTTCCTAAGGAGGTATTTATCAACTTTAATATTTAATTTCAAGTTTACCAAACATCCCCAAATTATAACTTTCATTTTAGATTGGCCCTAAAAATTAAATTTTCTAATTGCATTGTTAAGTTATCAAAATTATATCAATAAGGTCCTTTCATTATTAAAATCACGAAACTTCGTAGCTTTTGTTAGATCCTCCTAACTATTGTGGAGCTTGAACTAGTTGTATTACTCCTTTGCAAAGCATGAACTACCTCAAGGCTATCTGTGTGAATCAATATGCTATTTAAACCTCGATCTTGTAGAAGAATCCGCCCATCAAATATACCCTACAACTCGACATAAAAAAAATTGAACACATCCCTAGAGAATGGTTAAAACCCAAAATCTAGTTCCCTTGATGATTCCGTATCATTCCCCCTGTGAATGCAAAACCTGTACTCAAATTAACAGCTCCATCAGAATACAAATAAATCCAATTAACTGAAGGAGAATTCCTTGGAGTAGTAGCACATCCTCGATTCAAAATTTTATTACGTGTAAACCAAAACCATTTTGCCCATGTGATAGAAACTTTTAAAACTTATGCTACAATGTTTTACTTTTCTTTAAATTTTCATTTTAATTTATGTCACATAATATATGATATGTTATTTAAAGGCTAAATTAATGGTTTTAATAATTGAAGGCCTTTATTAATATAACATTGATAGTTTAAAAGATATAATTTGTAATATCCCGAATTAGGGCCTAATCGAAATAGTGGTTTCGTGACCACAAATCCGAGATAGAAATAATTATTTTATAATTATTTTGAGGTTTATGATATGATTTCATAATTGTGTGAAGATTTCGTGAAGAAATTTTTAGCATAACGAGTTTAATTTAAAGTTAGGGACTAAATCGAATAAGTTGCAAAACTTGCATTCTAGAAGTTTTTAGTATGAAATTGCTTTGAAATATTAATTAGGAGGTCTTAAATAGAATTTTACCAATTTTAAATTCATGGGCAAAATTAGGACATGGAAGGAATTTTTGAAAGTTTAGTAAGGAGGGGCATTTTGGTCATTTGGATATTAAATGAAATAAAATGGGAAAAATAACACAAAATGGTCATCTTCCTCATTTAGTTGCTGTCGAATTTTGCTCTCACCATAGCTAGGGTTTCTTCAACTTTCAAGCTTCATAGTAAGTGATTCTAAGCCTCGTTTTTAATGATTTTTACGTTTTTGAGATCCCGGTAACTCGATAAAGCTTATGCTAGCAATAACTTAACCTAGGGTTTATATTTGGAAAAATACCCATAGGTGAAATTTGTGTATTTTGATGTTTTATGATAGAATATGAGGTTTTAAATTATGTTAGACAACTTGTACTACTCGATTTTAAGCAAAACGCAGTAAAAGGGCTTAATCGGTAAAAATACCTAATAGTCACAAGTACATGTTAGAGTGAGAATTTGATGTTGCCATAGAAGGAAAAAGTGATCAGCATGTTATAAAACATAAGAATAAGGAATAAAGTTTAATCCCGAGCCTAGGGGCAAAAGTGTAAATATGCAAAAGTTTAGGGGTAAAATTGTAATTTTGCCAAAATTTGAATTAAGGATTAATTTGATAATGTGAATATTAAGTAAGCTAAATGTGTTATTTTAGATCAAGAAAGACGTGGAATCGACCCCAATCGAGGAAAAGAAAAGATTGTGGACTAAATTGCAAAATCTTTGTATTTTGGTACCAAGGTAAGTTCATGTGTAAATAATGTAGCATAATGGTTATTTTTAAGTTACTGATGTTAATTATATGATATGCTGAATTTTATTATGAAATATATGCTTTGTGGTTAATTTCGAATAAAATGCAAATTATGTGAGCTACTTGTTAAATATAAATTATTACCGAATATTGGTTTCGGTATTCTGCGGAAGACGGTAAGGATATGTGTTCGAATAAAATCCCGTTTGAACCTTAGGTGTTCGAATAAAATCCCGTTTGAACCTTAGGAATAGATTAGGATACAAGTGACATGTCACTAGGATGGTTGAGCATCCGAACTCGTTGAGTTGAGTCCGAGTTCACTTATGGATGCGAATGTCCGAACTCGTTGAGTTGAGTCCGAGTTCGTGAGATGTAACTAGGCATCCGAACTCGTTGAGTTGAGTCCGAGTTCACTTAAGGGCGGGTTACATGATTGCTCGATTACATTTGTGGCACTTATGTGCAAATTATCCATGTATCCGAATTATATTCCGATGTGTTCAACGGGTAAGGTTCTACTCAAATGGAGGAATACTCGAGATGAAAAGAGACGTATTGGTAAGTGTTGTGAAATGGATACTTTGGACAGGTATGTACTTAACCCTCGGGTTGAGTATTGATACAACAACGATAAGGTAATAAGATGATGAAAAATGATTAGAAATGTGATATATGTTTTGGTGATACCATGCTAATGTTGATTGGTATGATTATTTGTTATGTTACTTATTATTTGCATATGAACTTACTAAGCATTTATGCTTACTCCCTCTTTCTTACTCATTGTAGTTTTGGACAAGCCAGCTCAGGAGTCGGGATAGGTCGTAGGCTCGGTCACACTATCTGGAAGACTTTTTGGTAAATGGCTTGTAAAATTTAAGTATGGCATGTATAGCAATATACCTATTTTGTGTAAATGATCTTATGATATGGTGATGGAATGGTTGAGAAAATGCTTGATAATGATAAGTTATGGAAATGGTTAGTTTAGATTATGTTTGATGTCATGAAAGGTTAATAGGTTATCTAGTTCATGAAAACTCATAAAAAGGATGAAATTTGCCATAAACAGAACATTGCAGCAACACTGACGTGAGTTTGAAAATTTACTAAAAATCGTAGAAATTGAATTTGGTGATGGATTAAATATGAAATTGAAGCTTAATATGTCTAGTTTCACATAAAACAAACTAAACAGGTAAAGGAATTATATGTTAGAAGATATTTGAATTTTAGTGAAACAGGGCCAGAGTGATTTCTGGATCCCCTGTTCCAACTTTAGAAATTCACCATAAATTGTAAAGATATAATTAGGTGGTGTATTTTATATTTTAAGAATCCTTATTGAGTCTAGTTTCAGGAGAAACAAACCTCATAGTCATATGAATTTTGTACAGAGATAAATGTGGTTCGTAGTAAACAGAGGTCAGTCCAGTCAAGTCCTGAAACAGGGGTAAATTTAACTAATAAACTGTACTAATTGGCCCAACCAAAAATTCTATAAAAAAAATTATAAATAGGTATATGAGTCTAGATTCAGGAAAAATTTACGGATCTTGATTTCGAGTTTCGTAACTTGAGATATGATTTTTCTTGTAACTGTGATGCAAGTAGTTGGAAAGCTGTGAATGTAGAAACAAATGATCCAAAGTTATTAAAATGTTAAATTAAGTTTAGTAACCCCTCATACTCGACTCCGGCGACGGTCTCGGGCGTGGGGGCGTTACATAATTAGAATATTTTAAAGTTTGAGGATCAATTTAAAATAAGAATCCTAGTTTAGAGATGCCTAATACAGTTAACTCTGCAATTCCTAATAATTGAAGTTTCATGTGACATTTACCGAGTTATCCATCCAAATTTTAAAATATATATATATTTTTTTTTATAATTAATTTTTTTTTCATTTGCGTTTTATCCATTTATATATATGGACCGACTTAAATAGAAGTTGAAATCCGAATTTTGAGGGAGTTGGAATCAAATTTGAGAAAAAAAAGAAAGGACAATTTAAGGATATAAAATTCTAGCCTTAATATCTTAAATTATGTTATATGAATTTTTTAAGTATTTATTCTTTTTTTGGATAATCTTTTATTTATTCATATTACAACATGTATTTAATAAATATTCAAAAATAGACAGTATAAAATGTAATTCTTCTAAACTTGTAAGTCCTTCACGCAAGGTCAAAAAAATTATTATTTCTTAGTATTTTATATTTTTTAATTTTAATGTTGATTATAATTATCATAAAATCAATTAAACTCGATATCATTCATCATATCAACTTTTTTTTAACATTAGTTTTATTATAGGTTCTTATCATATCGATTTTTTTTTATACAATGCCTAGAACTGTCTATAGCCTCTCCCCAACCATTAAATAGAAGGATAATACGCTTCAGCTAAGTCGAACCCACATCCACCTGCACTGACAACAATGCCGATTCTAATCAAGCTAAGGCTCAATCAGTTATTATATTAGTTTTTTGAAAACGTAATTTTTTTTATTTTTAAAAATTTATAAGTACTTTTTTCTTTTAAAAATTGTCAATAAAGCAATTCTCTTCAAAAAACTTGTCAAGATAATCATAAATTTAAGGAAAAATATAAGGTTTTTGTGTCCTTTTTTCTAAATAAAAGCTTTTGATATCATAATAAAAAATATAAATATCATATTTAATTATTTATAAAAAAAAAAGTGAAATTTTAGTTTTTATAGATACGTGCGAGGTTGTTATGATAATTATTTATAATTTCTTGTTCTTGAAAAGTTTAGGTGAGAAGATGCTATCTCAATCTAAGATTAGGGCATGCTATTAGCCTTACAAAGGTTGGACTCAATCCTTACTGATCATCTATCAAATAGATTACTGATGATGTATCTTGACATTAAATTTTAAGAGATTAATTAAAATGTTTAAAATTTTTGAGAATTTTAATAATAATTTTTAAAAATTTTGATAGATTTAATTAAAATATTTAAAAAATTTAAAAGTTTAATGATAATTTACGCAAATATTTGAAGAGTCTAATTGAGGTTATTAAAAGTTGTCAAATGTTTAATGAGAATTTGAAAAAAAAAAAAAATTAAAAAAAATCCATTATGAAAATAAAATAGACGAACTTCAAGTATAGATTGGATTTGATTGCAACCTGAGCCCGGCCTTAAACGGAGCTCTGGAATGAAGAGAAAACGGCACCGTTTCCGTAAATGAGTTGAAAAAAATGAAAAGTGGCCCATGCAGGTTTCGAACCTGCGACCTTCGCGTTATTAGCACGACGCTCTAACCAACTGAGCTAATAGGCCAATACGTTTTGTGTTTAACAATTTAATTAAATTATTACACTAGGAATAAGAGACAACCATGCATGTACAATTGTTAAATAATTTGATATTAAATATTTTGTTTGCTGTTATGAAATTAATATGCTTTTTCAAAAATAAATTATTCGTGTTTTGGTTTTCAATGGATAATGTTTGAATTTATTATGTATCTTTGAACAAAAAATCATCAAAATTACAAATGTTTACGAAAATATTTTAGAATTTAAATATTTTAAATGGAAGGTTTAGTTGAATCAACAATTCTTAAATTACTTTTTAGAAAAACATTTGAACATTTTCTTTTGCAATGTTTTCATAATCAATCGGATCAATTAGAGTATAAATCAATAAAATATCGATTCAAATAAAGGGATTAGAATAATTAACTCATGAATCGAGTTTATTATTTTTAATAATTTATTTAAATAAATTAGACAAACTAATTAAATCAAAAATTGATATTCGATTGTACTACCAACTCAATTCTGAAAACTTTGTCACTATAAAAACTATAATACATATAAGAGAGGAAAAACTATGGAACCAACCCAACCACTTTTATTAGGACCTCATCAGGTCAATCATTAGCTCGCCTAAAATAGGATTCGCTCGATTAAAGATTCCTTTGTGCTCCTCAATTCTTACATGGGCCACCAACAAGTCAAGCCTCAACGTCAAGTCCAATCAGAGTCCACTTGAAGGTCCCTTCCTATTCCAATAAGACTCTCCATAACTTTCCTACCAACTCTACACATTATTGCCAAAGTCATCATTAAACCACTTGCTATCAAGGTTTTATAAGTCCGGTAAAAACGAGGGATACTTGCTTAGCAAATAAAAAACTAACTAAAATAATGATTGAAACTATAGCGACAGATTTAATCACAAAACTAAAAATGTATAAATGTATAAATGTAAAGATGAATATCGAGATTATTTATATAGTTTGATCTTAGTCTACGTGTTGGGTTTTACCTAGAGGAATGATCCACTATCTTTCTCACAGTACAACCAATGATTTATATCCTATCATCGAGCTAACTCTCACCAATTTAACAACTTTACCGTTGTATAAAAACTATATCACTCTCCACTAAACTTTCCCTCAAAAGCTTAGTTTTACAATACAAGATATTCTCTAGATTGTTTACAAAAACAATGCACATATAAAAGATCTCTAACTTGAATAAATTTGTGCTCTCTCGATCTCTTTGAATATCTTTAACCTAGATAATACTTAAGTTTTGCTTACATAAGAGTTATAGTCTAATCACTTTTCTATAAAGTAAAACTAAAATTCAGCATAAGATTATCTCGACATAATTCCATAAGAGCCTCGCTGTAATCCAATGCCTTTACTTAATCCTCAAGTAAACATTCTTTCAAGTCTTTCACCTTTTAACTCAATTGATTTTCATATTTTAGGCTTTAACTTGTTTATTTCAAGTAAAGCAATGAAATAACTTCGTGAACAAGCCCTATTGCTAATCCTAAGGGATAGGACAAGAGATATTCATATCAAGCTCTTACTTTATATAACAAACATTCTCTCCACCTTCATCTCCAAACATAGGATAAGGGGCAGTATATGAAAAAATAGACAATACCCATATATGGACTATAATATTTTAACCATACTGTTTTAAATTAAAATTTGACTAATTAGTTGATTACTTTGGCATAAATCCGAACCATGTTATCCCCATCTCTAAATATGGTATAAAATAAATAAATAAATATTTAATGAATGTGAGTCATGTGGGGGTAGATGATGAACTTAAAAAACTATATATAATATACAATATTGAAAGATTATACGTAATCCTCTTTTTAATGTAAATTCTCTAATAAACCCTCACACAAACACTCCTTGAAAATTCTCAAACCAACATTAATTTTCAAAAAAAAAAAGCATAAGATAATAAAAAAACATATGGTAAAACAAAAATTTACATTAACCTAAGATGAAACCTCATCTCCCTATATTTCGAAAAATTACGAATGAAGAAATGGAGATGTCTCCGATGAAACTATCTTTATATCTATAACATACGATCGGATGTCCGATCGGTGCATCCGGGAATAACTTCGTTGCGACTATTAACATCTGTTGTGGAACTTTCTATATGTAGTGGTGTAACATTATTGTGTATGATTATACCTCGAGTGTTGTAGAATGTTCATTGAAAGCAGCAGGTATTGCTTTCGGGTGGTTTCCGTACTTGTTTCTGCTGCAAAATCTGTTTCTTGACCGCTGTCGATCCTTTCTCCAATAAATTAGGTACCTCGAGAATCTGTGAACCGATAGAATGCATTAGCATAGGTCACAACCAAGCTTCCAACATGGACTCGAAATTGCTCTGTGAGCATCATCGTATATAATAGTTCTTCATCAGGTAATTACCTTTAAAACGAGATCTTTAAAGCATTGATGCACATTTGCTCTGGTTCTAGCACTGCATTCGAGAAAAGAACATTTAAGCTGCTGCGCAAGAGCGATACCCTCTTCTTGAGTTACAGCCCTTTCACTGTCCTGAAAATGGCACATTTCTTTTTCATAAGAACAAG
This sequence comes from Gossypium longicalyx, assembly GCA_025698465.1. Classification (NCBI taxonomy): domain Eukaryota; kingdom Viridiplantae; phylum Streptophyta; class Magnoliopsida; order Malvales; family Malvaceae; genus Gossypium; species Gossypium longicalyx. Next base: position 8,653,392 of record CM047004.1, read on the forward strand.
ATATATATTCGATTAAGCATCTTTTACCTAGTAAAAGAATAACCGAGCACTGCCTTATTCCAATGATTAACAATTTTATAGGGCTTACCCTGTCAACTTTGTTGCCAACCAGAACTTTGATACACTCTTGAGTAGTGGAGTAGAGCTCGACTTCCTTTGCCCAAACTTCAGATAAGTTGGTGAAGGTTTCACGCCGAGTCACGTCATATACTTCAAAGTAACAAAAGAAAAAAGGGTTCAAGTTCCCTTAATTTAGCTATGCAAGCAGCAATGGCATCATAATAGTCCTCACAAATATTAGCAATACATCTATTTCGACCATATGATGATTAAAGATCCCCGGCATGCATAATCGTAATGACAAATACCACATAAAGAATGGTTCAAAGTTCTTGTAGTTTGCCCAATGCATAAACTACGAAGCATCATCCATTAACATATATTCAGCAAAATAAAATCAGTAACAAATATTCAGGACTAAATGTTTCAAATATGCAAGGACATACCAAGGATAATCCCGTGTGCACCCCTATAGTACGAGCTAGTTAATGTTCCGAATCTCTCCTGACCGGCTGCAATAGGTAAAAGATACAATTAAAATGAGAACTAGGTGCACGTAAGTTGCGAGCTCTGATTCCGTAGCAAAAGAAGTGATGTAGAACAAAATTTGGAAGAACTTCTCCATCATTAGGGTTACTCTAAGAAATAAAATTATACCGAACAACAAGGATCATGTCAGATGATTCTTATTCTTCTAATGGAAAGTACGGAAGATATATCCGAGCTTAAAGGCTAAGCTTCTGCAATTATGGGCTCCTGGTTTATGTTATTAATAATTTTCAATCATGCTTTTGACTTCACTAATGGTTAAACAGAAAATAATGCTTAAAACAAAATCCATTTGTGCTAGAAATGATCAAGGATATGAAAATGGAGCTTCTTGCAATCATACCTTTTTTTGTCCCAAAGACAGAACCCAACAATTCATATTGTATACAACTTCACATAGATTGTTATGATAGACCGACAACAATGAAACACCCCACTCAAAAGGAAAATGTAAATTAATGCCACAGAAGAAAATTAACACTGCATATGATTATAGTACATCAGTAAACAAACTTTAGGAGCTCTTTTGCTGCAATGGCGAGCAAATATAACATAATAGGTTGGTCCAATTCTAGCATCAACCATCATTGTGAATTCAAAGAGTTTGACTTTAGTACTTGAGAAAATGATATGTACATATGTGCGCGCGCACGCACATATCTACATATATGACTGCATAAGCAGGTTGAAGTTTCAAAGAAAATTTACACCACAAGTCCTAGTTGAGGAGTCTCGATAAGCATTCAGTTATAATTCTTCTCATAATTTCAATGACATCCTACATGCAGATCCCTGTTAACATATAAAGATCCAATGAGTTTGAGAACACACTAGAAGGTACTCGGTTGTATAATAAGCTACTGACACTTCCAGCTATATGTTTCCAGTTATATTAAACCAAAATTCTTCTGGTCTATCTTGTCACGGGCATGCTTTCCACTAACTTTTTGGCCAATATTTACTTTTACAGCTACCACAATACCTGTTTCCTTGGGTTCCATCAACATAAAAGCATATCCAATAAAAGAGCAAGCATACCATCCCCTAAAATATGCACTCATCAATGCTATCTTCACTCCCATGAGCAGAAGATCAGTCCCAAATGCTTCAGCAGTAATTGCATCGGGATTATTGCATCCTCACAACATTTAGAGCAGTACCAAAATTTATTTTCTTCCCAATAACCAGTACATCAATTTCAGAAATTGTAGGCCTGGATGTCCTTTTTCTTGCAACTTAATAAGCTTTCTTTGGCCACCTTAGAAGCAGTCATTAGATTTTATCACTCTTTTAAGGCACATTTGCTATCCTACTAATATCATTCAGCAATATTTTCGGCCTTAACTTCCGAAAGTAAACACTCAAACACATTCTGAAACCTTTATTCTGTGTTCTAACAAGGACAAAACCATTACAAACCCCACTTTCTTTCTCTCAATGAAGACTCCAGAGGAGTTCAGCAAAACAAATCGGTAGCATCAACTCCAAGCCTATCGCATGCAAAACAGCCGTGCAACTAACAAGATACACAAGGGAAACACCAGAAAAAATATAGGTCCAAGTAAGAACTAGTTGCAGAGTGTTGGCTTTATCATATCAATTTTACCTGTGTCCCAGATTGTAAGTTTCAATCTTTTCCCACCAATTGTGACCATCTTGATTTTGAAATCCACCCCTTGACAACATTCAAAAGAACTCAATAAACATATGACATAAAAGTTGAACATAGAAACAGAGATATTTCTAATGCATGGGACAAGATGATGAACACAAAATACAAAGAAAAGGCATTACTTTTCCCATGTTAGTTTCCTCTTACCATTACCAAGCCATGCATTTCCTTTCAAACCTTCTTTCTGCTACTACAAGGAAGGGGCCCCAGAGTCCAGACCGAAGTGCAAAAATTTGCTCCAAGGATAATTGAATTAATTTCCATGCCTAAACAATTATCTACTCAGTTACAAATTTACAATTGCCTATGCTATTCATCTGTTCACTGTTCCATCATTGCTAATTAAGGTAGAGCCAGGGACGAATTCACCAAAATAAAAATCATGCAATTTAGTCCTTTTATAGATAATGAAAATTTAAGTTAATATACGGTAAAATTGTACTTTGGCCCCCAAAAAATTAAAAAAAATTCTGTTTTGTCCATTCGAAAATGATGAAACCTAAACCATTGAACCTATTTCCTGAATAATATAAGGCTAAACTTAACAATTAACATAACTACTTGGAAAGAATTTTAGTTTAAATGAAAGGAAGTTTGTTGGTTCATTGTTTTTCCCTCATCTTAACTCCCTAAACAATTGAAAAACAAAAAAAGTATTCCTTTTAATCCCTTCTCCTCAATCCTTTCCCAATCCAATACATAAAAACAACCCTTTCTAAAATTATTGTCAAAAAAAGTTTTTAAAAATTCAAAGCAAATTCTGGGTGTGAATTCCAAAGGCAAAAACCAACAAGCAAAATACAACAAGATGGCAAAAAAAACAAAAAAAAAGGAGTCGAAAGAGAGAGTAGAGGAGTTACCTATGGTGGGAGAAAGATCATGAACAAAGTTAGAGATGAAAGTAACAAGTAAACTACTTTTGCCAACTCCAGAATCACCAATCAACAATATCTTAAATGAATAGTCACAGTTGTTGTTCCCTCCTCCCTTTGAAGAAGAAGAAGAAGAACCCAACATTTTTTTTTTCTCAAGTGCAACGAATAAAAAACTTAATCTCCTTTTGTTCTTCTCTGATCATCAACAACCAGAAAAAAAAAGAAAGTAAAAATATTTTGAATGAAATAAGGAAATTTCCTCAGGTAGTAGTAGACAATAGATAGAGACAATGGTGGGGTTGGCGGGCAGTGTTTCTTAATAATTTTGTTCTTTTTTTTTCTTTCAAATATATAATTTTGTTTTTTCTTTTGCTTATTTATTTAAGTTCGAATTTTTTTAAAAAAAATTATTATTTTTAAATATTTATTCTTTTAATTATTATATCCATATAGAATACTTATCAACTTCTGTATAACTAATGTAACAAATATTATTTCTTAAATAAAAAGATAATATACTTAAAGCATTTAAACGCACATTTTCTCATATTGACAAAAACATCAATATTAAATATAAATATTAAAGCATATATAAAACATGAATTATTTTAAAATTACACATCAATTTAGACTTTTATCTGTTTTATAATTATGGGTAGGACAAATTTTTTTTATAATATATAATAAAAATTGATTTAGGTAAAGCATGATTTTCCGGGTTGTCATTGTTCCACGCTCCCCCCTCGCAGGTGTAATATGTGGGCTCCCCATTTAGATTGCTTTGCAAATATCACTTAATTTAAAAAAAAAAAAATCTGAGGCCGGATTTTTGGCATTTAATAATTTTGTCTTCACCTCAGTTAAATTTTGCTCGTCTCAACGGAACTCTTCATAGATTTTTCTTCTTTTTTTTTCTCAAACCCCGGACTAAATTTTAATTTTATGAAAATTACAAGGATTTTTAATATATTTTAATCTTCTAAAATAATAGTTATTGATAAATTTAACCTTTAATCTTTAATTATTTTATCAGTCTAATATTAATTCTTTTTTTTAAATATATTAATCTTAAATCCATCAATCAATTTAAATTTTATAAATATCTTCTATCTTAAATAAAATATTTTAAAGAATTTACTTTTAATATTTAAAATAAGTAAAATATTTTCTATATTTAAATTTAATAAATCTATATTTATTTTAAGTGTTTTATTAAATTGGTGTGACGGATGAATCGGGCACTAATTAAGTTATAAAAATATTAAAACATACTCTCATATATAAATTAAGTTATATTCTAAATGAAGATGTTTTTGTTTTCTATATAATAAGTTGATAAAAATTTAATTAAAATGAGATTTAAACTCATAACACCATATATGAGAAATAATTAATTTTATCAATATAAGCAAAACATTGATTGAATTTCTTTTATATAATTTTTTTAATAAATATATCTATTATATAATTTTTCACTCACATTATAAATATCTATTAATTTAATTGTACCTATGTCAACAACTTAATGGAACCAGGGGCGAACTTAGGGGGCTAACAGGGGCACCGGTCCCCTATAAAATGAAAAATTTTGGTCTTTTGAAATTTTAAATTAATAAAGGTAAAATTACACTTTAGCTCTCCTAAAAATGATAAAATTTTAATTTAACCATTTAAAAACTACATTTTTACTATAATAAAAATTATAATATAATTTTGCCCTCCTAAAAAAAAGTTCTAGCTTCACCCCTAAATGGAACTATGGTTCTTGTTTTTTATTTCTAAAGGAAATTTCAACTAAACAAAAGTACAAACACTTGATGTGCATGGTAAAAATACTATAGAGATCTCTATATAAGAAGTTAAATTACATTGCTCAAAAAATGAGTAAATTTATCTTCGTATATTAGATCAAAAGATAAACTCTGATATTTTTTATTAAAAATTTCATAAATTTTCATTGTTCAAAACTGGTGTGGTTAACAAATTAACCAGACAGCCACGTGTACCTCATTCTAACATATAATGGCCAATTTTTAATGTATAAATGGATAATATTTTTAACAAAATGACTAATTTACTCTTTAATCTAACTTATAAGGACCAATTTATCTATTTTGTTAATAAAAAAATTAAATACAATTTAACTCCTAATATAAAAACTTTTATAATACTTTTCCACGAGCACCTATAAGCTTTGGGTGTGTGCCATAGAAGGGTAGGGGAAATTTTAAATTGACTTGATTATAAATTTGATCACTAATGTTTGCATGTTTTGTCAAAATAGTCTTAATTATATTTTTGAACCTTTTTTTGCCATCAACTTTTGATTTTCTAACAGATTTAATGAATAAATTTAATGTTTCAATATTTTTCTTTTAAAGTTTCAAATTTTCATACATTTGTTTATTAAGAAGTTTTTCTACTGAATAATTTTTTTTAGATAATTATGTTTATTTTCTTTAAATTAAGAGTTTTTTTAATTTCATATATTATTTATTTTATTATTTTTCATATGTAATTGCCTAATACGGTTATTTAAGTAATAAATTATATCTAATTAAAAATATTTCACATATGGAATTTTATATTATCTCTGTTAATTTTTTAAACGATACTTTTATTAAATTTATTGAAAAAATAAAAATTAATGATAAAAAATTAAAAATAAAATTAGAGCTTTTTTTTTTTATAAAACATGTAAATGTTAAGCCGGATATATATATAAATAAAAGAAGGATGATGTCAGAGAGGGGTGAGTCGTAATGAAAGAGGGTGATGGTTAGATAAAAACGGCCTCCTCATCAATTTGTTCCAAACCATGCCAGGTCGCCATGTAAAACGCCTACCTTCTTGACACGTTCCGTACAACACAGTGAGTCAGCTCAACCCCTTTGACCATTTTTGGTCAACAGTCCAACCTTTTGCCTCACCTATTTTGATAATAATTTCATCCCCTTTCGCTTTCCTTTTGTTTCTTCATCTGTTAAATTTGTATTATTTTAATTTTAGCTTTATAACAACCAAAACCTAAACCAATAAAATAAATCTTTTTCAAGGACCAATAAAATTTTTTTTTTTTTAAATTTGGTTTCAGTACGTTAAACAAAATTCTGAGCCCAATGGGCCTATAACTACGAATGTAACAAATTTTATAACAAGTATTTGGCCCATTACACTAATTACAATCTAGACCCAAATTTTATAAATCCTACGAGCTTTTCTCTTTCTTTATTAAATAAGAGATTGTTGTATTGTGGGGGAATTTTCCTTAAAACACAATGTTTTATAAGTTTCGGTAAGGGTGAGTGTTCGATCGATTCAAGTAAAAAAATTTTAAGTTAATAAGTCTTATTTTATTATATCAACTCGATTTGAATTTTTTTTTGAATCGTGTCTAATGAAATGAAATTCAAGCTAAGTCGAATCGAGTGAAATTATTTCGAATTAAATTGAACATGTCAATTTAAAATCTTGTAACAATATAACTAATTTCATGTTAGAGTATATAAATTTGAAACATATATATTTGAAAATTTTCTTAAAGCTAAATAAGAAAAAAAATATTTTAATATGATAAACTTGAATCATTAATTAACTTATTTAGATTGTCAAAACTCTTTAGTTTTTTTTTAATTTTTATATATATTTTTTAAATATAAAATTTAGAATTTTAAAAATTATTTTGAATTTTTGAAAATAATTTTGGTTCTTTTTTTTTAGAAAGACCAATTTGTTCATTTTTAGAATTGACAAGAACCAAAAGGTATTTACTTAGAAGTGTTCAAATTTCAGTTAAAATGAACTAACCGACCGATTAACCGAATTAGATCGGTTTGGCCGGTTAACAGATCTAATTCGGTCAGAGATCGGTTAATAATTTTTTAAAAGTTCGGTTATCGGTTAATTCAGTTCAAAATCGAATAATTAAACGAACTTAATTATATAGTGTTTCAAGACTTAAAATTTCAATTAAGTCAGTTAACTTTCAAGACAAATGAACATCATCAATATTTTTTTTATATATTTTATACTTGTTTTAACAAAAAAAAATATAAATTTCGGTTCGGTTAATGGTTAAAAGATTATATAGTTCGGTTAATTCGGTTAATACTACTATACTAGTTCGATTTGGTTAACCGTTTGAACAATCTTACATTTACACTAATCTATTATTCAAATTGTAAAAATTAACTCGACTTAAGCTCAAATTTTACTCACCCCTACACCTATAATTCATAAAATGAATACTTATTATTAAACCAGAAAATGGGATTCAATCACTAATCCGATACATCATTAGGCTATTATGATTTAATTTTCTCTAATCCACGCGTGAAGTAAGATTTTCCAACAAGCTTATGATTGCATGCAATGTAGATGGTCATGGGCCGCCCTTTATTTCCCCCAGAACATTCTTTATTTTCATTCCTCTAGATTTGAATTTCTAAAGTGGAAATAGAATCATTAATTTTTTTTTAAAGAAGTGAATCAACATTAATTTTAGTGATATTGAATTTTTTTTATATTATGCATGCCCGTTTTATGATTTATGTTCGGAGTTTATGACTAGCTCAGCTAATAATATTATTTTCAAGGTTCGAACCAACGTTCTCCCCTTGAAAGTGCAGTGTATCTTACCATTGTACCCAACCACTTGTTGAAATACTCAATGGCTTTAAAAAAATTATTACTTATTTCCATTAATTTATACATAATATTTATTTTTATATGATATAAATGGTTAATATTTAGTACATTGGCAGTATATATATTATTTTACAAATAGCTTTAGAAAATTATCATATGTTTTTTTTAATATTTTACTATATTCATATAGAACACTTGTCAATTACTGATTTTACTTGTAAAGTCTAAAATATTCCATGATAGTGTACCAAATATTATTCATTGTATAAAATATAAAATATTTAAAATTAATTATAAATTAAATAAAATATAGAATTTGATACAATTCAAATAATAATGATATTTTCTTATGAATTAAACCAAACATATATAAATGATAATTAAACTTGATTTTGATAAAATCAATCTAAATATTAAAATTACTAAGTTCTTTTAAAGCTTCCAATCACAAGGGTAACTTTTTTTTATATTGGATTAATTGGTAGCAATTTACTTTAAAGGGTGTCATGATAGGTTTGGATAGACGATTGGGTACAGTGCGGTACATTTAATTTACTTTTTGTTTAATGCTACAGTATTATTATAGTATTAATCTTACCGCCACCGTTATTTTTATACTAACCGCATGTAAATGCACCGCCCATCCAAACCCACCATGAGTCAAATGCAAGTCAAAGAGTTTTTTAGTAGAGCAATAATTTAGTAGACATCAATTAAATCAACCAAAATTAAATAATAAGAAATAGGTAAAAAAAACTAAAAATAGGGTAAATTATATTATTAGTTATTAAATTATGGGTAAACTTTTTTATTGATTACTAATTTATTTGAAATTTTTTATTTAAGTCACTAAATTATTTAAAAGTTTTTTTATTTAAGTTACTGGACTATTAAGTTTTTTTTTTTTTAAGCTTCACCAACGAGCTCCAAGTGATGATTGGTACAATGGATCAGTACCCATCGACAAGTAAAAGAACATATCTCATATCTAAGTCAATGTGATGGTTAATGTTGGAGATTGGAGAAACAAATTGTTTAAATTTTAGTTTATAAATTCGTAACGTCTAAAATTGTTTTATGAAAAAAAATTGAACTGTAAAAAAAAAAAGAATTTCCGATTGATATAAGTAATAGAAACAAAAAAAAATCATATAATATTAATTTTAACAGTTTAATAACTTGAATGATAATTTTTAAGTAACTCAATAATTAAATTATAATTTTTTAATTAAATAACCTAAAGAAAACATAACTTTAATTTACGAACTAATGGTAGCTTAAAAGGAAAAAAAAAAAAAAAAAAAAAGCAAGAGAGATGCATGAAAATCTGGGTGAAGGATTAGCCAATAGGCAGTAGCCAGCCACCGACGAACCACACAACAAGCAACGCAAGAATCTAGCAGCCGATTGGTCAGTGCCTTGATCTTTGAGCCCCATCCGCAATGCCAATGCTTGCCCCTTTCACGCTACCCTTCCTGATCATTCTCTAACGCCAAACATCCGCTTTCCTGTGTGCTATTAGATTTGATCACACCGCAGGATAGATCACGGAAAGGTGACCATATACCGTTATATATATGGTCCTAATATATTCCTCTTCACATTTTATAATTTAAATAACTTTTTTATAAAAATATGTATTAAAAATTTGAAAGGTGTTTTCTTTTAACTTTTAATAATACTTAATTAGTTTAAATAATTTTTAAAAAACTAAAAATTTAAAAATTTATAGTTGAAGAGGGATTTACTTATACTGATTTAAAACTGGTTAGTTTTTTACACTAATATCAACTATACACTGAAATTGGAACTCAAACCCCGCAGTTATACAATGTTAAAGAGGATGTTAATACAATCAACATAAGACCAAAGCAAGAGGGATTTAAGAAAGCAAAAACAATATTCAAGTTCATAGTTAGAATTTGTTTATTGGGGGTAAAAGCTAGGAAAGAAAAGGGGAAAATTAACCTTTCTCCGTTAAATTTTTTTTTATATTAGTGTAAGTGAATCTCTTTCATTATATTAGTATTTATTACAAAATTTGAATTTATAAATTTGCTTTAAAATTTAAATTTTGTTTATTATTTACATTAAATTCGAGTATTAGTATCCAAATTCAAATTAAATAGATTATCCACACAAAATATTCAAATATCTTAAATATCCATGTTTAATCAAAGTTTTTTAGAATTGAATTGATAGTCAAATCAGTCGAACCAACGATTCTTAATTTGACCGGTTTGATTAATTAAATCATTAAAAAAATAAAAATAAAGTTAATTACTTCAACTAGTTTAATCAATGTTTTTAGCTCAAATTGTTAGAAGTTATGTGACATAAATTCCTTTTAAAATAAAATATAAGTAGCAAGATAGGGGATCTACGATGTCAAAGGCCACAACCCATTGTAGATCCTCAATAAGCAAAATATTTCAGCTCTTGCGATACGGTACAGGCTGCACAAGTAAAATCCATATAAAAATTTACTTTCTCTATTTGATATTGATTAGAATAAAGTGATTTAATCTTACTGCATTAGTTCTATTTGACTTTGATTAGAATAAGGTTTTTAAACTTATAAATAGGCGTAATCGTCTCTCCTCTTGTATCATTTGAATTCGACAAAGTGAATTTTCTTCCCCTCTAGGCATCTACCCTTAGTTTTTTTTCCAAAAAGGTTTCCACGTAAAATTCTGTGTATTTTTTTTTTATTTCGCTTTCTTTGTGATTCATTGTCATTATTTACATTCGATTTTAACATAATTTAATCAATTCATGCAGATTCACGAATCAATTAGTCTAACCCTTTTAATTGGATCAATACTTTTAACTGATTCTCGATTCAATCAATCGGTCTAATTCAAGCAACATTGTATTTAATAATATAAATATTTTTTTAAAAAAAAATTAAAATATAAATCATATAATAGATTCAAATATTTAAATCTAAATATAAAAAATAAAACGGATAATAATTGAAATATTCAAAAATATTTTCAATAATCAAAACCCATAAAATCTAAGGGTGGGTTTAGATGGGTTGTGGGGTGTGGTGCAGTGCGGTGCGGTATATTTAGTTTACTTTTTGTTTCATACTATAATATCTAATCTCACCACTACCATTGTTTTTATAGTAACCGTAGTTAAAGACACGTCCATCCAAACTTACCCTAAATTCGAAAAAATAAAATAAAAATAATAAATAATAAAAGGCAGCATGTCCCACAAACGTATTACTTGCCTTATCGGAAAAGCATGGGATAGAAAAAAGGAAATGAAAATTGGGGGGATTATGGATGATGTAACTTTTCTCCTATTGTTAGGGTTTGAGTGGATTTTTGTGGAAATCGACCAAAATTCAGTCCCCCTCTTCTTTTTCACATTTTCGTCCTCCTTTTTTATTTCTACTATTTATGGACATTTCTTTATTTCCGAATATATATTCTATTTTTAGATATTTTTATTTTTTAATATACGTCAATTTCCAAAAATTTAAAACTTTTAACTAAAACATTAATTGGTTAAAATCTGCCATTAATCCCTATACTCTTCACAAAATTAAAATTTAATCACTATACTTTTTTTTTCTAGAAATTTAATCTTTATTTTTCAGATTTCAAAAGTTAGGAACAATTGTTAATGTTATTATTTCTTTTATTAAATTTGTTGATATGAATTTTTGAAATAAGAAAATATTCACTTGGTAACCATCTAATTAAAAAAATGACGTTGTAATAAACCTAAATTTTAACAAAATAATTTTAATAGTGTTTACATTTGGACATGAATTTTGAAAATTAGAAAATAGAATGACTAAATTCCTAAAAATAAAAAAGCACAAGGACTAAATTCTAAATTCGTGAAGAGTACAAGAACTTATGACATATTTTAATAATATAGACTATTAATTACTAGATTACGACACACCCATAATATAGGTAAAAAAAGAATTATGGAACAAATATATTTATAAAAACTTATATAAATAACAAATAAAGCTTTAGTTGAATGGTAAAGTACAAATGTTGAGAACTATAAAAACCTAAGTTCAAATTCTATTTTTTTATATATTTATATTTTCTACATAAAAGATACAAAATGACAAAAATATCCTCAAAATAATACAATTTACTTTGTAATTCTTTTTTTGGTTACTATCAAACTGAGTTAGTGCTCAATTGTTTACATATTCAAATCAGTTGTTTAATTAACGCATGTTTAATTAACATCGTATAAGAATAACTAATATATTATTTTTTAAATATATTTAATGCATTATTTTCATTAAATTAGAAAAAATTGTAATATGTATTATTAAGGGTTTATAAATTTCCTTCTCTCGTTTTTCTTTTTCCGCGTTCTCTTTTTCTTTAACTTTCTCCTTCGGATCTTGTCTTGGGGGTGGGTGGTGGCGCCCCCCTCCACTTTTTTTTGTGTCAATAAACAATGTCCTTTCTAAAGTTTAGAAACATATCACGTATACTCTCTCGAGTTTTGGTCGAAGAGATGTGATTTCTCAATTGTCCCAAATTGAAGTGGTGGAAGCATTTCTTCGCGTTATGTGGTAATGTAGATCTTAAACTTTAGATTTTTTTTCGGAGTTTAGATTAGGTTATTGTTTGTTGTTTTTGTCATATCTTGCTACTTTTTCCTTGATAATTATTTGATTTTACTTTGAGAACTTTGTGTCTTGCATATCGAAGAGGAGATTAATTGTTTTTTCGTTTTTAGGTATCTTATAAACATTGATCATTTAGTGTCAAGTCTAGATATCTAATTTACGAAATCAAATCTTTACTTTTACAATTGTGATTATCAATTTTAAGCTATGTTAGGATGTGATTGAGATTTAGGTAGAGGCAAAACCACCTTTTTTTTGTGTGTAATTATGTATGAATTATTTAATATATAAATAATTAAATAGGTATAAACTTTAAATGAAATATTGTTTTTATTAAAAAACAAATAAAAATTAATATTGCTTTACTAAACATTTTGAAAATTCTCAATAATTCCTTTAAATTTTTTGAAACATTTAATTGATTTTTGTTGTTGAAAAAAAATTATTAACCCCAAAATCAAATACCAAGATTTACGAACAATTTATTTTCTTTTGTCTAAGATCCCTTCGATATTTAGTAGTTATATCAGATCTTAATTAAATTTGGGCTCGAATCGAGTTGAACTCTTAAATTTGAAACAAAACCTTCCCTATATTATTTTTTCTATTCATAATATTAGAATCCGAGACCTTTCTTAATTGTTTCAACTTCTTAGGGGGTACTTACACTTAAAATTATAAGTAATTGCCAAAAAAAAAAAAAGGATAACTTTCAAAATTTTACACGGACTTTGGTTTAATGTATAATTTTATACATTAATTTTGATTTTATTTAATTTTGTAAATAAAATTTTGACTTGATCCAATTCACACAAATTATTAATACAATTATCGATATAACATCATTTTGTATTTATATATTGCATATAGAAACAATTATATTCATCCGATATAAAAATAAATTTATTTATTTACTTATTTAAATATGTATAATTGAATCAAAATTAAAGTTTTATGTATACATTTAAACCACAATCAAAGTTTCATGTATCAAATTATATGAATAAAAATTCATGTATAATTTTGAGATACCAAAAAAAAATTTATGTCCAAATAACTAATTTCCCCTTTATTTGGTAAGAAACTTATTAAATTATCCTTTTTGGAAATTATATAATCGCATCATTAGAAACAAAATCCTGAACTGGATTTTTTAAATGAAATTTCGATTCTTTTTAACCATATATTGACCACAGTTGACAGTACACACTGTAACAATGCAGAGTGAGTAACGCACCAATAAAAATAATTAATTTATTTACTCAATTCCACTAAAACCCAAAAATACTAAACAAAAATATAAGTTGAAATTTCTTGCTATTGAAGGTACCCTTGTTTCTTCACCCTCAATCAATAACTTGTCCCAGTATCTCTCTTGTTCTTCTTTTCATTTCTGCTTTCAACTCAAAAAACCCCTTATTTTTGGTTTCCCCCAAAAGTTATCATCGTTTATGGGTGGTGAAACTTCTTTAACTTTAGTTTCAGGACCAACTTCCCCGCCACCGTCGGCGGCGGCGGTCAAGACGGGTGGTTCAGCTACGGCGTTGGCACCTGGGTTTCGTTTCCACCCAACAGATGAAGAGTTGGTTAGTTATTACTTGAAAAGAAAGATTTCCAATAAGCCTGTCAGGTTCAACGCTATGGCTGAAGTCGATATTTACAAACATGAACCTTGGGACCTTTCAGGTTGAGTTATTTATTTTGCAGCTCTCCATGTTATTTTTAGATAGACTGTTGAGATTTTGCTGAAATTTTAAGAGGGTGTCTTTAAAATCTAATTTTTTCATTTTTGGTAAAGTTTTTTGGTTTTGGGTAGAATATGGAGAAATATTTGGTTTTTGTATACCTTTTTTGAATATCTCAACTTGGGGAAATAGTATAGTTCATTTAAAAAAATAGATGGATTATCTGTTCAAAAAATTTAAGAATATATGAAAATTTTGGGGTCTGTTTTTTTTAATTGTTCAGTATATCTTTTAGTATCTAAATGTAGTATTTTTGCTTATCTCTTCTTAAAATAAATGTGATATTTCATATTAGTTGTCTTTCCTTTCTTTTGGGTTTTCCGTGAGAACCTTGCTATCACTTTTATGCTGTTTTGATAAGGTTTACTGGGTGGGTTTTAGTTCATTTTTGAGCCATGGTGCTCTATGTTACTCGGGCTCATGTGTGAGTGTTGGATATGGGTGTGCATCCAACACGGGTATGATTAGACTTTTCTAAGATTTTCCATATATTTGGAGGATACTTGAAGGTTATATACCCGTTGGATACAAGATATGTCAAGAAAAATGGAAGTCTTGAGCAACGTTAGATGGTCCTAAAGTTTCTTCTTGGTGATTGGTTTTTCAGACAAGGCGAAGTTGCAAACCAGAGACCAGGAGTGGTATTTTTTCAGTTTATTGGACAAAAAGTATGGGAATGGGGGGAGAATGAATAGGGCTACAAACCAAGGGTACTGGAAGGCCACGGGGAAGGATCGAGAAGTCCGACACAATACACAGCTTATTGGGATGAAAAAGACGCTTGTATTTCATAGCGGGAGGGCTCCAGACGGGATGCGAACCAATTGGGTCATGCATGAGTATCGGCTTGTTGAAGAAGAATTGGAAAAAATTGGGGCATTACAGGTTAGAGACCTTATAAACTGATCTCCATGGTGACTATGATTTGTTAATAAGGTTTTGTGTATTGATGTTATGGCCTACACTTTTATGCATGCTAAAGATATCTGTAGATTTCAGCTATATTTTGGATGATGAAATATTTCGAATTTTAACATGAAATACTTAGTACATTATGCCCTGGGTGATGGATTGGTTGATTTTGCTGCAGAACTGACATGCTTGTGATATGTATTTTTCTGTATGGAAAGATATGAGATAGGGGATAAGACGAACATGAACATGAGCTTGAATTGTTGTATATCTTTTGCTTTTGTTTCGTTGCATATGTGCTGCTAGACAATTTAGAAAATGGACAGTAAATGTGATTCTGGATATCATGTATTATGATGTTCTTTTTTTTTTTTTGATAGCTCGATTTAAGTAGAATTCGGACCTTACTCTACGGGATCCATTAGTACTTTTGAGACCTTTTGATGTCCTAGAAATTTCTCTACAACCAAACATTATTGTTTATATTGGAAACTAATATTATAAGAATTTTTTTGTCTTCCTTTTTTGCTTTTCTTTTCTCTATCTTTTGAGTGGAGCAGGGGTATGTGCTATGTAGAGTTTTTCATAAGAACAATATAGGACCACCCAATGGAAACCGATATGCACCTTTTATTGAGGCGGAATGGGATGATGGTTCAATTCCTTTGGTTCTGGGAGTAGATACTGGGGATGATGGTGTAGCTGGAAATGATGCGATTGCCGGCAATGATGTGGCAACTACTGAAAATGCAGCAGTTGAAAACAATGCTGATCAAATGATTGGTTCTGAGCAGGTTTGAGCTTTATTTTATTTCTGCTACTGCATTTCTTAAAATATTGATCTTTATTATAGGTGCTCATCACATTCACAGTTGAACTTTATCTTAGATCCTCATTTTGATGACTTCACATGTTTTAAAGTATTCTATAACAATTTCTCCAACTTAAGGCCAGCATAATGTATGATTGCCTGCAAGTGATGGAACACGAGAAGCTGATTATATCATGGTCCGAGGCATCTTTACAATGAATGGTGATATTGGGTATTTTAAACAGAATTGATTGTGTTCTGCATCTCTTCATGTAGCATGACAACACTTGTATATCGTCTTTTACATTCTCCTTTTTGGCTTAAATGATAAATGATGTTTGCTTGTGAATTCACTTCTATTTCTATGTTATAATGTCTCTCTTTTTTTTACCCTTCTAGTACTGATGACGAATGCAAAGTTTTATATGCAACAAAATGTAGAATTCGAACTCTAATTGTGCGAGAACTATAGATAGTTGACACTATTAGTTTAGTTTTATCATCTCTGTATAAGGTTAGTGTTTCCATCTTTCATTTTACTTTTCCCTTTCCTGTTTGTATGCAAGTTGGACAGATACGGTTGTATTATCGAAAAGTCATTTGCCTCGTTTTTTTAAGTCTTGATTGCTTCTAAAGCTTCTTTTAAAATGTAGGAGACTGAACGTGCCGGTAAGGATGCTTTGCCTAATGATGAGGTCCCGAGAGAGACGCTAAATGACAAAACAGATGACTGTCCTCCATTGCCTCCATGCAAGGTTGAGAGACCCGATGATTGCCCTCCCATATGCATGCTTAATAGGGAAGCATCCTTGCCGCTACTCCGGTACAAGAGAAGACGGCATACTGATTTGGGTCCCAACCATGCAAATGCTTCTGAGAATTCAACTCGAACAACTCAGGATCGTTGCTCATCAACAACAACAACAGCAGCGGCAGCAACCACAACGTCGCCATCATCTGCGACAACAACGGCAATTTCTGCACTCTTGGAATTTTCTCTAATGGAATCTCTAGAATTGAAAGAGAATAACCATCGCGTTCCTCCACCAACATTTGACATTGCTAATCTAGACTCTGTGGTGCCTCCAAGCTGCATGAAACTTATCAATGAATTGCAGAAAGAGATCCGCAATATCTCTGTTGAGAGGGAGACATTGAAGCTTGAAATGATGAGTGCTCAAACTATGATCAACATTCTCCATTCAAGAATAGATTTCCTTAGCAAGGAGAACGAGGAGCTAAAGAGGAGCAACTGAGACGGGTAGCATGCGAAGCCTTGGTACTCGCATTTTTATGCATTGAATAATAGTTCATCAGCGCAGTTTTAAAATTGGTATGAACATTAGCATCTGGTTCTGTTTGTTGTTGAACAATGTTGTAGCTTTCTTGCATTTTTTAAGTCCTAGTTGCATTTTAAATCTAACCAAATAAACATGGGTTCACCTCCCGTGGTTGTGGCCGTCCGTTTGCCCCAAGTCTCTGTTATGACCTTTGCTTTTCAATGGACTCCGTTTGCTGTTATCTTTGGTTGGTGAAGTTCCCTTGCACCTATGGAGTTAAGATGCTGGCACCTCTCCGGGGTTTCATCGTACCTGAAGATTTAGCATCTGGTGGCTGTTGTAGCCGATGTTCGGCTTTGGCTCCACCTCTATCGGTGGTCTAGCAAATGCCAAGGCAACTTTGGGATTGATTTTTTGGGGCTTCATGGTGACATGGCCTTTACCAGAGGCGTGCAACAGCCTCTCTTTTTGTTTCCCGGTGCCCTCTCCCTCCTCTGGCTTGTGGGGTAGTGGGTTTGGTTGGACTTTGCTTCTTGTACCTTTCTGGGAATCGGACCTTTTTGCTGTAAATTTCATCTCATTTGAACCAAAAAGATAAAAAGAAGGTTATCAAGTTCATTCTATACATCCTCTTGCATGAAGTTGCCATTTCATTTCAATATTTATCATTCGTGCATACACACATCCAACGACGGTTGAGGGTTTTGCCAACACTTGTTTTGAACACTATCGAGCTTTTATTAGGCACTTAAATGATACGAGTTTAAATTTTGTCATCATCATTCTACTTTCAATAAAAAGAAGTATTAACATAGTAAGTGAGTGTTTATTGGAAGTTTTTAGGGGTGTGCTTAATTTGGTTCTAATTAAATTTACCTATTCAACCGAATTATTTTGATTAATTGATTGGTTATCAGATCTAATTCGATCAAGGATCAGTTAAAGGATTTTTGAAATTTCTATTAACAATTAATTCAGTTCGAAACCGGATAATTTACCGAATTAGCCAAAATTATAAATAATAGAATATTATAGACCCAATGTATTAGATAAGTTAACTTGATATTAAAAAAAATTCTATTAGTAAAAGAAAATCAAAGTAAAAAGTGAGAAAAAATTTACAAAATTTACAGCTACACAATCTTGAGTTAATATACAAGTGGTTTTTCAAATGTATTTATGTAACAAATTAAGCCAAAACGTGAGCAAATAATAACTTGCGGGTTAATTCAAATATCTGTTAAAAATAAAAATGATCGAAAATGCTAAAATATATGAATATTATCCTTTATTTTATAGGGGTAATTTTTTAAAGTATCATTACGTTCTCAAGAAAGTGTTGAGTGTACTAAATATGTTAATGTAACTATTTGGCTTTTCAATTAATACTTTTCGACTATGGCAAACCCAGAACTACGACTTAGGGGGCAGGGGCAAAGTCAGAATATTTTTTTGGAGGACCGAAATTAAATTATATATTTTTATGATAGTAAAAATACATTTTCACTATTTTAATAGCTTATATGTTTATAATTTTTAAATGATTAAATTAAATTTTTATCATTTTTTAAGATCAAAGTACAATTTTACCATTACTAATTTAAAATTTTATAAATTATAATGGGTTAAATGAAAAAAAATCATTTTAGGGGCGGGCCCTACCAGCCCCTAGATCTGCCCCAACTTTTCGATGTATATTAAAAATTGTAAAATAACTTTCCCATCAATCACATTCCTAAAATTTAAAATTACATTTTTATCCAATTAATTTTTTATACGAGTTATTTTATAAAATGACATAATTAAAAAAAAATCATTATAATAGATTATTTCCTTTACTTTCACAATTTAATCAAACTATGAATGGAAATAATCATTTATTTTATTTTCATTTACTAATTTTATATATCTAAACAAAATAAACATTCATAATATTTTCTTAACTTTCCTTTCATTTCCTCTATTTTCTTTTTTTATATAATTATTTATAAGATTGGGGCAAAAAATATTTTAAATAATAATTTTTGAAAAAAATAAAATGGTAATGTTCAAGTAAATAAATATATTTTTAAAAATAAAATGTTGTAAATATATATAGTTATTTTTTTCTCTTTTCAAAGAGACACGAGGAGTTCTCTTTAAAAAATGAAAAGTTAATTGGAAAAATAGATAATATTTTAAAGGGTAAATTTTCAAGAAGAAAAACAAAACTACAAGTACAGGTTTTCAAATTTTCATTATTTAATTTAAAATTTATGAAAAATATTTGGTATACTCTTAATATAATTTAAAATGCTTAATTAATAAGACAGGTGATATATTTATTGTTCTGTTTGTGAAGTTAAAAATGTATACTGTTAGTGTACTAAATATTCACGAAAAATTTATTGATTTTATTATTTTTTCCTTATCGAGTTGGTGTCTCTTGATTCGTGACACTAAATTCGAACAGATGTAGTTTAGTTTTTTAGATTATAAAGAATGAGTTTTCTAAACTAATCTTTTCACTTCTTCGATTTTAGTAAAAAAGTCACGATTAAATTTTTTTTAGTCAAAATTTTTAAGATTTAATATAAAATATTTTAAATATTTTAATTAATTAATTATCATTCCTATTTCCATCTAATAAGTATATGCCAAATACTAATTCCAGTATCAAAATGAAATTAGAAAAAGTTTTAAAATGAAAATGAGGAAAATTTAGGGACTAAATCATGAATAAAGCCTATTTTAACCCTCTTCTCCAAGTTTTTTTTTTTTTTTTTGCATCTTCCCCAAGTATTATATATATCAAAAAGTTATCTTTAAAAAAAAATTGCTTTAAAAATTCCCGATCCACGCTCATTTCGATTCACACATACATCCTCCGCCGCCAACCGAGCCATTTGTCTTCCACTTGTTATATCCCTCTTTTTGCCTTCCGAAAAGAGCAGCAAAATCAAATAAGGTAATTTTTTGAAACCCTAAACTTGAAGTTTTGATTTGATTTCTACTTTTTGAGTTATTTTGCATCACTTTCCTATTATCTGATTTCCTGTTTTATGATCCTACTGCTTCTCTCTCTCTTTCTCCCTCTGTTTTACTTTGTTGAGAAAGGAATTTTTTTTTTTCAAAAAATAAGTATCGGCTTACCGGAAATAGGGGACTGTTATCACCGCTATTTTCTGTTGAATTGCTATATGAGGCCGCGATTTGCTGTTATTGATGTCGAATTTGATCACACTGCTATTGAGGTCTTTAGCAATAGCAGCAACGCCGCACTGTTAGGCCACCGCTATTTGAAACTCTGCTTCATTCTCTTTGAAATTTAAGCAATCGTATTAGTATTCTATTTTATCAGGTTTCTTTGGTTCTATAAGAGACGTAAGGTTTTTGAGACTTTCAGTTTCCATTTATATTTGTTCTTTTTTATCTTTTTCCTTGGAAAAACTAAAACTACACTGTAAATATATATATACACACACACACAAACACACATTTATATGTTTTTCTTTTAATGAATCCTATGCACGTTTACGGATTTTTGTTTGTGTTGCCGTTTTATGTTTATGGATGCTTAAGGATCACTTTGGAATTGATTTTTAGTGGTGTTGATTTAATATTCCTAAGGAACTGATTTAGTGATACAGTTTCAGCTAAGCATTTAGTCCAATGATAAGCTCACGTATCTCTTTTTAGCAGGTTTTAGACCTTTTTAACATATATAGGTGAGCTGGTTTTATGAAGATGACCGAAGTTCAGATTGTTGTTCAAACATTGTTCAAGTTTTGTGAAGGAAAAATGTTTTGATTGTGTGTGTATTTCTGTTATATAGGATTCTGGAAGTGATGTATGATGAGATTTTCGAAAGAAGTTTTATATGTTTTTGTTATTTGATAGAACTGTTGAAAGATGGTTTGAGATAAGTAGAAACAATTAGTATAATGTCTTATTAGATTGTACTTTTTCATTGGAGAAGTTCTCTTTGAGCCTTCAATTTGATCACATGTTTTCGTATAGCACCATCTTTTATGGGTAAAAAATGGATGAGAAGGTTGTTGCTTGAATTCGACCACAAATTTTGTTAAAGGGTTACTTGTTGTAGACTTGTAGTATATTATTATGCATGACTGTAGGATGAATTTGATTTTCTTTTTCAGTCTAAGAATTGTATTTTTCTTTTGTTGTCAGGTTGATTTAAACCCAGCTTCTTTATCGCAGAGCTTCTTCCTTTCTGTTCTTATCTTTTTGATCAATAGTCTCTGCTTGATAATGGCAACTAGTAAGTTTCGGTTCAGCCTTCAGTATGTTTATATTTAATCTTCTTTTGATGTGACTAAGGTAGTCATACTATTGCTATGGCTTGCATCTCTTATATTTGTATAGATTGCCATTGTGGTTAAATTTCTTTAAATTCAGTACTCTTATTATTTGTTAGTTTTGCAACATTTGGAGTAAATAGGTCTACAATCACAAGTCTTATATCGTGGATTTTTGCAGGGCTTCAATTTGAAAATTCACGTGACGTTGGTGTCTTTTCCAAGCTGACCAATGCCTACTGCTTGGTTGCAATTGGAGGGTCAGAAAACTTCTATAGGTGAGCATGTCTTCTAAAGTTTTCTTCTCTTTCCTATTTTCGATGATGTACTTAGGTTATAATGGCACCTTGCAGTACTTTTGAGTCGGAGCTGGCAGATGTCATTCCAGTTGTTAAGACCTCTATTGCTGGCACCAGAATAATAGGACGTCTATGTGCTGGTGCGAACTTTTTTAAGACATTCTTGATTGTACCTGTTAGATGCCTCTGACTTCGCTTATGTGAGCTTTCTTGTTTTGACAGGAAATAAGAATGGGTTACTTGTACCCCACAACACGACTGATCAAGGTAATTTTATGAGTTATGTTGAAAAAGGAAGAATGATAAAGTTGTTTGACTTGCTTCTATTATTTTTATTACTGAGCCGGATCTGAAAACCCTATTTGGTCATATTTTCTTGTCACCATTGGAAAATGTTGTACATTTGTTATATTTCACTAGTTTTGAAGTCTAAACTCAGTTTCTAACATTGATGTTGGATTTCCTTTTTATTCTTTCTAATTGAAGAACTTCAACACTTGCGGAATAGTCTACCGGATCAAGTTGTTGTTCAGCGCATAGAGGAGAAACTATCTGCTCTTGGCAACTGTATAGCTTGCAATGATCATGTTGCACTGACACACACTGATCTAGACAAGGTAAATTTCTATGTCACTAATAGTTTTTATGGTGAATGAGTAAGAAAATGTTTGAACTTGCGACTTCGCTGTCCAATTAAAAGTTGCAGTTCCTTATGGATACTGATTATTGACTAGATTATGACTTGGTTGTGGTGTCTTTTCATCTTGGTTTGAAATGATATCTGAACTTTCGAATTATCCTTTAATCCTTGATGATTGTATGTTTGTTCCTCAATATCCTCGATATTTATTTCCCTTTTCAATGTCATAACTTGAATATCAAGGAAAAGAAAACAGAACATTGATCCCTAAGCATAAACCTTAGGTATTTGTTAAAGCATTCCTTTTGCAGTCAGTGCCTTGTTTTAGCTTCCATGCCATGGATGGTTGAAACAGGCATAAATGGGTATTGATGGTTGAAACAGGCATAAATGGGTATTCTTCTTATGTATCTCAAGATGTTACAATATGCTTATAATGCTTTTCCTCCACAATTTGAATCAGGAAACCGAGGAGATAATCGCTGATGTTCTCGGCGTAGAAGTTTTCAGGCAGACAATTGCTGGTAATATTCTTGTAGGGAGCTACTGTGCCTTTTCTAACAGAGGTGGCTTGGTAAGATTGAATCTCTTCCTTTAGCGATATAGTTGCCTCATATTGTACGCACTTGTATTCTGATTTTGGGTGTTGAATGGTGCAGGTCCATCCTCATACATCCATTGAAGACTTGGATGAACTTTCAACGCTTCTTCAGGTTCCATTGGTAGCTGGCACTATCAACCGTGGGAGCGAAGTGATAGCCGCTGGGATGACCGTAAATGACTGGACAGCCTTTTGCGGGTCAGACACCACTGCAACGGAGCTTTCCGTGATAGAGAGCGTGTTCAAGTTGAGAGAAGCGCAACCTAGCGCCATTGTCGATGAGATGAGAAAGTCATTGATTGATACCTATGTTTAAGCTTCCCCTTCCTTTGGTTAATCAAAAATTGAAGTCCTCCATATAAATATGGTATTACACTGTTTTATGTGATCTCTGAAGTTTATATGAAATGGTTTGAAATGAAGATGAGAAACATAATATAAGTGTAAATTAAGTGAGATGTTGATGTTTGATGAAAATCACTATGATGCATCTTTGCAGCATTACGTCGTATTTTATTCTTATGTTATGCTACATAGGAACCATTCTATATATGTAATTCCTCAACTTTCCAGCTTTTTTATATAAATAATATAAAATAAAATAAATAATTGTCAAAATGGAATAGATTAAAAATCAAAGACGAAAATAGGTAAAATGCACGGTGCCCGTACAGCACGGGCACCACCTCATTTTTCCCATCAATCGGATGGGTATATTTGGGAACAAAAAAAAAATTATTTTTTAAATAATGCTGTTGGTGTTTTAGGAGAATATTGGCTGTACTGGTAAAAATAAACTAAATGAAAAAAAAGAAATTGAAGTTCAAAAAATAGTCTTGGAAAAGAAAAGTAAAAACACCAGATCTACTTATGAAACTGTTCCAAAAGAAAATTAAAAAAAAAAAATTTAAAAGCTTTGGGTTTTCACTTTTTGTTGTGGTTTCTACTTTTCTCTGAGAAAAATTAAATATTCTTAAATGTTTAAAAATGTGAAATGTTTTCAAAGATACAAAGAAGAAAGGTTAATATAAAATAGTACAGTTAGACAAAGGCTTTTAAAACTTTTATATTAAATTTTTTTTTTTCAAAAAATTAAAAGCAGGTCCAGTTAAAAGATAAGGAGTCAATTAATTTGAGCTAATTAATGTAGGAATTTCCTTGGAATAAAAGTAGTTTTGGATATCAGATATTATTGTAGAAATCTTGATTTTAAAATTTTTAAAACTTTTATTAAAGCTTTATCGTTCAATCTTTTTTCTTGGTTTTACTTTATTTTTTAATTTTAAGTTCTAAAAAAATTGTTTTAAATTATACTACATAAGATTGACATGTTATTTAACGGTTTTAATAATAAAAGAACCTAATTGATATAAAATTAATAGTTCAAGGGTGTAATTAAAAATGTTCTAAAATTTAGAGACTAATTTAAAATAAAAATAATAATTTGCAATTAACATGCATGGAAAAAATTGAGGAGGTTCTATAAGTCAATATAAAAGGAAAAGGAAAAGCGGTTGGGCAATTAATTATAAGCCCAAAGTGGTATGGTGGGTTGAATAGGTTTAGAGATTTAAGTTGGTATAATCAATTCTCAGTATATAAACCTTTATTTTATCTACAATTAAGTACAAGCTTTAGAAGTGAAATTTAACTAAGAGTGATTGGCCTTGAATTGAGCTTACAGCCACAGCTATCTTGATTTGATATTTACCTCTACAGCTAAAATTTATTAAAGACACCGGTGCTCGTGAGCCAAACCAGGTTTAAATCGAACCCATACAAAATATCTAGATTAATTTTTTAAGTTCGGATTCAATTTAGTCTAAAAAATAAATTTACTTTTTAATCCAAACCTGGCCGAATTTATAAAAAGTAAACTTAACTCAGCCCGCCTATATTTAATTTTTTTAGATTAATTTTTATTTAAAAATATAATATACTAAATGTACTAAAAAAAAGTTTAAATAAAAACTTTCTAACATATTAAAAATACATTAAAAAATATTTATATTAAAAATCGAGTTGGATTATTTAATTGGGTAAGCTTTTTTTAAATTTTAAGTAATGAGTTTAATGATTATTGGATTAGTGATTTAATATAAATATAAATATAAATAATTATTATTTAACATATATAATTAATATAATATTTTTTTATAACATAATATATTTAGGCCAAGTTAAGCCATGCTCAAGTAAAAAAACTTGTCCAATGCCCAAATCACATAAAAAAAAAAAAAAAAAAAAAGCCTTAAATGTTACTCAAACTCATTTTTCGAACCACCTTCCTATTTTCAAACACCCAGCCCATGAGCAGGTTTAGACACCGAGCAACATTTCAAGCCACAAGTTCTTTTAAGGTATGATGAAAATGCAATCATCGATAAATAAGCAAAGTTGCATAAATTCAACGTAAAAAAAGAGGGTATCTTTTCAAAATTATAATTATTTAGATGTTCTAACTTCTAATAAAGCATAACCAATATTATACCACAAGTTTAACCACGGATATCTGTTACAATTATATAACCAAAGCACATTATGCTAATTCCAATTCTCAGTCAAGTAATCATGCCAAAGTCTATTCCATCATCTTTTTTCTTTCTTAAAATTTTAAAAAAATCTACAATTTTTGTCCATGTGTCCCGAAGAGTACCTGATTAGAGCTCTGCTAGAGTAAAAATTTCCTGTTCTTGTTGCTAACGTCATATTGTTGGGATTGTCGATTTTAGTGTGCCAGTGAATGAGGATATGTTTCTAGTCAAACTATACGAGGAAGTTCTAAGCGGTTCCATCGAAAGATTCAAAAAAGAATGGTTCTGATAACTGGAAAACTAAGCCATTACCCTTTGAGTGGTATTAGCTACCTTCTGCATTATCATGGTTTCAGCTTGTCGAATTGCTCTCTGGGATCCGGTGATTGTCACTTTCCTGCCAAAGAAAGGTGAAAGATAGAAAAGGTTTTTAATAAGGAAAAAGTCACCACCAGACTTGATGCATAGACAACATAATGATAAAGCTGTGATCGTTACCTATCGGTTGTTCCAGACATGAAATCACCTCTGTCTGAAATTTTTATCCTGGCCCCACTAACCTGCAACAACAAAGCGCTCATGTTTAGAATATAAGTAAAATAAATGAACCAAATGATATTTTATCGTTTATGAACCTGACTAATTTCCATGATATTTCTTCCACCACGTCCAAGAACCAGTCCAATATAGCCATCTGAAACACCGATAGTGATAGAGTTGCTACGATCCTCCTGGATAAGAAACATTATTCAGTTTAATTCAGAAACAATAAGGGTTTAGGAGATATCAAAATGGGTTAGACATTACAAATACTGCAATACAACAATTCTAGAAGAAATGTGATATAATTTGGGTGAAATGAGTTATTAAAAAAAGTAATTCTATGAGTCTGCAAACAGAAGAGAAAATGAGCATAGGACTGATCTTTAGAACTATATGGATGTCAAAATAAAACAAATTAAAATATTTTTCTCTAAACAGTAAGCAGGGTAAATAGCATAAGTCATCACATGTTATTGATAAAACATGATAGAAAGAGATGAACCTTGGGATTCGGAAACTTCCCTCCAGCCCCATTTGGTGCATAGCTCATTGAATTGTAGGTCGCTGTTGCCATAGAAGGAAGCCCATATGCATGTGGAATACCATGAAAACCAGAGAAGAGAACACCTAAAATTTCAAGTCGAAGAAATCTTACTGTAGCATATAGTAATGATTACAGAAAGGAAAAATACCAATCGCACCTTAAGAAAATATGATCAAGAATCTGACTAGAAGAACTAAAAGTATCTCATAACAGCATTCCAGAAAACCATCAAAGCGAGCCACTGGATTTTAAACAAACGTAAGAAAATTCCATACTGTCTCATGTACAAAGCTTGAATGAGGTGTCATGCTCTTTTGGCCTCATTTTCTTAAATTCTATGATTACCTCTAAACATAGGCACAGATTGTGTTCGGTTCAGTTATGCCCCAGAATAGACAGGATTGAATTCACTGATTGATAGGATGGTGTAAAAATGATTATTACAGATTAAAGAACAAGTGTGTTTCCCCAAAAAGAAACACACCATGATGACAACTAAGTTTTAATATTTAACTTCATAGGACATGAAAAATGATTTAATGACATAGAAGATTTCCGCCAGGCTTGGACTTAGTAACAGATATTAGATGGAATAGTGTAAAAAGTAGTACTATTAAAGAGGAAAAAGTGTGTATCCCCACTCACCAACAACCCCAGACACAAAAATAAAAGAGGGGTATAAAAATGTTCTGACAGCTAAGCTTTAATAGTTAACATCATACAACAGCTAAAAAGCTATCTTAGCCAAACATGAAATGTAAAAAAAGTGCTTGCATATCAGGACTAAAATATAACTGTTAAGGATGATATAAAAAGCAATAGTGGTGTTCATGGAGCAGAAACAAGTGATGCAGTGTGAAAGTCTCTTAAGACTCAGTGGCCAAATAAGAAGAGAACACACCTGCATATGAAAATGGAGCATGCATAGCTTGTGAGTAGTGAGGATCTTCACTAAGCTTGGACAGAATTAATTCAATTGCTCGCATCTGCTCATCTAGAGTGCCAGTCAGTGTCACTAGCCTATCATTCAAGCCATAAAAATTATTATCCTGCGGAGATATCTTAATGCCAGCTTGAGATTCTTCAATAAATGACCTACAGAAAGGCATAAATAACAATCAGAAATGGCAATATCTGTTTTAGGCAGCCAATAATACTTCAGCAGTAACTGACCACACAGCACACATGTATAAAACCATCATTTTATGTGTTTTTGTATTACATTCTCATTTGTCATTTCCTCAGATTCATTAGCACAAAACAACATTTCACAATGATAGTTTTCTTACAAGGACGCAAGGAAGTTAACGTTATTTGAGCTTTTAGTATCTGGTCATAATTTTTTGCAGGGCTCAAACCACACGTAGTAGCTATAATCAATTAGGGGAAGCAGTTATACTTCCTGGATCAGAACGACATCTCAGTCACAGCATGTTTACTTTATGCGAAGTAGAATATTAGTGCAGAAAAGCACAGGCTCCAATACTACTATTTCCAGACATGGAAGTTACTTTTAAGAGGAAGGTCTATCTCAAAAAACCAATTAGGGGAAGCAGTTATACTTCCTGGATCAGAACGACATCTCAGTCACAGCATGCTTACTTTATGCGAAGTAGAATATTAGTGCAGACAAGCACAGGGCTCCAATACTACTATTTCCAGACATGGAAGTTACTTTTAAGAGGTTGGTCCATCTCAAAAAACATATGTGTGCACCAATAGAAAACAGAGGACAAATATAGCAGAATATCATACAGTTCAGACATTGATGCCAGCTAGACCAGCATGTTAGAAAGCATTCTTCTCAAAAACCTTAAGTCCACAATTTTAGACCTCAAGTTTTTAATCTTGACTAACCATTTCATGAAATAAAATTATTTTCAACTCTCATCCAAGTCAACTCCATGTAAGACTTAACCACAATCTAGAGTGAACCTCGGCCAGATGGGAAACCACTAGCAACTTGACTGATTTATGCCCTAAAGCCATCATCATCAAGTTTAAATATAAGCTTACAATAGACAACTCAACAGAAGTAACTCACTATGATGCAACAAAATTATCCGTAGGGTAACTTTTACTAAACTTAGTCCTATTGCCAAGAAATTGTCCTTTCCAGACCTTGTCTCCTGAAAGTAATCTCCCAAATTCATCATAAACAGCTCTTTGTATGCAAAATTGCCAAATTATCCACAACCCAGTCAAATATATCTTTCATTGCACACATTCTCACATATGACCAATTCCAAAAAGTGCTTCATTCACTACTAATGCTTATCTGCATATGCTATAAATCAACTATAGGTCAAAACTTTTACGAGGTTTATCCCCTGGAAATATACAAAACAATGGAAGAATAAATTGCATTTTTATAATTGAGCCTACTCAGGATGCTTGTCAACACTACTAAAAACTAAAGAATTGATGTTAAAGAATTTTCATTAATTTCAAGTCTGCAAAACAATATTATGTCACAGGCGAATTTTCAAAAACATATCAACAAAAACATATGGACTTCTTACTTTATGGTAGCCCCTCCTTTCCCAATTATGCTGCCACAAGAGCTGTTGGGAACAACTAGCCTCACCTTTGTTCTTGGTTCAACATCATCATTTTCTTCGATATTGAGCTGACAAAAGGGAAACCAACATATGTAATAATCTGAAAGACAGAAAACTAGTAGAGTTAAAAGTCATCATAAAGATCACCTCATTCAATAATTTTGCAAGGATAAGTTCCATAACTTTGAGTACTTCTTCAACTGTTCCAGAGACCATAATAATCCTATCTGATGTTCCTGGGAAAAATTCATGATTGCGTGACAACTGAATTCGAGCTCCTGATCTGGACTGGAAATCAGTAATTGTTGAACCACCCTTCCCAATTACAGAACCAGCTGCAGCATTGGAGACAAGAAACCTTATATATGTAGCCTTCTCCCCGTTTTCTGACAGAAGAAGAAGAATTAATCACTTAGTTCATGAGATCTTGCCTTTTTTGGAAAATATGAAAAGTTAAAACAATTTCACACGTTAATAAGGGGAAAACTGCTACATAAATAAATAAGCGAAATGAAAAGAATCCGAAATTCAAACAATTTCAAACATCAATCATTACATTAGAAACATAAAACAAAAAATTAAGATTAACGTCATTGAGTCAAAAGTAAAAACACAAGTATGAAAAGCTTCGACGAAAAAAAGAAGAAGATTGGATCAGAAATTACCGGAAGTCGGCGATCTAGGCGGCGGCGAAGATCTCTTCCTCGCTGCCTCCGGAGATGACACGTAAGATGACTCTGTCGACTCCATTATTACTTCTCTCCTCTCCTAAACCTTAACCAAAACCAAAAAAGAGTAAATAACAACGATAACACTGCGTAAACAAATAAATAGACAAAAAAAAAACGCAGAGCTTATGGAAATTAATAAAAAAGTTCACCTAAGTAATCAAATGTTAAACAAATAATCAGTAAGAACAGAGATTAATGCTTTTATTTTTCAAAATTTCTTCTCAATTTTTTACTTTCAGTTCGTAGCTTTTTCCTCCTTCGTCTGAGACTCTGAGGCCTGAGCTGAAGTTTTCTGGTTTTTTTGTTTTTTTAATTTTCGTTATCTATCCATTGCTCGATGGCTTAGTCAGGATCGTTAGAGTTTTTAATTTAATTTATTATATTTTTTAAAAAAAAAATTATAGCGAGAAAACCGCCTATTTTTTAAAAGTTAATAACCCACGGAAAGCTAAAAGTTAATAACATTTAGGTTAGAATATCTTGTCAGTTCCTATAATTTTACAAAAGTTTTTAATTTAGTCCTTATACTTTAAAAGTCAAAATTTAAAAGGATAATGTCACATTTGGTACCTATACTTTTATAAAATATCCAATGAGATAATTGAACTTTACAAATGGAAAATGTGGTACCTGAAGTATTAATATGTGTTTTATTATATTAATTGTACTTTAATAAAATGTTTAATATCATACCTAAGGTCTTAAACTATCAATATGTGTTTTATTATAGTATTTAGTGTTAACACTATTAATGAATTGTTAAACCAGTTAAAAACTTGAATCGTAAATTTTTTTTCCAAATCATCTAGTCCACATGAATAATATAACATTATATGAAAAATTAAATAAAACAAAAAAAATTAAATTAAATTAAAAAACAAATAACTAAACATATGGTTAATAAAAAGAAGCAAATACTAAACCTACATGCTATATTATCCATTCGGACTTAAAATTTGGAAGAAAAAAAATTCTACGTGTCAAATTTTTATTGATTGGTTCAACAATTTAGTAATGGTGTTAGCACCAAGTATTATAATAAACCATATATTAAGAGTTCAAATACCATATTGAACTTTTATGAAAGTACAGATACTATAATAACACACTTATTGATAGCAACAATATTGATACTTTTTTATAAAAATACCAAAATATTAATTATTAAATTGACACTTTTAAATACAAAAATTTTAATTTAATTTTTAAATATAAAAATTAAATCATAAATTTTATGAAAGTATAAAAATCTATAGGATGTTTTAATTTAATATTTAATTAGTTATGGGTGAATGGAAATTTAATATTCAATAATTTCAACTTATTTAATTTTAATTAATTTGATCATAAAAATAATTGATAGATCCTATATTACGCTAATAACAAATACTATAACAGGTAATATATATTTTAACAACATAAACACGTTACGAGGGGTTTACAAAATATATTATGCATGCCATAAGAAATTATGTAATTGGGTAACATATATCGTAATTCATGTTATACAATTCATTATAAAATATGTAATAAATATTGTATTTAGGTTTTTTTTTTAAATCACAATGAGAATTTTTAAATTACGCAAAAATTGTAATATTCTAAACTTGGCTTAAACATAATGACCAAATTTTGAGGTATTACTTTTCTCGATTGAAAATCCAAATCCAAATTTAACTTTGGAAATCGCAAGTTCTAGAAATATTATTTTTGACAAAACACTTACAAATCCTTTATGAAATCACGCGCATAGTTTATTTATTTTACAGAAAAACGATTAATTTGATACTTAGATTTACAGCGAAAATTTCAGAATAGCTAATTCGGAACCTATGATTCAGATTACAGAGAACGTATATTTACCGACTTTGCATTTTCTGAAACTTTAGTTATTAACTTATCTAAAACTTATTTCAAATTTGCAACAGAAAATTCATATTTGTTTAATTTAAATAATAATAATAAACCAAACCTTCCTTTAACTTAACAGAAAACAAGTAAAAAAAAAACTTAAGCCAAATAACAAAACCCCAAAACTAAAATCAAATCCAAAAACTTAGTCCAAAAATAAAAAATCCAAAAAACTTAGTTATAAATAATTCAAACCATCTTAAGCTGTTAAATATGACTCCTATTTTTAGTCAAATTTAAAAAATAATCTTTTAGTTAAACTCTGTTTACTTGTTTCAATCAAATACTGATTAGTTTAGATTATTTTATTATTATTTGACCTATGAATTTAGCATATAAATAGGCTCTTTTACAACCTTAGAAAAATACACCCATTAGAGATTAGAACTCATAACACGTTTAAAGAATTTTGTGTTTACGTTTTGAGGGTTATTTGTTTTCGGGTTTTCGGGGTTTAGTCTTTATCTCCATCTTTTGTACTATTTGTTATTTTGTCATTATAGTAAAATTATTTTTGCTCGTGATTTTTTATCCTCTTTGGAGGGGTTTTTCAACGTTAAATTTGTGTGTTCAATTTCTCAATTTATTCCGCTATTTTTCTTGTTAGTTGCTTA
Source organism: Gossypium longicalyx (assembly GCA_025698465.1). Taxonomy (NCBI): domain Eukaryota; kingdom Viridiplantae; phylum Streptophyta; class Magnoliopsida; order Malvales; family Malvaceae; genus Gossypium; species Gossypium longicalyx. The sequence continues at coordinate 8,685,840 of CM047004.1, forward strand.
ATTGTGTAGATCCTAACAAGTGGTATCAGAGCTAGTTCAATCTTCATAGATCAGCTCATTCAGATATGGCAACAACAAGGTTTGAAATTGAGAAGTTCGATGGTGAGACAAATTTCAATCTATGGCAAGTTCGGATGATGGCAATTCTAGTTCAATCCGGTTTGAAAAAGGTTATTACCGGGAAAAAGCCTGAGAATCTAAAAAAAATAAAATGTGAAGAGCTTGATGAAAAGGCTTTATCTGCAATCCAGTTGTGCCTCGCGAATACGGTATTGCAGGAGGTATTGATGGAGAAAACCTCATCTGCCTTGTGGAAAAGGTTAGAAACTCTTTATGCGACTAAGTCTCTAGTTAACTGTTTAGTGTTGAAACAACCTATATTTATGTTTCGCATGAACGAAGGTGAGCTTCTTAGAGATCACATCAATCAATTCATTACTCTTTTAAATGATTTAAAGAACGTTGAGGTTCATATTGATGATGAAGATCAAGTTATACTATTATTGTGCTCTTTACCTTCTTCATACAAGTTTTTCAGGGAGACCCTGATTTATGGCAGAGACAAACTCTCGTTTAAAGATGTGAAGGGTCATTTGTTAAGTAGAGATAAACTCGACAATGAGCTTCATTTGGATAGAAAGACAGATAGGCAAGCTTCCGTTTTGATAGCATCAAAGAAACGAGACAAAAGATGTTATTGTAAAAAGTTAGGTCACGTCAAAGCAGATTGTTACAAACTGCGAAATAAAAGAGCTGCTGAGAGTAACGAGGAAGATGTAGCTGGTGCTAATTTGGCCGATGAAAGCGGTGATGATTTCTTGTTAGTGTCAACGAGCGATAACTCCAAGCTCACGTCCGAGTGGATCCTAGATTCAGGATGTTCTTTCTACATGTGTCCCAATAGAGAATGATTCTCCACATACAGTTCGGTTGAATGTGGAGTTGTGCGCATGGAAAACGATTCATCTAGTAAGGTAATTAGTATTGGTACTGTTAAAATTAGGATACACGATGAGACGATTAGGATACTCTCAGATGTCAGGTATGTACCTGATTTACGAAAGAATCTCATATCTTTAAGTATTTTTGACTTGAAAGGATGCAGAATCAACATCGAGTCGAGCGGCATTAAAGTATCTCGTGGAGCTCTCGTTTTGTTAAAAGGTAAAAGAACTAATAGTCTTTATATTCTGGAAGGTTCTATAGTGATCGGTGAAATCGGACGTCCCTCGTCCGTTACGAAATCAAAGTCAACTCATTTGGAGCGGAGGCAATTTGGTCATAGGAGGGAAAAATGTATGACTGTTTCGTTGAAGAGAGGTTCTCTTTTGGGTGCAGGTTTTGAAAAGTTAGGGCACTGTGTTTGTGAAAGTCAGACCCGGGTTAGTTTTAATTTGACAGTGTACAAGTCGAAGGCTAGAAGGCTTCTAGTTTCTAAGCACAAATTCGACTCAGTTAATTCCCTACATAGTTCAAGATAGGCTCGTGAAGGGCTTTAGCAAAGATGGCGTTGTGGAAATATGAGTCAAGGTGGAGATTTGTTAAATATGACTCCTATTTTCAGTCAAATTTGAAAAATAATCTTTTAGTTAAACTTTGTTTACTTGTTTCAATTAAACACTGGTTAGTTTAGATTATTTTATTATTATTTTACCTATAAATTTAGCATATAAATAGGCTCTTTTACAACCTTAGAAAAATACACCCATTAGAGATTAGAACTCATAACACGTTTAGAGAATTTTGTGTTTACGTTTTGAAGGTTCTTTGTTTTCGGGTTTTCGGGGTTTAGTCTTTATCTTTATCTTTTGTATTCTTCGTTATTTTGCCATTATAGTAAAATTATATTTGCCCGTGGTTTTTTATCCTCTTTGGAGGGATTTTTCCACGTTAAATTGGTGTGTTTATTTTCTCAATTTATTCCGCTATTTTTCTTGTTCGTTGCTTAATCGGGTCGATCCTAACATAAGCGAAAAACCAATTCGAGTTCTCAAATGCCACCCAATCATAATTCTGTTGTTTACTTGAAATGGTGAAAAGATATGGGTAAGTTATAAAGCCCAGTGTATAACCAAACTCAAACAGGGAACACAAATAACACAATAATTAGATCAAAGTATTGCAAAGAACTTCATAACAATCAATTAAGCAAAACTAAAAGTGCATGTTTATGCAAATGCAGAATTTTTTCAGAAAAAACATAATGAAAATTTTTCAAAAAACTTCCTACCCAACTCAGGTATAAACCAAATTAGAGTTTCCCAGAACTCGTCCATCAAAAATCACACCAATAGATAATTGTGGACAATGCCACTAGAATTGTAATTAAACTACCAGATCAGATATACGTGGTCACGTCACTATATTGCAACCAAGCTACCATAATAGATATATGTAGTCGAGCCACTATAATTACAGACAAGCTATTAGATAGAAATATGGATAAACCACCAAATAGTACAGATCATTAAACTGTCAGAACTTCCTCATTACCATATTATCCCATCTCCATGCAATGTGACATGGCATGCAAATATAGAGTCTGAATGACAAGCATGTAATACATGCAATTATACAATAATAGAAATCAGAAGACATGGAATTCCATGCTTTGCAGAACAGGTGTGTCACAAATTCAACAAAAGCAAACCAGTTTCGCCATAACGTCACATGCATGGTCATATAGCAGATTCAGAGATACACAAAATAACATAATCAGACATCATATGCTCATATACAAACATAGCAAAACAGAAACATACCATCAGAATTATTAATATACAAATCATGCATATATATATTTCATGTACCTTTCTGACATTATAGACAATATCATAATAACAGATATCATGCTTTCAAGTCTTATTTATACAATATGAACCCTACAAAGTGGCTAAATATGTATTACAAATAAATAAGACCGTAGGTGAAATTTCCAGAAAATGAGTTCACACGCCTGTGTGGCCTACACGGTCAATAATAGATAATAAAGTCACGCATACTATACACGTCAAACTTTCAAAAGTCATATTAATAAAAGTAGAATATCAAATTTCATATTTTACATTCTTATTTACATAGTACGGATCTTACGGATGGTCTAAATTCGATGTGTACATAAAAAACAACGCAAGGATAAAATTTCAAAAAATGGGCCCACACAACCTCACACATGCTCGTGTGACATACACGATCTGGCACATAGCCATGTGATGTTGACAGTGGGCTTTTTAGCATTATGCCGTTCACTATTTTTTTAAGTTTTTCGTTACACACTTGATCAGTTTCTTAAGCAAACTCAAACACGAGAATTCCAATACCTAAATCGACATCCCAGAAAGTGAAAATTATCAATCATACATTTAAAACCAAGTCACAAATCAAACGCAACCGCCAAACTAAAGCCTAACCAAATGAAACAGCCCTTAATCTGAAAACGTTAATCACTTACCCTTGCAAAGTGGCAACCTAAAATAATGTTTAAGTCATCAGTGTGACATCGTATGCACCACCCTCTTCTCCTATTAGAAACAAAAAATGATTAATAATTGAATATTACAGAATACTATAACCCCTAATCGACATACGTAAACGAACTAACAAATCTTACCACTGAAGAACGCATTTACGAGATTTACACTTAATCGTCAATACAAATTCCTTGCTCAAACACGACACTGCGACGATTATACGTCATGAAATCAATAATAGAGAAAACAATAATAAAGTAGCAAAAACTGACATTGAAATTTTGAAAGCCAACAAAAGAGAAAATGAAAGAATAATAAGAAAAAAAAAACGACAAAACAAATTTTGAAAGCCACGCCATGTGGGTCATACAAGCATGTGGGCCCACTTTTTTATAAAACTTCGTTAGGGCCGTGTTTAAAATGTGATTTGAAATTAGTCACTTCATATGTTCCGAAATATGTTACATATGTATTATGGATATAAAATCTAATATTTTGCCTTTGTTAATGTGATTTCTAAAAGCATGATATTATATTCTGATGTGTATAGCGTGTATGACATGTGTGCATCTAATATCTGTATAGTATTGCATGTGTATTGGGGTGGGGTAATGATGTGACGAAGGAAGTGTTGGTAGTTTAATGATTTTTCTTATTTGGTGGTTTAAACCACATATCTATTCTGATGGCTTGGATGCACTTATCTGATTTTGGCGAACTACCGCATTATATCTAGTAGCTTGTCTGCACTATTCTAAAAAGTGACGTACGCTCACTTATAGGTATGTGGGGTTGGATGAGTATTCATTACCCTAATTGGTGTGTAGGGATGGACGAAGATGGTGTGTAGTGGATGGGGGTAAAACCTGTTTCTGTATCTGAAATTGTATTTGTATCTGATTCTAAAATTGTAACCGTATTTGTATCTGCAACCGCATTTGTATCTGAATTGCATCTATTTTTGTATTTGTTATGTTTGTTTGGGTTGAGTTACACACTGAGCTCGTTAGTTCACCCTTTACTTTTATCCTCTCAGTTAATCAACAAACCTAGGACTGGATGACTGGATGGCGTGCAAGAGCTCGGGTTGGATTCTCTATTAATTAATGATTATTTAAGGTTTTGTGTTATAATGGACTTTTCAGACTAGTTTATTTTGGACTTTAATTTCGTTTTGATTTGCTTTTAGTTGGATTTAGTAGTTATTATTTTTAATTGCAAATTCACATGTTTTGTTTTACAAACTAAGCAACGGTTTTCAATATTTTATAACTTAGAAAATTCCCGTTACAAAATGAGGTGACCACTCAAATGCTTTTCAATAATAAAATAAATAATTTTATCGAGTAATTCCCTAAAAACTAGAAAACAATTTAACAAATTTAGCAATGTTTGATTTATACTATTTCGAATTAAAAATATGGTTTTTAAGCGAACTTATGTAATTTCTCAAGTTTCGGCCATAACGTCTATGTAACAACCCGTTTTCAGTGAAATCGAAACAGTAGTTTCGGGACCACAAATCTGAGTTCATAAGAATTTTTTTACTATTACTTTATGGTCTAAATTATGATAGAAATATTGTATAAAAATTTCGTTAGGAAAATTTTACCGATTACATGTTTAATTGATAAAAGGACCAAATTGCATGAAATGCAAAAGTTGAGTTCTAGTAGCTATAAGTATCAAAAAGCTATGTAATTCAAAATTTGACGTCCTTATATGGAAAATAGACCATTTAGAAGAGTTATTAGATAATAATAATTAGTCATCAATGGAAATTTAAGAAAAGAAAATGATAAAATTGGAAAGATGAAAATTAAAGATGATAAATAATAAAATAAAACAAAATATCATCATTTATCATCTTTTCTAAAATCAAAAGACATGGAAACCCTAGTTTGAAGCTTGAAGATAGACAAGCTTACTTTGGCTCAATTAGGTGAGTACTCAGTCTCGTTTTTAATAATTTTTATATTTTCGAGATCGTAATAGCTTAATCTAGCTATCTCGAGGATTAATTTGTAAAGTTATCAAAGTACTAGGGTTTTGCCATGGATGAATATAGTTGAATTATGAAGTTTTATGGTAGAAAATGAAAAGTTATTGATAGATAAACAACTTTTGTAAAGGGAATTTTGATAAAATAATGATTTAAAAACTAAATTGAAAAGTTGTAAAATTCATGGCAAAAAATTTGAATTTTATGAAATACATGAACTGCTATTGTGATATGTAAAAATCGGTTAGGCTTCTAAATTTTATTTTCCGACCCTAGGGATAAAATCGTAATTAATTAAAAGTATAAAGATAAAATGGTAATTTTTCTAAATTTGTGAATTGAATTGAAATGAATATAAATTAATATTAAATTCATTCGTATAGATCTGGATAGATCAAATACGAAGTCAGATCATAGAAAAAAAAAAGGGTCGGATTACTAGATTTTTCGTACACGAACAATTGTTGAGTTAAGTTCGTGTAATTAAATTGTATATTTATATGTTTTAAATTGAATGTTGTGTATATGTATTGTTTAATTGACATGTATAAAAATCGGTCACATATCTGATAATGCTCGATAAGTATTAAGTCTTGATTGAATAAATGAAATTCAATGGATATAGGGTTCCCGAATTGGTTGTGGTCCTGCATATGTTGCAGATACACCACAGCTCGAAAGAGCGTCCCATTATTAGCTCTCATGAGCATCCCGATAAATGGCCTTCTCGAATTTCTCGTTATATGGTTTTTGCGAGCTTCCCGTTAATAGCTCTTCGGAGCATCCCGATTTGGTTGTGATCCTACATGTGTTATGGACACACCGTAGCTCTTATGAGTATCCCGATATATGGCTATTCGTGAGCTTTTCGATTAAATGCTCTTTGTGAGCTTCCTGATTAATGACTATTCGGAGCTACCCGTTATTGGCTCGTATGAGCTTCCTGATTATGACTCTTATGAGCTTTCCGTTATACAGCCCGAATAAGCTTCCCATTAAATGGATCACATGAGCTTCCTGTTATATGGCTCGAGAGAGAGTTTCCCGTTTATGTACTCGTATGAGCATTCCGGAATATGAATTGACGTTTTACAGTTTTGTACACTTCAAGTGTACTACTCTTATATCATCGATATTTTAAATGATTCAACGGGTAAAGTTCCGATATGAGATGATATGAATTCAAGATGAATTACTATGAGAAATACTTGAAATACAAAGATATGATATGTACATGTTCATGGACACTTGAAGTGATAAATACATGTATGTGGAAATTGAATATTGATGAGCTCATTCATGTTTCTTGGTATTTATGTGAATTACATGACTAACATGCTTGATGAGGATATGTGTTTAGGCAAATGGCCAAATTGGCTTGAGCATGTTTATTTACTTACCTTAAATGTGAATTAAATGGTAAGCTAACTTCCTATTATACGAACTTACTAAGCATTAAATGCTTACTCTGTTTTATTTCCTCTGTTTTATAGTACTTCGGAAGCTCATTGGGTTGGAAGCTTGGCGGAGATATCTCACACTATCCATCAGCTCGTTTCGGTATAAAAAGTAAATTAAATTTTAGGTTATAATGGCATATATAGGCTAAAAGTGGTCAAGAATGGCATCTATGTGTTTGGTTGAAATTTAGCCATTGGTATGGCCTGTAATTGGTATGTTTTGATATGTAAAAGTAGCCTTAATATGTTGATGTGTGTTTAAAATGGATAAATGATGGAAATCATGTAGGTATGTTGAGGTTTGGTTTGAGATAGTATAAATTTAGTAAAATATGCCTATATGTATGTATGGTTGTTTTGGTAAGTTTGGAAAATTGAACATCTGAGTTGATATGTCATGTATAAGACTTCGTTTTGGCTTGATTTGGATGTATTGTATTGGCTTAAGAATATGTTAAAGTGTTAATGAAGGAGAAATACAAATTGGGTGAGAAATAAGGCTTAGAAATGACCTTATTTTGTTTACACGGGCGTGTGTCTCAGCCGTGTGTGACACAAGGCCTAGCATATGGGCGTGTGTTTTGGCTGTGTGTCCACTGCATTCTTTAAATTTCAAAATAGAATGCTCAGAATTGATCACACGGCCTGGCATACGGGCGTGTAGCTTGGCTGTATGACCCTTGCACCTATACACGGCCTAGTACAGGGACGTGTGACTTGTCTATGTGACCCAAGTTAGAGAGTTACACAGGTACTAACACGGGCTGGGACACGACTGTGTGCACTATTTCGAATGCCCACACGGCTTGACCACACGGGCGTGTGTCCCCTGTAACTTGGAAAAATTTTGAAATTTTGTGAAAAATTTTCTGAGTACCGGATTTAGTCCTAACTTGTTTCTAATGTGTATTTTGGACCTTGAGGGTTCATATAAAGGACTTTATGAATAATTTCTGATATGAATGTTAAGTAATATGAATTGTCTGTATTTGATCCGTATATTTCGGTAATGCTCTGTAACCCTATTCCGACGACGAATATGGGTTAAGGGTGTTACAGTTTAGGCTAGTTGTGAGGTATTACAATTTTGTATTAGTTTACTAAATTAAACTCAAAATATTACTAAATTTATCATAAAAATATAAATTCAAAAAAATCAAATTCAAAAACTTTGGAGGGCTAAACATATATTTTTCTTTTTTTTTAAACACTAATTACAATATTAAAATAAAAAATTTAAATCTTAAAGGGGCTTAAAAAGAATTTTACAAAATTTAAGGGGGAATGGGCTCTTGTCGACTCCCTAAATTCATCTCTACTTCTAACAAAGTCATCTCCTAAATTCGAATTTGAAATTTTTTCTCTCAAAGTGCAATATCTCTCAGAGTCATACATGACAAGTAGTTGGAAGAAGTAAAAATTAAAATTTTTTTCTCGAGTATATAGGCCAAGTTCAAATTTTAAAGTTGACATTATTGAGAGAATTTTACCTGAATATATTTCCAATCTGAACAAGACTTAAGCTTACTAATATGCAAAATTATTTCATTTTTTTATGAAATAAAGTTTGAAGTATATTTGTTTTTAGATACATTTACCATATAATAATAGTATGATACTTACTATGAAAAATATTATATAGTAGCTATCTGGCTTTTTTTTTCAAAACTGACCTAAAGAAATTGATTATTTACAAAAATATTCAAAAGTGTGAAATCTTTTTCGAAAATGTCCTATTTTCTACAATACATGTTGGTGTCAACAATCTTACTGTCGACACTCCATCATCTCATAATGATTGCTCGGTATATAAAAAATGATTTTTTTTTGTGTCGGCACTGTGTTCGCCAACATTGGTATGTATTTTTGTAACTATAATTTAAAAATACGGGTATTTCACAATTAGAAAAAAAGAAAAAAAACAATATTTTAACTGATGTCGGCAACGAAAACGCTTGCACCAAAAAAGCACTGACAATTTTTTTAAAAAAAAATTTGAACCACTGCCAGCAACGTGAAAGCCGACGCCTATTAAAATATTATTATTTTCTTTTTTTAATCACGAAATACTCGTATTTTTAAATTGTAGTTGAAAAAGCACACACTAGTGTCAGTGATTACAGTGTCAACATAAAAAAACTATTTTTATATATCAAACAATCATTACAGGATGATGGAATGTGATATTAACAGTGAAACTGCCAACACCAACATATACTATAAAAAATATATCATTTTCGTATAAGATTTTACACTTAAATCATTTTCATAAATAATCAATTTATTTAAATATTAACCTAGATAATTCCATATATATATTTTAGTCCCAACAAAAAAAGGGGACAAGACAACAGTAAATGTCTCGTAATTCCAGGGCATAGTGTACGTAAATAATTATTTAGAAGCTTAATCTATAACCGCTATTATCAGAGTAAATTGCATTTTATTGAAGTCAAATCATAATAATAATCTAATCTTAAATAAATACTTTACCATAATTTATTATTATTATTTTTGTGTTTTTTAAAAATGGTTTATTGCTAATTTTTTGTTGGGATGGAAGAATAATTTCCAAATAAATCCAAAAATAATTTTAAAAAATAAAACAGTATGAAGGGCCCCAAATTTCAGATTTGAAATCGCAGCGCGAAATTAAGAAAAAAAAAATACTGTTAAAATTCCCAAACAACCCCGGTCTGATTTCATGAGAGAAAAATAAATGAGACCCCAAAATAAAATGTTGACCAACTGATTTTCGAATCCCCATTATTTATTTACTTTGTTTCTTTTTTCGTGATTTCGAGTAGTTTGGGGTTTAGCAATGGCGAAGTTGGAGAAACCTGTTTTAGCTGAAGATAGTTTATACGGATTCAAAGAAGTAGCTGAAGGAGCGGCCATTTTTGTTCAGAAAAAGCTGCATTCACCTGGATTTGAGAATGTTAGTTTTTTGTTTTTTTTTTTACACTAATTTTAAGCACATTTTTTAATTTATTTTGGAGCTCTTTTTTTTTAGATATGAACTGAAAGATTCAAGTGCTAAAATGAGTTAAATTTGTTAAGGAATGTCTCTTTTTCATTCTTTGTAAGTTGAATGAAAACATGTAAATCGATGGAATCATGATTATTAATGATTAAATGAGAAATACTGGAATTTTTGTACAAAATGTGAGTGTTCAAGGATGGAAATTGTTTCATGATTTTTATTTTTTTTGATCTTACCCAGTTACTTCAAGATTTTTAATTTCCTTTTTGTGCTCACATGATCTTATGCTTAACAAGGATCATTAATCCTTTTGATTTTCAGTTGTAGTTTGGCTTAATTTTAAGAAATTTCAATTGGGAATTTTCTTGAACTTCACTTAAGAAATTCCATGTGTTATGCATACTTATATATAGACTCCTTTGGGTGGGTGCGGTGTTAACTAAAAGAGTTTCTTAAAGAAATAAGAAAAAAAATGGAAATTTCATGAAAAAACTAATAAATTATGAACTAAAAAGTTTTTCTGAATGGGTTGAAAACTGGATTTGATTGAAGGAGCTAAAGGAATGACGATTTTGTTTAGGTTGCATATAGCATTGCTGTTGATACAGTTTTTAAGGTTAAAAGTTGCCTTTTGCTATTATAACCATGATTTGAAATAGGCCTGAAATTTTGTGGCTTTTGGGGTTGAATTACACATTTTGGAGATGAAATGACTTTATTACATTCATCTCTCTCTAGACTTTTATTTGATTGAAAAGGGTTGCCTATAACAAAAAAGTAATAAACTGCTGAGTCTTCTTGTTTTCCTTTTTCTCATTTCAGGTTGATAACAAGCATAACTGCAATATTGAAGATTTACAGGCTGTAGGAGATGATCTTTTGTCAAAGATTCATAATCTTGAGAACAGATTTGCTACTGTATTTCTAGAATCCAGGGTTTCTGAACTGGCTGTTGCTGAGTTTGATAACGAGATTCAACTTTGTTTAGCTGAGTTAAAGCAGTTGTGTACTCTTTATTCATTTGCAAATCCTAAAGGAGCTCATGGATACGATTGTTTGGAAACTTTGAGAAGTTCAGATTTGATTAGTCAAACACAGCAGGTTTCTCCTTGTCTAGAAGATGGTGGTCTGGTCAAGGAATTGTCAGCCAAATTAATAGAGATAGAGAAGCTTAAATCAGACAATTTGGTCAAGGATAATGAGCTCAAGGCTTTGAGGAATCGGCAAAAAGTGTTAGAAGGTCATATTTGTTCCGTTGAGAAGCAGAAAAGCCAGTTGGAGGAAAATATGGAAATAATGCGGAGAGAAGTTGTTGTTACAGCTAAATTCTTGGATGATTTGCGGAGTGAAATGATGGAACTTAATAGCAATATGGATTCCCGGATGTCTGCCAACAAAATTCTCGTAAAGAAACCTTCAGAACTCGAAGAAGGAAAGAAGGGAATGGAAGTTTATTTATCTCAACTAGAAGAAGAAAATTTACTTTTATCAGAAGGGTTATGTTGTTTAGAAGAAAAATTAATGTACCCTAATGATGGAAGAGAGTACTGTCACATGGAACTACAAATTCCAGAATTTGATGCTACGAATTTCAAAGATGAGATAATAAGAAGATTGGAAGATGAAATGGAGGTGCGAACATTTGTTATGATACAGAAGGTTGAAGAGATGCAAAGGCAATGGTCAGTAGTTCAAGAAGAGTGTGAGTGTCTCAAAATCGAAAATCTTACACTCATTGAAGAATGTAGTATGCTTCAGAAAGCAAATGAAGACCTAAGGAAACAAAAGATGGAGTTAAATGTGCGGTGTAACGTCCCGGAATTAGAACCGAAAGAATCAGCAAACGGTTGTTCTAATATGCCGAACAAGGTTGACAACCTCCAAAGAGAGAACCAGCTTTTGGAAGAAGAAATTTCGGCTCAGTTGCAGAAAAAAGTACTCCTTCAGGATGAAATTTTGGCTCTTAAGGAAACAATTAGTGAAATCAAGTTTGAAAATGAAATGCTGGAAGCTTCTTTTGCGATGCTATTGAGAGACTATGAAGAACTTGAGGCTGAAACAACCTTATTCGTTCAGAAAATCTCTAATAGTTGCAGTTGTGGCAAAGTTTTCCTTGAAGAAGCATTGGGAGCTCAAAAAGGTTTGCTGAAAAATGAGCAAGCCTACATACTGGTTAGTGTTGCTATAGTTTTTCCATTTCCTGCTAGTTGATCAAAATCTTTAACATAAGTTACTCTAAAAGCTCACATTTCTCTTTTCGTGTCAGGCTGATAACAAACAAAACTGCAATACTGAAAGTCAATTTATGGGAGTTGAGCTTGCAGAAGTTTTAGATGTAGATGACTTGTATAAGGCCCAGCTTAAGAGGTGCGTATAAGCGGTAGGGCTCCTGATCTGAAAGATTTGAATTATGTCTTTATAACCTAATATCTGAGGGTTTATTTCTTACATTTTGATAAGCAATTATTTATTATGTTCCATTTTTTTTTCTGACAAGGTGATTTTGTGTCTAATGAACTTGCCTTATCTGAATAACACGATAGCAAGCAGTTATATATATAACTTCTAGGTAAAATCACAAATTAAGTATTCAGATCAACTCTTAGGTTAGTATGATAAGAAAGCTGCATAAAGGATCCAAACATAATATAAATGTAATATACCAAATGCAATCTTAATCTATAATCTATTACAATTAAGCTCCACAAATACAGCAATAGAACAGTCAGCTTCTAATTGTTATGCATCAGCAGTATATATAACAAAAGAGAGAAAAGGTATTTCTACTGGAGCCTTATGGGGCTTTTGCTACTTCGAACTTGAGAAATATTTCTTTCTCCCTCTCTATTCCTTGTACGTACGCTAACTTGATTCCAGAATTACCTCTTGGGGCTGGAATTATAGGCTAGCCAAAACAAGTCTTGGTTGAGGTTTGTTAAAACTTAGAACTATCGCTAATTTTCTTGTTTGCTTAGGCTTGCTAGAAAATGGAAGGGGAAAGAGATAAATAATGTATGCAACTGTCATAGTAAGGGATTGAGCTGACAGCCTTAATTTGCTGAATAAATAGTCGCATATATATTTCATTTCGTGGGTTGCACATTTGTCAGAGGTTTTGAACAGACATGAGATTCTTAAGCTGTGGATATGAATACTAACAATCTTCTGTAAATTTTGCTTTTGTTCAGTTTGTTTTTGAAGGATGTAAGCACTCATATAGACATGCCTGCAAATTCGACAGGTGAAGGTGTTGGAACAAAAGACAGACATGAATGCAAGGTACCGACACTTGAGATCGAGATGAGTGCTAGGTATTATATGTGTTGAAGGTGCTGGACTAAACGAAAGACATTGATGTAAGGTACCGATATTTGAGATCAAGTTGAGGTAGAAGCTGCTGATCCTCAATGTAGCTTAAAGCTGGCGATGGCAGAATGAACTCGGTTTTGGAATTCCGGGTAAGTTTGGTTATATCTGTCATTGATATGCTGCCCCAACAACCCTAACAACACTTTTCATCACTCCCTATTCTGGGGTCCGGGTGACTGGGGCAGAAGTTGTAGATTTTTAGTGTTAAGGAAGCAGTAATTAAAACATAAAATGTAACAATGGCAGCTTTGGATTAATGTACACTATATTTGCAGTTGGTAATATACCAGTAAACTAAAAGTGTAAACCTTGATGTTATTGATTGAGCAATCATCATGAACTTGCTTTAGCATTTATTCTTCCTCTTGTTAGTATAATTTAAATTACAATAAAAAAATATAACATAATATTTAAAATTTTTCTTTTTATATATGTGTAGAAATGTCTGCTAGGCTAGACTTTATGGAATGAATTATGTCAAATTAAAATGTAGATACTAAATCTTAAATTCTAACATAATAAAGGGGTTGCAACCACAATTTAACCTAAAACAATCTATACCTAACACAATATTTTTATTTTATTTTTGGAAAAAAGTTTAGTAAATTTAAATATATTCAAGAATCTAATTATGAAGAAAATTAGTTTTAATTGTATTTATAGGAAAAAAAAAGTATTCTCAATTATTGTTATACTTATTATTGTTATATTTTGCAATTATTTATCTCTCGATAAAAAGAAAATATTAATCAAAATAACTTGCCAATATAAATCTTCACAGCTAAGTAAGTGAATGTTAACCTTTTAATTTTACCTGTCTTTGTTTGATTTAATAAAAGGATTCGATGATTTTAAAAAATAATTTTGAATTTGTTAATAGTAAAGACATAAATTAAGTCATTATATTAATAAGAAATTAAAATATAACTAAAATAATTTAATTTATTGGGCAGGTAAAACAAATAAATAAAATTAATTACATAATATTTCTCTGTATAATACCGCCAATAAAAGAAAGTGCTAACATCTTTTTTGAAATCTCCTCAAATATTTTCCATTTTTGGTTTGTTCTCAAAACCATTTTGATCAAGCAGTCAGTAATTTTGTTGTATTCTTTAAGAAGATAAGTGAATGATTTAAGATCTTCTGTTCACTAATAGGTGATGATTACGTCTAATGATGATTGAATTTAAACTTACAAGAGAAGCAACTTTTAATGCTATTTTAATAAAACACTTAAAATTTGACAAATGTTATTTTAAATTCATGAATGTTAAAGCAATGTATATTTATGGCCCGATTAATGGCTTTTCTAGAAGCAAATTGTCCAATCAACTAAACAGATAACGTATAGAACATTCGATAATAACTAATAAGTAATACTAGTGGGGTATGTATACAATATTTAATTTAATTGAGTACTTATTTTAAATTTTTGCATATTACAAGTTAAAATAAATTATGGTAATTATTCAAGCAGCAATGATTAAAAGTGTTTATAAGTCGGGTTTAGGCATGACATTAACATATTTTATATTTGTTCAAGCTTATAAAAGACTAATTGAAATTTATTTTAGGTCTGTTCATGTTATTTTTTTAAATGTTTATATTATTTTATTTTAGTAATTTATAATTTTATAATTTTTTTCGAACAATTGCATTATATTATAAGTTCTAATTATATCTGTTTTTTTTGGCACAATGGCTACAACTACCCATAACTCTTTCCCAACTCATAAATAGGAGGATAATGCGCTTCAGTGTACTCGAACTTACATCCTCTCGAGTTAAGACTCAATTGATAATTTTATACTTTTTTTATTTATTGAATCTTTTATCTAATAATCTTAACATTATTTTAATGATTACATTAAAGTAATATTATATATTTAATATAAATTTATTTATTTAATATATTATAAATTACATAATATATAAAAATAACATAATATAAAATATTATAAATTTAAAAATAAGTCGAGCTCCAGCTTTAAACCTAGTTCATATTTTAAATGAGCCTGATTTTTTACCTAAACTTATTTTTTAGACCTAATAATTTTTCTCAAACCTTTTTAAATTTCGATTATGTCTTTCAACTTAAAGAGATAATAGATATTTAAATTATTCATATTTAAGTTATCAATTACTTACAAGCTTACTCAAAACTATAATTATTTTTTTATATTTTTATATTTTCATATTATCTTATTTCAAAACTATTTTTATTTGACATCTATTGAACTCTAAACAACATTACCCTTTTATTAAAAAAATAAATTGATTGTATAAAAAAAATAAAATAAGAAAAAGGGGAGAGTAGAGCGGTGGCGTCATAAAGCAAGCAAGAAAAAGGAAGTGACCGAGTCACTCCAAATATTTAATGACGTGGCATAAAGCTATTTGACTCCCAAAAAATATAAATTACAAAATAAAAAATAAAAAAAAGCTAAAGTTTTAATACGTGTCACTTTGTGGTAAATCGGCGCGCCTCTGTCTCTTCTTCCGTAAATAAATTAGTAATTAAATTAATTGAAAAAAATCACCCAAACAGAAAATTATGAACCAAAAGAATTCTCTCTCTTTCATGTAATTTATAAATTTCTCACATCCTTCTCGCCTTTGATCTCTCTCTCTCTACTTTTCTCTCTCTCTTTTTTTTTTATAATTTTTTATTTTTCTGAACAGATAAAATTCCTATTTCAGTTTCCTATTTTGGTTTTCAGGGAAAAATAAACCCCGCATTTCAATACACGGAAAGGGGAAGGGAAATTCATTATAAACTTTCGCAGGTACGTCTCTTTCGTCTTAAGTTTTTCTTTCATTTTCAACGAATTTCAATAAATTTTTCTTCATTTTTTTATTTTTTTTTGGGATTTTTACCGTATTGTTATTTGACTTTTGGTATTGTTATTAGGTGAAGAAATGAGTTGGAGCTGTATTCTTGTCCAAATTTAGGGCTTAGGACATAGTTATTTTTGTTTGATTTTTAATTTGCTTTTTTTATTAAATTTTGAAAGCCAAATTAGGGTCTGGTTTTGTAATTTTTTGTATATATACATGTATTTTGACAGGGTTGTGATCTTGGGTAATTTTGAAGGCAAATGAAGCGAATGGGTTAATTGTATTAGGAAAAAGAATTAGGTGTAGGAAAAAAATATGACTGATTTTGAGGCTTTACAACAAAAACCAGAATCTGCAAATGACGTCAGAGCTGAATTGGAAAGGGGTTTGGAGGAATTGATGAGAGGACATTTAGATGATTGTATGTCATTTGCATCATGCAGTTCTAATAGAAATCCTGATGATGAGGATGACGAGGGTGATCAGCTTGTTAGGAGGAGGAGAAGGTCTGATCTTGAAGGTGATGATTTGGCTGAGTCATCCGCTGCTAGAAGGCGGCATTCTAGGATTTTGAGTAGATGGGCTGCTAGGCAGGCTCAGGAAATGATGACTACGATGGAGAGGAGGAACAGGGAGTCTGAATTGATGGCTTTAGCTGGTTTGCATACTGTTTCAATGCTTGACTCTTCATTCTTGAGAGAGTCGCAGTCATCTGCTTCTAGGCGACAAGGGGGGAATGTTGAGAGGCCTAGTACTCAGGCTTCTTCAATTTTGCAAATGTGGAGGGAGTTGGAGGATGAGCATGTCTTGAATAGGGCACGAGAGAGGGTGAGGGAAAGGTTGAGGCGGCAAAGCAATGCTGATAGTAATACAACAATGTCTAGTACAACTTTGTCTGAAAGTCATGGGAGTGAAAATCCTGGGAGCATTGTAGATGTGAGTGAGAGCGAGAATGACTATGGAACATGGTCGCATGATCAAGGTGTGTCACAGAATGATCGTGGGGATAATAATGTGTCTAGTAGGGAGCACTCACCTGATCTCGGTGAAGTTGAGAGAGAAAGGGTGAGGCAGATTGTTCGTGGATGGATGGAGAGTGGGATTAGTGATCATTCATCCAATGTTACCCAAAGGGCTGGCAATCCTAGAGCTGAATGGCTTGGCGAAACCGAACGTGAGAGAGTTAGAATTGTCCGGGAGTGGGTGCAAATGACAAGTCAGCAGCGAGGTGTTCGTGGAGGACGGAGGGAAAATCAGTCAGCGACAGTTAGTGTGCAAGTTGATCCTGTTCGGGATGGCTCAGTTGCTGAGCATGATGAACGCCAACCAGAACATATTCGGAGGGACTTGAGGAGGTTGCGTGGTAGACAAGCAATAATCGACTTGCTTGTGAGGATTGAGAGAGAAAGGCAAAGGGAACTTCAGGGTTTGTTGGAGCACCGTGCTGTATCTGATTTTGCTCATCGTAACCGCATTCAGGTTAGTTGGCTATCATGAAGTCTGTTAAGTTTGTGCTTTTCGAAGATGGCACTAGCTCCCATGCATTTGTATGTGCTGCAATTCTTTTCTTTGTTTCAAGTAATTATATTCAGCTAAGCTGTAGATATTTGTTTTTGACTTTTCTAATTAGCAGGAAATATAAATTTGCTTGATTTTAAATTGAGTTGAAGTAAACTGTGCATATTCACTATTGTACTAGTGTTGGCTACTTGATTTTGCACTTATATTGCAGCATACTGGCATGGTCTCTTTCTTATTTTTGTTTGTAATACAAGGATTACAAGTTTGCCTCTTCATGCATGGATATTAGTTCTGTGGTTTGAGTCAGTGTTTCAACTTCAACATATATTGTAGTTCAAAATGAGATTAACCTGATTAATATGGTATAAGGGTTCAAAAGCTGTTTTTCTGGAAAATTTGTGGACACAAAGCATGTTTGATTGGCTCAACTCTTGGCTAGACTCAATTTTTTTGTTTAGCTGCTCGAAAAGCTTGAGCTGCAGAAATCCCTGGTTATGTTGGTCTAACCATGAAAGGCATAGGAGTTTTCGGGCATTGCTTAGGCCAAGTTAAACAAATGACTGGTTACTGAGAAACTAAATAATAAACATGAAATCTCCCTCTTACTTTATGTTGATAATAAATAGTTTTTGCACTTTTTATTTAATGATTCTGACCTGAGACTGTAGTTCTAAATAACATATTAAAGCACTCCTTGGAGTTCCTTGAGAATGCAGTCTTTTTGCCATATTGTTGGTTGCACTTTTTTTGGTTGTTTGAAGCTTTTCCAGACCATATTCTTTCTTCTTTGAGCATATTGAGGATTTTTGTTGAAGGTCTAATATTTTCTTACAAGGCTTATGCTTCTGCTTTGACTAACCAATCAAGAAATGAATAAGTAATAAAAACAGAAAAGCATGTGAAACAGAGAAAGCATGACTCTAGCTTTTTCTGGAATGAATGCATTCTATATCGAAATAAGAGGCGTTTTGTGCTTTTCTGCAACGGCATTCCTTCAGTAGAATGAACATCTTAAGTATTTGCTATAACCATTGGAATGGTGCATTAATAGTTGACCAATCTTGTATCGACCTAGTAGTCAAAGTTAGGTGACCATGACCTTCAATGATGCCCTAGGCTGAGTTAATGCTATCATAGTGACATATACCTTGTTGTCGCCTCCTTTTTTCAACATTTTTCTCCTTTGTTGCTGCCTACATATAAATTAAGATGCATACATATTCATGCAAGGCCAGAAACCAAGAACACTCGTGCTTTTGCTTCTTGGTAGACTGGGTATATTAGGGCTAAGAGTGAAAGTAACATCAATATATATATTTTCAAGAACATATTTAATTTTGTTAAGGTAAAAACTATGTTGATATATTGCATTATCACACATCTTGTCATGTATATATTTTAAATGCCTTTTCCTACCTGGATTTTTATTTGCATATACGGCTATGCTTACCTATCAGTGCTTTTAACTTTTCAGTCACTGCTTAGAGGTAGATTCTTACGAAATGAAAGACCTGTTGAAGAGGAGAGACCAACTTCAGTAGCAGCAAGTGAATTAATTCAGTTAAGACAACGGAACACTGTATCTGGTTTGAGGTATGGATATTTTCCATTGATGCTCACGTTAAGAAGTTTTAACTGTTAATATTTTTTTTAATAATTTGTGAAAGGTTGATGGTTTGAAAGTAATGTTACATTCTGAGGAATTTTGGCATATAATACATACCACAAGATGCATTGCTTGAATAATACATGGGATATGGTGCTTGGGATTGACAATCTTGCTATGTTTTTGTTGATGTACCATGCAGCTAGACCTCATTTAGAGGAGGGGGTTCTGTTTCCTATTATACTATGTAGTTATGTATTGATCTATAACATTCTCCAATTCATGGAAAATTGGAACAACTTAGTTTGAAATTTTCCCATTTGTGCTTTTATGTTTGAGAAACATAAAAAGTAGATATTGCCAGCCAACAGTGATAAAAATGTGGTGTGTATGGTTTTTTATTAAAATAAGGCATGGATCACTTTGCAGTTCATCTACCTGCCTCTAGATTATGGCTTGAACAATCTTCGCAATTCTCATTTCAGCTTATTCAAGCACAAAACTTTTGTACTTATACTTCGATTTTTGTATTGCCATTTTTTCCCCATTTAGGGAAGGGCTCCATAACAGATTAGCAACAAATGTCCAAAATCAAGCGGACAGCAATTCTGAAACCACATCTAGCAATGTCATCAATGATTCTGGACACGAACTTCCCCAAACAAACATGTCACCAGATGTCCAAGGAGAAAACATTGAGCGTACACAACTTAGGAGTTTGGAAAGTGGCATCGCAGAGTTGCCTAATCAAACAGGAGTTCTGGTTAGGAACATGGCTGTTGAGAGCATAAGTTGGCAAGAAAATACTACTCAAGGTGAGAATTGGCTAGAACCGGCTGCCAATGATGAGAGAGGAAACTGGCAACAACCAACATATCCTCGGTTCAACGAATTGAGAGACAACAGTACAGAAGTAATGGATACAAATTGGCAAGAAAGTTCAGTTAGTGAGCATCGTCAAGAAAATCCTGGAAGTGAAAATGGAGAAGCAAATCGTCCACAGGGAGCCCAGAGGGTCTGGCATGAGGGTCGCTCTCAAGAAGCTGTTGATAGTTGGTCAGAAGGGCGTTCTGGTCCTCCAAGAGCACGTCGTGCAATCCCGGTTAGAAGGTTGAATAGATTTCACCCACCCGAAGATGATAATGTGTATGGTATGGAACTTAGAGAACTTCTGAGCAGGTATTTGATCTCATATTTGTTTTTTTTCTCTTAACTTGAAACAGTTATACTTTGATGGTTGACTTAATTTAATTTGTAGGAGAAGTGTCTCAAATCTGCTTCGAAGTGGTTTCCGGGAAAGCCTAGACCAGTTAATACAGTCTTATGTGGAAAGACAGAGTCGTTCACCAATTGATTGGGATCTGCATAGAAATTTGCCAACTCCAGCCTCCCCAGAGCCTGATCAAGAGCAGGAGAGGGGTGAAACAAATGATGATCAGAATGATACTATTAACAGGCCTTCACTGGTGCTACCTTCTCCTCCAGTGCCACCACCACAACCACTGTGGCATCATGATTTACATCACACTAGGTGGTCTAGGCACAGCATGCATAGATCTGAAATTGTAAGCCATCTTTTTTCATCTGGCAACTGTATTTTACCAATTGTACTGAATCTAATTCAATTCTGTTCGTAGAATTCTCTGTTAGGTATTAAGTTTTCCATTGGAATAGCTTTTAACATATAGAGGTGATCTAAGAATTGTTGTTGTGAGTTTCATACTGAAGATGAAATTATTTATGGAAGTGATCCCGTTTGGAGAGACATTTTGTTGGGTAAGTAATTGAATTGTGTATCAGGGATTTTGTTGTCTTCCCCAATTTTGGTCATCATGTTGTTTACCTATCCAAAGGTGAAACCACAGTCATAGTAATCAATTTCAAAGCAAACTCTTTAGGTGACTGCTGGATTTAATGATGTTTCTGTTTTTTTATCATTTTAAGTTGTCAGTCTTGGTTAGTTCGATACATGCTGAATATTCTCTGGAAAGGGACCCGCATTTCATATTTTGAGTCCCTATACAAGGTATATATTACTCTGCATCAAGTTTTTCACGGGGCTTCTTATTTTCAGCTGGAATGGGAGATGATCAATGATCTAAGAGCTGAAATGGCAAGACTCCAGCAGGGCATGAGCAACATGCAGAGGATGTTGGAAGCCTGCATGGATATGCAGCTGGAGTTACAGCGATCTGTCAGGCAGGAAGTCTCTGCTGCTCTGAATCGTTCAGCTGGTGAAAAAGGTTTTTAAAACCATTATTCTGGATTCTTTTATTTCCGTGCCATGAGGTAGTTTTAGATTGTTTCTGTTTTCAAATTTCACTTGCATTACAGTTTTGAGTGCAGAAACATCAGAGGATGGGTCGAAATGGGGTCATGTAAGGAAAGGGACTTGTTGTGTTTGTTGTGATAGCCATATTGATTCACTATTGTACAGGTTTACCTTAAACTTTTCTAAACCTCCTTGTGTTCAATTTTCGCATATGATATTAAAATCCTTAGATGATTTAAATGTTGGTTTGCAGATGTGGACACATGTGTACTTGTTCAAAATGTGCGAACGAGTTGGTTCGGGGTGGCGGAAAATGTCCATTGTGTCGAGCACCAATCGTGGAGGTAATCCGTGCATACTCAATACTGTAAAGAGAAGACTGGTATAGTTATAAAAAGAAGAGGCTCCAAGCTGTAGAGAGTCATTAAAAAAGGTTGTTGCCTGTGTTTGTTCTGATTATATGTAGAATGCTATGGTATGCAAGTTTATAATTGGAATAACAATAGGCATCATTGATTGATTGATATATGCTTAAATAAAATGTCAGTCATAATATTCATTCCTCATTTTATTTATTTTTCAAAGAAAGGTTTAGGGTTTATGTTCTAAAATTGAATCATAATTTAATGACTATCAGGATATGGATATGATAAATCTCTAGTTATCCATATGCATTTACCTTGATATTTTAATCATTTAAAAATTTAAAAAATAAATTAATAAAATAATATGGATTTTTGATTCAACAGAAACAAGATTGTCAAAGAATTGAATTTATTTTACTTAGTCAGTCGAGAAATCAACACTCCCTTTCAAGCCGGTTTAAAAACGTCTTTCAGTGCCAGCGTGCTTGCTTTGTTGAATTCTCAAATCCCAAAAATATCTCTTATGCTGTCTTTCTCAAAATCATCTCTCATGCTGTCTTTAGTTCAAATGTCAGCACCGTGCACGTTGCTTCAAATCACTCTCCTATCTAATTTCAAAATATTAAAAAAAAAAAACACAAAAGGTTTCCCAATTTCATTATGTTTTAGTTTTGTCATTTTAAAAGAAAAACAAAAACAAAAAGTAAGAGAAATAGATATTGCTACGTTGTTGTCACAATATACCATAACAAATACAGTGCTTTGCTTTAAATGGGTATAAAGTTACTTTGATTGAACTAATCGAACTATCAATTTTCTCTTCTTATTTTAAATTAAAAAATCTAACTTGAATCATTAGTATTATTTTTTGATTCTTAATTCTTTTTATGGATTTATAACAATTTATTTTAAAATTAGTTATATGTTATGGATCAAACAGTCAAGTCTTCAATAAGGTTAGCGCCACTTTATCTTTTCAATTAGTGATTATTTCAGGAGAGATAACATACCTATCTTAAAAAAAAAAAAATGATTGTAATAATATAAACAAGTTGAGTAAATGAAATCAAGGCTTATCATAGCCTTATACTTGTGTTTTCATTGCTCAGCATACCTACAAGAAATAAAAATACTATTAGTATACAACTTTGTTATATGTTGTTTTTTGTATTACAATTAGCCTTTAAATAAACCTATCTCAGCCCCAGGCTGGCTCCTGATGTAGGAGCCAAAAATTTGTTTCCCTATTTTGCTTCGTAAAGAATCTTCACAAACACCATAGGAAAAAAATTAGATGGTGAAAGAAGAGAAGTTCAGTGTGGATGCCGGATACGACCGGATTTATACTATTAGAATCATTAAAACCAGCGCCTTCGACCACTGGCAGCTCTAAGCTGCATCATGAGTTGCTCTCGCTGATCTTCTACTTCAGCATATTTGAGGCTCATGTGGGAGTATCGTTCCCGTAGTTCTTTCAGCTCTTTCTCGAGTGCTGATGTCTGGCAATCACATCCGTCTTTTCTTGCATCCCCTTCTGGACCAGGCGAATAGAAACTTACTTCTTTCGTTAACAAACTGCACGCAAGCAAAATATGTAAAGACTGTTAGCCTTTGTATGTCTGCAGTAGAATCTGATGTCTTCTTGATTCTAAAATATTCTGATAAGGTGGTTCACTTTCTGTAAGAATGAGTGAAAGGTTGAAATCATGTATGCAAAACTATTTAGTGAGAATAAGCAATCCTGCTAGTTCGATACCCCACTTTCTCATAATGGTTATGATGATTATTTCCCCCGCCTCCGTTTTCTTGCCAAAGCAACTAAGGAGCATACAAACAGTTTGACATGTACTTCCCGAGATAATAGGGGTAACCTAATATTCCACTATCCAAGAAGAAAGAAAAGCGAAAGCTTCGTTTCTAGGGTTTGAGGTGCAAAAATTCTAGTTATCATATTTAAGCCAATCAGAATATTTAGTTTTGAGGCATGACACGAGGTTTTGATTTTTTATCCAGCTCTCTTATCGTATTCATATAACATGGTGCAAAGAATCCAGAAATCTAAGTTATATAACTCATCCTTTCATCATGATACAAATTCATAGACCTCTGAACAATGACTTAATTGAAAAAGTACATGGCTGCAAGACAATGTAATAGCACGGCATGAAACAGAAAATGTAATGTAAGGAATGGATCATGAAGAATATGTAATTGGAATTCCTTGTTTACTAAAATGGAAACAAGTGTATCATATTTCAGATGCTATATTTAAGAACGAAAAAAAAAAAATCGATATTACGGGGTTAGAAAATCTACCACTTTTGGACCTACCTCTTAAGCTGTGCTTTATACATGTCATTTGCCTCTAAAGCTTCTGCAAGTTCATTTTCAAGATTCTGAATTTTTGACAAAAGTTCTGCTCCTGAAACTTGAGAAGTCTCATTATTGCAGTTTTGATTGTTATCAACCTGAAAGGAAAAAACAAGAGACAGAAACATAAGATCAGACCACCTTTGCAAACAATTGATTGCCCGATCTAAGAGATTATGATTAACTAACATGAATTTAAAATAAAAAACAACCTGTGTGTGATTTTCATCTATATGTTGCTGTACTTGGTCCGTTTCACTGAACAGCTTCTCACTTGATGATGGGTTATCGTTCTCTTCTATGTTCTGCTATTTTAGAAGCAAAGAGAACGTTATAAACCTATTTTGAGCTGATTTTTTAATGAATTCAAGTA
Source organism: Gossypium longicalyx (assembly GCA_025698465.1). Taxonomy (NCBI): domain Eukaryota; kingdom Viridiplantae; phylum Streptophyta; class Magnoliopsida; order Malvales; family Malvaceae; genus Gossypium; species Gossypium longicalyx. The sequence goes on from CM047004.1 coordinate 8,710,472, forward strand.
CATATGAGAGAGAAAATCCCAAACAAGAACTGTCTATTGATGATAAACCTACGAGGGTCAGGGTTATGCTAAAGAAGAGACTCACAGTCTTGGGGCTGCTTTGATCCTGTTTTATCTGCTTCAGTTCCTCTTCAAGGCATTGGGCTTTCTTCAGGCAGTCATCTTTCTCCTCCTCAAGCTTCTTTATCTTCCTCTGGAGTTGGCTATTTTCTCTTCTAATTTGGGCCAGCTCATTTTTCAGTGCAGCTTCCTGAGTTCCCAAGGCTTCTCTTGCAGTTAAATCACCCTGCAGCCGGAGGACCTTTTCTTCGAGGGCCACTTTCCTACGTCTGCAAGCATCTAGCTCGGAAACAGCTTGCTGACTGTTAGAGACTTTCTCGGCTAAAAGGGTTCTTTCAACTTTGAGTTCTTCATAGTCTCTGGATAACATTTGGAAAGAAGCTTCCAGCCTTTCATTTTCAAACTTGGATTCACTGGTTGTTTTTTTAAGATCTAAAATTTCATCCTGAAGGACCGTTGTTTTCTGCAATTGGACCTTAAGGCTGGAAATTTCTTCTGCCAACTGCTGATTCTCATACTCAGAAGCTTTGAGTTTCAGTTCGAGCCCTCTAACAGTGCCTTTTAGTTTGTCTTCATTGGATTTGACATCTTCCAATAAATCTAATAGTTTTTCATGGTCAGCCATCAATATTTCCTGTTTTTGCTTTGCAGAAGCTAGCTCTTCCTTAAGTTCCTGTGTCTCAGTTTCAGACTCCACCTGAAATGTATTGAGTTTACCGTCAGATAATTTAAGCTTTCCTTGAAGATCTTGTAGAGCAGCTTCAAGCATGGCTTTATCTGCACGTAAATGAGAAACTTCAAGCACAGCTTCATATGCTGTTTTCTCCTTTTCATCCTGGGTAGCAGATATTTGTTCAGTGAGGTGAGCAACCTCTCTTTGGAGGTTTTCGACTTCAGCTGTCTTCTCCAAGTACTTTTGATTTAACAGGCTCTCTTCAAGAACAAGTTTTTCCTTCTGCTTCTTGTTCTCTTCAAGAAGTGCTTCTAGCTCCAAATTGAGGGCTCTCTCTTTTGAGGCTATTTCTTCAAGCATTGAGGAGTACTTTTCTTCCAAAGCTTCAACTTCGCTAGTCATATTAGAAAAAACTTTTTCAGATTCCTTCAGTTCTGCTTCCAAGACTGCACAATGCTCATTTAATTCCGCCTTTTGCTTCCGTAATTCTCTATTTGCTTTCTGAAGCACACTACATTCTTCAATAAGACTTTCAGTGGTAGCTTGCAGTTTGGGGTTCGCAACTTTTAGGTACTCGCATTCTTCTTGAACTTCTAACCACCGCTTTTGCATCTCTTCCATCTTCTGTCTCATGTCAACCTTTTGTGCTTCTATTTCATTTTCCAATCTTGTTATCTCTCCCTTAAGTTCCATTGCTTGAGATTCTGAATTTTGTAGTTCCAGACGGTGAGATTCTCTCTCATCAGTCAGATACCTTAATTGTGCTTCCAAACCACTGATCCGTTCTGATAATTGTAGATTTTCTTCTTCTAGTTCAGATAGATGAACTTCCAATTCCTGCTTGCCACTTTCAAGCTCTTCAGATTTCTTTACAAGTATCTTGTTGGTTGAAATTTGGGAATCCATATTGCTATTAAGTACCATCATTTTGCTCCGCAAATCATCCAAGCATTTGGCAGTAACAGCACCTTCCCCAAGCATGATTTCTATGTTTTCCTCCAACTGGATTTTCTCCTTTTGAAGAGAAGAAACCTGAGCTTCTAACTCCATTTGGTGATGTCTTAAAGCCACAAGCTCATCTTCCTTTAGCAAATTGTCGGATTTAAGCTTCCCTATCTCAGATATCTTGTCTGACAATTGCTTTCCTAGATCACTTGCCTCTTTACTATATCCACCAATACCAACAGTACCTTCTCTGAAGAACTGTTTTAGCTGGACAAAATTCTTCAAGATAATCTCAACTTGCTGCTTTTGACTTGTCGAATCTTTACTTTTCAAAATCTCTGAGTCACCAAAATCAGTTCCCTCAGGACGCTTTAAGTCAGCTAAAGAAAGTTGAATCTGTTCATCTAACTCAGCAAGCAATGTAGAGATTTCAATGGCATCAGGTGATTCAGAAATACTGGATTCTTTACTCTGAATTTCTGTCTGCTGGTAATGCTGTAATTGTTGTTGCAGTGTGACAATTTCAGTCTCCTGTTCGTCTGCTCTGGCACGATACTTGGAGAGTTCATCATCAAGATAAGAAGTTTTCTCCTTGAAAGCTTCCAGCTGGAGCTCTAGGTCAGCACATCGATTTCCAAGAACTACAGATTGACTCTGTAAATGATCAGCAGAAGGTACTTCTGGTTCATGCCTAGAAAAAGAGTTCTTTCCTGGATGATCAGGTAAAAGAGAACTAGAGGTGGTGCTATGATCTCTGCTTGATTCTTTGAGCTTAAAATGAAGTTCCAGATTTTCATCAGTAAGCTCGTTGCAATCTCTCTCAAGTTCCTGCACCTTCAGTTTTAGATCTTCAATTTCTTTGATTAGATTAGAATTACCTTCTTTTTCAGAATCCATTTCCTTTAAACCTTGAACATCAGGAGCTTCAGACAATTTCATTTCCAAATTAATGATTGTTTCCTCTTTTTCAGCTAATTTGCGGTTCCATTCAGCTTCACAATCCATCAGAGATTGTCTCCTCAGAGCTTGTTCGGTCTCCATTTCATGGTTCTTTTCTTCCAGAGTTTTCTCCAGAGCTTGAATAGTGCTTTCCAATTTCCCATTTGATTCCTGCAGCAGCTGAAATTGGATCTCTAGATTCCTGTTCTCTGCAAGCAAATCTCGACTTCTTTGTTCAACAATATCACTTTCCCCATCAGAATCAGAAGACTTTCTGGTCTGTTTAGCAGCTGAAAGGTTATCAATTTCCACTTTCTGCTTTTCTATAGTTTCTTCCAGCTCTTGAAGAATGGAAACAAGCTCAATATTTGATTCTTGGGTTTTCTTCAACTGTAAGGCCAAATTAGCATTCTCCTCTCTCTGAAACCTTATCTCCTCTTCCAACTCCTTTTGAACATTGCCATTATTTTTAGTCTGAAACTTCAAATTGTTTGCAGCAGCCTGTTTCATCTGTGACTCCTCCAACAAGATCTTTACTTCTTTGATCTCCTGCTTCAAGCAATCACATTCTGCCTGTGATGCTGAAAGTGCTGCCTCAAGACTTTTTTGATGTTTGGAAAGGTCAAGAAATTCCTTCTGAGAATTTTCCAAATCAATCATCAACTTTCGAGCGTTTTGCTCCCACATCCTAGCTTCTGCTCGAAGCTCCCCAATTGTAATTTCTGCAGCTTCCAAGAGATCTTTAGATGAACCAGTATTGCGTAGTGGAGAAGAGGGAACAAGACGTGAAGCCCGATTCAAGTCCTCCCTGTAGTTATGAGGATGGCTTCCGGAGCTGGAGACCTTTGGAGCGACAGAGGAGTGGTTTGACCTGGAAGAGTCATTAAAAGAATAAGACCCACTTGGAGTACTAGTCTGAGAACCAGTTGAATCTTGTCTTCCGATTAGATTGCTCATAACCCCATTATGAGGGGAGAAATTTTCTCTGTAGGAACCATCCAGGGAGTCAAAGCTATTCCGTGAATCTGATGCTGACAAACTTGGCTCCTGAACAGAAATGAGAAGGTTTCATCAGCCTCAAAAAAGATGGTTCAGAGGAAATTAATGAAAATGCTTGTCACACAGTTTAAGTTTTAGGTTCTAGATTGCTTGTCAGTCTTTGCACACCACAGGCCTACTACAAGTGTTTCTCTAATTCGTGTACTTTCAGCTATATTGACTTCTTTTTCACAAGTTTGAGTTGACACCATAGAAGACTGGATATGTAGAATGTTTAGACTAACTTCAGCAGTAATATGTTTCATAGCATGTATCGCAGCAGCCTACATCTTAACAGGCTGGCATAATTTCATAGTTGCATGAAGCCCTGGGTATCAATGCAAGCAATCTAGAAAAATGCGTAGAAAGTAAAGTTCGTAAACAATGAACATACGACCATGCCAAAACATCAACAAGAAAAGAAGCCCGTCCTTTAGATGAACCAAGTGTTATAGTATCTTATATTATCTATAAGTAATGAACTGATAATACAGTTGATATACGTATGTACGAATATAATCACCTAAAATGGTATACATGCCTACATATATATATATCAATTATCAATACCTAAGCATCTTAATTATATTCACATACAATTACAGAACTAGTTGAAAGAAACACAACTGCAGAAAGGGAAGTTGACCAAATAAAGTCTGAACATATCCTGAAAGGACCTAGGAATTATATCAAGGGACCATACCCTACTTGACAATTCTCCAGGATGAAGTGTACCCTCAAAATGATTACTAGAAGAAGATCCAACACTCCTGGCATATGTACCATCAGATGCATCGGATTTGTTTTCCAAGTCATCATTTTCCAGAGATGCATCCTCTAAATTCAAATCTGCATCTTTCCATTGCTCATCCCTTTAAAAGATGCAGTAGCATTTTTCAGAATCATATATAAACCGAATGCCACAAAGTGTAAGGTTTCATGCAAAATGGCAAACCTGCGTTTTTCTTTTGGTGTCAAGCACTGAATTTTAACCTGCAGAAAATCATCAAATGTTAACAATAACATTAAAGAAAGGTGAATAATTGAGCTTCTCTTCCTAAATGAAAACATGTAACTGAGAGAGAAGATAAATACATAACTTTGACAAAGGCAAGTTCATTGACCAGAAACCATGGTTTGGATAATAAATTCCCAAAACCAGCAACAAAATTATCTGAATAAGCTTAAGTAATATTGAATCAATTTCAACATAATAATTCCTCCATCAAAATTTCAACATAATAATTCCTCCATCAAAATTAACTTTAAGCTATAACTAATTTTCTCTCCATGGATAAATTTCAGTGTAAGAGACACTGCAAATATGTATCATCCACTAGTGTTAATATGGAATGTAACATGTCTAATCTTTAAGCAATAAAATTACAATTTGGCAACAAAAACAACATACAGTGGCAGCAAGCAGTTCAAATGCACAAGCTAGTTTATCTTGTTCCATCCATTGAAAAGAGAATTCTCCTTTCAAAATTGGGAAGAAAGTGTTTTTAACTTTTATGTAAAAGAAAAAAAAAAAAGACTGTTAGGCACTTAAACAAGAATAAACTTTGGATCTCACCTGTAATACTGTCCCATGGTTACATTTCTTTAATGGTAATGAAAGAGGAATTGAATTTTTTGAACTTATGTAGTTTGCAAGGTTAATTGTTGCCTCTCCAAGGAAGCCGGATCTAGATGATCCCTACAATAAAATCAGTTTAAATTGATTATTTATCACACTAACATAAGTCAAATCCACAACAATAAATAAAACTTCACAAAAGATCAAGGCAAGCACCATACCATGGCAACAACAAGCTTAAATAAGCATTCATCAAGCACTTTTGATGTATCACCTCGAGCAATCCAAATAGACTCTGAAAAGCTCTCTGTCCATCGACAATTTCCATTCCGCACCAATGCCTTGTTTGACTTGTTCACAGTTTTGCCAGTATCGACAGAAATAATTGACACAAAAAGCTTGTCCCATCCTTTTGGAACCTTCAAGAATTCAATAATCCAAAATTGTATCAAGAATCACCTCGGTACAACTAGCAACTTAACTAGACAACAACAAGCCCTTAGATAAGAAAAAGGTTCAAAAAAAAAAAAAAATCATGCATCTAAAATTTTGGCCCGAAGAATAAATGAACATGTTAAGAAAGAAAACCTAAACCTCAAATGAAATGTTACTTTTGCTACTTGCTTTTATACTCTTTGCTTATAGGTTCCTTAAAATTTGTTAGACATGAAAGGCAGAGTCAAAACATATGTGCACTATGTTGCCTTAGGCATTGGTATAGATATATGACCTCCAAAGACCGGAAAACTTAAAAATTCTGAATATTATCTGACAGTCACACCCGAGTCTATCTAATATATTATACATCTGTTTTTTTTTTTTTATTCAAAATAAGCATGTGTGAAAGAAGTCAAGCCATTGGTGGGAATAGGCTCACTATGATATAAGAGGTTTTTAATTTTTATTTAAATTATTCTTATTCTTATTTCCTTTTTTTTATACATTCTTACTATTTTTTTCCTTACAAAAGTAAATCACACTTAGCATAAATAATGCCCGAAAAGATACTAGTATAGTAAATCGAAAATTTGTCCTCACATTTTATCTTTTTTATTAGAAAACAAATAATCGTCATTAAATCACGACTAATCTCAATAAAATTTAAGAAAAAAAATCCTCAAATTATATCAAAATATTCCACAATTTCCGATTCACAATTAGTTAGTATTTTACCGGCTCAATTTTACAAGTGCAAACCGCAAATAGAAATGAAATTAACGTATAAAATGAAAGACACTATATAAGTCAAAACGGAAGCGTCCACAGATTTTTTTTTTTTTTTGTTCGAAGCGTCAACAGATCTGACTAAAAGAAAATCTAAACCAAAAATGTAGCCGTTCTTACTGCATATCATAGATCTTCATATACGGAAATTAGAATCTAATTACATAAAAGATCATCAATAAATCGAGAATTTCAAAAAAGAAAAAGGTCTATGATTAGTAACTTTCCACATACTCACTCAGAAATGAAATAATAGAAATGATAAAGCATCACCAAACTCGCCATTCAGCCATGATAATAATTGAAAGAACACACTAAAATCTGCCGCGAGTCGACAGTGAAAATGTAAGTTTGAAAAAGGAAATTGAATGAGAAAAAACAACGAAAAAAATGAAAGAAGTAAAGTTTTTGCGATGTAACAGCGGATTCAATTTCAACATTACAATGAAGTAATAGTTCAAACACTGAATAATATGATTAGCGTGGAAGAGATACCTGATTAGCTTGGAAGCTGGAGAACTTGAAATCGAACCTCTCACCAGATTTATCAGACTTTTGCTTATGTAATCTGAACATATTTTCCTTCTTTGTTGCTCAAATTTTATTTTCTGTTTCAGGTTTTTTTCTATATTTATGGCAAAAATTTCTTGGCGTTGAAGAAAATTTAGCCAAAAAAAAGGAAGAAGAAAAAAAAAAAAAAAACTTCAGTTTTTCACATGGCCTTTCTCAGAGGGGCCAAAAGCGTTAGCTGTGATTTTGTTTTGAAGCATGAAAGATGTTTCTTTTGAAAGCTTTATTTATTTACCTGCTCTTAAATTTGTCTGTGTTTTATTTACGAAATCATCCCTCCAACTTTTTTAATTTATTTTAATACCCTTCTTCTCTTACATTCCATTTGGCATTTTTAGTTTGTCCGGCTGCACACTTTTCATTTTTTTTTTTTTTGGATAATTAAACATTTATTCTTTTTTATGTCAAACTAAATAATGTTTTGAAATTATTGCATAATATTATAACAATAACTTAGCTAATTATTGGATTAGATTGGATTCAAATGTTAATTATTTCTTTTTTTATAAAGAAAAAGTTAATTATTATTAGTAGAATTTGATTGATCTAGAAATGTCTAATTTGATTCTTGAAATTTGTCTTGAGACATTTTTAACTTAATCTTCGGTCAAATAATTGGGTATTTGTTGTACCATACCATTATCTAAGGTAAGTTATTAAAATTTAATCATAATTTTGGATAAATAATTGTTGGGATCTACCTATATAAATAAATAAATAGTAAAAGTGGAGAATAACGAATATAAATAATTTACATGAAAAACCCTTAAAAAGAGAAAAATTATGGGTAAAGGAGTTTTTAGCTTTTCACTTAAATGAATAAATGAATAAAAGTACAATATAGAGAGAATAAATTTAAATGTACTAAACGTACAAACTCAAACCTCAAAAATCCTAACTCGAGAACAAAAGTCTTTCCATAATTACTACAAAAACTCTCACAAAAACTCATCTGCAATTATATCTTGTTGCCCTTAAAAAAAAACCCTCGTTGATTGACGTATCTAAATCATGGTTACAAAAGCCCTTTAAATATGCTAAGATTAAAAGTCTAATCATACTAAAATATCCCTGAAATAATTAGAGGCTAACTGAGAGAAGAAATCTTGTTTGAAGCCTAAAACAACGTTGTCAAATAGGAGAACATGTCGTGACGTCGCAACGTCCCCATTCGCGTCCTCACAACGTCGGCGGTGTTTATGTTCTTCTTCTGTCACTCGTGGGTTCTCGTTTAGGGTGCTTATAACGTGACCGATAAATGTGAGGTACACCCCACAATAATAGAAGAAATGAAAGTGGAGAAAAAAAAATGAAACTTATTTATTTGAAGAATTAAAAATTAGTAAAAAAATAAAATAATATTAAATTTGATTAAAGAGGGTGAAAAGAAAAGAAAAAGAGTGATTGTAATGAAATTTTCAATTATAACGTTTTCATAAATTAAAATCAAAATGTTGGTTAAAAGCTGGTAAGTTTTTTCAGATCAGCATTTAATTCACACATTAACAATTTTCAACCATTCACGTTAACTCTTTTAGTGATTTTACCTTTTTTAATTAAGTATTAAATGTTTTAATTTCAATTTTATTTTTTAATTTAATGAATTTAGTCCCTCTATTTAAATTTGTCAAATATTAGTCGAAACTGATCTAGTTGTCGATAAACTTGTGAACTTGAACTATTGATTTTTGCTAATTTCTTGCATGTAACTTGTTAAATTGTTTATTTGCAAGTCCATGAATAACGGAAAGATTTAACAATGTTAAATTAACTGGACTAACTTCTTAATTTTCACAAATTACAAGGATAAACTCTTAACAAATTAAAGGGACTACCTATGTTCATGAAGGATGTGATTCAAAGGAGTAGTTTTGATTGACATTTTGCATTTAATGTTTCATGAGATTACTAGTCAAATTAGGGCTTCCATTTTTTTAGTTAGTATCAAGTTTGAAGTTAAAATTTATAAAATTTTATTGGGTCAAATTTGTTCTCAAAAGGCTTAAATTAAATTATTAATAAATGGGAGGAACTAAAGATGTTATTTTCCCATTTAAATAAGTAGTGCCAAAGTACCTGTCCCTAGCTAATCCCTTGATATTTTATTTGTTTGGTCAATAAGCTAAGCCCTTGATTAGTGTACTAAAAGACAAAGTCTTATATTTATAATTTAATATTGCATTAAATTGAATACTTTAGTAAATTAAGTGGAGTTAGACTTAAATATCTAATAAATTCATCAACTTTAATAAAAATACCAAAATTTATTAACACATTTTTTGCTCTAATCTAAGTCATCAAAATCTAGAAATTTTATCACATCAAGAAGTATAAAAATAGCATTAAAAAGGCAATTTGAAGTGTAAGATACGGACATATGTGTATTTAATTTTTATTTCTTATTTGAAATATTATCATTTATATAATTTATTTTTTAATATCTATTAAACACAATTTTTTAATATGAATTCTTTGATTTTCTAGAATTTTGATTTCGTATAATTTTCATAAAGGTTTAAATGTTGTTATTAATCATTGTACTTAATGAAAATTATTGATTTAATCATTATACTTTTCAAATTTTAAATTTTCAATCGTTGCCAAACGATAATTATTAAATTTATTAAGTTAAGTTCTACTATTTTCAAAATCTAATACGAAAAATATGTTATCATATGTGTAATGTTATGTTAACTTGTTATTTTCACATATTAATCATTAAAAATTTTAGTTAATAGATTAACGATTGTCATTTGTGTCAAGATTGAAATTTCAAAATTCAAAAATCGTAGGGACTTATAATGATCAAGTTGGAGAACATGAAATAAATATACAATTGTATGTACAATATAAGATTATTAATTGAATTTAATCAAAAGGATTTAATTGCTACTATTTGGTCAAGATTAAATTTTCAAAATTTGAAAAGTACAGGGACTAAATTCATAAAGTACAATGACTAAAATTGACCAAATTAAAATATGGAAACTAAATCCATTACTTTTGCGTATAGGGACTAAAAACATAATTTAACATTTTATAAACTATTGACTAAACCTGTTCACAGGTTAAACTATTCCTCCAAGCAAGAATATCCTCTTGAAATTTGAGAAGGTTTAGACAAAATATTAGACTTGAAAATTTGACAATTTAATTGTTACTGTTTTAATTTTATTATATGTTATTTTTTATTTTATATATTATGCGATCTATATCTTATGAAAATTAAATATAAGCGTTAATATTTGGTACACTGGTAGTGCTTTTTTTTTTATTCCACAAGTAGTCTTAAAAAATTATCATGTGTCTCTTATTTTTTAAATATTTATTTTTTTTAATATTTTACTATACCAATATTGAACACTTGTTAATCCCTTCGATCCTATTTATAAAAAATATTTTTCCTAAATATAATATGCTATAATATAATATTAAAAATATGTTAAATTCTTTCAAAAAAATTAATACAAAATAATGGTAGTAAAAGGTATGTATACTTATTTAAAAAAATGGCCCATCTAAACGGGTTTGAGTTAGCTATTAAAAAGTATAAGTAAATTCGGGTAAAATTTAAAACTTATATTTTGAGTTGAGCTTGGACAACTATACATGTCATTAATACCAAGCATAAGAATGGCTCGAATCAATCTATAAACATCTCTACTATTAACACCATTATTGATGTGATATAATTTTATGTTCAATTATTACATACACAAATAATGGTTTTTGTATTTCGAAATTTAATTTTTATTTATTTATCAAAATATGCTTAAGGAAAAGCTCTTTCTTAAAATGTTTTTTTTTTCAACGTTTTTTCAATACTCATAAATATCAAGTTTAATGTTGTTAATTGAGTTACCAAGTTTTTCATGTCCCTTGGAATTAGGATAATTATTTTGAAATGATTAAAGCATCACAGAAACTCACGTGAAATATTAAAATTTTAAAATTTAATAATGTAACTTAATTTTTTAAGGGATGCAAATAATATTTCAACGAAATTCGACACTATAGGTGTCGAATTCTTTGCATAAATTTTAAAAAATTGATCATAATATTTAATTAATTATTTGAAAGAGAAACAGGAATTTAAAGAAAATCCTAACATAACTCTAATTCTAAAACTTATAAATAGCGTATTGAATTTGATAGTTTTTCATAGAAAACCTAAAACATTCATCCTCTACATTCTATACTGGTATATATTTAAGTTTTTTGAACTTCAAAATTCCAACAATACCGTAATGATTGCCTTTTTATTAAGATCAAAATGACATGTTCTTAAAATGTAGCAATATTAGAGGTATTCTCCAATGGCTCGTTGTCACAGTAATATAAGAATAAATCTATCTAATGACTAAATCATTTCTTTGTTAAAAAAATTAGTTTAGAAAATTGTATTTTCAGGCACAATGAAAGTTAATTCTTTTTAAATCGAGCTGTTTGATATCTATAACAATAAATTTTAATCGAAATATACGTGTGTTTTATACGAGACGACTAAATCAATCCTAACTTTCTATCGAATGACCTTCTCTACTATTCTCGAATTACAAACTATTTTAAGTGTTAAACTATAAATATTTTCAATATATTTAAACATATTTAAAGATTCAAAGCTTTCCCAAAAGTAAATATTTACACTACTTTTATTTTGGACATGCCTTAGGTTATTAGTGAGTGTGACACTAGAAGGATATGGTGGACTTAATCTAATAAACCAATAACCAGACATGGGGATACTCACTTCATTATAAAGAATGAAGAAAAAACAAATACATGTTATTAAGAGAATGAGTTGATTAAATGAAGCTTTGTGAAAATTAAGTATTTTGGACAATGACTTGGGAAAAATATTATTTTTAGATTATAAAGGATAGAAATAATTATTATTTTAAAAATTAAATTTTTTACATGTTTCATTAGGTAAGTGAAAAGGGAAGACTCACCTTCCTATATATATATATATATATATATATTTTAATAAGTAAATCTTTGTTTATCTAATTTCTAGAGGAAGTAAAATTTTGCTACAATGTATAGCAGCATTGACAATGATTAAAACCCACCATCAATAAGTAGAAACAAAGCAAATAAAAACAACTTACTCATTTGTCTATTTCCCAATCAACCACCATCAAGTAGTTTAAGGAATCTCAAAATTTGTTCAAGGAAAATAATTTATGCTTAATATTAATTTTTTTAATATTAATTTCATTATAAGTTTTTATTATATTTGTTATTTTTTATATAATATCTAAAACTATTCATCGTCCCTCCCAACTTTTAAATAGGAGGCTAATGTGCTTTAGCACACTTGAACATACATCCTCTTGCACTGACAACAGTTTCGATGCCATTCGAATTAATATTCAATCGGCCTAATATTAAAATTTTGAGTAAACATTTCTTTATTGAAAGAATTCTCATTAAAATGAAAATATTAATTGGGATTTAAACATACAAACAAAAATAATTAATTATAGGTCTTCGCGGTGAAAGTTTGATATCTCATGTTCTAATAAAGTCTCATTCAATGTAAATGTGAGTTCTTTTTCAAATTTATTCTAGTTAGTTAGTTAGCTAGAGTTAATAGTTATTCAATTTAATGTTTATAATAATTTAGTTAGTTAGGCTTTGGTTATGAGAACTTTGAGATCTCATCATGTTCCAGTTTCATTATGTATAAATGTGTGAATTCTCTTCTAGAATCAAAATATAAATTTTCCATTTATGATTTATGGTTTCATCATTTTTAAACGGATTAGACAAAAAAAATTCATTTTTAGAGGGAGCTAACGTGCAATTTTATCATATATTAATTTAAAATTTCAATTATTTAAGAGGGATTAATTTGAATATTTTTCTTCTTTTCAGAGGCCAAGGCACCTCTAAATTAGAGGTGATCATGGGTTGGGCTACCCAGCTCGGCCCGAAGGTCCGAAAAATGGGAGGGTTCAAATAAAAATATAGGCCAGAAATATAGGTTTGGACAAAAAAAAGGCCCGTTTAGAAAACGAGCTGGGCCTCGGGTAAAACATTTTTTGCTCGGGCCCGGGACCGGCCCAAATTATATACTAAATAATTTTTTTAATCATATTTACTTTTTTATTTTCAATTTTAATATAACTACTTTTTATTATATTTTTAATTTGTGTATTGTTTTAAGAATTATTTTAGTCTCATTTTTTATTTGTTTGTTGTTTTAATATTTGTTTTTATGTTTTTAAATGTACTTGATTTATTATATTTTTAATTTTTTTATTTAATGAAATAAGCTAAAAGAATTTAATATGAGTCGGGCCGGGCTCAGGCTTAGTAATTTTATTTTGGGCCGAGCTTGGACAAATTTTTAGGCCCATATTTCGGGCCGGGTCGAGCCCGGGCCTAAAAATAGACCTAAAATTTTATCTAGCCCAGCCCGAACCTGGCCAGGCCCTGCCCATGATCACCTCTAACTCTGAATTATATGTTTAATAATAATTGATTCCATGGTGAATAAGTCAGCAAGCTAGAATTAGAAAAAAATTAAATTGGTCTCTTTCAATAAAAATTATAAAGTAATTTAAAATAATTTTTAAAAATTCAAAATAATTTATAAACTTAAAAATATTTATAAAAATTCCAAAATTTATATTTTTTAAAAATTATAATAATTTTTTAAAAAAATTTAAAAAAATATATAAAGAAAGTTAAAATTTTAAAAATTTTCTAAAATAATAATTTTGAGAGATAAAGTATCTAATTTTTTATTTTTATTTTTGTTTTAAAAAGGATTTCAAATATATATAATTTCAAATTTATGTGCTCCAACATGAAATGACTTATAGTGCAACAAGATTTCAATTTGACATGTTTAATTTTTTAATTTAACTCGGACAATTTCACTCGATTTGATTCGATTCGAATTTCATTTTACTCGAATCGATTCGAAAAAATTTCAAATCGAGTTAGGATGGTAAAATAAATCTCATAAGCTCAATATGTGTTTACTCGATTCGGTCGAACTCTCACCCTTAAATTTGGTCATTGGGATGATATGACATTATGAGATTGTGTCATATTATCACCTAAAATTTTTAATAAAAATTTATAATATTTTAAGTGATAATGTGGCACAACATGAACTAAAATTGGAAAATGTTGTCAAATTTTAAGATTACCACGAATAAAAATATTTAGAGACTAAAAAAAAGTTACCAAGTTAAAGGAGTAAATATTGATTTATCCTAAAATAATTTATAAAAGATGATAGCCCAATTGGTATTTTACTTAAAAAAATATTTAAATGAGATTTTTTAAGGGAAAGCTAGGGACACTCATTGTTCCCTATTTTCTCTAGCTTAAATAAAATATTTTATCTTCCGGTTGTGTTTTAGTTTAATTGACATATATATTGTTGTCAATGTAGGAGGACGTACGTTCGAATATGTTGAAGCGTATTATCCTTCTATTTATGAGTTAGGAAGGGACTATGAGTAGTTCTAAACATTGTGTCAAAACTAACATATGATTCAAACCTATAATGAGATTGTTAAAAAAAATTAATCAATCAAAGGAAAGATGGTTTCAAAGGACAATATGCTTTAAATTGAAGTGTTTGTGGGAATGCAAGACATTTGCAAGCAAATTGAGATTCATGCAAGCAATCATTATATTGTCGACAAACAAGAGTAGTGCCACAAAGTCATGACCAGTGCCATTTGTAAACAAAGTAGGTTCAAAGATAGATTGTTGAAAACCGTATATAACAACATTATGAACGGTATTGAACCACTATGGTAATGACAAGCCATTCTTTGTTGCCTTGAGGTAAATCCATATAGACTTCTTCATCCAGTGATCCTTTAAGAAATGCATTTTAAGGTCCAATTGGGTGAGGTGCCAATCAAGAATTGCTACCAATAATGCTAAGAATACCTTAAAATATATCATGTTTGCCATGGGAGAATGTTACCATATTGTCTACACTTTCCTCGTCACTAAACCTTCTAGCATTGCCATTAGTATGTGTCTTGATTTTATAGATCCATTTGCAGCCAATGGGATACTTACCTTCTGGTAGTAGCACAATTGACCAGGTTTGTTGCTCTTTTATGTCTTGAATTTCGATATTTATTGCCTCTCATGCCAAGCAGGAACCTACTGTTTTATAAAATAACTATCCCCTGCGCATCATCTAGAAGCAAACGATGTAAACAACATTAGAGCAAATGAAGAACCATTGTGACCCTGAATGAGGGCACCGACAACCGCTTTACTCGGATTATCGAGTTTAAACCATCCATTACGTGGAAGTTTCTAGGAGACTAGGACAAAGTTGAAAAAACCTTTGCTTTTCATAGGGGAAGAGAGAGCAACAAATTCTTAAGCATTTCCTAGCACCCTTTGAACAAAACACTCTAAGGGTCTACTCTGACTGAAGACTAGAGTATTTCGGCATAACCAAATTTCCCATAAGGTAAAATTAAGGGTCCATTTGGAAGCCAGGAAAACATTTTCTGGAAAATGTTTTCCTGGTTTTACCGTGTTTGGATGCTTGAAAACATTTTCCAAAGGGAAAATATTTTACTGGACACGGGTAAAATCCCCTTCAATTTGGGGAAAACATCTTACCGATTTCAATTGTGTAAGACATTTTCCATCTCCTCTTCATCCAGGTAAGGCTTTGTTTTTCATCCGTTCTGCCTTCTTTTTCTTCCATTCTTCAAATTTTTCCATGTCTTCTTCTTCTTTCGTTCTTCAAATCTCTTCCCTTTTTCCTTAATTCGTCGCATTTTGTTTCTCTTTCAGCAAAATTTACACACGCTTGTTTTCGTTTTCTGTCTTCCCTCTTTCTCGGATCTCATTCTTCCTTGCAAGGTATGACATCTTCTTATTCTGCTTTTTCATTTTGTTTTGGTGATGGGTTTTGTGATGTGGAGTTGTGGTTTTGGTGATCCTCTTTTTCATATGGATTCTGATTCCCTTGGATTGATAAAAGTTAGTCTGCCACAATGAGTACGGCCATGACTCAGCTTCATAGGCTTCAACTATTCTTAGAAAGTAGTTCATGAATTCGCATTCACTTTCTTCAATAACAGCACCAATGAGTAAAGATCAAAAAAGAAATTTAAAAAAGTTCTAGTCATATGTCATGCCATAGATCTTTGATTATATGATAGATAAACAACACAAAATGTGCTTTTTAGTTCATTTTCCTAGCATCAGGAATAAATTGGTCTGGGAATTTTAGACAGATGATGTAATACCCTGAAAATATTTACAGTAAGATATTATCCTTGATATAGTAAAATAAAGAAATAAAGTGAAAAAAAAAAAGGAAATTTTGAGATATGTCAATATTGAGAAGTATATTATGATATATTAATTCAAGAAAGGACTAAATTGTAAAAGTGAGAAAAGTTTTGTTGCACAAGAGTAAATACTCAAAATTTGAGGGGTTAAAGTGTAAATATGAAAATTTTGAAGGACCAATAGTGTAAATATTTTAAGAGTGGAATAATCTAGAAACTAAGGAAAATGGATGAATTAGGACCAAATTGAATAGATGAAGAAATTATGAGGGACTAAATTGCAATTTTACCAAATTAAATGATGACTTAAGAATGGAATTTTAAAAGATAATGAAGGGCAAAATGGTCAATTGGAAGAGAGAGAAATCTAGAAAGTAATAATGATGCTAGAGATATTTTGATATTTTATAATTATTTAATTAGATAAATATTATTTTATTAATATTTTAATAAGATATTTTATTATTATTTTATTAGTATATAAAGAAAGAAAGATGAGAAATTCTCATCCATATTTCCCATGCACTAACGTGAGAGAAAGAGAGGAAGGAAGAAAGTTTTGCTTTCTTTACAATTTGGTCCTTTTTACCAAAAATTCACCATTTTCACCCAAAAATCAAATGAATTTCCATAGCTACCAAGAGAGAAAAATGTTAAGGAGACCATGGGGAGTTAGAATATCAAGTTGGATTCAAGAAATAGAAGCTGGAGGAGAGAGAAAATCAAGTTAAAGATTAGAATCAATAGAACAAGGTAAGTATATCAAGATTTCAATATGTTTTTAAGTTTGTTATTATTGACAAAGCATGGAAATAATGTTATAATAGAGTTTTCTTACATAAGGTTCTATGTTCATGATATGTTAGTGAAGAGAAAATAAGAGAAAGTGATGAGAAATGGTGTAGAAAAAGAAAATAAGGGTGTTATAACATGGTAATTAATATTTTGTACTAAAACAGTTTTGGACAGCAGCAGTAGTCTAACTTTGAAAAATCATCAAAAATTGTAGAAATCTAATTATAGGATGAATAAAATATGAAATTAAAGCTTATTAAGTCTAGTTTCTTATAGAAGAAATTATGTAAGCAATGGAATTGTAAATCATGAGATATGATGAATTTTGTGAGACAAGGTCAGAATGATTTCAGGTTCCCTGTTCTGACTTTGTAAAATCATAAAAATTTGGATAAAAATAATTATGGGTTTAAATTTATATTTTTAGAATCCTGAATGAGTCTATTTTCAATATAAACAAACGGAAACATCATTTGAATTCTGTACAAGGAGATAATTAATTTTTAGTGAAGAAGGGTCAGAACTGTTAGATAGCAGAACAGGGGTAATTTTAAAGAATAAACTGTACTTATTGGATAAACTAAAAATTCTGAAAATTTTATGGTAAGAAGATATATGAGTCTAGTTTCATGGAAAATTAGCGGATCTTAATTTTGAGTTCTATAGCTCCAGATATAAATAATTTAGTGACCATGATGCAGATAGACAGCTTGAATATTCATAAAAGTAAATAATAAAAATTATGGATAATGTTACTTACAAGTGTATTATCTACATTAAGGATGTGGAATGGAGAGGAGGAGGAGAAGGAAAAATATGTATGAATATTCATTTAGCATGGCTAATTTGCATATTCTAGGCTCAAGGACTAAATTGAATAAAAGTATAATTTTATGGGCAATTTTGTAAAAATGTAAAAAAATGATCAAATTGCATGAAATGGATTATTTTATTATTTAAATTATAAAATTGAATGAAATTATTAATTTAGTTCAAGATCGGGGGAAAACATGTTTTAGGGATTAAATTGAAAAGTGTTGAAAGAATAAATTGAAAAGTGTTGAAATTATAGAAAATTCTGATATTTTATAGAATTCATGGACTGTTATCAATATATATAAGAATAATAGCTGGAAATAAGGATTAAATTGCAAGAATTTTATTTTCCGACCCCTAAGGATGAAATCGTCATTAATTAAGAGTTTAGGGGCAAAATGGTAAATTTTGCCTAAAGCATTAATTAAATGCATTAGTATATGAAATGAATGAAAATGATGATCAAATTTATTTATAAAGATCCGAACGACTCAAATATGAGACTCGATCGTGAAAAGAAAAGATATCGGATTAATGAAATTATAAACACAAACAAGCAATGAGGTAAGTTTGTGTAACTTGAATTGTATTTTAAATACTTGAAATATGTGGTTATGTGATGAAAATATGATTTGAATATTCAATTCATGATATTTGATGAAATATTGATAATACTCAAAATAAATTGAAAATAAATCTCGGTTGAATGAAAAGGAAAAATTCGATGGATCTCTCAAAAGGAATTGACGGTAAAAAGGATCTAGCCCGGACGGGTGATCCTATCCTCGATATAGCCCTCCCGAAGAATATGTGTAAAATGGATTTAGCTCGACGGGTAATCCGAATCGTGAGTCCGAATTTAGCTTTGGATCGTAATTTAGATCCAAGCTCATTAGAGTAATTGTCGTTGCGGGGGATTTAGCTTTGGGTGGTAATCCCGACAATACTCTATGAGTTTATATTACGAGATTTAGCTTTGGGTACTGTAATCCGACAATACTCTATGAGTTTATATTACGAGGATTTAGCTTTGGACCGGTAATCCCACTGTAAGGATGAGGTTCGCGGGAGTGTGCTCTCTCGATATGAAACGTGTAAGACCATGGTTGAAAGATACCATGGCAACTTTGATATGAAACGTGAAAGACCATGGTTGAAAGATACCATGGCAACCTGATATGAAATGTGTAAGACCATGGTTGAAAGATACCATGGCAACCTGATATGAAATGTGTAAGACCATGGTTGAAAGATACCATGGCAACGTGATATGAAATAAACAAGACCATGGTTGAAAAATATCATGGCAACATGACAGAAAATGAGTAAGACCATAGTTGAAAGATACTATGGCATCATGTCAAAGATGAATAAGACCGTGGATGGGAGATGCTATGACATCTGTTGAATAATTGATATCCAGGTAATATGTATCAGATGACGAATGGTTATATGAAATGGTTGTGTGTAATGTTTACAAGAACTGGTCATATGGAAATATATATGTACAAAATAGTTGTATGAAATAATTATGAAGATAGATAAACGAAATAAGTATGAGTACGTGGAATATAAATTATGTTAGGTTTGATATAAGCTATTATCGGAATAAATATACATAAAATATATGGAAATGATGGAGTATGAAATATTAATATAATGAAATGAATCATATATGCTTATGAAGAAACGGTAAGAGCATGATATGTTTCATGACATGTACATATATGATTATCTTTGATATGTTGATACAAGAAAATTATGTAAGTTGAGACTATTATTGAACTCAAGTACGATATGTCGAGAAAATAGTTATATCAATGTTGAATTTATATGAGATATGTGCAAGTACACTAACAATATTACTGTTTGATGCTTATACAAGTACTAATCTGTTGATTGAATGGTAATATATTTATTTACATGATGCATTGAATCGGTAAGCATTTAAATTTTTTTTAAGTAATCTGCAAATGGTAGTAATGCTCCGAAACCCTGTTCTGGCAACGGATACGGGTTAGGGGTGTTACAGATGACTTGTGATAATATTGTTTTAGAACATACTCTAATTCTTCCTAGACAGAATGCATACCAGTTTAGGCTAAAATGGCAGAAAGCAAGCTTCAAGATTACTTGAGAAAGTTGCAGGCACCATTTTTGTATGCTTCTCTACTTCTTCCTTGTATTCATGCAAAGATTGTTAGATTGCATGAAAAAAAATCCCATAGTTTACCATATAGCATTAAGCCATACCATCAAATAAATTTACCATATAGCATACTCCCCTTTCTTATTGGTGCATTTTATTTGTTTTAATTCATACATACAATTAACGTGTGGTTTTGGTGATTCTCTTTTTCATATGGATTCTGATTCTCTTGGATTGAGATTGACGTGTGGTTGTTGTCCCTCTTTTGGTTCTTTTCATTCTTGTTGTTTCTGCTTTTTTTGCCATACTAACAAACCGTGGTCGTTCTCTTGGTAGTCGGCAATGACTTTGGCTTATACTTTCGGTTGTTGGTGGGATTATCATTTTTCATTCGATGGGTTTTGACTGGTGTTCTCATGTGTTGTTTTAGGTTAGTTGTGTCATATACTTTGTGAGCCTATAGAACCAGAAGCTTCACTACTAGTTCTAGCACAAATACTCTTAGGATCCGAACATCTTAATTTTGCCAACACAAGAAGTATATGAATTAGGCTCCACCAACTGGAAATGTTAAAAGCAAATTTGGATTCTTCTTATAAAACAGATTTGAAAATCTGATGTGCAAATATCATGATTCGAAATTAGAAGAGAGTTGTAATGCTAAGTGTTCTTGCTTGACTCATTAATAAAGATGCCAAATATGACAGAATCATCCAGTAACGTGCTTAATTCTTTCTTACATGCATCTTTCTTTCTTGGTCTTCTCTCATTGTCTTTCTCATTTGAAAACTACTATTACTCTGCTTTTGTTTTCTTTGGGTTAAATCCAATAAATTTTCTTCAATTTTATGCGTCTTATCTTAGTTATCATTTAAAACATTTTATTCTTGAAAATAATAGCTTACTTTGTTTTCCTGATTTTGACTATGTATCTACTTCAAAATTGGAGTTTTGTTGCTGAATGATTTCTTTGACCTTACTCAAAGTTGGGCTTTCTTTTACTCTTTAGTGACTACAAAAATTAATTAATCTCATGAACTTTTATCATTTTGTTCTTGGTGAAGGAAAAAAGAAACGACTTGTGAAAACTCAAAAGTTAATAAAAGTTGAAGTCTTGATAAAAAAGATTTATTTTCAAAAGCAAGAAAAGATGAAAGCTTGAAGAGAAATGGATAAAAATGAAAAAGAAATTGAGAAACACGTTATGTGAAATGAGAAGTTGAGATAATACACCGCAACAAAAGAAGAAGGTCAAATCCTAAAAAATTTAATTAAGCAAAAATGAGGCCTTGCGAAGTGGGAAGAGCTTCTTTTGGAGGAGCATTCATATCAAAGTTATTTGTTTTTTTATTTTAGTAGGATTTTAGAATTTCACTTTATTTTATAAATTAGTTTTTAGTATATTTTAGGACTTTTAAGTTTATTATATATTTTTAGATTTTAGATTGGATAAAGTATAAAGAAATGTTAGTTTGATTTGTGCAAGGAAAGTAGTTTTTCGCTCCAGCAAAAGATTTATCCGCTGGAGCAGCGCGACTACCTGATAAGCGCCGCAAATTTTGATTATAAAAAAAGAAGAAGAAGAAGAAGAAGAAGAAGACTCAACCTTAAAAGAAATGTATAAGTGTAACTCACATATACAGCCCAAGTCCAATTGAATATTGTATATAACCAAATTGAATAAAATCGTTTATTTATCAGCTTTCTTAATTTTTTTAAATATATCTTTATTCTATAATATTTAAAAATTTTCACTAATTTGAAAATAAAATATTTATTTTATTATGAAAACTAATTACAAATAGAATTTATTTGAATTAAAAAAATTGTATAATCAAATTTTGATCAAAAAAGTAAAAGAGGTAACAGCAACTGACCTGTCTGTCTGTCTTTTTTCTTCTCCATCGTTTAGTCGTTGTTCAATAAAGTTAATGACCATGATTCTTTTTCTTTGGGCCACCCTTGGCCGACCACTTTTGATTTCATTTCCTTTTGTCTCAAGATTCAAAATTAATCCTAGGTAAAATTATTATACAGGTTCGTGTGTTACGAATTAGATTATATTTTATTTTTTTCGTTAATAGAATAGATAAATTAGTTTTTACATGTTAGGTCTAATAGTGAATCGGTCTTTTTGATTAAATATTTTATCAATTTCTGTTATTAAAAAATTATTGTAATTTTTATGATAGTTAACTCTATTCCCTTTAGTCATGGTAACTTTAGTCATTACTTGAGAAGCTTTATATATATATATGTATGCATTTTAGTCATGGTAATTTTAGTCATATATGTGATCTTATGAAAAATTTACATATTTTTTGTAGTGATCAAATATTTATGTGGTATTGTGTAGATGGATCGTAATCAACATCATGCAATTGTCGGAGTCGTGGCTTCAGTTTTAGCTTTTGGGGCTCTCTGGATTAAAAAATTAAAAACTAGGAAGGAAATTACTTCTCACCCTCATGTGAATAGATATTATGAAAGAGAAATTTATATTAATAGTATTTTATATAGTGGTGACCAGCATTGTATTGATGTGATAAGGATGAGACCGATTGTATTTTTTAATTTGTGTGATATTCTTAGTAGAAATAATTTGTTACAATCAACTAAATCGGTGAATATTAGGGAGCAAGTGGTTATATTTTTACATATAATTGGTCATAATGTAAGGTTTCGAGTGATAGGATCTAGATATTATAGATCAACTGAGACAATTCACCGTTATTTTAGGGTTGTATTGAGAGCTATTTTGAAATTGTATAAACTAGTTATTAGATTACCTGATGAGTCAATTCCTAGTGAAATCAGAAACAATCCAAGGTTTTATCCTTATTTTAAAGATTGTATTGGAGCAATAGATGGAACTCATGTTCGTGCATCCGTTCCACTTAACATTCAAGGAAGATTTCGTAGCCGTAAAGGGGGGACGACACAAAATGTATTGGCTGCCATTACATTTGATTTGAAATTTTCCTATGTTCTAGCTGGTTGGGAAGGTAGTGCACATGATTCTCGTATTTTAAGTGATGCACTTTCACGCCCAAGAGGATTAAGAATTCCGGAAGGTAAGAATTATACAACATTAAATACCAAATAGTTCTAGTAAGCTCATAATTTATTAGTAATAACTATGTTTTGTCAAATTGTAGGTAAATATTATCTTGCTGATGCTGGATATGGCATCCGTAATGGATTTATTACCCCATATCGTGGTGTTCGATATCACTTAAAAGAGTTTAGTGCTCAGGGGCCTGAAAATGCAAAGGAACTCTTTAATCTTCGTCATTCATCATTACGAATCACTATTGAACGTGTTTTCGGGATTTTGAAGAAACGGTTTCGTGTATTAGATGCTGAACCATTTTGGAATTTTCAAACTCAAGTAGATATAGTTTTGGCTTGTTGCATCATTCATAATCATATCATGGGAGTTGATCCTAGTGATTTACTTAATCAAGGATTATACGAGGAGTCTGAGTCTGATTTGATAATATCAACTCTTACGGAGCGAGAAGAAAGAGAAGAAGCAAGAGAATGGTCTGTTAAGAGAGATGAAATTGCACAAACTATGTGGACTGATTATATGGCTAGAAATATTAGGTAGGTTTAGGGCTTAGGGTTGTTGTTTCTATGTTATGTATGTTTTAGTATTAAAATTGTTTTTTTTTTTGTTAATGTTGGATTCTAAAATTTTAGTTTATTATATTTGTTGGATTCTGAAATTATTATGTCTTGATTTTGTTAGATATTGATTATGTTTCAAGCTTGTTAGATATTGAGTTTATTATGTTTTAAGCTTGTTGGATATTGAAATGATTGACAATGACAATTATTAATGTAGAATGGGTAAGGGCAACAAAGAAGGGACCTCCAAGCAATTCAGGTGGACAAAACCGATGGAACATCTTTTTCTTGAAATTTTAGCAGATGAGGCCCAGAAAGGAAATAAGCCTTCTAATACTTTCAAAGCAGTTTCTATTAATCGAGTTGTCGAAGCTATTTCTGAAAAATTTCAAGTCCAATGCGATGCAAAACATGTGGAAAATCATTTGAGGACTGTTAAAAAAACAGTGGCAGATTATATGCACAATTCGGGGTGAAAGTGGTTTTGGATGGGATGATAACATGAAAATGATCATATGTGATAGAGCGACATATGATGCAAATAAATGGTAATATATATATGTATATATATGGTAAGTATATTTCAATTATTTTTTACTTGTTATTCTAATTTTGTATAATATCCAACAAAGCACAAAGAAGTATGAGCCATTTTTGAATAAAAGCATTGATCATTATGATGAAATGGCTTTGGTTGTTGGCAAAGATATGGCAACAGGGAGTTTTGCCAGAACATTTGCTGACATAGATTTAGATGATGATAACATAGATTCAGTGCCTATAGATCATGAGAATGAAGCGACTGAAGAGGTAAGAACAAATGTATCTTCATCTGGCACATCCAAACGTAAAAGAAAAAAGGCTCAAGAAAGTGTCAATGATGAACAAATTAAATTTGTGGGTGAACAACTTGGCAAAATTGCTAATGCTTTGGAACAATTTACTGCGGATAAGACACCACATCTTTACGAAGAAGTGATGTCTATGGAGGTAGAAGGATTTGATGATGACTTCCTTTGTTCTGTGTTTGATTATTTAGTGAGTCATGAATCTGAGGCAAAAGCTTTTTTAGTTAAAAGTAAGAAGCATAGAAAAATTTGGCTTCAAAAATTTTCTCAAGGTTGAAGATATTGATACTTTTAATGTGGTGTAATATTAGTTATGCACTTGGACAATATTGTTGTTATCATGTGGTGTAATATTAGTTATCATATGGTGTAATATTAGTTATGCACTTGGATAATGTTATTGTTATCATGTGGTGTAATACTAATTATGTATTTGGATAATATTATTAATTTCTAGTATTAATTGTGGTTTGGAAGCTAATTTATAATTATTCAATCCTTATTTTTTATTTTTTTATAACACAATTACAAATAATTCATTTGACTTTGGTTGTTTTCAATTTATGACGGTTAATATTCTAATTTAATAATTGAGTATTATTATATATTTAAAATGATTTATTTATTTATAAATAAATCATTGCAATACATGTAAAAATAATTTAAAATATAAATTTATTAATATATATATATATATATATATAAAGTAAACTCAATCAAACAAAGAAAAGATAATAAATTCTTAAATATATAAATTTTTATTAAAACAGTTTTTCAGGAAAATATTTTCAGAAATCACAAAACAATGAAAAATATTTTACACAGATTCATCCAAACACCAGAAAAGTAAATCATTTTCCAGAAATCATTTTTCAAAAAATTATTTTCCAGAAATCATTTTCCGGAAAACATTTTACCTGCAAACAAACGGAGCCTAAATAGAATGAACTAGGATATTTGGGGATTTTTTACCCAAATGTATTGATTGAATCAATTTTCACTCTTTTTTATTTTTAATGAATTATTTAATTAAATTAGATGAATCAGTTGAACCGAAAATTACTGGTCTAACCAGTTTGACCATCGATTTAATTTTGAAAATCTCGGTTGATACTTTAAAGACTAAATTAAAATGTTTTAAAGTTTGAAGACTAAATTAGAATTAAAATCATAATTTTGGGGATCTTAAAACTAAATGTTACTCCAAGTAAAGGTTACAGGCCTTAGCCCTAGCAAACAAGGCCAATCCTTGGAAATTCAAAAAAGAACAGAAAAGAAAAGAATCCTCAACGATGAGCACTTATATGAGTCGCTTGTTTCCAAAATCTAATTCCAGCATTTTGTTATGTAGTGGACAAGCCATTAAAGCTGAAGTTTTACGCTTAAGGGAACAAACATTGTTGGTTGATGCAGGGATTGGGAGCCCTAGGATTTGTACCCAAGACGAGACCACATTAACCGGATCGGCAATCAATCGATTTGAGGATAAGGTGGGATTCTTCGATAAAGGAGTGGGCGGGGGTGAATCACTGGTGAGAAAGCGGTTTTTGGAGAGATTCTTCGTCGATTTAGTGAGCGGTGAATCGATCGCCAAAGAGCGAGCTGCAGTTAGGTTTAACGATTTGTTGGGATCGAGATCACTGGACGTGGTCGCCGGCGAGCCGACTCTTCTTAATCCACGGAGGTTCAGGCAAACCCTAGTTTGGCAAGAATTGAATAAGCATTGGCTAAACAATTCGAAGGTCAAGGGCTTTTTTATTGATAAAGTGAGAGGTGGTTATTCAGTAGCCATAGCAGGCTACGTTGCTTTTCTTCCGTACAGTCGTTTTGGGAGAAAAATGGGCAGGGATTCAGATAAAGATCGATTCACCATTGAACGCATTGACCCCAAAAAGAGGAGTCTTGTGGTGTTCTAAGTAATTGGAAATTAGACCTATATTTGGTGGCTTTCAGGTTTTTGTTAGGGTTATAAGACGTGTCTTTTGAATGCCTATGTTGTTTTAACTGGCTTTAAAAATAATTGCTTTTGACACTTTGAGAAATGCTCGAGACGTAGATTATTGAAATTTGAGATTTGAATGGTTTTGACTGGGATTTTCATTGCTCTTTTTCTTGAATGTTTATCTTAGGATCATTTAATTTGCTCTACATCAAGTAGGAAGAAGCAGGGATCTGCTATAGCTAATGCAGATATCCACTCAGATCAATTACTGGTAATATATTCTTTTTCAATGATCTAATTTATATGATACATCACTGAATGTGTGTATGGATGCCACACAAGATAGCTAAGTCAACTTGCTAGATATTATAGTCTAACTTTACAGGATTCTTAGAAGCAGCCAATCTACATAAGGAAGGTTCTGCGTAAGTTTTCGAAGTACTAGATTGGAATTGCACTTATCAAGCTGGTTTAGTTAGAGGAGGTAAATTTGGTGAAAGAAACTGTTGCTAAATGCAATACCTGACGCCATAAAAAACCTTGGTTTGGTTTTCAATCATGGCGCAGCATGGCACTGGTAGGAGCTAGGAAGGTATTCTTAATTTGGTGTATGGTATGATGTTCAATGATTGACTGTTAGCTGGAGTCTTAGAGCCAATTTCTTGTCTTGCAATTTCTTATTGATCTGTGATGGAACTTGGAAGGTATGAGAGAATAACCGAGTACTGTGAAAGGGAGCAAATGGTTTACTTTATCCTGTTAAGAAGTTTTTGTTTTGGAAATTGGTGATTTGAGGGTGGTTTGAAGGTGAATTTGCTTACTCTGTTTTACCTTCAACCCTCGCTGCACTTTTTTTTTTTTTTACATAATGTTTAGAATTATACATAGTTTTTTCTCAATTTATAAATAAGAAGATTATATGCTTCAATGCATTTAAATATACGTTCTTTTACACTGACAACAATGCTCGTACCAATCAAATCAATATTTAATTGACTCTTTTGAAAAAAATTGAATACACTATTTTAAGCTTATTGTACCTATGGTACAATGCAGTGGGATCCAAGAAGGGGATTGCACTAGACTTCAAAAATTTGAAATTATTCAACCAAATAAAAGTTATAGTTAGATTTTTATTTAGATAATTGAGGATGAAATTCTGATGGCTAAGTAGTTATATGGTAAAAATTAAACACGTAATAGTAAATAAAAAATCAGCATATTTTGGGGGTAAGTAATAAAAATAAAATTTTAATAACAAATCAGATTCATGTATGATTACGAATCGAATTTGTTTAAAGCAATTGTACTAATGTTAAATTAAATTTGGATAAATTGTTAAAGTAGTCATTTTTGTTTTCTTTAGGTTACATTTTAATCACTTACGTTAACGTGTTGTAACATTTTAGTCACTGAGCCATTAATTGCCGTTAACTGTGTAATAGTAAGCTGATGCATGTTCAATCATTATTTTAAATAAAATTTTTAGGTTAAATTATACAATTGGTCTCCATATTTTTTTGTTTTAAGCAATTTAATTTTTCTATATTCTTTTAACTTTCTTTTATTTTTCATTCTCTTCTACTTCTTCTTCTATTTTCCTCCATTCTTCATCTCTTTTAAAGTAAAAGATAAAAGTTAAATTGTTCAAAACGAAAAAAAAAAGGATCAATTGTATAATTTAACTTAAAATTTTCGTTTGAAATGATGATTTAAGGTGCTATGTTAACTTACTGTTACACCATTAATGGCAATTAATGCTCAATGACTAAAATGTTACAATACGATAACGTAAGTAACTAAAACGTAACATTTCAAATATAAGTGACAAATGTAATTTAAGGAAAATAAAAGTAACTATTTTAATAGTTTACCCTTTATTTGATGAAGAATAATTGGTTAGATGCTTTTGCCTTATATTATTGTAGCCAAATTTAGCATATTATTTTCACATGGTTCAGCATATTAATATAAAAAAAATGTGGGGAGGGAATGGTACATTGTTTTTTTTTTATAGCATTGAGATCTTTGTTTTTCGGTTCATCAATGGCAGTTTCTGACACTGTTGACTCAAAACCAGACTAATGCAGTTGCAGCCACACAACAAATGGTTGACCTATTTGATATAAAAGGGATTATCCATTTCGGCATTGCTGGCAATACAAATAACTCCATGTCCATTGGAGATGTTACCATCCCAAACCAAATTGCTTATACTGGACTTTGGGAATGGCTTGTAAGTATCATCATCACCATATATATATATATATCGATTTCGATCTCTTTTTCGAGTTTCTCGGAGATGATTTTAGGCTAATTGTGGGATTGTTCTGTTATTAATAGAACACAGAAGGAACCCTGGATTCTGCTGATGTTGCTCAGCTGGAAATTGGAGACTATAAATGAGTAATCACATTATAAAAATATTTAAAAAAAACTAAAGTTTTACAATCATACTAGTGGATATATAATGGTGGGATGCGGATGCAGACAAGCTTGTCAAATGGGTATCCAGTGATAGTAATAAGAGCGCTATCAAATTTAGCAGAAACCAAGAAGGAGATAATGTTGTTAGCAAATTTGGGGGACTTGCTGCTGTTAACAGTGTTAAAGCTGTCTTAGGCTTTATTCGTAATCTACCTCCGATTGCATGTTGATGGAGTTAAAGTCTTAGCCCATAACACAATCTTTCGACTAAAATTACATATTGATGAAACTAAAGTGTCAGCCCTTAACATTATCTCTCGACTAAAATTGCACGTTAAGGAAGCTAATGTCTTGGTCTGTAACACCACATCTGCTTCAAAATAATTAGAGGTGTAATTATGTAATTTTTTAAAAAATAAAATAAAATGTATTGGGGCATTTTTTTTTTCACTTGAAGCAAGTAGTATTTATTATTTATGATAATGACTATTATTTCATTTATTTCTTTTAATAATAATCTTATTATAAGTTGTTATTATATCTGCTCTTTTTAATATAAAGCCTATAGTAATTTATAGCCCTTCTCAACTCTTAAATAAGAGGATAATACACATTAACGCACTTGAACCCACGATTTCTTACACTGACAATAATACTAATACCAATCGAGTTAAGACTCAATCGGGTATTTCATTTACTTCATTTATCTCTTTTTAATTGTCTTTAATTTCATATACTTTTTAATTAGATTTGTTGGAGGTTTGATAAGATTTGGATTTGATTTTTTTTTTTGCAAGTAATTTTATATGGTTTGAATTATAAAACTTAGTTTTAAAAAATATATAAAATTTATTTTAAATAATATATTTTAGGGTAAATTACAAAATTAATCACTCACGATTACTTAAGACTATATTTCAGTCACTAATTTTTTTTAAATTTTTTATATGATCATTAAAATTATTGATTTATTACATTATGAATATTAAACAATTAACTCTATTAAAGATATAAAGATAAGTTGATGTGACGTATTAACTTCAACCATCAAAATTTAATTTTAAATCAAATTATACTTATATTTTTAATTAAATTATTTAATTTTTTTCCTTCGAAAACAGATCGGTTAAGGTCATCGTCACTATCCTTGCGCAAATCCCCTTTTACCAAAATCTTAACCTCCCCAAAAATAAACAATAAGAATAAAGTGTAGCAAATTTTATTTATGTTTCCCGGGTTTTTTACCCTAATAATATAAAAAATAAAATAAAATACTAAAATAGGTTATCTAAAAAATTAAGTACCAAAATAGTACATTTCACTTGGTGGAGGGTGGTGCATAGGCGACACCATCCTCAATTTCTAACTAAAACAGTAAATAATAATAATGATTTAAAAGATTTAATGACTTGTAATGCAATTTTTCTATTTTTAAATGGCTGCTGAAAAAGAAGGCAAAGGGTGCCGCCAGGATAATTGTCTTGTAAGCCCTCCTTATTTATTATTTTCTTTTTATTCCCTTTCAACTCATTATATTGTGTTTAAACAAATCATAATCTATTTTTGTAGTTAAATAAGCCCTTTACTTATAGTTTTTACTCATAAAAACTCATTTTAATATTAAAGTAAATATATATATTTTGAATTTCAAGCTCTTATCTTAATTTTTTGTTGATGCAATAAAAAATTATACACTTTAACATCAACATAAAATCTAAAAAAGTAATCAAAAAATTCAAAAGAGTAGTTAAGAATATCATTATACAAGCACTCTCAAGAAATTTAAATATTTTATTTTATTATTTAATAAATTATTCTCATCAAATTTACATCAACGTAAGATGTGAATTAGTTTATATTTTTTTAAATAGTTTTACTTGGGTAAAATATATTTACTTTAATATTAAAATATAGGGCTTTTATGAGTAAAAATCATAAGTAAATGGCTTATTTAACTATAAAAATAAGTTAATGGTTTGTTTAAGCACAATATAGTAAGTTGAAAGGGAATAAAAAGAAAACAATAAATAAAAAAGACTTACAAGGCAATTATTCAAATTTTAAGTTTGGTGCCGCCACACTGCCAGGCGGCACCCTTTTCTTTCTTTTTCAACAGCCATTCAAAACTAGAAAATTTGCATAACAAGTCCCTAAATCTTTTAAATCATTATTATTATTTTTTACTGTTTTGGTCAGAAATTGAGGGTGATGCCGCCTATGCACCACCCTCCACCAAGTGAAATGTATCATTTTGGTACTTAATTTTTGAGATAACCTATTTTAGTATTTTATTTTATTTTTTATATTATTAGGGTAAAAAACCCATGTTTCCCTCTTTCTTTTCCTTTGACTCCAAATCCACTGCAACTATCAACTGTGGTCACGATTATTTTATGTTAATTTCTCATTACTTTTTGAAAAATATTGTGAGAAAAATATTTTAAAAAAATTAATTTAAAAATTAATTGTTTAATATTATTGTTAAAAATATTTAATTGATGTAAATAAAAAATGTTTAAAATTATGACAATAATAAAATTATTTTAAAGAAAGAAATAAAGAATCTTTGCTGCGACATGATAGTAATTTTTTATATTATTTTTTAAAATATGTAAAATCAAAAGTTATTTTTCGGAATATATATATTTTTAAGGGTACTTCTATATTTTAAGGGAGATCAAATTATCATAAGAGTTTGTGTCTAGGTGTTGAGTTTAAGGAGAGCTCAAAATCATTATAGGAGTTCATGTCATGCATATCAGAGAAAAGTACTATAAAGTGTAGGGGCAGACAATAATGGCGTTGGTGCCACTAAAAATGTAAAATTTTTAATTTAGTCCTCTTATAAGTAGAGAAACTATAAATTAATATATGGTGAGATTTCACTTTAGTCTTCAAAATGAAAAATTTTCAATTCAACCCTCTTATAAATAAAGAAGTTATAAATTAATAAATAGTAAAATTACATTTTATCCCTCTAAAAAAAATATGTTTAGTCCCTTGAAAAATAATGACATTATAAATTAATACATAATAAATATATTTTTTTATCTATAAAAAATTATAATTAAATTTTAACCCCTGCTAAAAAATTTTCTAGATTCGCCCTTGATCTCAACACTCATGAAAATCAAGTTCAAGGTTGTGAAGTTTGATTAGAAAGTTTCTTTGGTTATTGACTCAACCAACCTATTTAATATAGTATAAGTTGACAATCATGAGAGTCGACTTCCACTCTATAAATACTCCACCCGTTTCTCCGTCATTTCCACCCAAAATTCTCTCCAATTTTCTAAAAAAACTTGTTATTTTGTACTTTTTTGGGAAGGTTGACTCAAGGTTTCAAAAAGAACACATTGCCAACTATGTCAAATTTCCAACTCATTTTTTTAAAAACCTATAATTTTTGTGGAAATATTTTTAAGATTTTCCTAAATTAAATATTATTCTTTTGTATCTTTTAAACAACGAGAATATCTAATTATTTGTGCTTAACACAATTTAAAAATTTCTAGAGCCCAACCCACTTGCCTTTTTTTTATTAATGGGCTATTTCGTGAATAGTCCTTCCGCTTTTTCAGCGCGCTTCTATTTAATCCGTTTTTATTTTTCTCTCCTTTTAATTTTGTCGTATAATTTTATTTGTGTTTCATTTTAGTCCTTATGTGAACGGCGTCGTTTTGGAATAGGGGATAACTTCCCCGATGACCCCTCCTCCTTTAAACGCATTAAATTTCAGTCCTAGTTCGATTTTATCATTTAATTTATTACGATTTATACTCTTAATTTTGTTTAAATTTCAATTTAATCCTTTTTATGGTTATTCATTTATCTTATTATTATTTAGAACTTAAATTTCATTTTAATTTCGGTTTACCTATTAAGCCCTTTTTATTTTAATTCATTTATTTATTTACTTGCTTATGTATTCATTATTCCTTTATTTTACTTATTTGCTTGTTCATTTACTTATTTATATATATTATTCGTTTATATTTTATTTTAATTCTTGTATTCATTTATTCTTCTTTCATTTTTTTAAAATTTTTTACTTTCTTTCATTGATTATTTATTTTATTTATACCTTTATTATTGTTACCATTTTATTATCTATTATTATTTTATTATCATTTATTCATTTACCTATTTATTACCTTTTATATATATATATATATATTTTTTAAAATTAGATTATTTTTTTTACTACATATTGTTCTTCTTCTTCTTATTATTAGTATTATTATTTATATTAATATTTACTATTATAATTATTGTTATTATTATCGTTAAATTGTTTTTTTTTTTTACTTATTCATTCTATCGTCATAGTCCATTATCATCATTTACTAGCATGATATTTTCATTCTATTGGTGTATTCACTTGTTATCCATTCTTTTATATTATGCAAATATTTGTATTAGGTGTTGTATTCAAACATACTTGTCCGTTTTACACCATACTCGAATAAATTAAAATTTAAGTGTTTCGTTACTTTTGCGTGATATATAAAAAAAATTCAAATAATAAAGCAATGTTTCGTATTTGAAGATTCGAGAAGTTGTGCCCTAACTTGCGGGGTCTCGACTTTCTCGTTGAACCTAGATGGCCGAATATCCTTTTAAAATACGCGAGATTCAAATATAAAAATAAAAGGCGAACTTATTTTCGAGAATCTGAGATGTCGTGTCCTAACTTATGAGATATGATCTTTTGTTACCTCGAGATAAGAAAACATTTTCATACGTTTTGATTTATTTAAGGGACTTTACTAAAATAATATAATGCAAAGAGGGATCGTATTTTAAATTCTTTTCGAGTTTTCAACTTTCGACATCAACACATTAATTAATCAATTAGGTACCAATTTTGGGCGTTACGAGGGTGCTAATCCTTCCCCGTACGTAACAGACTCCCGAACCCATTTTTGGATTTTTGTAGATCGAAAAACATCCTTTTAATAAATTAAACCTTTTATTAACAAGATCAAGTTTCGATGTGAACTCATAAAAAGGGATTGGTAGTGACTCCCATTTTTTTGTTTTTTAAATAAAAGTCGATTTCAAAAAATTGGTTTCAATAGAGCTGATAATGGGTCGAGCCCGTCGAAAAAATGAGAGGGTTCTGACAAAAATATAGGCCCGAAAAATGAGCTTGGACAAAAAAGAGGCCCGTTTAGAAAACGGGCCAGGCCTCAGGCAAATTTTTTTGGCCTAGGCCCTGCCCGGCCCAAATTATATAATAAATATTTTATTCTATTTTTAACCATTTTAAAATTTTAACTTTACTTTTCTAATTTCACTTTCACTTTTAATTTGTGTATTGTTTTAAGAATTGTTTTAGTATAATTTTTTATTTGTTTCTTGTTTTAATATTTATTTTTATATTTTTAAATATATTTAATTTATTATATTTTAAAATTTTTTATTTAATAAAATAAGCTAAAAATTAATATGGGCCGGGCCGAGTCCGGCTTAGACAATTTTTAGGCTCATATTTTGGGCCGAGCCCGAACCTAAAAAATGGGTCTAAAATTTTCTTTGGGCCCGGCCCGGCGCTGGACTTGGACATGCTTGTTTAACCGGCCTAACTATGGCATGGTTTTCATTCCTTTTTTTTTTTTTTTGTAATTAGAAGGTAAAAATGTAAATTTACTAATAAAAGTTTTTAATACTTTTTGCCATGGTTTTCATTCCTTCTATGGCATGGTTTTCATTCATTCTTTTTTTTTTTTTTAAGAATGTTATGAATTTTATTTTTTTTCAGTTTTCAGACTTTTTATTTTTAATAATTTTATATTTTTTTAGATTTACCTTTAAAAAACTAAAAAATTATAATAATAAAAAAGTTATGGTTCAAGAACCAAATTAGGTATTAAGAATATGAGTTAATGTGCCATGTCATAAGTTTATTAACGATCATTTTATAATTTTTTATAGTAAGTAATTGAAACGAAAACTTATTAATATCAAAATTTATAATATTAAAAATTAAAAAATTCTAATTTTAAAAAATTAATATTTATTATAATAATATTTTTCCCAAATTAAGTCAAGCTTTAATAAAAAATTATGTTAAACTATAAGGATCTGTCTTATGCTTTTGAAAAGGAAAAAATAATTTCTAGAAGAATGGTCTTATTTTCTATTTATTTTTCTTTTGAGGAGATTTTGTTTTCTATTTATTAGTAGGTTAATTTTTACTAATCAAACATAAAAATTGTTAAAAAAAAATTTCATAAATTATTTTTTGTGAACTATTTTATATGTATTTATTATATTAATTAATAATATATTTATCAAATATGAAAATAATTATTTATTTATTTTTTAAATGGGTATTATTAATTTAAAGTTTTATATATGTAATTTTAATTTTTTTTAAAAATTTGATAGGAGAGAAGACACATATATTTGTTATATTATACAAAAAAAAATAAAACTAAAGAGGAAAAGGTAAAAATAAAATAAAAACAAAGTACAAAGTAAATTCAACAAGTGTTGATATAAGAGAATAATAGATATCAATATAAGAGAATGATAGGTGTCAACCCCTAAAGTTAAGTTATAGTTAAATTGAGTATATTATTAACTTATAAATACACATTAACAATACAATTTTCGTAAAATATTTTAAGAAATTCTTATATAATAAAATCCATATATAATTCTACTAGTATATGATTATTCTATAAGACTGTAAGATTTCGTAATTGTAATTTTTTTTAGTTTATTGTAAGTTTATTAGGTTGTAAAACTTAATCAATCGCAATTTTTTTACTAATTTGACCACTGGTTTAATTTCGAAAATCTCAGTTAATACTTTAAAAACTTAATTTATTTTAAAGTTTGAAGACTAAATTAAAATCAAAACCATAAAATTGGGGACGTATTATGGAATTAACCCTTAAAACTAGATGTTTCTCCAAGTAGAGGTTCCACGCCTTAGCCCTAGCAAACAACGGCAATCCTTGGAAATTCAAAAAAGAAAAGAAAAGAACCCTCAAAGATGAGCACTTATATGAGTAGCTTGTTTCCAAAATCTAATTTCAGTATGTTGTTATGTAGTGGACAAGCCATTAAAGCTGAAGTTTTACGTTTAAGGGAATAAACGTTGTTGGTTGATGCAAGGATTGGGAGCCCTAGGATTTGTACGCAAGACGAGACCATATTAACCGGATCGGCAATCAACCAAAAATAAATAAATTTACTTATTAGTTCAATTCTAAAACTATTTTAAGAGACTTGTAGTTGTAAACAGTGTCAAAATCATATTAAATGAGGTTTATTTGGACTTACTAATCACGTTATAAAAATATTAAAAAAACTAAACTTTTACCATCATACTAGTGAATAACAAATTGAACTTTAAACTCCAATTAATAAGAAACAATATTGTCTTGTTTTTATAATGGTGGGATGTGGATGCAGACAAGCTTGTCAAATGGGCATCTAGTGATAGTAATAAAAGGGCTATCAGATTTAGCAGGAAACCAAGAAGGAGACAATGTTGTTAGCAAATTCGGGGGACTTGTTGCCATTAACACTGTTAAAGCTGTTTTAGGCTTTATTCGTAATCTACCTCCGATTATACGTTGATGGAGTTAAAGTCTCAGCCCTTAACACAATCTTTCGATTAAACTTGAATGTTGATGAAACTAAAATGTCAGTCCGTAACATTATCTTTCGATTAAAATTGCTAGAGCTAAAGTCTCGGTCCATAACACTATGTCTGCTTCAAAATAATTAGAGGTGTAATTATGTAATTTTTTAAAAAATAAAATAAAATGTATTGGGGCATGATAATGCTCTAGAATAACGTATTTTTATGTATTAATCATGTGTTTATTCTGAGCTTGATCCTACTAATTTGAGCTATTTATGTCTTTTTATCTTTTAGGGACTGATTTAGAGGCAAAAGCAAAATTAAGGGACAAAAGTGCGAATTTGGAGACACAATGGGCTGACATGCGACACAGGAAAAAGATTGTGCCAAAAGTGCGAGCATGGAAGACACAAGGACTAAAAACGCAAAAAGAAGAGATTTTATTCTATAACACTTCATTTTATTTATATTAGGATAATTAATATTAAGATAATTATTAGGATTATTTAATTTTAGGATTTTATTTTAATTATCTTTAATTAAATGTATTTTTTTTAAGTCAAATTAGACTATCTCCCTAGTACTATAAATAGGAGGTGAAGTGACTCTATTTGGTGTTCATCTTTTTCTGTAAACACTCTCTCCCTGAAAGTTTAGGCTTTTGTTTCTTCATATTTTCTTTCAATAAAATTCCTTTTTTCCATTTTTATATTTATTTTCT
Organism: Gossypium longicalyx; assembly: GCA_025698465.1. Classification (NCBI taxonomy): domain Eukaryota; kingdom Viridiplantae; phylum Streptophyta; class Magnoliopsida; order Malvales; family Malvaceae; genus Gossypium; species Gossypium longicalyx. Next base: position 8,747,733 of record CM047004.1, read on the forward strand.
TTTCCACCATTATCATGAGCCACTAAAACCTATCTAGCCGAAAGTTGTTAATATTTCCAAAAAGGGTTCTTGAGGCCTAGAATCCGTACTTAGCCTTCTTGCCAAGTATTCATCGTTTCTCCGCACTACGGGCTGACGCTTCCGTCCATGGCCCTTAAGAAGTAAGCTTTTCAGCATATGCAAAGGCGGCCGCTTTGTATGTTTTGGAAGGATTGCACAGTCTGTTCGTTAACTTACTGCGTCAGAGGTTGGCGAGCCAAATAAACAAAATGGCGTGGGATTCGCCATTGAGAAGCGTTGATCTAGCATAGATTACTGGCTAGAGTCAGGTTCCCTAAAAATCGTAAGTCTAATCTTTGGAGCTGGTGGTCATAGACGTCCTCTTCCACTATAACTGGCTTACTTGAGTTGAGAAGGGTTATTTAAAAGTCGAGGATTGAACCCAAGGCGGAATGAGACAACTGGAGGCTGGAGTCTACCAATAAGAATTTCTTTTCCTTTAACTCTCTTTATTATTTTTATTATTTTTGTAATCACAATTTCAGTCAACTTTAGATTCTGTTTTTTTTTTCCAAATCAAATCTTTAATTCTGTTATTTTTATTTTTTTCTGTCACGCAGGTTTTCTTGGGCACGATTCTTCCCAGGATTTCGAGAAACAAACATTCGTATAATTCAGTCCCTGAGGATTCGACCATACTTCTTCTTTACTATTATTTTTACTATTTTACAGGGAATAAGATATTTTTGGTGCTCTCAACGACACAGCAGGGGATTTTTTTTTCGCTTCAAGCAAGTTGTATTCATTAGTATTTATGATAATGACTTGCTATTATTTCATTTATTTATTTAATATAAAACTGAAAACTTGTTATAACCCCTTAACCCTTAAATGAGAGAATAATACAATTTAACGCACTCAAATTCATAATTTCTCACACTTACAACAATACTAATTTTAAGTTAAGACTCAATCAGCTATTTTATTTACTTCATTTATCTCTTTTTATTTGTCTTTAATCTCATATGCTTTTTAATTAGATTTGTTGGAGGTTTGGTAAGATTTGGATTTGACTTTTTTTTTTTTGCAAAAATTTAAAAGTTTTGGTCAAATTATGCCTCATTGATTATGTCATTATATTATAAAATAATAATTTTTATATGGTTTGGATTATAAAACTTAATTTTTTTAAAAAAATATAAAATTCATTTTAAATAATATATTTTAGAGTAAATTACAAAATTAATCACTTATGCTTACGTAAGATTATTGTCGAAACCTTTTTTCGAAAATTGACTTTATTTTGAAAACGAAGATGGGAGTCGCCTCCAATCACTTTTAGGAGGTGTGATCGGGTCACCTCGTAATTTGATCATTTTAATAAGGGGTTTGATTTATTAAAATAATGTTTTTCGGTCTACAAAAATCCAGAAAACAGGTTCGAGAGTCGATTACGTACGAGGAAGTATTAGCACCCTCGTTACGCCCAAAATTTGTACTTAATTGATTACTCGATGTCTTTAGTGTCGAAAATTGAAAATTTGAAGAGATTTTAAAATACGATCCCTTATTAAGACATTACTTAACTAAATTAATTTTCACAAAAATGAGCTTATTTCAAGTTAATCGAGAAGAAAGGATCATGTGCTGTAAGTTAGGACACAATATCTTAGATCCTCGAGAACAAAAATAAATGCCATTTAATCATCTCTTAAATCCCATTTTTATTTTATTTTAAAGTAAATATTTGACTATCTCGATTTTAGAAAGAAGCCATATTCCGTAAGTTAAGAACACGACTTTTCTAATTCCAAAATAATGAAAAATACTTTGATTGAAAAATTTTCTTTTTTTTGTGCCTCATGCAAAGATGAATGCAATATTTAAAATAATATGTATTTAGCTTATTCGGACATAGTATAAAAATGGGTAAGTACATTTAAACACAACTCGCGACATTGTTAAAACAAAACAAAATAAAAAGGGAAACGTATAAAAATGAAACGATGATGTACAAAAAATAAAAATACCATACTAATAAATGACGATGATATAATTATAATAATAAAACACCAATTAACAATGGCAATAATCATATTATAATTACTAATTTTAATACTAATTAAATAATAATATAAAAAAATAAAAAGAAAAATAAATAATAACAATAATAATGAGAATTATAATAATAATAATAATAATAATAATAATAATAATAATAATAATAATAATAATAATAATATGTGCAAAATAAAAATATAAAGAGCACTATTAACTTTAAATCCAAAAAAGAAAAAAAGAATCAATAAATAAATACATAAATAATTAAATAAAAAATTTCATGAAAAATTGAAATTAAATAAAATAAGGACTGAATCAGAATGAAAATGAAGTTAAAAGCATAAATTATGATAAAATAAGTAAATAAAGACTAAAATGGAAATTGAGAAAACACAAAGGGACTAACTAAGAAATTATCCCAACCCCAGGACACGCGTCCTTTCTCCAGGAGATCAGCCAATCGAGGACTTAATGGAAAACAGGATAAAATTGAATGGCGAAATTTCTAAAGAAAGAATAGAGAAATTAGGATTAAATTAAAATATATCAAAATATGGAAGACTAACGTTGAAATATACCCTTTAAGCAAAAAAGCCGGATCCTGCTGGGTCAAGTCGGATCGGTTCTTGTCCAAAACGACGCCGTTTTGGAGTCTGAAGCATTACCCAAGTCGTTTTACAGGCCTATATAAGAGAAAAAAAAAAGTTTAAAAATACATTTTTTTGCTTCTGTTTTAGAAAAAAACCTGACCCGCCTTGGCATCGGTGAGGCTCCTTTGCGACGGTGAATCACTTGTTTCCAAAGATGAGCACGTATATGAGTCGTTTGTTTCCAAAATCCAATTCCAGCATGTTATTATGTAGTGGACAATCCATTAAAGCTGAAGTTTTACGCTTAAGGGAACAAACATTGTTGGTTGATGCAGGGATTGGCAGCCCTAGGATTTGTACCCAAGATGAGACCACATTAACCGGATCGGCAATCAATCAATTTGAGGATAAGGTGGGATTCTTTGATAAAGGAGTGGGCGGCGGTGAATCACTGGTGAGAAAGCGGTTTTTGGAGAGATTCTTCGTCGATTTAGTGAGCGGTGAATCGATCGCCAAAGAGCGAGCTGCCGTTAGGTTTAACGATTTGTTGGGATCGAGATCACTGGACGTGGTCGCCGGCGAGCCGACTCTTCTTAATCCACGGAGGTTCAGGCAAACCCTAGTTTGGCAAGAATTGAATAAGCATTGGCGAAACAATTCGAAGGTCAAGGGCTTTTTTATTGATAAAGTGAGAGGTGGTTATTCAGTAGCGATAGCAGGCTACGTTGCTTTTCTTCCGTACAGTCGTTTTGGGAGAAAAATGGGCAGGGATTCAGATAAAGATCGATTCACCATTGAACGCATTGACCCCAAAAAGAGGAGTCTTGTGGTGTTCTAAGTAATTGGAAATTAGACCTATATTTGGTGGCTTTCAGGTTTTTGTTAGGGTTATAAGACTTGTCTTTTGAATGCCTATGTTGTTTTAACTGGCTTTAAAAATAATTGCTTTTGACACTTTGAGAAATGCTCGAGACGTAGATTATTGAAATTTGAGATTTGAATGGTTTTGACTGGGATTTTCATTGCTCTTTTTCTTGAATGTTTATCTTAAGATCATTTAATTTGCTCTACATCAAGTAGGAAGAAGCAGGGATCTGCTATAGCTAATGCAGATATCCACTCAGATCAATTACTGGTAATATATTCTTTTTCAATGATCTAATTTATATGATACATCACTGAATGTGTGTATGGATGCCACACAAGATAGCTAAGTCAACTTGCTAGATATTATAGTCTAACTTTACAGGATTCTTAGAAGCAGCCAATCTACATAAGGAAGGTTCTGCGTAAGTTTTCGAAGTACTAGATTGGAATTGCACTTATCAAGCTGGTTTAGTTAGAGGAGGGAAATTTGGTGAAAGAAACTGTTGCTAAATGCAATACCTGACGCCATAAAAAACCTTGGTTTGGTTTTCAATCATGGCGCAGCATGGCACTGGTAGGAGCTAGGAAGGTATTCTTAGGTTGGTGTATGGTATGATGTTCAATGATTGACTGTTAGCTGGAGTCTTAGTAGCCAATTTCTTGTCTTGCAATTTCTTATTTGTCTGTGATGGAACTTGGAAGGTATGAGAGAATAACCGAGTACTGTGAAAGGGAGCAAATGGTTTACTTTATCCTGTTAATAAGTTTTTGTTTTGGAAATTGGTGATTTGGGGGTGTTTGGGGATGGTTTGAAGGTGAATTTGCTTACTTTGTTTTACCTTCAACCCTCGGTGCACATTATTTGTGTTTAAATGAGAAAAGAACATGTCCCTTGACTAAGAAGATCTGTTTTTGCTTTTGTTATGGTCTCTTCAAGTATAATAGTATCGACTTTAGAGTTTGTAATTTTTGACTGCTAAGTTTCTCTTTTAAATAGGTTTTATTTTTATCAATAGCTGAAAGAAGTTTTTGAAGAAACAATACAAAGAGGCAAAGGAGATATAATGTACTTGTGGGCATACTTTGACGTTTGATGGTGGGAATGCAGGAATTGGTGATGCGCTTGTGATATGGTCAATGTGTGATATGTTCAGTCCTGGACATTTGCTGGTTTGTTTCTCTAAATATCAGTTGACATGTGATTATTTAGCATAGTAGGTGATGAATTCATCGGCCATGTCTTAGATTAATGCCAAGAGTTCCACTTTAATTTTCTATGAGTTTGAGTGAGGGTCTTTTGCTTGCCATCATCTTATCATGTTTTGCACATATACAGATTATTTCTTCCTAAACTTCTGATATCTCTGAGAATTGAGCCTAATGCTTGGCTGCGTTGTAAGGTTTAAGAAAAAAATGATATATACACATATATGTGTGTGTGTGTGTGTGTGTGTGTGTGTGTGTGTGTGTGTGTTTACTTGAGAAGACAAAGCTTTGAACTGAACTAGGCTTCAACCTGTCAGCTTTGCTGGGATGAGGCTCCATTTGCTTTTAAAACCAAAATTTTAATTTCTTGGAAACAAAATACATGATATTCTTTTCTTATATTTAGAGCGATTCTTAGAATTACTTTGTTTATTTTTAATCTTTAATTGCGCAAATAGGTTTAAGCCGTTTTAATGTTGAGTCACTTAAATTTATTTTAATTTCGGGTATTTGTTATTTTGGAGTGTTGTGGATTTGGGTTATTTGGTTTGGGCATCTATTTTACGTGTTTGGATAATTTCAAATTCAAGTTGATATCATTTGAAAGTTATATATATATTTTTAAATAATCTCATTATATGTTTTGATTATATCTTGTTTTTTTGACACAATGTATAGAATTATATGTAGTCCTTCAATACATAAATAGGAGGATTATGTGCTTCAATACATTTAAACTCATGTTCTCTGACAATAATACTCATGTCAATCAAGTTAATATTCAATGGACTCTTTTAAAAGATATTAGATACACTATTTTAAGCTTATTGGACCTATGGTACAAAGCAGTGGGATCTAAGAATGCAAAATTTTCACTTGGGATTGCAATAGTTTTCAAAAATTCGAAATTATTCAACCAACTAAAATTTATAGTTAGAATATTTTTTAGATAAATTGAGGATGGAAATTTTCATATCTATAACATAATATTTGTTATTAAGTTAATGACGACTATGTAATTATATCGTAAAATTAAACATGTAATAGTAAATGAAAAATCAGCATATTTTGGGGGTAAGTAATAAAAATAAAATTTTAATAACAAATCAGATTCATGTATGATTACGAATCGAATCTGTTTAAAGCAATTGTATTAATGTTAAACTCATTTAACATTAGGGTAAATTACTAATAGTGACTTTTGTTTTCCTTAGGTTACGTTTTAGTCACATATGTTTCAAATGTTACGTTTTAGTCACTTACGTTAACGTGTTGTAACATTTTAGTCATTGAGTCGTTAATTACCGTTAACAGTGTACCGGTAAGCTAATGTGGCATGTTTAATCATTATTTCAAACAAAATTTTTAGGTTAAATTATACAATAGGTCCTTATATATTTTTTTTAAGTAATTTAATTTTTTTTTCTTTTATATTCTTTTAACTTTTCTTTATTTTCCATTCTCTTCTGCTCTTTTCTCTATTTTCCTTTCTTCTCCATCTCTTTTAACGTTAAAGAAAAAAATTGAATTACTTAAAACGAAAAAAAAATATAGAGACCAATTATATAATTTAACTTAAAATTTTCGTTTGAAATTATGATTTAACATGCCATGTCAGTTTACCGTTATACCGTTAATAGTAATTAATGCTCAGTGACTAAAATGTTACAACACGATAACATAAGTGACTAAAATGTAATTTGAAAAAAATAAAAGTGACTATTTTAATAGTTTACCCTTTAACATTTACATTGCGACTGCTATTTATTTGATGAAGAATAATTGGTTAGATGCTTTTGCCTTATATTATTGTAGCCAAATTTAGCATATTATTTTCACGTGGTTCAGCATATTAATATAAAAAAATTGAGGTCCTTCCCGTCATTTTATTTTCGTTTATTACAACGTGTTGATTTGGTGTATTAAAAAAAAATTTACAGTGGTGTACCGTACGCCATAATTTTTGTATTTAAATAAAAAAAATTAGTGTCGTTCATGCATTGGTTAAAATCCAAAAAAATATTTTTTTATTTCTCAAAAGTGGTGTCGGTCATTTGATGTCCGTAATTCAATTTTTTTATTACAAATATTAGTATAAAATGAGTATCATAATCATACGACTTGTAATATGAGTGTCGGTCATTTAGTGACCATATAACTCTAAAAATTATTTTTTAATGTATTTTATGTGGATGCCGAGGCGGTCATCTAGTATTTATAACTCAATTTTACTATTTATTTTAAGTCATTTGGATGATTATTTTTTTAATTCGAATCATTCTTATAATTAATTAATTTTTTGGGTTATTTAGACAAAATAGGCATTATTCTCACATGGTTGGAATATAAAAAGATTGAGGTGTTTTTATTAGAATGTGTTGATTTGGTTGATTAAATTATTAGATATTGTGATCTTTTTCTTTTGGTGTTTGGTATCAAATGTTGAAAATTGGAGGGTGAGAGTCAACACTCATTTTACGTCCATCCAGACTTTTTATTTATTTATAAAGAAAACCACAATTACTCACAAAAAAAGTATAAAATAAAGAAAAAACATAGAGAAAGTTCAAAAAGGAAAAGAAAAAATCATTAAAATAAAGAAAAAAATATGAATATATAAATATCTAAAATACTTTTTAATCGCTTCAAATATTTTTCTATTTTTCTAATTTTTTTTCACGATGAAAAATTAAAAAGAAAAATTACAAACATTATGAAAATTTCCAAAAATTATAAAAAAATAATTTTTTTTGCATTTATTCTAAAAATACGTAAAATTTGGGTGATGTGACGCGCTTCCAGCATGCCATATCATCTTTTTTAGTAACCGCTGGGATAACGTCCCTCATGTTTGGAAACATCATGACCCAAATTGAAAAAAAAAAAATTCTTTAATTACCAAAGTGATAATTGATTGCAATTTTGGGGGCAAACAATAAATTAACCTTTTTTTACTTTATTTTTTTAATTTTTATAAACTTTAATTAATTAATTAATTATTGTTTCAGCCATCGGTAAAATTGAAAATAGGTGCGAATTTGGTCACATTGTCTAGTACGGAAATTTAAAATAACAAATATAAATAAGGATAAATTGATAAAATAGTCATTTTTATTTGCCTCAGATTATAATTAAGTAATTTATGTTTGAAATATTACGTTTTAGTCACTTATGTTATCATTTTATTATGAAATGATCACTCTGCCATTAAGATCTCTTACCTCTCAAACAGCAGTCCAACGTGACCGTTAAAATGAATTTTAAATGCCAACATGGACATCTAGCTGGGATGAGAAAAGTTAATTTTTTTTATGAAAATAGAATACAAAATTTTACCTTAAAACCTAATTTTCTCTAGTTTAAAAAAAAGTAACAGTTAGATTTTTTTTTTGTTACCATCATAGAAGAGAAGAGAAGAGTAGAACGACAAAGGAGAAGAAGAAGAAGATGCACCAACCTCTATACCTTGTTGGTATTGTGGTTGCCCACAATATACAAATAAACAAAGATGAAGCATGTCCTTTTTGACTATCACATATATAGAAAAACATGACACGATAGACCACCTTCTTCAAAAAAAAAAAAAAACATAATATTTGAACCTAAAACCCAAGTAAAGAACAAAAAAACTCATTATTTACTGTAATTCATGTCTAGACCCTCATTAAATCAATCATTTGTTCTTCCATTTGAATAAAAAATTCAACCGATTGATAGAGCACGAAATTTGATTTTTATTGTTTCAATTCAATAAAGATGACTATAAAAATGAATGGCTTTTTTAATCAAAATGGAAACAAAAACTAAAAAAAAAAAATTAGACCAATAATTCTTTTTTTTCAATTCAATGATTAATCTAATCCATTGATTTTGATTATTTCGGGATACCAAATTAAAATTTTTCGTTAATTAGTTTAGAAAAATCAATAAATTAAATTTATTTAATTAAAAAATTAATTAATTTTATTGGTTGGACATCTACATTGGCATTTAAAGCCTATTTTAACTATCACGTTGGACTGCCATTTAGAAGTTAAAAGATCTTAATGAAAAAGTAATCATTTTATAATAAAACGATAATGTAAGTAACTAAAACGCAACATTTCATATATAAGTGAGTAAAATATAACCTAAGACAAATAAAATTGATTATTTTAGTAATTTATTCAATAAATAAATAACAATATCTTATATCTCATTTGGAGTGCTCCATGCTTAACACGTGCGACACTTTTTTTTATTCAACAACCAAACAAACTGACATGTCGGCACCAATCATCTTCTCCATTTAAAATGAAGTCATTAGTAGCGATATGTGGCATCCCATTAAGATACTGGAAAATTAAACGAAGTATCTTCATTAAGCTGCCTGTTTAATTAAAACCCATGGCTGCAACACAACTTAAACCATGTTTGGTACTGCTGTTGACCTTCTCTTTACTTGCTTTTGCTTCAGCCATATCCAGAAATAGAATCAAATCCTTGAACCAAATCAAAGAGGTGAACCGAAAAGGCCCATACATTGGCCTCATCACAGTGTTTGCCACTGAGGAAGATGCATTTTTCGCTTCAGGTTCTTTCAAACCTGATCCCAAGCTCCCTTTCATCGATCTCTCAGGTATGTCAAGTTTCATATTTCTCGAGTTTCGGGTCTAATGAGTCCAATATGATTACCGAATACTGCATTTCAACGTATTGGTTAATCTGGATTTTCTGGCTATTTGCAGGAAGAAGATTTCGGTTTGGAGTGGTTCGTGGGAGAAAAGTCGTGTATGTCCGATGTGGGGAGGGAATGGTACATTGTTTTTTTTTTTTTTTATAGCATTGAGATCTTTGTTTTCCGGTTCATCAATGGCAGTTTCTGACACTGTTGACTCGAAACCAGACGAATGCAGTTGCAGCCACACAACAAATGGTTGACCTATTTGATATAAAAGGGATTATCCATTTCGGCATTGCTGGCAATACAAATAACTCCATGTCCATTGGAGATGTTACCATCCCAAACCAAATTGCTCATACTGGACTTTGGGAATGGCTTGTAAGTATCACCATCACCATATATATATATCGATTTCGATCTCTTTTTCGAGTTTCTCGGAGACGATTTTAGGCTAATTGTGGGATTGTTCTGTTATTAATAGAACACAAAAGGAACCCTGGATTCTGCTGATGTTGCTCAGCTGGAAATTGGAGACTACAATGTCCCAAAAGGGAATGGAACCAATCTATTAGGTCATATTGGGTACATGGAAGAGGAATACTATTCAGTGGCAGGGGAACCAAACGTTGCTGAATCACTGCTTTGGGCAAATATAAGTCTACAATGGCTTCAGCTTGCTTCCAATTTGGAGGTTAGATAGATTTATTTATGGTTATCTTTTGTGTTACTGTTCGATATCTGCAACTCATTGCGATGGGTTAATTGCATCAGGGTATGAAACTAGAGCAGTGTGTGAATTCAAGCTTGTGCCTAACGGAAAAACCCAAGCTAGTGGTGGGACTAAGGGCTTCAACATCCAACATTTTTCTGGATAATGCAGCTTACAGGGACTTCCTTTTCCAAAAATTTGGGGTTTCTTCGGCTGATATGGAGAGCGCAGGAGTAGCCATGGTAAAACACTTTTTGCTTTTATCTTTTCCTTTTGGTATAATTTTGGTTTTAGTCCTCTCAATTATGCTGAATTTTAAGATTTAATCCATAAATGCAATTTCACATAATTTGGTCTTCATTTTGATAATGATACTATTAAGTTTGAATTCGAGGTGTTTATGGTCTGGATTAAATTACACTATGAGAGAAAATATTTAAGCCAAGCTGAAGATTAGTCTGGCCCAACCCTCACAAACATATATAATTTTATATTAATATATTTTTATAATTGAAAGTTAAAATAAATATGTTTTTAAAAATGTTTAATTTAATTTTGAACATACCAGGTCTAATCTGAATTGATAACACAATTAATTATTAAATAAAAATATTTTTTAAATTATTTAATTTACATGACATAGAAGTTTAATCTGAATTAATAACACAATTAATTATTAATCATTAATTATCGAATATGGTTTTTTTTCTATTATTCAATAATACTATCAATTAAAACGGGGTAAAAATTGAACAAGTCATGTTTAATCAATTATAAATTTACATATGTCGATTGAGTCTTAACTCGATTGACATAAACATTGTTGCTAATGCAGGAAAATATGAGTTTGAGTGCACTGAAATGCATTATCCTTCTATTTATGAATTGGGGAGAAGATATAAGTAGTTCTAAGCATTATGTAAAAAAACAAAAAATTGACATAATCAAAACTTATAATAAAAATTATTCAAAAATAATAATAAATTTACATATTAGTCGAATTCTAAGACAATTTTAAGAGACTTGTGGCTGTAAACAGTGTAAAAAACTATTCTAAATGATGTTTATTTGGACCTACTAATCAGGTTATAAAAATATTAAAAAAACTAAATTTTTACCATCATATTAGTGCATAAACAAATTGAACTTTAAACTCCAATTAATAAGAAACAAAATTGTCTTGTTTTTATATTTGATATATAATGGTGGGATGTGGATGCAGACAAGCTTGTCAAATGGGTATCCAGTGATAGTGATAAGAGGGCTATCAGATTTAGCAGGAAACCAAGAAGGAGACAATGTTGTTAGCAAATTTGGGGGACTTGCTGCAGTTAATAGTGTTAAAGCTGTTTTAGGCTTTATTCGTAATCTACCTCCGATTACACGTTGATGGAGTTAAAGCCTCAGTCCGTAACGTAATTTTTTGACTAAAATTACATATTGATGAAACTAAAGTGTCAGCCCTTAACATTATTTCTCGACGAAAATTGCACGTTAAGGGAGCTAAAGTCTCGGTTTGTAATACCACGTCTGCTTCAAAATAATTAGAGGTGTAATTATGTAATTTTTTAAAAATAAAATAAAATGTATTGGGGCATGTTTTTTTTTTTCGCTTGAAGCAAGTTGTATTTATTTTTATTTATGATAATGACTTGCTATTATTTCATTTATTTTTTTAATATACAACTTAAAACTATTTATAATTCTCTATCCTTAAATAAGTGGATAATATAATTTAACACACTCGAATTCATAATTTCTTACACTGACAACAATACCGATTGAATTAAGACTCAATCAACTATTTTATTTACTTCATTTATCTCTTTTTATTTATCTTTAATCTTATATACTTTTCAATTAGATTTGTTGGATGTTTGGTAAGATTTGGAATTGACTTTTTTTTTTGCAACAATTTAAAATTTTTGGTCAAATTAGGCCTCCTCGATTATGTCATTATATTATAAAATAATAATTTTCATATCGTTTGAATTATAAGACTTAAATTTTTTTAAAATATAGAATTTATTTTAAATAATATATTTTAGAATAAATTACAAAATTAATCACTTAGATTATATTTTGATCACCAATTTTTTTAATATCTTTTATATGATCATTAAAATTATTGATTTATTACATTAACATTAAATCGTTAACTCCTATTAAAGATATAAAAGCAAATTGAAGTGACATATTAACTTCAACAATCAAAATTTAATTTTAGATTATATTTTTAATTAAATTTTTTCTTGAAAAGCCCATCGGTTAAGGTCCTCATCTCTGTTCTTGTGCAAATCCCGGGTTTTTTTTACTAATATGGGTTTAAAAATTTTATTATATACCAAAATAGGTTATCAGATATATTATTTACGAAAATAGGTTATTTTTTTTAATCGCGCCTATCAGAGAGGCGCGACATAATATTTTAATAATAAATTATTATTATTATTTTTATTATTATATTTAAAAAAATTCAGGTAAAAAAGGGTCGCGCCTGACCCGTAGGCGCCACATGTGGCGTCTGCTGCAGGGGTGCCACACCCTGCAGCCTTACCATGCACTGTCATTAACCCTTAACCCTCCCCAGTGTATTGTCATGTCAATATGGGGAGGGATGAAAGTAATTTGTATAGGACAAAAATTGGGGACCATATAAGGTCCCCCAAAATGTTTGTGCGTCCAGGAAGAAGTAAAGAGTGAAAAAAAAAAAAGAGAAGAAGAAGAAGAAGAAGAAAAGGTTAGTAATTTTATTGCACAACTATTTTCGTAAATAATCTATCTAACAATCTATTTTTGTATATAATAAATTCTTTTATACCAAATAGGTAAAAAACTCGTGTCTTTTTCCTTCAAAATCAATCTCTGCTATTAGTCAATAATCATCTCATTAGAATTTTTTTTAAAAAAAATTCTTTTTCTTTGCTAAATTCGGGTTTTTTACTAGTATGGGTTTAAAAAATTTATTATATACGAAAATAGATTGTCAGATAGATTATTTACGAAAATAGATTATTTATAACAAAATATTTAACAAAATAAATTTAACATTATTAAATTAGACAAAATAATTTAGAATATATAATCTTAAATTACTAATAAATTAATTTTAAAATAATTACAAACACAAAAATTTATCAAATAATTCTAAATTACTAACAATTTAATTTAAAAATAATTATAAAAAATTACTAATTTTTTCTTCTTCTTTCTTTCTTCTTTCTTTTTCTTCTTCTTTTTTATTTTTCTCTCTTTGCTCCTGGAGTGTGATGGGACTGCAGGGTGTGGCGCCCGCAACTTGTGCACCACATATATACGCCTCTGGTCACGCATGACCCGTTTTTTACCCGAATTTTTTTAAATATTATAATAATAATTGTTGCAGGCCAATTTTAGCCTACCATTACAAAAGCCCATTTAAATTAAACCTACCCCTAAACCCATTTACAACCAGTAGCCCAATTACCCATTAAACCAAATTCAGAAGCCCACTAACCCATACCCACTAACCTAAACTTAAGCCCAAACCCTTAGCAAAACACCTAACCCTAATCAACAACCAAACCCTAGGTGCGCCGCACCTAGGGTCTTCACCCTCAACCGCCCCTTGACCTTCGGTCACCTACCCTCTGCCAAAAGCCTGATCCACCGCTCCAAGGTCACCTCCGCTGCCCATGCCCATCCCCTGCACACAATAAAGGAGACTAGACAGAAACAATAAAAAAATGATTGTAAAAGGGTTATAAAACCCGAATCAGAATTGTAAACGGGGGCTCTTTTTTCCTTTCATTTTTGGCAGTAAGAAAAAAACACAAAAACAAGAAGTGAAATACTCAGTTTCAGATTCAATATAGTGATTCAATCAGCGTTTAAATACAGAAATAGCATTCAGGCATACAAAAACATCAAGATCAAAGGATTAAAAGCTAAAAAAAACCCTAAGGTGATTTCTTTTTCTCTTTCTATTTTAAATTCGGTTTTAAGTTTTTTTTAACCTATATCTATATATTAAAACATATTAAAATATAAATAAAAAATACACAAAAAAATAAAAAAAAGTAAATTTTTACCTTTTCCGGTGGTGGCGCCGCGACGCGCATGGACGGTCGATGATGATGAACCTGATCGGCCCCGGCGCCGAGTCCTCCCTTCTCCCTCTTCTCTCTTTCCCTTTCTTCTTCTCTTCCCTTTTTTTTTCTTTCTCCTCTCACAAATGAATTTTTTTTCTGAAATTGGGCTTATTTATAGCCCTCCGAAACGGCGTCGTTTTGGGGGCTGTACTTAAGCCCCAAAACGACGCCGTTTTGAACATGACCCGAACCGTCCAACCCGACCCGTCTCAGGATCCGCGTGTTTTTATTTGAATGGGCTATTTATGCACGCAGTCCTTCCGCTTTTTCGTGCATTTACAATCAGATATTTTTTACCTTTAATTCGGCCCTGGACTTTATTGCGCCTTTCAATTTAGTCCTTGGCCAAGCGTGGTGTTATAGAGGATGGAGATATTGCGCCCTTGGTCCCTCTAGGTTGCACGCGCATTCAAATAAACCCTCTTCTCTTTATTCCTCTTTTAAATCCACCCCTAACTCGCTCTTAATTCGATTTTAGTACCTCTTGTTTATTTTCATTACTTTATGTTATTATTATTGTTATTATTATTATTATTATTATTATTATTAGCTTATGTTGTATTATACAATTATATACTTATAATACATATACATGCTTAATATATTTGTATATACTTATGTAATATTAGTACTAAAGTTTTTATTTTAATATGTGTATATTACCTAAATGTTTTAGTATTATATGTATAGGTATATATTCTTCATATATTATATATATGTGTTCTTAATACTATACTTTATATATCATATATTTTTAATGTTGTATTATTATGATCTAATACTATATTATGCATATATTTTTCACATGTATATTGTGTACATATTATCTAACTTCTTATATATATTATGTTTTTTTTATGATCTTTGTTATATGTTGCTTTTATTATTCCACATATTTTTTAACTACCATAATATTTATATATATATATATATTTTCTACAATCTTATGCATATATTTTACATTATTTTATTATTATTAATATTAACATATGTTTATTATTTATGTATATATCCTTAATACATATAAGTATATATTTTTGTAATATTATTCATAGGTATTTTCAACATTATTATTATGTATATATATTATGTAAATATTTAAACATTATATTATGCATTTTTATATATATATATATATTTTTTTTGTATTTTATTTTTGTATGTGTACATATTTCAATATTGTATTACATTTGATCTTGTATATTGTCTTATATATATATATATATATATTTTTTTTAAACTCTATATCGAGTATGTATTTTTAACATTATACTATGTACATATTTCCATATTATCCCATGTGTATATTTCCAATACCATACTACGTTTTTATACATATTATGTATATACTTTAATATTTTTGTTATATATTTTTATACGATCTTATTGACACATATTTCATTATTCTTGTATATATATTTTACATATAGTATTATTTTCGTATATTATTACATTCATTATTATAACTATTATTTTCACTATTTTTTTAAAATTATGTATTAGTTGGTATATATATATATATACACATCTTTTTATTATTACTATTATTATCACTGCTAATATATGTTCATTATATACACATATATATTTATAATGTTTTAGTTTAATACTATTATTATGTTTAATATAGCATGCATGATTATTGTTTTTGAGATTATTGCCGCGATTATTATTTGCTTCAATATATTTCTGGTTATGTCAGTTATTCACTTTTATTCCATATCAGCTTTGTTTTGCATTACAACAAAAATTGTGTTCTTGTTTTCTAATCAATTTCAATAATCAAGGCAATGTACCGATTTAATATTAAGTCATCGAATCTCATCGCTACGTTGGATGGAATTTGTCGGCTCGTGTTGAATCAGTATATCCTTCTCAAAAATAAAAAATTGAAAGTTCTCGTCTTTTAAATCGAATCACGATTGGAATTTAAATTGAACTAGCATTTTTGAAAATTAAGACAACACATGTTTAAAAGATACCAATTTTGGGCGTCGCGAGGGTGCTAATACCTTTCTCGCGCGTAACTGACTCCCGAGCCCTACTTTATCTCTGATTTTAACGTAGACCTAAACTCGGCTTTCTTTTGTTTTTAATAATAAATTTATTAGGTGTCCGATCACACCTATAAAAAGGATCGGTGGCGACTCCCCTCTTTATTTCTGTTTTTCAGTTTATGTTTCAAAAAATCAAACTTCAGATTTCAAGTTTTCAATAAATTGCCACAATTAGCGATCAAGCTAAATTTTTTTACGTCGCTACAGCTGGCGACTCCACTGGGGACGCTTTTCGAGAGTCGTGTCTAGAATTAAACTCGCGTTGTCAAAATTTTCAAGTTCCTTGTTCAAATTAATATTTAGCCGAGATCTCCAAATTGTGTTTTCAAAATGTCATGCATTCGCATTATGTTGTAAATGTTTTTCTAATTCATTTCGTCTGTTCTATTTTTCAGCTTTAAATTTTTGTGGTTTTAGTTTTGGTTTAGTTTTTTAAAATAAACGAAAGGTTTGTGAGTTTCTCCCCCACACACCGTGCACTTGCATTTTGCATAACATGAGCTCTCTACCCGGGCTCCGTCCGTTTAAGTGAAAGTAAACGCTACGCCTTCGTGAGTTAACTCGTCCCTCCGCACAGGCTAGTGAATACTTTCGGGTTACATATGACTTATGCTTTCGTGAGTTAACTTGTTCCTCCGCATAGGCATAAGTAAATGTAATCCCTTGAATTGAACTCGTGAGCCTATGATGGGCTACGACCGAGGCTTCGTACTAGTCTTAGTAGACGATAGTACGAACAATTCGAGTACCTGTCTAGAACTGAAACCACATATAGTGAACCGTACGAGCCACCTAATTAGAGCCATGCCGAACCTCTGTCTGTTAATAGTCACCAAAATAAGTGCACGGGAGGAACGCCTCTTACCTTTTGCATTTTTACTTTCTATACAAAGGAGATTCGGTCTGTTTAATAAACTAGTTCGAATTGATGAATTTTCCATGTTTTTCTGCCTGTATTTAATTACTAATCAAGGTTATTTGTCTTTGCCTTATTATTTTTCTCATCATGCATTATAGGCATCACATTAGGAGGGAGTTGATTAAAGATTAGTGGCCAAAAAATGGGTTTCTAATGGAAGAGTCAAGTATACAAACAGTCGAGAAGAATGCCGTGGTTCGGGACTGGTCTCTAAGAACTTAGAAGGAAAAAGGGGATAGTCTAGTGGAGGGATGTTTTGCCAATCTGCCTGAGCACGTAACGGTCAATGTTCGCCAGAATAACCTTGAAGACTTGGTTCGGATTTGGAATCAGTAGGACTCGGACATTAAAGGTATATTCATTGAAAAGTACGGAGATATAGCCCACTTGATCACTATCAATATAGATGAGCGTTTGATTCAAGCCATGATCAGATTTTGGTATCCGGCCTGCCAATGTTTTACTTTCAATCGGAGGACATGACCCCAACTATACAGAGTATATCGCTTTGCTTCCGTATTGATAATGCACACTCCTATAAGATATATGTGAAGGAGCCTAAGCCGATGACCTTTAAGAAGAAGCTAGTGAGGTTGACAGATATGACTGACGCGCGGGCTGGCGGCGATAAAGAAGAAGAATGAAGCCATTTGCATTCCATGGTCTTCCCTACGAGATTTGGTTCTGAACCATCCCGACATGATGAAAAGGGTGAATCTATTCGCTTTGGCTATCTACGGTTTGATCATCTTTCCGAAAGTTCTCGGACATCTTGAAGTCACGGTAGTTGATTTCTTTGAAAGATTAAAACAAGGAATCAACCCTGTCCCGACTATCCTAGCCAAGACTTTCAGATCCTTGAGTAGTTGTCGAAGAAAAGGGGAAGGACGATTTATTGGATGCGCACAGTTGCTCAATGTTTGGATTTTGAGCCATTTCTGGAAAGTAGAGCGCACTCCGTTCCATATGTTTTCAAAAACATTTTCCCCATTGGAAGCCTATCTCAAAAAAGATTGGTCCAAGGAAGTCACCGAGCAACATTGAGTCTCAGTTTTTCAAAACCTTCGCGCCGAGGACATAACATGGAGAGCACCGTGGATACGCCCATCAGTTCTGTTATACAAGGTCAAAGATCAAGATTGGGTGCCATTACTTGGTTTATGGGGAGGAGTCGGCTATGCCCCGCTATTAGTCCAAAGGTAATTTTCTTCACGACAGTTCATACCCGCCACTGGAGGGTTAGCACAGTCCGAGTTCACTTTTGCGGGTGAGGGATACATGAAGAGGGTCCGAGACACTGCAAAATCTAGGAAGAAAATTCATCTGGTGGAGTTGGCCTTGTATGCTGACACTCTCACTCAATATTATGACGTATGGAGGATTCAGCGGATAAATAGTCAGCAAGTTTCGTCAATGAGTTGCGCCTTTCAGAATCCCTTCCTAAAGGAATTGCCATTCGGTTTGAAATGGCAAGGCAAGAGTTTGAACGCGAAAAGACCAAGATATAAAGGGATCTCAGTGCTCTGGAAGAGGAAAACTACCAGTTAAAAATCGATGTTCAGATTGAAATGTCTAAAACCGAGAAAGTGCAAAAGGAAGTGGAGATGGTAAGAAATGATTTAAGGGATCTTTATCTAGAAAACAAGAAATTGAGAGTCACTATCAAGAATAGCGGGTTGGGAAAATCATCATCGGAATGGAAAGAGGAAATAAGCAACATTAAAGGGGGAATGGAGTTCTGGAAGGGAAAAGCGAAAAAGGAAGAGGAAAAGGCCGCACGGACTATGATGGAGCTAAGGAAAAAAGAACGCAGAATATGAAGCTGTGTCTGCCGAGGTAATGACTAGTCGATCTAAATTTTAAGAACTAAAAGAAAGGACACGGGATTTAGAAGATATACTGCAAGACCGTCAGCAACAATTGGATAGTCTCTTAAAAGCCTTGGAAGAAAAGAACGAACAATACGATAGAGATGTCCACGCTTATAAAACGGACCTCCAAGAAAGAGAAATGCAACTTGACTTCTTGATTAACAAAATTCGTGAAGCGGCCATACACATGGTACAATTATTAGATGAAGCAGAGGATCTCAGCTGCCAATTCCCTCCAAGTCAACGATCGAGCATATCAGAATTCTTAGAGCGAATAAAGAAATATAGTGATATAGCTAGAAAGTTCGTGTAATAACCAAATCAAAATGACGAAATGTTTTTGTAATGAACTCTTTTGATGAATGAAATGCCTAAATAGGTGCTATCTTGAAATCAACACCAAATTCTTGCATATTTATTCATAACTAATATTCATTCGTCATTTATTCAACATTTATTTGTCATGCATTCATTCATTCATTCATTGCATATTTCATAATCGTTCGCTAAGGTTAGGATCATATAATGCGCAGTTACAATACTTCAAATCTGGAATCACGCCACTCGTATAGAACGCGTCGACAAGCTAGAACAATGGAGGCTGAATTCAATAAAAGGATTGAAAGAATGGAAAGAATCCAAAAGGAATTACAAGAACAATTGACTAGGTCACAGCAAGAGACGAGAGACTTAATGGTGAGATCACGAGAAGAATCGCTCGAACAGAAAGATCAAATGAACAAGATGATGGAGATGATGTCAGCTTTAGTTAAAGAAAAGGGACCCATGTAGAGCCCTGACATCGAGGAACCTCGGTCAAGAGTTAATCACAATCAAGACCCGCTCTATCCCCCCGGATTCACTCCGCCACACTCCCACGCAGCACAAAGAGGGTACACCCAAGGGGAACCCACAGACCCAGAGCAACGGCCGGTGCAACCTGCTCATTTAGGGAAAGGGGTATTTATATCAAATCCTGGGGCTAATCCTGCCAATCTAATTGTTCTAGATTTGGACGATCCAATGGAAATAGCCAGGTTGAGAATGGAGGACCACGAGGCTCAAGAGAAGTATAAGAGCTTGGAGGAAAGACTTAAAGCAATCGAATGCATTGAAGTCTTCTCGGCACTAGGTGCTAAAGAACTCAGTTTGGTACCCAATCTAATTCTGCCTCCGAAGTTTAAGGTACCGGATTTTGAAAAGTACGATGGGACAAGATGCCCAAAAGCGCATCTCATCATGTTTTACTGGAAGATGACCGGCTATGTGAATGAAGACAAACTACTCATACATTGTTTTCAAGATAGTCTAGTAGGATCGGCTCTTCGGTGGTACAACCAGCTTAGTAGGGAAAAGATCCGATCTTGGAAGGATTTGACATCAGCATTCTGTGAGCAGTACAAGCATGTATCGGATATGGTGCCAGACCGGATGACCTTGCAAATGATGGAGAAAAAGCCGTGAGAGACTTTTAGACAGTATGCGCAGAGATGGAGGGACGTCTCGGCCCAAATGAAACCCCCATTAACAAAAACGGAGATAACCGTTCTCTTTATCAACACCTTAAAGGCGCCGTTTTATGACAAACTAGTGGGAAGTGCTACGAAGGATTTTTCGGATATCGTAATATCTGGAGAACTTATTGAGGGTGCCATCAAAAGCGGGAGGATGGAAGGTTCAGAAAGTTCAAGAAGGACAGCACCCATGAAGAAGAAAGAACCAGAAGCCCACATGGTGGGAATGGAAAGCCGTTATACCCCTAATCCGTATCCAAACCAACCCCGACCTCAAAACTATCCACCTCCGAATTTCTATTATCCCCCTCAAACCCCATACTACCAAGCACCACCTCCTTCCTACCCCGTATACGCCACGAACTACCAAAGACCCGTCACCACATTCCCACAAAACATGGTACCCACTCAAAGCCAGCCCAGAAATGAACCAAGACCAGCAAGGCCTAACCCTGAGAGACCACAATTTACCCCCATCCCTGTGTCGTATGGGGAGTTATATTCAAAACTTTTGGAGAAACAGTTGATCTCTCCTCATTACTGGCACCCCTGAAGCCCCCGTACCCGAAATGGTACGATCCGAATGTCAGTTGTGCATACCATGCCGGAAACCAGGGGCACTCTACGGAAAATTGTCTGGCCTTCAAAAGGAGAGTTCAAGGACTCATCGACGCGGGCATTCTACGATTTGATGGTACTGGTAGTACGGCCGAGAACCTATTCCCAAACCACACCGAAGGGAATGTGAGTGCAGTGGGAGAAGAGGACAAACGACAAAGTAGAAGATGGGTTTCTAAAATAAAAGCACCTCTGCAGAAAATCTGGGAGGTACTAGTTGAGAAGGGCTTGCTTTGTCATCCTAACAGCGCGTTCGAAAGAAAAATTATAAAAGGTCAAAATTTTTGCGGATTCCATAGTATTGAAGGACACAACATTTAGTCTTGCGAAGAGTTCAGGAGATTGCTGCAAAATATAATAGATAATAAGGAGATCGAGATCTTTTATAAAGGTGAAGAGACCGATAGAGGAGAAATATGCGCCTCCGACAATCAATCTTCAAGTTTCCTGTATAGTGCCGACCGACCATTAATAATTTATTACGATGCGAAGAAGGAGCCGGTAAAACCGAAGATGATCATTGAAGTACCATCTCTTTTCCCCTACAAAGACGACAAAGCCGTACCATAGAAGTACGATATTAATATCGTCACACCGGAAGGTGGAAAGTCCGAAGTCACAACTGGAGATGTTGGGTAGGTAGATCATTTTACCCGAAGTGGGCGGTGTTATTCTAAAGAAGTTGAGCCAGCAAAGAAAAACAGTGACTTGAAACAAAAAGGAAAGGCAGTGATAAATGAGGCCGAAGTCGAGCAGGAAGTTCCACCTGTACAAGAAACTAAAAAGCCTATGGATGAGGAAGAAGCACAGGAATTCTTGAAATTTATCAAACACAGTGAATACAATGTGGTGGAACAGTTAAATAAGCAGCCAGCACGAATCTCAGTTCTATTTCTACTGTTAAACTCAGAGCCACACCGAAACGCTCTGCTGAAGGTGCTGAATCAAGCTTACGTAGCAAATAACATATCTGTTGAGAAGCTTGATCGGTGGGTAAATAATCTGAATGCGGATAATTTCATTTCTTTTAGTGACGATGAGATACCGCCAAACGGTAGAGGCTCACTGAAGGCACTGCATATTACGACTCGCTGCAAGGGCTACATAATACCGAATGTGCTCATCGACAATGGGTCGGCACTCAACGTTATGCCTTTGGCCACACTTTTCAGGATTCCGATGGATCTTTCCTATTTAAGGCCTTGTCATTCCACGGTAAGGGCTTTCGATGGGACGAGGCGTGAAGTCATGGGAAAGATTGAAATCCCTCTGGAAGTGGGCCCATATATATACGATGTGGAATTTCAAGTCATGAACATTACACCGTCATACAATTGCCTCTTGGGAAGACCCTGGATCCATTCTGCTGGAGCAGTCCCATCATCCCTCCACCAAAAGGTGAAATTTATTATGGATGGCTGTTTGGTCACCGTCGAGGGAGAAGAAGACATTGTAGCATCTATTTCTACCGACGCACCATACATTGAAGTGAATAAAGATGCTGTGGAATGTTCCTTTCGATCCCTTGAATTTGTTAATGCCACATTCGTCACCGAGGGAAACCGAATTCCTGTAGCAAAACTCTCAAGAAATACCAAAATGGGTGTCAGGTTTACTGTAGGAAGAAGGGCTCGAGCAAGAAGAGGTTTAGGGAGATATCTACAAGAAATAGCCAAGGCTCTGAAACCAGTGCACCACAAGGCCAGATACGATTTTGGTTTTCAGCCGGACATACGTCAAAGAAGGAGACAATGAAAGAAGGATCAGGAGAGAAAGATCGCAAGGACTTTAGGCCGAGAAATAGAATGGGAGCCCATAGCATACCCTCCTTTGTCAAAAACATTTACGTCTGCAGGAACAATGTACCCCGAACAAGACAATACACGAAGCACACTGTTAATCATTGAAAGGGGTCTCCAGAATATCAGTATAAATGTCATTGACAAAGGATATGGCGCAAGGAAAAACATCTCAAGGATACGCCCTTGTCCCCCAGGTTTCGTGTTGAACAATTGGACTGCTGAAGACCTTCTTGTAGTTTATAAGTCTTCAGAGTAATGCTCAAACATTAACCCTCTATTGTGTCCTTAGATATAATAGAATTCTTTTGTAAGAGCTTGCATTCGCTCTTTATCATTTAAATGAATATCAATGAAGATGCATTTTTGTCACGATCTTTCGCATTATTAATTTCATAATCATTTTCTCATTTCATAGCCTATCCTTACGTCTGCTTCATACCATGCCATAACATTTCATCTTGGTTCTAATACTTGGATGCCCCTCTATAGTTTCCTTTTCCATTCAACTTTTAGGTGCTCAGATATCAACGGCATGAATGAACCCGTTACGAGTCTTGAAATCGATTTTGAGAAGGCTGTTTGTTTAGGAGAATTCGAAGCCGAAGAAAATGCTGAAGACTATGTCTCGTCTCCCGACTTGTTAAGAATGGTGGAATAAGAGGATAAATAGATTTTGCCTCATCAGGAATCTGTCGAAACAATAAATCTGGGAACTGAAGAAAGGGAGCAAGAAGTGAAGATTGGGACCTCTATTTCGGGGAACACCAGGCATAATTTGATTGCTTTGCTCCGTAAGTACAAAGATGTATTCGCATGGTCATATCAGGACATGCCAGGATTGGGTGAAGATGTGGTGGTCCATAAACTCCCATTAAAGCCAGAATGCAAACCCATTCAACAAAAGCTAAGACGGATGAGACCTGAGATGTTGTTGAAAATAAAAGAGGAAGTCAAGAAGCAATTTAACGCTGGTTTCCTACAAGCCTCTAAATATCCAGAATGGGTGGCTAACATAGTCCCGGTACCAAAGAAAGACGGCAAAGTACGAATGTGCGTGATTATCGTGACCTGAATCGAGCAAGTCCTAAAAATAATTTTCCTTTGCCACACATCGATACATTGGTGGATAACACAACCAAGCATTCATTGTTTTCGTTTATGGATGGATTCTCGGGTTATAATCAGATAAAAATGGCTCCGGAAGATATGGAGAAAACTACCTTCATAACGATGTGGGGAACGTTCTGCTACAAGGTGATGCCATTCAGATTAAAGAATGCTGGGGCAACATATCAGAGGGCCATGGTAACGTTATTCCACGACATGATGCATAAATAAATAGAGGTCTATGTCGACGATATGATTGCTAAATCCCGAGGGGAGGAAGAGCATGTAGTAAACTTGAAGAAGTTGTTCGACAGACTGAGAAAGTTCCAGCTAAAGCTCAATCCGGCCAAATGTACGTTTGGGGCTACCTCGGGAAAATTGCTAGGCTTCATCGTCAGTGGGAGAGGCATTGAAGTTTATCCAGAGAAAATAAAAGCCATTCAAGAACTACCACCTCCGCGCACGCAAAAAGAAGTCAGAGGATTTTTAGGGAGGTTGAACTACATCGCTCGGTTCATTGCTCAACTTACCAACCAGTGTGACCCAATCTTTCGGGTTCTTTGAAAACATAATCTGGGAGAATGGAACGAAGAATGCCAGGTGGCCTTTGATAAGATAAAACAATATCTGTCTAGCCCTGTAGTGCTAGTACCGCCAATTCCGGGAAAACCACTGATATTGTATCTGACTGTGTTCGAGAATTCCATGGGTTGCGTACTGGGGCAACACGACGAATCAGGAAAGAAAGAAAAGGGGATTTACTACCTCAACAAAAAGTTCACTGAATATGAGGCAAAGTATTCGTCCATTGAAAAATACTGTTGCGCCCTGGTTTGGGTAGCTCGGAGACTCAGGCAATATATGTTGTATCATACGACGTGGTTAATCTCGAAGCTGGATCTAATAAAATACATGATGGAATCACCTGCACTCTCAGGAAGAATGGCACAATGGCAAATCTTATTATCGGAGTACGATATCGTCTATGTGAGTCAAAAGTCGATAAAAGGAAGTGCAATAGCGGATTTCTTAGCAGCTCGAACGACAGAGGAGTATGAGCCCTTGAGATTCGATTTCCCAGATGAAGACTTAATGTGCATCACAAAAAAGGAATCCGAGTCATCAAATGAGAAGCCATGGAAGATGAGCTTTGATGGTGCCTCGAATGCATTGGGGCATGGGGTCGGAGCAGTCTTGGTATCGCTAGAAGGGAATCATTACCCGTTCACTGCCAGGCTGAATTTCTTCTGTACCAACAACATAGCAGAGTATGAGGCCTGTATCATGGGACTTCGTGCAGCGATTGAACGAAACATCAAAACTTTAGAGGTATATGGAGACTCAGCATTGGTGATATACCAAATCCGTGGAGATTGGGAAGTGAGAGATTCGAAATTAGTCAGATCTGATGATCTAGTAGCGGGGACTGATTAAAGAATTCAAAGAAATAACTTTTAATTACTTCCCACGAGAAGAAAACCAATTGGCTGATACCCTAGCCCCTTTGGCTTCAATGTTCAAAGCAAACAATGAAATGTAGATAATGCCTCTTCAAATGAGCATATATGAAGTCCCAAAGCACATTGTTTCAAAGATTGAAAAAGAGCGGATGGATGGTCATGGTTCCATGATATCTTAGAATATATCAAGAATCAAAGGTATCCCGAACAAGCAAATGAGAACGACAAAAGAACAATCAGAAGGATGGCAGCGAGATTTGTCCTTGATGGGGACATCCTGTACAAAAGAGGAAAAGATCAGGTGCTCTTGAGATGTGTAGACGCTGTTGAAGCCAAGAAAATACTCGAAGATGTACATGAGGGAGTCTGTGGGACACATGCCAATGGTTTCACTATGGCCAGGAAGATTATGAGACTTGGTTACTACTGGTTGACGATGGAAAGTGATTGCATTAGTTTTGCGAGAAAATGCCACAAATGCCAAATTTACGGCGATAAAATCCATGCAGCCCCTTCACCCCTTCATGTCATGACTTTTCCGTGGCCTTTTTCTATGTGGGGCATGGATGTTATAGGGCCAATTTTCCCAAAGGCTTCCAATAGACACCGATTCATTTTTGTGGTTATTGATTACTTCACAAAATGGATAAAAGCCGCTTCGTTTGCCAATGTGACGAAGACTGCAGTCTGCGGGTTTTTAAAAAAGGAAATCATTTGTCGATATTGTTATAGGCCAATTTTGGCCCAAATAACTAACCAAAACCCAAATACCCACAACCCATAACCCAAATACATTATAAACCCAACTAACTAACCCAAGACCCAATTACAACCCATATCCACTAACCTACCCAATACACAGAAACCCTAACCCTAGCCCCCTGACATTCGGCACCGAATCACCTGCCCACCTGCCTCTGCCAAAGTCGGCCAACTACTCCACCGGTCAAATCTCCACCGCCTCTTCAGCAAGTTACACCTGCAAGCAATAAACAGGAAAAGACAGCCAAAATAAATAAAAAAAAAACAAAACAAAACAGTTTGTAAAACAGGCTATAAAAAGCCAAATGAAAACCATTGTAAGGGGACTTTTTTGCCATCAATACTAATAGATAAAGACAAAAACATTTCAAAATATACCAAGACAGTGCAAAACCATCGAATCAAATCAAGCTCTAAGGTGAATCTACTTTTTTTATTTCCTATTTTTTTGTTCATTTTCGAATTTTTTTTCTCTTTTTTGTTTCTTTCATTCCTATCTAAATACATAAATAGAAATATAAACAATATTTTAAAACATAAAAATCAAAAAAAAAAAAAATTTAGGCGCCGGCGCCGGTGAGCCTCCGGTGACCGGACCCCTGGCCGGAGTCCCTCCCCTCTTTCTCCCTCCTCTTTTTCTCTCTTCCTCTCTCTTTTTTTTTTCTTTCCTCCCCTCACAAATGAATTTTTTTTGAAATATGGCCTATTTATAGCCCTCCAAAACGACGTCGTTTTGGAGGCTGCCCTTTAGCCCCAAAACGACGTCGTTTTGGTTGACCCGACCCGATCCGACCCGAACCCACCTAGGATCCGCGTGTTTTCAAGCGGAAGGGCTAATTGCGCTTCAAGCCCTTCCGCTTTTTCAGGCTTTTTCAATCAAATCTTTTGCTATTTCAATTTTGGCCCAAAATTCGTTGCGTTTTGCAACTTCGTCCCCACATACACGCTGCGTTTTGATGAGAAGGGATATTTGCTGCTTAGGTCCTCCCATGTTGCGTGCTTGTTGCAATTAAGTCTTCTCCTTTTATATTTATTTTTAAATCGTCCCAAACTTCTATCTTTGTTTCGATTTAGTCCTTTTTCGCCCCAATTTATTTAATACTTTCATTTTCATTTCGATTTTTACTTTTTATATTATTATTATTATTATTATTATTATTATTATTATTATTATTATTATTATTATTATTATTATGGGTTGTTGCATATATATTTTTAATATGCATATGAATATATTTAAGTAATGTTGTTAACAAGTTTTTTGTAACATTAGTATTATTATTCCTAAAATGTATATATTATGTGTATTTCTTTTATTATTCCATGTATATATTTTATATCCTCTCATGTATAAATTCTTGAATACTATGTTACATGTACATTTTTAATACCATCTTATGTATATATTATTATATCTATTTTATACTTATTATAATTATTATTGATATTAGTACATATATTTTATTATATAGGCGTATATATTTTTATACATAGTATTATTTTAATTACTTTATTTTAATATTATTGTTATATTATATTTACTTTTTATATTTCAATATTATTATTATTATCATTATGTATTAGTGTGTGATCTTATATATATGTATGTGTATTTAGTATACTTATGTATTGTATTATATATATGTTTTTATACGTTATATATACTTTTAATATTATATCTTATATATTATTATGTATATTTTTAGTATATATATATTGGTGAAATATTATCAAATGTTTTTATTATCATTTTTAACATATATATATTGTATATATATTTCAATACTACCTTATATATATATTTTTATATTATACATATGTTTCAAATATTATACATTAAGTATTTCCATTATCCTTATTATCCATATAAGTATGTCTTTATGAAAATTTGGTATTTTTATGTTTTTATTTATTAATACATTTATTTTATTCCTATTGTATTTATAAACTAATATTAGTACATATATTTCGTTGTTCTTGTATACATATTCTATATAGTATTATTTTCATATATCATTATGTTTATACCTATTATTTTCACCATTATCGCTTATTATTTTATTTTTTTCATAAGGGTTACTTACATACGTTTTAATATTTATTTTATATTTATGCACATATCATGTATATATTTGTGTAGTATTGTTAATGTGAATAATTTTTATATTATTAGTATTTATAATGTATCTCACATACGTTCATTTTTTTTATATTATTAGATATATATTGCATATGTATTTTTTAGTATTTCTATGTATACACTTTTCATTCTTATCATTACACATACTTTAACATGTATATACATATAGCACTACTAGTATTTTTAATATAATGTTTACGTTATTTCATTTGTTATTATTATATGCTAATGTATATTCAATTTTTTATTTATTTCGTGTTTGATACTATTATTATGTTTAATGTTGCATATATCATCGTTGCTTTTAATATTATTGTCATATTCATTATTTGTTTCAATGTATTTCTAACTCCTTTGCTTTTCTATTTCCCGTCCGTTTATATCAATTTTGCTTCGCATACTTCGAGAAATCTTGTTCATGTTTTCTAATTAATTTCAGTAATCAAGGCAATGTACCGATTTAATATTAAGTCATCGAATTTCATCGCTATGTTGGATGGAATTTGTCGGCTCGTGCTAAATCGATATATCCTTCTCAAAGATCAAAATTTAAAATCTCTCATCTTTTCATTTGGATCACGATTAAATATTATTTTGAACTCGTATTTTTGAAAATCAAGACAACACGCGTTTATGAGATACCAATTTTGGGCGTCGCGAGGGTGCTAATACCTTCCTCGCGCGTAACCGACTCCCGAACCCTAATTTTTCTCTGAATTTTGACGTAGACCTAAACTCGGCCTTTCTTTTGTTCCTAAAATAAATATATTAGGTGTCCGATCACACCTATAAAAAAGGGATCGGTGGCGGCTCCCTTTTTAAAATCGAAAGTTGGTTTTCAAATGTTTGATAGATCGCCACAATTAGCGAAAGCAAATTTTTACGTCGCTACAGCTGGCGACTCCACTGGGGACCTGCATTTTTGAGAGTCGAGTCGAATTAAACATGCGTCGTCAAAATTTTCAAAATCCCTTGTTCAAATTAATGTTTAGTCGTGATCCTGAAATCGTGTTTTTGAAAAATCATGCATTTGCATCGTGTTGTATATATTCTTCTAACTTGTTTTGTCCGATTGTTTTAAAGCTTTAAATTCTTAGGATCTCAATTTTGGTTTGGTTTTTAAATAAGCGTAAAGGTTTGTGAGTTCCTCCCCATACACCGTGCACCTGCATTTTGCATAACATGAGCTCTCTACCCGGGCTCCGTCCGTTTAAGTGAAAGTAAACGCTACGCCTTCGTGAGTTAACTCGTCCCTCCGCACAGGCTAGTGAATACTTTCGGGTTACATATGACTTATGCTTTCGTGAGTTAACTTGTCCCTCCACATAGGCATAAGTAAATGTAATCCCTCGAATTGAACTCGTGAGCCTGTGATGGGCTACGACCGAGGCTTTGTACTAGTCTTAGTAGACGATAGTACGAACAATTCGAGTACCTGCCTAGAACCGAAACCACATATAGTGAGCCGTACGAGCCACCTAATTAGAACCATGCCGAACCTCTGTCCGTTAATAGTCGCCGAAATAAGTGCACGGGAGGAACGCCCCTTACCTTTTGCATTTTCACTTTCTATACAAAGGAGATTCGGTCCGTTTAATAAACTAGTTCGAATTGATGAATTTTCCATGTTTTTCTGCCTGTATTTAATTACTAATCAAGGTTGCTTGCCTTCGCCTTTTTGTTTTTTTCATCATGCATTATAGGCATCACATTAGGAGGGTGTTGATTAAAGATTAGTGGCCAAAAAACGGGTTTCTAATGGAGGAGTCAATTATACAAACAATCGAGAAGAATGCCGTGGTTCGGGACTGGTCTCTAAGAACTCAAAAGGAAAAAGGGGATAGTCTAGTGGAGGGATGTTCCGCTAATCTGCCTGAGCACGTAATGGTCAATGTTCGTCAGAATAACCTTGAAGACTTGGTTCGGATTTGGAATCAGTGGGACTCGGATATTAAAGGTATATTCATTGAGAAGTACGGAGATATAGCCCACTTGATCACTATCAACATAGATGAGCGTTTGATTCAAGCCATGATCAGATTTTGGGATCTGGCCTACCAATATTTTACTTTCAATCAGGAGGACATGACCCCAACTATAGAGGAATATACTGCCTTCCATCGTATTGATAATGCACAACCCTATAAGATATATGCGAAGGAGCCTAAGCCGATGACCTTTAAGAAGAAGCTAGTAAGGTTGACAGATATGACTGACGCGTGGGCTGAAAAGCAGATAAAGAAAAAGAATGAAGCCATTTGCATTCCATGATCTTCCCTACGAGATTTGGTTCTAAACCACCCTGACATGATAAAAAGGGTGAATCTATTCGCTTTGGCTATCTACGGTTTGATCATCTTCTCGAAAGTTCTCAGACATCTTGAAGTCGCGGTAGTTGATTTCTTTGAAAGATTAAAACAAGGAATCAACCCTGTCCCGACTATCTTAGCCGAGACCTTTAGATCCCTGAGTAGTTGTCGAAGAAAAGGGGAAGGACGATTTATTGGATGCGCGCAGTTGCTCAATGTTTGGATTCTGAGCCATTTCTGGAAAGTAGAGCGCACTCCGTTTCACATGTTTTCAAAAACATTTTCCCCATTGGAAGACTATCTCGAGAAAAAATGGCCCAAGGAAGTCACCGAGCAACATTCGGTCTCAGTTTTTCAAAACCTTCGCGCCGAGGATATAACATGGAGAGCACCGTGGATACGCCCGTCAGTTCTGTTATACAAGGTCGGAAAACAAGACTGGGTGCCACTACTTGGTTTATGGGGAGGTGTTGGATATGCCCCGCTATTAGTCTAAAGGCAATTTTCTTCGCGACAGTTCATACCCGCCACTGGAGGGTTAGCACAGTCCGAGTTCACTTTTGCGGGTGAGGGGTACATGAAGAGGATCCGAGATACTGCAAAATCTTGGAAGAAAATTCATCTGGTGGAGTTGGCCCTGTACGCTGATACTCTCACTCAAGATTATGACGTATGGAGGATTCAGCGGATAAATAGTCAGCAAGTCTCGTCAATGAGTTGCGCCTTTCAGAATCCTTTCCTAAAAGAATTGCCATCCGAGTTAGAAGTGGCAAGGCAAGAGTTTGAACGCGAGAAGACCAAGATGTCAAGGGATCTCAGTGCTCTGCAAGAGGAAAATTACCAGTTAAAAATCGATGTTCAGATTGAAAAGTCTAAAACCGAGAAAGTGCAAAAGGAAGTGGAAATTGTGAGAAATGATTTAAGGGACCTTCATCTAGAAAACAAGAAATTGAGAGTCACTATCAAGAATAGCGGGTTGGGCAAATCATCATCGGAATGGAAAGAGGAGATAAGCAACATCAAAGGGGGAATAGAGTTTTAGAAGGGAAAAGCAAAAAAGGAAGAGGAAAGGGCCGCACGGACTATGATGGAGCTAAGGAAGAAGAACGCAGAATATGAAGCCGTGTCTGCCGAGGTAATAACTAGTAGATCTAAATTTCAAGAACTAAAAGAAAGGATACGGGATTTAGAAGATATACTGCAAGACCGTCAGCAACAATTGGATGGTCTCTTAAAAGCCTTGGAAGAAAAGAACGAGCAATACGATAGAGATGTCCACGCTTATAAAATGGACCTCCAAGAAAGAGAGATGCAACTAGGCTTCTTGATCAACAAAATCTGTGAAGCGGCCATACAAATGGTACAATTATCAGATGAAGCAGAGGATCTCAGCTGCCAATTCCTGCCGAGTCAACGATCAAGCATATCGGAATTCTTAGAGCGAATAAAGAAATATAGTGAAGTAGCTAGAAAGTTCGTGTAATAGCCAAATCAAAATGACGAAATGTTTTTATAATGAACTCTTTTGATGAATGAAATGCCTAAATAGGGGCTATCTTGAAATCAACACCAAATTCTTGCATATTTATCCATAACTAACATTCATTCGTCATTTATTCAACATTTATTTGTCATGCATCCATCTCATTCATTCATTCATTGCACATTCCATATCGTTCGCTAAGGTTAGGATCATATAATGCGCAGTTGCAATACTTCAAATCTGGAATCACGCCACTCGTATAGAACGCGTCGACAAGCTAGAACAATAGAGGCTGAATTCAATGAAAGGATTGAAAGAATGAAAAGAATCCAAAAGGAATTACAAGAACAATGGGCTAGGTCACAGCAAGAGACGAGAGACTTAATGGTGAGATCACGAGAAGAATCGCTCGAACAGAAAGATCAAATGAACAAGATAATGGAGATGATGTCAGCTTTAGTTAAAGGAAAGGGACCCATGCAGAGCCCTGACATTGAGGAACCTCGGTCAAGAGTTAATCACAATCAAGACCCGCTCTATCCCTCCGGATTCACTCCGCCACATGCCCACGCAGTACAAAGAGGGTACACCCAAGGGGAACCCACAGACCCAGAGCAACGGCCGGTGCCACCTGCTCATTTAGGGCAAGGAATATTTATATAAAATCCTGGGGCCAATCTTGCCAATCCAATTGTTCCAGATTTGGACGATCCAGTTGAAATAGCCAGGTTGAGAATGGAGGATCACGAGGCTCAAGAGAAGTATAAGAGTTTGGAGGAAAGACTTAAAGCAATCGAAGGCACTGAAGTCTTCTCGGCACTAGGTGCTAAAGAACTCAGTTTGGTACCTGATCTAATTTTGCCTCCGAAGTTTAAAGTACCGGATTTTGAAAAGTACAATGGGACAATATGCCCAAAAGCGCATCTCATCATGTTTTGCCGGAAGATGACCGGCTATGTGAATAAAGACAAACTACTCATACATTATTTTCAAGATAGTCTTGTAGGATCGGCTCTTCGGTGGTACAACCAGCTTAGTAGGGAAAAGATCCGATCTTGGAAAGATTTGGCATCAGTATTCTGTGAGCAGTACAAGCATGTATCGGATATGGTGCCAGACCGGATGACCTTGCAAATCATGGAGAAAAAGCTGTCAGAGACTTTTAGACAGTATGCACAGAGATGGAGGGACGTCTCGACCCAAGTGGAACCCCCACTAACAAAAACAGAGATAACCGTTCTCTTTATCAACACCTTAAAGGCTCCGTTTTATGACAAACTAGTGGGAAGCGCTACAAAGGATTTTTCGGATATCGTAATATTCGGAGAGCTTATCGAGGGTGCCATCAAAAGTGGTAGGATTAAAGGTTCAGAAGGTTCAAGAAGGACAGCACCCATGAAGAAGAAAGAACCAGAAGCCCACATGGTGGGAATAGGAAGCCGTTATGCCCCTAATCCGTATCCAAACCAACCCCGACCTCGAAACTATCCACCTCCGAATTTCTATTATCCCCCTCAAACCCCATACTACCAAGCTCCACCTCCTGCCTACCACGTATACGCCGCGAATCACCAAAGACCCGTCACCACATTTCCACAAAACACGGTACCCAGTCAAAGCCAGCCCAGAAATGAGCCAAGGCCAGCAAGACCTAACACCGAGAGACCATAATTTACCCCATCCCTGTGTCGTATGGGGAGTTATATCCTAAACTTTTAGAGAAACAGTTAATCTCTCCTCATTACATGGCACCCCTGAAACCCCCGTACCCGAAATGGTACGATCCGAATGCCAGTTGCGCATACCATGCCGGAAACCAGGGGCACTCTACGAAAAACTGTCTGGCCTTCAAAAGGAGAGTTCAAGGACTTATCGACGCGGGCATTCTCATGATTTGATGGTTCCGCAAGATGCGGCGAAAACCCATTCCCAAACCATACCGAAGGGAATGTGAGTGCAGTGGGAGAGGAGGACAAACGACAAAGTTGAAGATGGGTTTCTGAAATTAGAGCACCTATGCAGAAAATCTGGGAGGTACTAGTTGAAAAGGGTTTACTCTGTCGTCCTAACGGTGTGTTCGAAGGAAAAATTATAAAGGGTCAAAATTTTTGCGGATTCCATAGTATTGAGGGAGACAACATTCAGTCCTGCGAAGAGTTCAGGAGACTGCTGCAAAATATGATGGATAATAAGGAGATCGAGATCTTTTATGGAAGCGAAGAGACCGATAGAGGAGAAATATGCGCCTCCGACAATCAATCGTCAGGTTTCCCGTATAGCGCCGATCGACCGTTAATAATTTATTATGACGCGAAGAAGGAGACGGTAAAACGAAGATAATCATTGAAATACCATCTCCTTTCCCCTACAAGGACGACAAAGCCGTACCATGGAAGTATGATATCAATATCATCACACCGGAAGGTGGAAAGTCCGAAGCCACAACTGGAGACGTTGGAGAGGTAGATCATTTTACCCGAAGTGGGCGGTGCTATTCTAAAAAAGTCGAGCCAGCAAAGAAAAACAGTGACTTGAAACAAAAAGGAAAGGCAGTGATGAATGAGGCCTGTGGATGAGGAAGAAGCATAGGAATTCTTGAAGTTTATCAAGCACAGTGAGTACAACGTGGTGGAACAGTTAAATAAGCAGCCAGCCCGAATCTCAGTCCTATCTCTACTGTTAAACTCAGAGCCACACCGAAACACTTTGTTGAAGGTGCTGAATCAAGCTTACGTAGCAAATAACATATCTGTTGAGAAGCTTGATCGGTGGGTAAATAATTTGAATGCGGATAATTTCATTTCTTTTAGTGACGATGAGATACCGCCAAACGGTAGAGGCTCTGTAAAGGCACTGCATATTACGACTCGCTGCAAGGGCTACATAATACCAAATGTGCTCGTCAACAATGGGTCGGCACTCAACGTTATGCCTTTGGCCACACTTTCCAAGATCCCGATGGATCTGTCCTATTTAAGGCCTTGTCATTCCACGGTAAGGGCTTTCGATGGGACGAGGCGCGAAGTCATGGGAAAGATTGAAATCCCTCTGGAAGTGGGACCGTATATATACGATGTGGAATTTCAAGTCATGGACATTACACAGTCATATAATTGCCTCTTGGGAAGACCCTGGATCCATTCTGCTGGAGCAGTCCCATCATCCCTCTACCAAAAGGTGAAATTTATTATGGATGGCTGTTTGGTCACCGTCGAGGGAGAAGAAGACATTGTAGCATCTATTTCTACTGACGCACCATATATTGAAGTGAATAAAGATGCTGTGGAATGTTCTTTTCGATCCATTGAATTTGTCAATGCCACATTCGTCGTCGAGGGAAACAGAATTCCTGTACCAAAACTCTCAAGAAATACCAAAATGGGTATTAGGTTGACTGTAGGAAGAGGGGCTCGAGCAAGAAAAGGTTTAGGGAGATATCTACAAGGAATAGCCACGGCTCTGAAGCCAGTGTACCACAAGGCCAGATACGGTTTAGGTTTTCAGTCGGACATACGTCAAAGAAGGAAACAATGGAAGAAGGATCAGGAAAGAAGGGTCGCAAGGACCTTAGGCCGGGAAATAGAATGGGATCCTATGGCTTACCCTCCTTTGTCAAAAACATTTACGTCTGCAGGAACGATATACCCCAAACAAGACAATACACGAAGCACGCTGTTAATCATTGAAAGGGGTCTCCAGAATTTCAGTATAAATGTCATTGACAAAGGAGATGGCGCAAGTAAAGACATCTCAAAGATACGCCTTTGTCCCTCGGGCTTCATGTTGAACAATTGGACTGCTGAAGACCTTCTTGTAGTTTATAAGTCTTCAGAGTGCTCAGATATCAACGGCATGAACGAACCCGTTACGAGTCTTGAAATCGATTTTGAGAAGGCTGTTTGTTTAGGAGAATTCGAAGCCGAAGAAAATGCTGAAGACTATATCTCGTCTCCCGACTTGTTAAGAATGGTAGAACAAGAGGATAAACAAATTTTGCCTCATCAGGAATCTGTAGAAACAATAAATCTGGGAACTGAAGAAAGAAAGCAAGAAGTGAAGATTGGGACTTCTATTTCGGGGGACACCAGGCATAATTTGATTGCTTTGCTCCGTGAGTACAAAGATGTATTCGCATGGTCATATCAGGACATGCTGGGATTGAATGAAGATGTGGTGGTCCATAAACTCCCATTAAAGCCAGAATGCAAACCCATTCAACAAAAGCTAAGACGGATGAGACCTGAGATGTTGTTGAAAATAAAAGAGGAAGTCAAGAAGCAATTTGACGCTGGCTTCCTACAAGCCTCCAAATATCCAGAATTGGTGGCTAACATAGTCCCGGTACTAAAGAAAGACGGCAAAGTACGAATGTGTGTGGATTACCGCGACCTGAATCGAGCAAGTCCCAAAGAAAATTTTCCTTTGCCACACATCGATACATTGGTGGATAACACAGCCAAGCATTCATTGTTTTCGTTCATGGATGGATTCTCGGGTTATAATCAGATAAAGATGGCTCCGGAAGATATGGAGAAAACTACCTTCATAACGATGTGGGGAACGTTCTGCTACAAGGTAATGCCGTTCGGATTAAAGAATGCTGGGGCAACATATCAGAGAGCTATGGTGACGTTATTCCATGACATGATGCATAAAGAAATAGAGGTCTACGTCGACGATATGATTGCTAAATCCCGAGGGGAGGAAGAGCATGTAGTAAACTTGAAGAAGTTGTTCGACAGACTGAGAAAGTTCTAGCTAAAGCTCAATCCGGCCAAATGTACATTTGGGGCTACCTCGGGAAAATTGCTAGGCTTTATCGTTAGTGAAAGAGGCATTGAAATTGATCCAGATAAAATAAAAGCTATTCAAGAACTACCACCTCCGTGCACGCAAAAAGAAGTCAGAGGATTTTTAGGGAGGTTGAACTACATCGCTCGGTTCATTGCTCAATTTACCAACCAATGCGACCCAATCTTTCGGCTTCTTCGAAAACATAATCCGGGAGAATGGAACGAGAAATGCCAGGTGGCCTTTGATAAGATAAAACAATATTTGTCTAGTCCTCCAGTGCTAGTACCACCAATTCCGGGAAGACCACTGATATTGTATTTGACTGTGTTCGAGAATTCAATGGGTTGCGTACTGGGGTAACACGACGAGTTAGGAAAGAAAGAAAAGGCGATCTACTACCTCAGTAAAAAGTTCACTGAATATGAGGCAAAGTATTCGTCCATTGAAAAATACTGTTGCGCTCTGGTTTGGGTAGCTCGGAGACTCAGGCAATATATGTTGTATCATACGACGTGGTTAATCTCGAAGCTGGATCCAATAAAATACATGATGAAATCGCCTACACTCTCAGGAAGGATGGCACGATGACAAATATTATTATCGGAGTACGATATCGTCTATGTGAGTCAAAAGTCAATAAAAGGAAGTGCAATAGCGGATTTCTTAGCGGCTCGAACGACAGAGGAGTATGAGCCTTTGAGATTCGATTTCCCAGATGAAGACTTAATGTGCATCACAGAAAAGGAATCCGAGTCATCAAATGAGAAGCCCTGGAAGATGAGCTTTGATGGTGCATCAAATGAATTGGGGCATGGGATCGGAGCAGTCTTGGTATCGCCAGAAGGGAATCATTACCCGTTCACTGCCAGGCTAAATTTCTTCTGTACCAACAACATAGCAGAGTACGAGGCCTGTATCATGGGACTTCGTGCAGCTATTGAACGAAATATCAAAACTTTAGAAGTATATGGAGACTCAGCATTGGTGATATACCAAATCCGTGGAGATTGGGAAGTGAGAGATTCAAAATTAGTCAGATACAGCGATCTAGTGGCAGGACTGATTAAAGAATTCAAAGAAATAACTTTTAATTACTTCCCACGAGAAGAAAACCAATTGGCTGATGCCCTAGCTACTTTGGCTTCAATGTTCAAAGCAAACAAAGAAACAGAGATAATGCCTCTTCAAATGAGCATATATGAAGTCCCAGCACATTGTTTCAGCATTGAAAAAGAGCTAGATGGACGGCCATGGTTCCATGATGTCTTAGAATATATCAAGAATCAAAGGTATCCAGAACAAGCGAATGAGAACGACAGAAGAACAATCAGAAGAATGGCAGTGGGATTTGTCCTTGATGGGGACATCCTGTACAAAAAAGGAAAAGATCAGATGCTCTTGAGATGTGTAGATGCCGTCGAAACCAGGAAAATACTTGAAAATGTCCATGAGGGAATCTGTGGAACACATGCCAATGGCTTCACTATGGCCAGGAAGATTATGAGACTCGGCTACTACTGGCTGACGATGGAAAGCGACTGTATTAGCTTTGCGAGAAAATGCCACAAATGCCAAATTTACGGCGATAAAATCCATGCAGCCCCTTTACCCCTTCATGTCATGACTTCTCCGTGGCCTTTTTCTATGTGGGGCATGGATGTTATAGGGCCAATTTTCCCAAAGGCTTCTAATGGACACCGATTCATTTTTGTGGTTATTGATTACTTCACAAAATGGATAGAAGCCGCTTCGTTTGCCAATGTGACGAAGACTGCAGTCTACAGGTTTTTGAAAAAGGAAATCATTTGTCGATATGGTTTTCCTGAGAGAATCATTTCAGATAACGCCTTGAATCTGAACAACAAGATGATGAAGGAAGTGTGCGAGCAATTTCAAATAAAGCATCATAACTCCTCGCCCTATCGCCCAAAGATGAATGGGGCTGTTGAAGCAGCGAATAAAAACATCAAAAAGATCATTGGGAAAATGACCGAGACATATAAAGACTGGCACGAGAAGCTACCATTTGCTTTGTATGCATATCGTACATCTGTGCGGACATCTACGGGTGCAACTCCTTTCTCTCTGGTCTATGGAATGGAAGCTGTGCTACCTATCGAAGTTGAGATCCCTTCTCTACGAATCTTAATGGAGTCAAAATTAGAGGAAGCAGAGTGGGTTCAAGCTCGATATGACCAGTTAAACCTCATCGAGGAAAAACGTGTAAAGGCAATTTGCCACGGACAGATGTACCAGAAGAGAATGATCGCGGCCCATGACAAGAAAGTACGGCCAAGAGAATTCCATGAAGGAGAACTCGTGCTAAGAAAGATTCTCCCAATACAAAAAGATTTACGAGGAAAATGGGCACCAAATTGGGAAGGACCATACGTTGTGAAAAAGGCTTTCTCAGGCGGAGCT
Organism: Gossypium longicalyx; assembly: GCA_025698465.1. Classification (NCBI taxonomy): domain Eukaryota; kingdom Viridiplantae; phylum Streptophyta; class Magnoliopsida; order Malvales; family Malvaceae; genus Gossypium; species Gossypium longicalyx. The sequence continues at coordinate 8,787,216 of CM047004.1, forward strand.
TTGATTCTCACTGAGATGGATGGGAAGGAGTTACCCAATCCAGTGAATTCAGATGCTGTGAAGAAATATTATGCCTGAAAAAAAAAAAAGAGGGATCAAGGTGAAAACCCGAAAAGGGCGTCTTGATTAACACAAAAGATTAGGATGAAAACCCGAAAGGGCGTTCTAATTAGGCAAGCACTGGCTTAAGAAGTAAGGCGTTCTAACGGGGGGCAAATAATGAGATTACAGTATTTGAAGCATTTCTGAAGGCTCGAAATCTTCCACGCAAGAAGCCATGCTCGAAAAGATTCGTGACTGAGGAACGTGGAAGAGGTCATGCGTTGAATATCTAGAGCATTTGTATTTGTTGAAATGTTACCCCTTTTCTCTTTGTGACATTTTCACTATCATTTGATTGATTTTCTTTGTTTGCTACATTTGAAATGAATAAATGTCAGGTACCCTTTTGTGCCTACCCGATCATTCTCATGCATCTCATTATGTGGTTCATTTACATGATAAATAGTGAAATGACATACTCTAAACAAAAGAAATGTTAAGCATTACCCGGATAAGAACTTGATAAGTAAAAGAGCCTCAAAGCAAGGACAAAAGTTCAACCGGGGGCAAAGAGTGATATCCGAGAAATGTAGATTGTGCATGAAGCTAGAAGACGGGCACAGGGCCTGAAGAGAAAGTCAAGAGTCAAAACAATGAATGCAGATCATCAAAAATCATGACGGAAAATGGGGCAAATGATAAACAAGCCCAAGGCGCATAGCATAATCATGTAGGCATAAATGCATTTAAGACTAACATGTGCATATCATGATAACATCATGCATGACATATACAGGTATTCTAGCAGGGCAAGAAATTTTGAATGATAGCTGTACTGAATCAAAGGGATACCTGAGTTCCACCAGATGACAGGTTTTGGCATTTTAATGTTTTTATTTTCAAAATATCAACTCATATTGCGAGAAGTGAGTTGAGCCTCAGGACACGATGAGGTAATTTCAATTTTTATTTTTCAAAATATCAACTCATATTGCGAGAAGTGAGCTGAGCCTCGGGTCACATGCCGAGTTATTTTCAATTCCTGTTTTTCAAAAAAAACTCAACTCATATTGCGAGAAGTGAGTTGAGCCTCGGGACACGCTGAGGTATTTTCAATTTCTACTTTTCAAATTAAGTTTCAAGAAGACCAACTCATTGTGCGAGAGGTGAGTTGAGCCTTTTTAATTTCTGTTCGTTAAAAATCAACTAATATTGCGAGAGGTGAGTTGAGCCTCGGGGTACGCTGAGGTAATTTCAATTTCTGTTTGACAAAAAAATCAACTCATATTGCGAGAGGTGAGTTGAGCCTTTTAATTTCTGTTTTTCAAAAAGTCAACTCATATTACGAGAAGTGAGTTGAGCCTTTTAATTTCATTTTTTCAAAAAAAATCAACTCATATTGCGAGAGGTGAGTTGAGCCTTTTAATACCTATTTTTAAAGAGTCAATCCATATTGCGAGAAATGAGTTGAGCTCAAGATCACATGCCGAGCAAGAATAAAGATTGAAGCTGATGAAAGACACCATTTGGCCTCCTTGATGTTGCAGTAAAGTAGGTCAGAGTTGCAAGTCTCGTCCCCCTGAAGTTGCAGTGGAGCTGATCGAAGATATCAGAGCTTGCCTTTTTAGAGTCACAGAAGAGAAGATCACAAACCCTATCTTACTAAAACGATAGAAGAGCAGATTGAAGTTGTAGACCTGATCTTTATGAAGCTGCATGGAAGTAGATCGAAGCCACAAATTTCATACCCTCGAAATTGCATGGGAGTGGATTGAGGTTACAAGGCGTACATCAGAAGGTGCAGTGGATTGGAAAGAGACTGCCGGAACCATAAGGACATCAATGAAGCCAAGACTCGACAAGACAAGGCAAAATTGGCCCTTCATTATGTCTTTGCTCCATTCCCGTTTCACGACAATGAGCAAAGAGGGGCAGCTGTTACAGGCCAATTTTGGCCCAAATAACTAACCAAAACCTAAATACCCACAACCCATAACCCAAATACATTATAAACCCAACTAACTAACCCAAAACCCAATTACAACCCATACCCACTAACCTACCCAATACACAGAAACCCTAACCCTAGCCCCCTGAGATTCGGCACCGAATCACCTGCCCACCTGCCTCTGCCAAAGTCGGCCAACTACTCCACCGGTCAAATCTCCACCGCCTCTTCAGCAAGTTGCACCTGCAAGCAATAAACAGGAAAAGACAGCCAAAATAAATAAATAAAAAAACAAAACAAAACAGTTTGTAAAATAGGCTATAAAAAGCCGAATGAAAACCATTGTAAGGGGACTTTTTTGCCATCAGTACTAATAGATCAAAGACAAAAACATTTCAAAATATACCAAGACAGTGCAAAACCATCGAATCAAATCAAGCCCTAAGGTGAATCTACTTTTTTTATTTCCTATTTTTTTGTTCATTTTCGAATTTTTTTTCTCTTTTTTCTTTCTTTCATTCCTATCTAAATACATAAATAGAAATATAAATAATATTTTAAAACATAAAAATCAAAAAAAAAAAAATTTACCTTTTCGGCCACCGCATGCGGTGGCCGGCGCCGGCGTCGGCGAGCCTCCGATGACCGGACCCCTGGCCGGAGTCCTTCCCCCCTTTCTCCCTCCTCTTTTTCTCTCTTCCTCTCTCTTTTTTTTCTTTCCTCCCCTCACAAATGAATTTTTTTCTGAAATATGGCCTATTTATAGCCCTCCAAAACGACGTCGTTTTGGAGGCTGCCCTTTAGCCCCAAAACGACGTCGTTTTGCTTGACCCGACCCGATCCGACCCAAACCCATCTAGGATCCGCGTGTTTTCAAGCGGAAAGGCTAATTGCGCTTCAAGCCCTTCCGCTTTTTCAGGCTTTTTCAATCAAATCTTTTGCTATTTCAATTTTGGCCCAAAATTCGTTATTTTGCAACTTCGTCCCCACATACACGCGTTTTGATGAGAAGGGATATTTGCTGCTTAGGTCCTCCCATGTTGCGTGCTTGTTGCAATTAAGTCTTCTCCTTTTATATTTATTTTTAAATCGTCCCAAACTTCTATCTTTGTTTCGATTTAGTCCTTTTTAGCCCCAATTTATTTAATACTTTCATTTTCATTTCGATTTTTACTTTTATATTATTATTATTATTATTATTATTATTATTATTATTATTATTATTATTATTATTATTATTATTATGGGTTGTTGCATATATATTTTTAATATGCATATGAATATATTTAAGTAATGTTGTTAACAAGTTTTTTGTAACATTAGTATTATTATTCCTAAAATGTATATATTATGTGTATTTCTTTTATTATTCCATGTATATATTTTATATCCTCTCATGTATAAATTCTTGAATACTATGTTACATGTACATTTTTAATACCATCTTATGTATATATTATTATATCTATTTTATACTTATTATAATTATTATTGATATTAGTACATATATTTTATTATATAGGCGTATATATTTTTATACATAGTATTATTTTAATTACTTTATTTTAATATTATTGTTATATTATATTTACTTTTTATATTTCAATATTATTATTATTATCATTATGTATTAGTGTGTGATCTTATATATATGTATGTGCATTTAGTATACTTATGTATTGTATTATATATATGTTTTTATACGTTATATATACTTTTAATATTATATCTTATATATTATTATGTATATTTTTAGTATATATATATTGGTGAAATATTATCAAATGTTTTTATTATCATTTTTAACATATATATATTGTATATATATTTCAATACTACCTTATATATATATTTTTATATTATACATATGTTTCAAATATTATACATTAAGTATTTCCATTATCCTTATTATCCATATAAGTATGTCTTTATGAAAATTTGGTATTTTTATGTTTTTACGTTATTAATACATTTATTTTATTCCTATTGTATTTATAAACTAATATTAGTACATATATTTCGTTGTTCTTGTATACATATTCTATATAGTATTATTTTCATATATCATTATGTTTATACCTATTATTTTCACCATTATCGCTTATTATTTTATTTTTTTCACAAGGGTCACTTACATACGTTTTAATATTTATTTTATATTTATGCACATATCATGTATATATTTGTGTAGTATTGTTAATGTGAATAATTTTTATATTATTAGTATTTATAATGTATCTCACATACGTTCATTTTTTTATATTATTAGATATATATTGCATATGTATTTTTTAGTATTTCTATGTATACACTTTTCATTCTTATCATTACACATACTTTAACATGTATATACATATAGCACTACTAGTATTTTTAATATAATGTTTACGTTATTTCATTTGTTAGTATTATATGCTAACGTATATTCAATTTTTTATTTATTTCGTGTTTGATACTATTATTATGTTTAATGTTGCATATATCATCGTTGCTTTTAATATTATTGTCATATTCATTATTTGTTTCAATGTATTTCTAACTCTTTTACTTTTCTATTTCCCGTCCGTTTATATCAATTTTGCTTCGCATACTTCGAGAAATCTTGTTCATGTTTTCTAATTAATTTCAGTAATCAAGGCAATGTACCGATTTAATATTAAGTCATCGAATTTCATCGCTATGTTGGATGGAATTTGTCGGCTCGTGCTAAATCGATATATCCTTCTCAAAGATCAAAATTTAAAATCTCTCATCTTTTCATTTGGATCACGATTAAATATTATTTTGAACTCGTATTTTTGAAAATCAAGACAACATGCGTTTATGATATACCAATTTTGGGCGTCGCGAGGGTGCTAATACCTTCCTCGCGCGTAACCGACTCCCGAACCCTAATTTTTCTCTGGATTTTGACGTAGACCTAAACTCGGCCTTTCTTTTGTTCCTAAAATAAATATATTAGGTGTCCGATCACACCTATAAAAAATGGATCGGTGGCGGCTCCCTTTTTAAAATCGAAAGTTGGTTTTCAAAAGTTTGATAGATCGCCACAATTAGCGAAAGTAAATTTTTACGTCGCTACAGATATGGTTTGCCTGAGAGAATCATTTCAGATAACGCCTTGAATCTGAACAAGAAGATGATGAAGGAAGTGTGCGAGCAATTTCAAATAAAGTATCATAACTCCTCGCCCTATCGCCCAAAGATGAATGGGGTCGTTGAAGCAGCGAATAAAAACATCAAAAAGATCATTGGGAAAATGACCGAGACATATAAAGACTGGCACGAGAAGCTACCATTTGCCTTGTATGCATATCGCACATCTGTGCGGACATCTACGGGTGCAACTCCTTTCTCTCTGGTCTATGGAATGGAAGCTGTGCTACCTATTGAAGTTGAGATCCCTTCTCTACGAGTCTTAATGAAGTCCAAATTAGAGGAAGCAGAGTGAGTTCAAGCTTGATATGACCAGTTAAACTTTATCGAGGAAAAACGTATAAAGGCAATTTGTCACGGACAGATGTACCAGAAGAGAATGATCGCGGCCCATGACAAGAAAGTACGGCCAAGAGAATTCTATGAAGGAGAACTCGTGCTGAGAAAGATTCTCCCAATACAAAAAGACTTGCGAGGAAAATGGGCACCAAATTGGGAAGGACCATACGTTGTGAAGAAGGCTTTCTCAGGCGGAGCTTTGATTCTCACTGAGATGGATGGGAAGGAGTTACCTAATCCAGTGAATTCAGATGCTGTGAAGAAATATTATGCCTAAACAAAAAAAAGGGATCAAGGTGAAAACCCGAAAAGGGCGTCTTGGTTAATACAAAAATTAGGATGAAAACCCGAAAGGGCGCTCTAATTAAGCAAACACTGGCTTAAAAAGTAAGGCGTTTGAACGGGGGGTCAAATAGTGAGACTACCGTATTTGAAGCATTTCTGAAAGCTCGAAATCTTCCACGCAAGAAGCCATGCTCGAAAAGATTCTCGACCGAGGAACGTGGAAGAGTTCATGCGTTGAATATCTAGAGCATTTGTATCTGTCGAATGCGATCCCTTTTCTCTTTATTTTTTGACTTTCTTTGTTTGTTACAGTTGAAATGAATAAATGTGAGGTATCCTTTTGTCCCTACCTGACAATTTTCATGCATCTCATTATATGTTTATTTATATGATAAATAGTGAAATGACATACTCTAAATAAGAGAAATGTTAAGCATTACCCGGATAAGAATTTGATAAGTACAAGAGCCTCAAAGCAAGGACCAAGTTCAACCGGGGGCAAAAGAGTGATATCAGAGAAATGTAGATTACTCGTGAAGCTAGAAGATGGGCACAGAGCCTAAGAGAAAGTCAAGAGTCAAAACAACGAACGCAGATCATCAAAAATCATGACGAAAAAGGGGCATATGACGAACAAGCCCAAGGCGCATAGCATGATCATGTAGGCATAAATGCATTTAAGACCAACATGTGCATATCATGATAACATCATGCATGACATATACAGGTACTCCAGCAGAGCAAGAAATGTTGAATGATAGTTGTACTAAATCAAAAAGACACCTGAGTTCCACTAGATGACAGGTTTTGGCATTTTGATGTTCTTATTTTCAAAAATCAACTCATATTGCGAGAGGTGAGTTGAGCCTTAGGACACGCTGAGGTATTTTTCAATTTGTATTTTCAAAAATCAACTCATATTGCGAGAGGTGAGTTGAGCCTCGGGTCACATGCCGAGTTATTTTCAAAGTCTTCTTTTCAAATTCTGTTTTTTAATTTTCTTTTCAAAAAAATAACTCATATCGCGAGAGGTGAGTAGAGCCTCAGGGCACGTTGAGGTAATTTCAATTTCCATTTGTCAAAAATCAACTCATATTGCGAGAGATGAGTTGAGCCTCGGGGCACGCTGAGGTATTTCCAAATTCCGTTTTTTAATTTATGCTTTTCAAAAATCAACTCATATTGCGAGAGGTGAGTTGAGCCTTTTAATTTCTATTTTTTCGAAAATCAACTCATATTGCGAGAGGTGAGTTGAGCCTTTCAATTTCTGTTTTTCAAAAATCAACTCATATGGCGAGAGGTGAGTTGAGCCTCGGTTCACATGTCGAGGTATTTTTTTAAAAATCTGCTTTTTAAGTTAAGTTTCAAAAATCAACTCATGTTGTGAGAAGTGAGTTGAGCCTTAGCTCACGTGTTGAGCTATTTTCAATTTCTGTTTTTCAAAAATCAACTCATATGGCGAGAGGTGAGTTGAGCCTTGGTTCACATGTCGAGGTATTTTTTTAAAAATTTACTTTTTAAGTTAAGTTTTAAAAATCAACTCATGTTGCAAGAAGTGAGTTGAGCCTTGGCTCACGTGTTGAGCTATTTTCAATTTCTGTTTTTAAGAATCAATTCATATTACGAGAAATAAGTTGAGCTCAGGATCACACGCCGAGTAAAGAATAAAGATTGGAGCTGATGGAAGACACCAGTTTCGGCCTCCCTGAAGTTGCAGTGGAACAGGATAAAGTTACGAGTCTTGTCTCCCCGAAGTTGCAGTGAAGTTGATCAAGGATGTCAGATCTTGCCTTTCTAAAAGTTACAAAAGAAAAGATCACAAACCTTATCTCACTGAAGCGATAGAGAAGCAGATTGAAGTTGTAGACCCGATCTTTATGAAGCTGCATGGAAGCAGAGCAAAGCCACAAATCTCATATCCTTGAAGCTACATCGGAATAAATTGAAGCTACAAGGCAAATATCAGAAGATGTAGTGGATTGAGTCAAAGCTACAAGATGCAATGGACTGGAAAGAGACTACTTGAACAAGAAGAGCAACAATGAAGTTAGGACTCGGCAAGACAGGGCAAAATTGGCTTTTCTTTATGTCTTTGCTCTATTCCCGTTACACGACAATAAGCAAAGAGGGGCAGCTGTTGCAGGCCAATTTTGGCCTACCATTACAAAAGCCCATTTAAATTAAACCTACCCCTAAACCCATTTACAACTAGTAGCCCAATTACCCCTTAAACCCAATTCAGAAGCCCACTAACCCATACCCACTAACCTAAACTTAAGCCCAAACCCTTAGCAAAACACCTAACCCTAATCAACAACCAAACCCTAGGTGCGCCGCACCTAGGGTCTTCACCCTCAACCGCCCCTTGACCTTCGGTCACCTACCCTCTGCCAAAAGCCTGATCCACCGCTCCAAGGTCACCTTCGCTGCCCATGCCCATCCCCTGCACACAATAAAGGAGACTAGACAGAAACAATAAAAAAATGATTGTAAAAGGGTTATAAAACCCGAATCAGAATTGTAAACGGGGGCTCTTTTTTCCTTTCATTTTTGGTAGTAAGAAAAAAAACACAAAGACAAGAAGTGAAATACTCAGTTTCAGATTCAATATAGTGATTCAATCAGCGTTTAAATACAGAAATAGCATTCAGGCATACAAAAACATCAAGATCAAAGGATTAAAAGCTAAAAAAAACCCTAAGGTGATTTCTTTTTCTCTTTCTATTTTAAATTCGGTTTTAAGTTTTTTTTTAACCTATATCTATATATTAAAACATATTAAAATATAAATAAAAAAATACACAAAAAAATAAAAAAAGTAAATTTTTACCTTTTCCGGTGGCGGCGCCGGCACGGGCGACGGTCCGGTGATGAACCGGTGATCGGCCCCCCTGGCCGGAGTCCTCCCTTCTCCCTCTTCTCTCTTTCCCTCTCTTCTTCTCTTCCCTTTTTTTTTCTTTCTCCCCTCACAAATGAATTTTTTTCTGAAATTGGGCTTATTTATAGCCCTCCGAAATGGCGTCGTTTTGGGGGCTGTACTTAAGCCCCAAAACAACGCCGTTTTGAACATGACCCGAACCGTCCGACCCGACCCGCCTCAGGATCCGCGTGTTTTTGTTTGAATGGGCTATTTATGCACGCAGTCCTTCCGCTTTTTCGTGCATTTACAATCAGATATTTTTTACCTTTAATTCGGCCCTGGACTTTATTGCGCCTTTCAATTTAGTCCTTGGCCAAGCGTGGTGTTATAGAGGATGGAGATATTGCGCCCTTGGTCCCTCTAGGTTGCACGCGCATTCAAATAAACCCTCTTCTCTTTATTCCTCTTTTAAATCCACCCCAGAACTCTGCTCTTAATTCGATTTTAGTACCTCTTGTTTATTTTCATTACTTTATGTTATTATTATTATTATTATTATTATTATTATTATTATTATTATTATTATTATTAGCTTATGTTGTATTATACAATTATATACTTATAATACATATACATGCTTAATATATTTGTATATACTTATGTAATATTAGTACTAAAGTTTTTATTTTAATATGTGTATATTACCTAAATGTTTTAGTATTATATGTATAGGTATATATTCTTCATATATTATATATATGTGTTCTTAATACTATACTTTATATATCATATATTTTTAATGTTGTATTATTATGATCTAATACTATATTATGCATATATTTTTCACATGTATATTGTGTACATATTATCTAACTTCTTATATATATTATGTTTTTTTATGATCTTTGTTATATGTTGCTTTTATTATTCCACATATTTTTAACTACCATAATATTTATATATATATATATTTTCTACAATCTTATGCATATATTTTACATTATTTTATTATTATTAATATTAACATATGTTTATTATTTATGTATATATCCTTAATACATATAAGTATATATTTTTGTAATATTATTCATAGGTATTTTCAACATTATTATTATGTATATATATTATGTAAATATTTAAACATTATATTATGCATTTTTTTATATATTACATATATTTTTTTTGTATTTTATTTTTGTATGTGTACATATTTCGAATATTGTATTACATTTGATCTTGTATATTGTCTTATATATATATATATATATATATATATATTTTTAAACTCTATATCGAGTATGTATTTTTAACATTATACTATGTACATATTTCCATATTATCCCATGTGTATATTTCCAATACCATACTACGTTTTTATACATATTATGTATATACTTTAATATTTTTGTTATATATTTTTATACGATCTTATTGACACATATTTCATTATTCTTGTATATATATTTTACATATAGTATTATTTTCGTATATTATTACATTCATTATTATAACTATTATTTTCACTATTTTTTAAAATTATGTATTAGTTGGTATATATATATATATACACATCTTTTTATTATTACTATTATTATCACTGCTAATATATGTTCATTATATACACATATATATTTATAATGTTTTAGTTTAATACTATTATTATGTTTAATATAGCATGCATGATTATTGTTTTTGAGATTATTGCGCGATTATTATTTGCTTCAATATATTTCGTTTATGTCGATTTATTCACTTTTATTCCATATCAGCTTTGCTTTGCATTACAACAAAAATTGTGTTCTTGTTTTCTAATCAATTTCAATAATCAAGGCAATGTACCGATTTAATATTAAGTCATCGAATCTCATCGCTACGTTGGATGGAATTTGTCGGCTCGTGTTGAATCGGTATATCCTTCTCAAAAATAAAAAATTGAAAGTTCTCGTCTTTTAAATCGAATCACGATTGGAATTTAAATTGAACTAGCATTTTTGAAAATTAAGACAACACATGTTTAAAAGATACCAATTTTGGGCGTCGCGAGGGTGCTAATACCTTCCTCGCGCGTAACTGACTCCCGAGCCCTACTTTATCTCTGGTTTTAACGTAGACCTAAACTCGGCTTTCTTTTGTTTTTAATAATAAATTCATTAGGTGTCCGATCACACCTATAAAAAGGATCAGTGGCGACTCCCCTCTTTATTTCCGTTTTTCAGTTTATGTTTCAAAAAATCAAACTTCAGTTTTCAAGTTTTCAATAAATTGCCACAATTAGCGACCAAGCTAAATTTTTTTACGTCGCTACAGCTGGCGACTCCACTGGGGACGCTTTTCGAGAGTCGTGTCTAGAATTAAACTCGCGTTGTCAAAATTTTCAAGTTCCTTGTTCAAATTAATATTTAGCCGAGATCTCCAAATTGTGTTTTCAAAATGTCATGCATTCGCATTATGTTGTAAATGTTTTTCTAATTCATTTCGTCTGTTCTATTTTTCAGCTTTAAATTTTTGGGGTTTTAGTTTTGGTTTAGTTTTTTTAAAATAAACGAAAGGTTTGTGAGTTTCTCCCCCACACACCGTGCACATGCATTTTGCATAACATGAGCTCTCTACCCGGGCTCCGTCCGGTTAAGTGAAAGTAAACGCTACGCCTTCGTGAGTTAACTCGTCCCTCCGCACAGGCTAGTGAATACTTTCGGGTTACATATGACTTATGCTTTCGTGAGTTAACTTGTTCCTCCGCATAGGCATAAGTAAATGTAATCCCTCGAATTGAACTCGTGAGTCTATGATAATATCAAATTTTATAATATTAAAAATTAAAAATTCTAGTTTTTTAAAAATTAATATTTATTATAATAATATTTTGCTTAAATTAGGTCAAGCTTTAATAAAAAATTTATGTTAAATTATAAGGATCTCTTGTTTAGAACTTAGAAGTTGTGTTATGCTCTTGAAAAGGAAAAGATAATTTCTAGAAGAATGGTATTGTTTTCTATTTATTTTTCTTTTCAGGAGATTTTGTTTTCTATTTATTAGTAGGTTACTTTTTACTAACCAAACATAAAAAATGTTAAAAACATTTTTCATAAATTATTTTTCGTGAACAATTTTATATGTATTTATTACATAAATTAACAATTATATTTATCAAATATAAAAATATTTATTTTTTTTATTTTTTTAAATGGGTATAATCAATTTAAAGTTTTATATATGTAATTTTAATTTTTTTTTTAAAATTGATAGGAGAGACGACACATATATTCGTTATATTGTATAGAAAAAACAAACCAATAAAAACAAAAACTAAAGAGGAAAAGGTAAAAAAAAAACACACACACACCACAAAGTAAATTCAACAAGTGTCGACATAAGAGAATGATAGATGTCAATATAAGAGAATGATAGGTGCCAACCCTTGAAGTTAAGTTATAGTTAAACTGAGTATATTATTAACTTATAAATACACATTAACAATACAATTTTCATAAAATATTTTAAGAAATTCTTACATAATAAAAACCATATATAATTCTACTAGTATATGGTTATTCTATAAGGTTGTAAGATTTCATAATTGTAATTTTTTTAATTTATGGTATGTTTATTAGGTTGTGAAACTTAATTAATGACAATTACTTTGGAAGAAAGATAGTTTGTAGAGTGTTAAATTTATGAGAGAATAAAAGGTAAATTTGTTTTTACAATTGAAAAGTGTTGTCTTTGATTGTAAAAGTGAAGAATCATATGTCGGTATATCCAACGAAAGAATATTAAAATGGAAGCCGAAATTTGATTAGTAAGAATTTGTCATCCCTTCATCGTTTACGTATATTCACATCTTATTCATTTTTTTATTCGTTTTTGTAGTTTTATTTTATAGTTATAAATTAATTTTTCATCAAATAGTTTTTAACTTTTGAATTTTTATTTTTTTTGGATCAGGAAAAGGAAAAATATGTGATGGCATAAGAGATTCAAACATTGAACCGATATGTGGAAGACCATTGGGCTTGAAATTCGATACTCAAACATGTCTTTTGTATATAGCGGATGCCTATTTTGGTCTTTTAGTTGTTGGACCAAACGGCGGCACGACTGTAAAACTGGCTATTTTGACAGAAGGAGTTTCATTCAAATTTATGAATAGCTTAGACATCGATACAAGCACCGGAATGGTCTATTTTACTGATAGTAGCATCCTTTTTCAAAGAAGGTACATCTTTTTTTTCTTCTAAATTATCATTAATTATTAATTCTATTTAGGGAGATTTATATATAAATAATTAACAGGGGAATTTATATATAAATAATTCATATAGAGATTTTTCATATCGAAAGAATAAATTTTTTTAATTGTACAGGGATGCTGACTTTCTTATAAGTTCCAGTGATAGAACTGGACGGCTGTTGAAATATAATCCTTATACAGGAGACGTATTTGTTTTGTATGACGGTTTTGGTTTTCCTAATGGGGTTGCTTTGAGTGCAAACAATTCGTTTATTCTAATGAATGAATCAATAAAAAAACGAATTTTGAAGTTTAATATGCACGACCCGAAAGCAACTCCCAAAATATTCGCTAAATTGCCTAGGGTTTTAAATTATATAAAGAGGAATAAAAATGGCAGTGAAAGATTAGGAACAATTGAAAATGATGCTCCAGATCCAATTTGAATGAAGTTTAATGAAGAAGCCAAGGTTTTGAAAATCTTGGATGGAAAGGGCGCACCCACTTTTAACTTAGGTAAGTGAAGTTAAGGAATATTGGGGGGAAATTATATATAGTATCTGTTTTGAAGTCATATGTAAGCATCTTAAATACATAATTGAAATTTGTATGTTTCAACTTTTTAATTATTATTTTTTGTTTTTATTTCATATTTATTATACTTGATAAATATAAGTTTTCAATTTTATTTTTGAGAAATTGTATGCTAGAATTTTTTTAATTATTTTTATTTCCTAATTGAGAAATTACATCTTCATGCCTCGTACACAAGAGGAAATAAGCTACGCTACATTGGATCCACAATTTAGTTGAATTTGACGTACCTTCAAAAGTTACCAGGAATTAGATGAATTAGTTTTTGATTTAACCGGTTGAACCACAAAATCAAAGTCATTACTTTTTTATTTAACCGTTTGAACCAATTGATATACAATTTATGGAATGGATATAAATATTAACTTTCAAATATATTATCAGAATTATTTTTAACTTTCATGTAATTGATTTCAACTCGGATTTCCATTCTATTATTTGCTTACCTCTAAATTTCTTTTGAATTTTCTTTCTATTAAATTTGGTATCTAGCATAATTAGATAATTAGTGTTTTTAATTGGTTAAATTACAAAAATAGTCACTTTTTTTTTATCTCATATTACATTTTAATCACTTATATTTGAAATGTTACGTTTTAGTCACTTACGTTATCATTTTGTTACGAAGTGCTCACTCTACTTTTAAGCTCCGTTATCTCCCTAATGGCGGTCCTACGTGGCAGTCTAAATGGGTTTTAAATGCCAACTTGGATGTCCTACCTGGCAATTCAAATTAAATTTATTTAATTAAAAACTTATTTTTATCCCAGTAATTAGACATTCAAGGTGGCGTTTAATCTGAATAAATATGTTTTTAAAAATGTTTAATTTAATTTTGAACATAGTAGGTCTAATCTGAACTGATAACACAATTAATTATTAAATAAATTTTTTTTTAAATTATTTAATTTACATTTGGACATAGAAGTTTAATCTGAATTAATAACACAATTAATTATTAATCATTAATTATCGAATATGGTTCTTTTTTCTATTATTCAATAACACTATCAATTAAAACGGGGTAAAAATTGAACAAGTCATGTTTAATCAATAATAAATTTACATATGTCGATTGAGTCTTAACTCGATTGACATAAACATTATTGCTAATGCAGGAAAATATGAGTTTGAGTTTGACTCTTTTTTTTTTTGCAACAATTTAAAATTTTTGGTCAAATTAGGCCTCCTCGATTATGTCATTATATTATAAAATAATAATTTTCATATCGTTTGAATTATAAGACTTAATTTTTTTTAAAAATATAGAATTTATTTTAAATAATATATTTTAGAATAAATTACAAAATTAATCACTTAGAATATATTTTGATCACCAATTTTTTTAATATCTTTTATATGATCATTAAAATTGTTGATTTATTACATTAACATTAAATCGTTAACTCCTATTAAAGATATAAAAGCCAATTGATGTGACATATTAATTTCAACAATCAAAATTTAATTTTAGATTATATTTTTAATTAAATTTTTTCTTGAAAAGCCCATCGGTTAAGGTCATCATCTCTGTTCTTGTGCAAATCCTGGGTTTTTTACTAATATGGGTTTAAAAATTTTATTATATATTAAAATAGGTTGTCAGATAGATTATTTACGAAAATAGGTTATTTTTTTTAGTCGCGCCTATCAGAGAGGCGCGACATAATATTTTAATAATAATTTTTTTAATATTAATATTAATATTAATATTAATAATATTATTATTATTATTATTATTATATTTAAAAAAAATTCAGGTAAAAAACGGGTCGCGCCTGACCCGTAGGCGCCACATGTGGCGCTTGCTGCAGGGGCACCACACCCTGCAGCTTTACCATGCACTGTAATTAACCCTTAACCCTCCCCAGTGTATTGTCATGTCAATATGGGGAGGGATGAAAGTAATTTGTATAGGACAAAAATTGGGGACCATATCAGGTCCCCCAAAATGTTTGTGCGTCCAGGAAGAAGCAAAGAGTGAAAAAAAAAGAGAAGAAGAAGAAGAAGAAGAAGAAGAAGAAGAAGAAGAAGAAGAAGAAGAAGAAGAAGAAAAGGTTAGTAATTTTATTGCACAACTATTTTCGTAAATAATCTATCTGACAATCTATTTTTGTATATAATAAATTCTTTTATACCAAATAGGTAAAAAACTCATGTCTTTTTCCTTCAAAATCAATCTCTGCTATTAGTCAATAATCATCTCATTAGAATTTTTTTTAAAAAAATTCTTTTTCTTTGCTAAATTCGGGTTTTTTACTAATATGGGTTTAAAAAATTTATTATATACAAAAATAGATTGTCAGATAGATTATTTACGAAAATAGATTATTTATAACAAAATATTTAACAAAATAAATTTAACATTATTAAACTAAACAAAATAATTTAGAATATATAATCTTAAATTACTAATAAATTAATTTTAAAATAATTACAAACACAAAAATTTATCAAATAATTCTAAATTACTAACAATTTAATTTAAAAATAATTATAAAAAATTACTAATTTTTTCTTCTTCTTTCTTTCTTCTTTCTTTTTCTTCTTCTTTTTTCTTTTTCTCTCTTTGCTCCTGGAGTGTGATGGAACTGCAGGGTGTGGCGCCCCTGCAACAGGTGCCACATATGGCGCCTACGGGTCAGGCACGACCCGTTTTTTACCCAAATTTTTTTAAATATAATAATAATAATAATAATAATAATAATAATAATATAAAAAAATTATTATTAAAATATTATGTCGCGCCTCTCTGACAGGCGCAACTAAAAAAAACAATCTATTTTCGTAAATAATCTATCTGA
Organism: Gossypium longicalyx; assembly: GCA_025698465.1. Lineage (NCBI taxonomy): Eukaryota > Viridiplantae > Streptophyta > Magnoliopsida > Malvales > Malvaceae > Gossypium > Gossypium longicalyx. Next base: position 8,803,475 of record CM047004.1, read on the forward strand.
CAACCTATTTTGGTATATAATAAAATTTTTAAACCCATATTAATAAAATCTTAACCTCCCCAAAAATAAGCAATAAAAATAAAGTTTATCAAATTTTATTTATGTTTCTCTTTCTTTTCCTTCGACTTCAAATCCACTGCAACTATGAACTGCGGTCACGATTATTTAATGTTAATTTCTCATTTTTTTTTTGTGAGAAAGTATTTTTAAAAAAATTAATTTAAAAATTAATTATTTAATATTATTGTAAAAAAAATGTTTAATGTTTGGTTTGATGTAAATAAAAAATGTTTAAAATAATGACAATGATAAATTTGCTGCGACATGATAGTAATTTTTTATATTATTTATTAAAATATGTGAAATAAAAAGTTATTTTTTGGAATATATTTTCTTTTAAAGGTAGTTCCATATTTCAAGGGAGATCAAATTATCATAAAAGTTTGTATCTAGGTGTCGAGTTCAAGGAGACCTCAAAATCATTATAGGAGTTTATGTCATGCATGTAAGTGAAAAGTATTATAAAGTGAAACTATAAAAAATAAAAATAAAAATTCAGTTTAGTTGTTTTATAAATAGAGAAATTATAAATTAATACACGGTGAAATTTTACTTTGGTCTCTCAAAATAAAAAATTTTTAATTCAACCTTTTTATAAATAAAGAAATTATAAATTAGTAAATAGTAAAATTACACTTTAACCCTCTAAAAAAAGTTTAATCCCTTCAAAAACAATGAAATTATAAATTAATACATAATAAATATATATTTTAATCTATGAAAATTTATAATTAAATTTTAACCCTTACTAAAAAGAAAATTTTAGATTCACCCTTGATCTCAACACCCATGAAAATCGAGTTCAAGATTGTGAAGTTTGATTAAAAAATTCCTTTGGTTGTTAACTCAACCAACCTATTTAATATAGTGGAAGTTGACAATCATCAGAATTGACTTCCACTCTATAAATACTCCACCCGTTTCTCTTTCTTTCCCACCCAAAACTCTCTCCAATTTTCTAAAAAGATTTGTTATTTTGTATTTTTTGGGATGGTTGAATCGAGGTTCCAAAAATAACACATTGCCAACCATGTCAAATTTCTAACTCATTTTTTTAAAACCTATAATTCTTGTGGAAATGTTTTTAAGATTTTCCCAAATTAAATATTATCCTTTTGTATCTTTTAAACAACAAGAATATTGAATTGTTTGTGCTAAACACATTTTAAAATTTTCTAGAGCCCAATGTATGTATCTTAGAATGCTTGAATAATGTTGGTTTATATGTGGCATCTATGATGACAAAGTTCATTATCATACCCGAGTTGGTTGTTACATTATTGAAAAGATAGACATAAAAAACATATACATTCCAATTTCCATGAAGGGAAGTGATTATTATGCTAGAAGATGTTGCTTTAATAGCAAACTTTCCAATCAACAATCATGTAGTAATCAGAGCTAGTAACATTGATGCGGAGTATGGGTGCCACCGATTATTTGATGTCATGTTATCTAAGAAAAAATTGAAGAAAGATTTAGATAGGAATCGAGTGAAGTACACATAGTTGGACATGCTTGTTTAACCGGCCATTCTATACCATGGTTTTCATTCATTTTTTTATAATTGGGCGATAAAAGTGTAAACTAATTACTAATAAGAATTTTTAATTCTTTTTGCATGGTTTTCATTCTTTTTTTTAAATGTTATGTATTTTTAATATTTTTTGCATAATTATAATTTTAAGAAATTCTTTTATAATTTAAAAAATAAATTATGAGTTTTCCGACTTTTTATTTTTTAAATAATTTTAGAGGGTTTTTTTTTTAGATTTACCTTTAAAAAATTTTAAAATTTATCAAAAAAATTTTAGTTATGGTCTAGAAACCAAATTAGCTATTAAGAAAATGAGTTAATGTGTCATGCCATAAGTTTGTTAACGACCATTTTGTAATTTTTATAGTAAATGACTGAAACGAAAATTTATTAATAAATGCGTGACTAATGATGTATTTTACTCAAATATATTTGAGGAATATTGACTTAATGACCCAAGTTGAAGTCCATTAGCAAGTTAACGGAGAGGTAATTTAAATGAACAAATTTAAATAGTCAAGTGATCAAATTATAATTTTTTTATAATTAAATGATAAAAATATAAATTTACTAATAGTTGAGTGGAAATAAATAATTTACTCTTAATAATATTTAAAAAGCAAAATTAAGTCAAATTTGCCTCTTCTTGTTGTTGTGGTCAACATTTCTATTTACTGTTTATTTACTTCTGCGTGAAAGAATGAGATATCCACGACCGTCTTGACTACAACGTAGGGTCATTCGTTCAGGCTCCCAAGTAGTTTGAAAAATGAAATGATTTGAATAAAAATATAAATTTAAAAAATGAGTTTATACAAAAAATAATTTGGCCCAAGCCAGGTTCAAATCTATTTAAATTTTCTTTTTGCTATTGCTTGTTGTTGTTTTGCTGCCATTTTACTATCATATTATTGTTATTTTGTTGTTATCGTTAGGATATTATAGAATTATTGTCCTATTGTTAATTTTACTACTATTTTAGAGGCATTTGATTGCTAAGTTATAACTATCTTAGTGTTATATAAACATAAATATTTTTTTAATTTATTTTCAATTTGTTGGGAAATATCTATTTTAATGTAGGGAAAATACTTTAATACACTGTTAATGGTGTTTTTAGACTCCACAAGCAGGACCAGAGATTGACAAGTATCCTATAAGGGTATGATAAAATATTAAAAAAATAAATATTTATAAAAGAGAGATACATTTTTAAAACAGCTTGTGAATTAAAGACTAAGGGTGGGTTTGGGGCAACAGTGAGGTGCGGTCCGGTGCGTTTAGCTTACTTTTTGTCTCACGCTACAGTATCGCTACAGTATCTAATCTCATCGCCACCGCTGTTTTTACACTAACCGTAGGTAAACGCACTGCCCATCCAAACTCACCCTAACTATGTAATTTAACTTAAAATTAAGTTAATGTGTTGCTTGAGCTTGCAGTTACACCCTAAACGAGAGTAATGATTTAATGATCATAATATAATAAATTAATAACATTAGTGATTATATTATAATTTTTAAAAATTCGAGAATTAAAATGTAGATTTATGTTGATATAAGTGACCAGTTTTATATTTTAATTTACATTTTAAAAGTGTAAAATGAAGTTGAATATAAATTTGATTTTGTCTAACTATGTAATTTGAAATTTTAGATTTGTGATACCTTTTCTAGCATGACATGTGGCATCATGAGAAGATACTTGAGAAACTCTTGTGGACGGCCTTTTGCCTACCTCCTAAACTACAACATTTGACATATTCTCCACCTAAGTGTCCAGGGAGTCCTTTACTGCCCAGTTGGTCACTAGGTGACTAGCCACCTTGATGAAGGAGGAATTGATCCTTTAAGCCTTTCAGCAACCTCAAGCACTATACAACATTCAACCTCCCTTGCTACCTTATCTTCTTCCTCACTTACCTCCTTTCTCTGGTTCTTCGCCTGTTTAGGTGAACTAACCTTTTTTAGTACCATCATATTTACCTCCTTATCTCCTTTCTCCTTATCTCCTCCTTTGTTGAAACATATATCAACAAAGTTCATCTTTTTAAAAATAATTTATCTTTAAAAAACATTTTCTCAAAAAGATGAAATATTATTGAAAAAATATAGAATTTCTAATGTTAGGATGATTTAATAGAAAATTGTTACTTTGTAGAAAATCTACTTTTTATCTTTTAAATCAAACAGCAATATGGTAAAAAATTATAAAAATATTAAAAATAAATACTTAAATACTAATATTATAATAAAATTTAATACTAAGATGTTATATGGACATTAAACATATAAAAACGATAATATAAAAAATTAATTTTAAAATACTATTTATACTATTAAAATATTAATATTTCATATATATTATGAAATTTTTATTATTAAATACTTATAAATTATAATCTGTATATTTATCATTAAAATAGTAGCTAAAATATTTTTCAATAAATATTAAGAATACTATTTATTATTAAAAATAAAATGTAGTAACCAATAATATTTTATTAACACAATAAATACTATTAATTATAGTGATAATTAATTATTTGTAACTAAACTAAGACTATTGTATTATATATTATTAAAATATATGTTTAATAATATCAAATTTTATAATATTAAAAATTAAAAATTCTAGTTTTTTAAAAATTAATATTTATTATAATAATATTTTGCTCAAATTAGGTCAAGCTTTAATAAAAAAATTTATGTTAAATTATAAGGATATCTTGTTTAGAACTTAGAAGTTGTGTTATGCTCTTGAAAAGGAAAAGATAATTTCTAGAAGAATGGTATTGTTTTCTATTTATTTTTCTTTTCAGGAGATTTTGTTTTCTATTTATTAGTAGGTTACTTTTTACTAACCAAACATAAAAAATGTTAAAAAACATTTTTCATAAATTATTTTTCGTGAACAATTTTATATGTATTTATTACATAAATTAACAATTATATTTATCAAATATAAAAATATTTATTTTTTTATTTTTTTAAATGGGTATAATCAATTTAAAATTTTATATATGTAATTTTAATTTTTTTTAAAAAATTGATAGGAGAGACGACACATATATTCGCTATATTGTACAGAAAAAAAAACCAATAAAAACTAAAACTAAAGAGGAAAAGGTAAAAAAAAACACACACACACACCACAAAGTAAATTCAACAAGTGTCGACATAAGAGAATGATAGATGTCAATATAAGAGAATGATAGGTGTCAACTCTTGAAGTTAAGTTATAGTTAAACTGAGTATATTATTAACTTATAAATACACATTAACAATACAATTTTCGTAAAATATTTTAAGAAATTCTTACATAATAAAAACCATATATAATTCTACTAGTATATGGTTATTCTATAAGGTTGTAAGATTTCATAATTGTAATTTTTTTAATTTATGGTATGTTTATTAGGTTGTGAAACTTAATTAATGGCAATTACTTTGGAAGAAAGATAGTTTGTAGAGTGTTAAATTTATGAGAGAATAAAAGGTAAATTTGTTTTTACAATTGAAAAGTGTTGTCTTTAATTGTAAAAGTGAAGAATCATATGTCGGTATATCCAACGAAAGAATATTAAAATGGAAGCCGAAATTTGATTAGTAAGAATTTTCATCCCTTCATCGTTTACGTATATTCACATCTTATTCATTTTTTTATTCGTTTTTGTAGTTTTATTTTATAGTTATAAATTAATTTTTCATCAAATAGTTTTTAACTTTTGATTTTGTTTTTTTTTTTTTGGATCAAGAAAAGGAAAATATGTGATGGCATAAGAGATTCAAACATTGAACCGATATGTGGAAGACCATTGGGCTTGAAATTCGATACTCAAACATGTCTTTTGTATATAGCGGATGCCTATTTTGGTCTTTTAGTTGTTGGACCAAACGGCGGCACGACTGTAAAACTGGCTATTTTGACAGAAAGAGTTTCATTCAAATTTATGAATGGCTTAGACATTGATACAAGCACCGGAATGGTCTATTTTACTGATAGTAGCATCCTTTTTCAAAGAAGGTACATCTTTTTTTTGCTTCTAAATTATCATTAATTATTAATACTATTTAGGGAGATTTATATATAAATAATTAACAGGGGAATTTATATATAAATAATTCATATAGAGATTTTTCATATCGGATGAATAAATTTTTTTAATTGTACAGGGATGCTGACTTTCTTATAAGTTCCAGTGATAGAACTGGACGGCTGTTGAAATATAATCCTTATACAGGAGACGTATTTATTTTGTATGACGATTTAGGTTTTCCTAATGGGGTTGCTTTGAGTGCAAACAATTCGTTTATTCTAATGAATGAATTAATAAAAAAACGAATTTTGAAGTTTAATATGCACGGCCCGAAAGCAACTCTCAAAATATTCGCTAAATTGCCTAGGGTTTTAAATTATATAAAGAGGAATAAAAATGGCAGTGAAAGATTAGGAACAATTGAAAATGATGCTCCAGATCCAATTCGAATGAAGTTTAATGAAGAAGCCAAGATTTTGAAAATCTTGGATGGAAAGGGCGCACCCACTTTTAACTTAGGTAAGTGAAGTTAAGGAATATTGGGGGGAAATTATATATAGTATCTGTTTTGAAGTCATATGTAAGCATCTTAAATACATAATTGAAATTTGTATGTTTCAACTTTTTAATTATTATTTTTTGTTTTTATTTCATATTTATTATACTTGATAAATATAAGTTTTCAATTTTATTTTTGAGAAATTGTATGCTAGAATTTTTTAATTATTTTTATTTGCCTAATTGAGAAATTACATCTTCATGCCTCGTACACAAGAGGAAATAAGCTACGCTACATTGGATCCACAATTTAGTTGAATTTGACGTACCTTCAAAAGTTACCAGGAATTAGATGAATTAGTTTTTGATTTAACCGGTTGAACCACAAAATCAAAGTCATTACTTTTTTATTTAACCAGTTGAACCAATTGATTTACAATTTATGGAATGGATCTAAATATTAACTTTCAAATATATTATCAGAATTATTTTTAACTTTCATGTAATTGATTTCAACTCGGATTTCCATTCTATTATTTGCTTACCTCTAAATTTCTTTTGAATTTTCTTTCTATTAAATTTGGTATCTAGCATAATTAGATAATTAGTGTTTTTAATTGGGTAAATTACAAAAATAGTCACTTTTTTTTTTATCTCAGATTACATTTTAATCACTTATATTTGAAATGTTACGTTTTAGTCACTTACGTTATTATTTTGTTACGAAGTGCTCACTCTCATCGTTAAGCTCATCATCTCCTAATGGCGGTCCTCACGTGGCGTCTAAATGGGTTTTAAATGCCAACTTGGATGTCCTACCTGGCAATTCAAATTAAATTTATTTAATTAAAAACTTATTTTTATCCCAGTAATTGGACATTCAAGGTGGCGTTTAAGCCAAATTGGACTACCACGTAGGACTACCATTAGGGAGATAATGGAGTTTAATGGTATAGTTACCACTTCGTAACAAAACAATAACATAAGTGACTAAAACGTGTAACATTTCAAACATAAATGACTAAAATATAATATGAGGCAAACAAAAGTGACTATTTTTGTAGTTACCCGTTTTTAATTTGTAAGAATATTTGCTTCGGTTGTTGCTTTTCATTTCCCTCGTAGGTATGTAAAATCTAGGTTTAATTTTTCTTTCGGTATCTCTACTATTATGGAATTAGAAACTTAATCCCTTTATTTCAGGCTTAATTACAAAATTTATCTTTAAACTATACCACTTCTTTTTCCCTTACGTACTTAAATATTTTTTTCAATTAAAAGTGGTATCAATTTGCCAAACAAAACTATCAATTTTGTTGAATTTAACCAACAATTATACCAAAACAAAGTAAATGCTTAAATACAAAATTCGCTCTAAGCTATATTGCTTTTCTCACTTAAGTACGTAAATTGTTTTAAGTCAAAAGTGGTATCTAAAATCATAAAATAGAAAAAAAAATCAGTTCAACCTATTTCGAGCAGTTCATGAGTCAATTGATCTAACCCCTCTTTTCGAACCGATATCCAAGCTTTCTATAGATCCAATCGGTCGGGCTAACAGGTCCAGTTTAAGTAATGTCGGTCAAAATATCTTTAGCACCATCAAGCATCTACCTTTAATATCCCTCCTAAATTCTCGGCACTATTATACGAACCTCCTTTACCTAAACAAAGGCGGATTTAGGGGGATGGTAACCCCCTAAATTTTAAAAATATTCATTTTAGCCTTTTAAAATTTTTTATTTTTATTTTTATTTTTATTTAAATATTATAATTAAAATCTAAAAATATCACAATTTGTGTTTGACACCCAAGTTTTCTTGTGTCTTTTTTATATAGTTTATAAATTTCTATATTAAATTTGGTAACATTTTTAATTTAATTTGATAAACTATTATCAATTAGTATTTAAGTATTAATTTCGTAAAAAAAAATATAGATGTAATTTATTTTAAATTACAAACTCGAAAGTTTATCATTAAAAAATTAATTCGAACATTTGTTTGTGTATTCATACCCATCCATGCTTTAAGAAAATTTTAGATTACTAATTTATATTATTATTTTTAAAATAATACATTTAAGGGAGTTTGTGTTCCTATTGAGTCATAGGTTGAAACCGAATTAGAAAGAAATAAATATAAGGGGAAAAAAAGAGACAAACTTGCGACTACATATTGGGAAAAATATTTTTAATTTATTTGTTTACTTCTAATATACAAAAATATAGCTTAAACAATAAAATTTATATATATATATATATATTTAAAAACTCATATAAACAATATAATTAAATAATTATTGTTAAATTTATTTATTTTTATCATACTTTATAAAATTTAATTTAAATTTATTTATTATTAATTAAACTTATAATAAAGCTAGTAAAGAAGTAAGGCACTAAAATTCAAGAGGCCTTGAATCTCATGTGATGGCCTAATGGTTAAGAGAGTTCATCGCCTTAAGTGTGACTTGGATTCGAGTCGTGTTAGTTACATTAGTTGTTCGTGCTTTGTCCTGTTATTGTAATTAAAAAAAATTCAAGAGGCTTTAATGTAAAATTGTAGATTATAAAGAATAAAATAAATAAATAATTAAAGTTGTTTTTGATGGGTGATAAATAATATAATGGTAGTAAAACTCCCAAAGGACCATTTTTTATTGTATTCTAATAACAAAGCTACTTCCACTTAAATTTTTAGTTTGATTTGATTCAAAATTTGAATAAATTATATAAATACATATAATTCATCGGTTATTATAACATACATAAGCTTTATAAAATTTTATTATAATTTGCTGCCACTATATTGCTTCAAAACAGAGGGCTTGACCCGTTTCACTAATTATCTTAGCCCACTCTTAAATGAAAAAAATGGGTTAATCGATTAAATTGAAGTAAATCAAATGGATTTAATCGGGATAATATAGTTCAGTCGGTTTTTTATTTATTTGATGAAAGTGTACATACATTGTATGATTCGATTTCAGGATACAAAAGGATCACTGGGAGGAGGAAACCACCCCCACCAAGTTTTCTTAAGTTTAATGTCGATGGTGCAGTCGCGAGGGGTCTCAGCAGTATAGGTGGGCTCTTAAGGAACGATAAAGGTAGGGCGTTGCTTAATTTTTCAAAGCCTCTGGATGTTGCAGTTCTTTTATTGGCTAAAGTTGAGGCGGTGAAAGGAGCTATTTCTGAAATTCTTAAAGCACTGCTAGAAATTTAAATTTTAGGTTTGACTACTTTTCCATTTCTAATGTCCATCTTTAATGGTTGTCAACTAATTAACACAACACGTCATGCTTTTTCATCAATGGACTTAATGTATGTCTTTATGCGTACTTTTCAGTAAGTGTAGTTTCCAAATTCGAGCATAGGAGGATGAGATGTAGAAGAACCTTCCATAGTTTGATTTTGACAACATTTTGGATCTTCATTAGTTACTTTAAATGGTAGGCTTTGATACTAATTGAAATTTTTAAAGCATTGCTAGAAATTTAAACTAAGCGCTTGGAAGGAGTGAGGGGGAAGTGAGAACTTCTCTAACACCAAATTCAAAAACAGCAACCAAATAGAACACAAAGAAATTGTTTCCACAATTTAGTTTTGTAACAACCTATTTTCAGTGGTCGAAAATAGTGATTTTGGGACCACGAATTTCAATAAGTGAGCCAGCATTTAAATATTTATTTAATATTTACGACTATTTATTTGATTCGTATTAAGATTTAGTTAAAAAATTTTATCGTTTAGATAGTTAATTACTTTAAAAGGATTAAATTGTAAAAGATACAAAAGTAGATTTCTATTAGTAAAAAAGGGTCAATTGGCTATGGAATATTAAATTAATGGACTTAATTGGTAAATGTACCAAATATGTTTATAGTGGACGGTTTTGGGTGATTAAATGCATGAAACTTGATTAATTTAAAAAAGGCAAAATTGTAAATTCATAATTAAAATGGAAATTAAAACAAACGAAAGGCTAAAAAACTATCATCTTCTTTCTTTTTACCTTGTTCTAGTCGAAACCACCATTAGAGAAGTTAGAAGCTTTTGGCCAAGTCAATTTTGTATGCATGTAAGTGATTTTGATTCTTTTTTAGTGATTTTTATGTTTTTGAACTCGTATTAGCTTAATCTAGCTAGCCCGAGGACCAATTCTTAAAATTGTTAAAAATATGGGGACTTTCCATGAATGATTTGGAAGTGTTTGTGAATTTAGTTGATAGGTTATTAAGTTTGGTAGTTAAATAGATATATTTTGTTAAGTGATATTTTTATGATTTTAAGGTTTAGAGACTTATTTATGAAAATGGTAAAATTCAAGGAAAATATTGTAAAATAATGAGAAAATATGGGCTGTATTGGACCTAGGAAAAATCGGTTAGCATGATATTTTATTAATTGTGATTAAATTGTGAACTTCGGGTTTAGGATTAAATTGTGTAAAAGTTAAAATGTTAGGGTTAATTTTATAAATTCATATTGAAATAGGCTGTAAGCTAGAATTAATTAATTTTGAGCTATATGAACAATTTAATTGAATGAAATTATTATTTAGATCAAGAAACGAACCAAATGGGCATTAATCGCGGAAAAGCAAAAGTAGTGGAATAGTTGTTGGTCTCGTGTTGGAGTCTGTTCTACCAAGGTAAGTTCGTATTTCATTTGAATTTATGATGTAAATTGATATCTTTAAATACATATTTATGAAATGGTGTTTGGAATTTTTTGATTTGAGAAAAGGAAAATATCATGATTGAAATATATCATGGCATTATACTCGAAAAGGAAAAGACTATGGTTGAAAGATATCATAACACTCTCGAAACAATGGAAAGGATGAAAATGTTATCGATTAAAAGGTTATCATTGAAAAGGTTATAGATGAAAAGGTTATTGATTAAAAAGGTTATACAAATAATATGTGTTACGTAAAGTAATTTTATTTGTGAGTTATGTGTATCTGTATTCGAACTTACTAAGCATTACGTGCTCACATTATGTGTATTTTTCCTTGTAGATCACGAAAAGCTTGGTTGGTCGAAAGGTCAAGTTGGGGCATTCACATTATCCATCCCCTGTCTCGGTAGATGTTTGAGTCATTTTGAAGTTAGTTATGAATGGCTTGTATTAGGATGTTTTTGTTTGACTTAACCATGTCATTTATGTATGGTATTTGAATTGGTAATATTTGGTAATATATATATGTTTTGGTACTTGATGAAATGGTTTTGTTGTAAATGCTTGTGGTATTTTGGTTGATGTTTATGATGGTGTATATATATATATATATTATAAGTTGTTTAAATGTGTACGCAAAGAGTTGGAATGTTGAGTAGTTCTAATTATGTATGTTTAATGTGTTAATTGAGTTGGAATTGTAGATTCTTAAAAGTGTTTATTGATGATATGATTGAATGGCATTTAGCTATATATTGATTTTGATGAACCTAAGTACCATTTAGTTTGGTGTTGGATAAATGTTTGGTTTTGATTCATTTTTGGAAATAAATTGTGGTATCAATGAGGGCACATTGGTTAAGCACTTAGGTTGATTGGTTTTTGGTATGTTTTTGAATGTTTTTGAATGTGTTTTAGCTGTGTGATAGCATCTTGAATTGGTTGGTTTGGTGCCAAAGCAATTGGGTTTGAATTGGCTTGCATTAGGGGTAAGTTTTGGTGCACACGGCCTAGGACACAGGTTGTCACACGGTTGTGTGCTGCACACAGTCTTTTTACACAGTCGTGTGATCTAAGTCAGTATGTCACATGGTCTGAGACACGGTCATGTGACCCAACATCGAATCAAACACGGTCTAACACACAGCTCGCAACACGGTCGTGTGAGAGTATTTTGAATGTTACACGGCCTGCGGTACGGCCTGTGAAATTATTTTGAAAGTTACATGGTTTTCCACATGATTGGCCACACAACCATGTCCCTGTGTCACACAGCCTGGGCTATATCACACGACTATGTGACCCCTGTTTTCAAAATTTTACATTTTTTCCAAATGTTTCTATTTTGTTTCAAAATGATCCCTGAATGTTCCCAAACTATTTTTAAAGCCCCGTAGGCTCAGATTAAAGCTCATATTTGTATTTTACACTATAATTGAAATGTATATATGAATGTTAGAATTTAAATTGATTAGTTGTTTTGTTTGAACTTAAATGTCTCAAATTTTACTGTGTCTCTATGTAACCCTAATTCGGTAATAGAGACGGGTTAGAGATATTACAAGTTTCCCTACATATGTGGAGCCTAGCTTAGTGAGAATTATCCACTCTCTTCAACAGTTATAAGAAGTAAATCTGACCTATCACACGCCTTGTGACAATTCTCCTTACTTTTGAACCTTGAAGATCAATACTCTCACCACTAAACTTACCCCTGTGAACCCAGCAAGTAAACCACCATACAAACAATTTTACTATCAAATTGCACTTTTAAGGAAACTTTATCACTTTAACAAGATAAGTGCTTAAACCTTTTGTACAATAATCTATACATCTCTCCCTTAAATAGATTTTGTTCAAGACTTGCTAACATAGAAGTTTTATAACAATCACATTAAAATGGTAATACAATAAAATGCTTACAATATAATAATATGAAGTAATACAGATATGGACTATTGGCAACCAATCAAGTAGAGTTCCAATCCAATCCAAATGTCTATATTAAGAGATCGACTTGAGTGACCTTTTTTGGTCCAATCTTCAATATGAGTTCCCTAAGCAATATGATATTCAAAATTGGGCTACTTTTCTTCCAAATATTCAACAGAGTTCATTCAGATCATCCAATAAATTGCTAATACTCAAATATGGAAACTATCATTAAACAGCTCCAATGCTAGGGAGTTGGGCACTTCTCTAGCACTCAATGGCCAGTTTCATATTTTTCAACATTCGCCTCCTTTGACAATTTATTGAATAAAACATATACAATCTAGAAAGCTATATCAACATGGAACCTTAACTCCCCCTTAGCATATTCCCAATATAACTTAGTAAATAACTTTGAGAATTACTCAGTAATACTCGTATCAAGTTGCATCAATAATTAATCAGCAAATATTATAACTAAGCTAGCCAATTAAAAACTAGAATAATGCATCAAGATAAAGATAGTTCATAACAATTCCAAACTATATCATCATCAATATTATATATACATACAATTCCACTATTATTATAATTTGCTGCCACTATATTGCTTCAATCAAACATGATGAAAACAAATAGTTTTCTTTTAATATCTTTGTTTTCATCTCATTATCTAATAGTGATGGTTATTTAGGGTTTGAAAATTATGCTCATATTAATTTTACCAAAGTAATTGATGGTGATGATTGTATTCTTTTCAAAAACTATACTCAAATCAATCTTAAATGCGTTTGCTGGACCAAAAAGTATTACATTTTATTTTAAAGGTAAAGGACCATATATCGGTATATCTGACAGAAGAATATTAAAATGAAAGCTAATATTTGGTTGGCAAGAATTTTTCATCCCTTTACCGTTTAGATATATTCACATCTTATTTGCATTTTTTATCTTATTCGTTTTGTTTAGAATATTAATGATAGTGTCATCTAAGGCTGAATCTTTTAATATGAAAAGTAGGACTAAATTATAAAATTATAAAGTACATAATAAGTATAGCATATTTTAACTTTTAAAATTTTAAGCTATAATTTGGGAGTTAGAGATCGTTCAGTAGGATCATAATCGGTTGCCATGAATGAGGAGAATTTCATGCCCAATGGTAGGTTTCCACAGCTTATAGGAAAAAAATGAAACAAAATCAACTACTTCTCGTTTATTACCTGCCTCATTAAGGGTTTCATGTAAGATTCATGTGTCCTGTCCTTTGAAGCTGCTTGTAAGTATCAGTTTTTTTTGGTAAACCCCCTTTTAATCTTCATTGATAAACCAAATTGATGCTTACAAATGTTCTGATTGAACAGAAAATGTGGAACATATGAACCCAGCTAAGATAATGTAGATGATATGCGGACATTCATAGCTATTATGTAGTGTTTTTTCAGTCATACAAGGCACGAATACCGTGAACGTCATCCCTGTTTAACCTCCTCTTCATAATACCGGAGTCGAAGTATGCATACATGACTGCATCAGGGACCAAGCTGTGTTGCAGCCCGAGAAGATGGCCAATTTCGTGCACGGTGACAGATTCCAAGTCAATCTCATCAGGACCAGGGCTAGTGCTCCAATTTTCATCAGCGTCATAGTGTAACTTCCCACCAGTTGGTGGACTTGCATGAGCCAGAGTCCCTTGTGGACCATCGAAGGGGTAGCCATCTCCATGATCGCCACTGTGGAAGCCAATTTCGATATCAGCTATGTAGTCTTCCGGTATTTCCTCGAAAGTAAAGTGGCTCACATTTGCCCACCGTTCAAAAGCTCGGAAACAAACAGACCTTATGTCTTCAGCAAGGTAGACATCGACACTGGACCGAAAGTTGTAGGTTAGATGAGTCTTTGAGAGTGGCCATTTCGGATTTCCCATAAAGAATTCGTATTGAGAGGCTCCGATTCGATAGAAGGACTTGGAATTTTTATTTCCATGGATAATCATATCGGCAATGCCACATCTTGGCTTCATCATTTGTTTCAAAGTATCATCATCTAGAATGCCTGTGGTATTCAACTGATAGTTAACTTGGTATGCTTTGATAGCAGCCTCCAAATCGTCGTCGAACTCGTTATCCTTCCCATGTTTGCCTCCATCGTAATTCAAGTACCCGAGCTTCTTGACAAACTGCTTGAGCTCGTAAACCCCCTGGACGGTGTGACCTTTGCGGCATCCCACTAGACGTCGGAAAATTTCAGTGGTAGGCTTAGATTCAATGGTGCATAGCACCATGTGGAGCAGAACAAACAAAACAAGCATTAGTGAAGATGTTTGAGAAGCCATTTCGAGGCAAGCTTTAAAGAAAGTAATGTTGGGGTTTTGAGAAACATTGCTGATATTATGTTATATATACATGTAATTGACAGTTAGGTTTCAACTAATAAGTCAGCCATTGAAGTTAGCTGAATCAAAAGGGTGAACTTTTATTGTGGTTTAAGATATACAGATTCCTGTCACATAACTCTCACATGATCATATCCATTACTCAACAGGCAATTACTTAATATTGCAGCTTTTCATATATTCTTGCGGATTTTAAAGGTAATTGAAAAATAAAAAAGATCATGGATCGTTGTACAAGGATTGGTTAACACTCACGGGAACTTTAAATAAATTGCTTTTTCCTTTTTCGTATCACAATAATAATTGTTCCAAATTTTGTAATTTTTAGGCCTACACATAGGGGCAATAATACATCTTTGTTTTTTGTTGTATTTCATGCATTATGTATGCTTATAGGCCTACACATAGGGACAAACAGGCTAAGCTTTTGTTGTATTTCATGCGTTATGTACACATAGGGGCAAAAACAGGCCCAACCTTTGTTGTATTTCATGCATTATGTTTTTCACCTAAAATGCATTGCTTTGGCCTACACATAATGTATGTTTACTTAAAGTGACCCAACCAAAAAAGAGAAAACTTAAATTTGAAAAAATCCAATTTAAAATGATTCAAAGAAATTATTCGAAAATTTTATTCCAATCTGCCTTATCTGAACTCATGTTCTTTTATTTGTTGTAATAAAATCGATGCGAATTGAGTCAAAAGATTCAATCAAATAAAGATTATGTTATATAGTAAAATTGATGATTTAGTTAAAAGAGAACAAATTTATCACATTGTTGTGCAAATATACATGTTAAAGGGTAAACTATTAAAATAGCCACTTTTGTTTGTCTCAAGTTATATTTTAATTATTTATGTTTGAAATGTTATGTCTTAGTCATTTACGTTATTGTGTTGTAACATTTTAGTCACTGAGCCGTTAATTGCCGTTAACAGTATAAGGAAAAGCTGACGTGACACGTTAAATCATCATTTCAAACGAAAAATTTACGTTAATTTATACAATTAGTCCTCATACTTTTTTCATTTTAAGCAGTTTAAATTTTTTCTTTTATGTTCTTTTTAACTTCTTTTTTTTTGTATTTTCTATTCTCTTCTGCTTCTCCCTCTGTTTTTCTCTCTTCTTTATTTCTTTTAACGTAGTTTTTCTATGTTTTTCATTTGTTAAAATTAGTCTATAACCTCACCTCACTCGAAAATATTAAATTGTCTAAAAAAAATAAAAATATAGGGACTAGTTCTATCAAATGAAAAACATAGAAAAACTACGTTAAAAGAAATAGAGAAATGAGGAAAACAGAAAGAGAAGCAGAAGAGAATGGAAAATATGTAAGCCTAAACCTTAAACCCTACAACTTGATAACCTAAATGACAAACATGTAACATTTCAAATATAAGTAACTAAAATGTAACCTGAAATAAACAAAAAAGTGACTATTTTAATAGTTTACCCTATGTTAAAATATGTAAGCCTTCCACTTGTTCCACATATCGACACAGACATCTCACCATATTTTGTGTTGGATTGAATTTAGGCATATGTATTTGATACTAAAATCATATATAAGTTGGATTTGATTTATGAATATTTTATTTATAAAAATGTATAAATAAATTTAAAATATAAATATCCATATTTAATTTAATTTTTATTTTTTACAAATAATTTTAGAAAACAAGTGGTTAATGATTTATGTTTGCACCTCAAAATTCAAGAATCGAGCCCTAACAATAACATTTCCGTTAATATAAGACAATGTAAATATCATTTAAAAATGTAATTGAACTGGTGTCCCTTATCAATCACAATCCTAATGTCATGTTTATGATTTAATTCGCTTATTAAAATAATATCTGTGCTTAATGTCATTCTTTCTAAATAACGTGAATATTAAATAAATGGTGGGTATTTGGTATGCTAATAGTGTTTTTTTTTTTTGTGCTTAATGTCATTCTTTCTAAATAACGTGAATATTAAATAAATGGTGAGTATTTGGTATACTAATAGTGTATTTTTTTTTATTTCACAAGTAATTTTCAAAAATTGTAATCTATATATATATTTTAAATATTTATTTTCTCCTATAAAATACTTATCAACTCATTAATCTTACTTGTAGATTTTACAAACTCCACTAACATTAATATACTAAATAATTTCTCTTAAATAAAATAGGGAGAAACCATCACAAATTAATTAAAAAAAACACCCTTAAGTTAAGCATTTGAAATTTTCCTCCACCTTGGAATATCGTAATAATTTTATTTTTTTAAAAATCTACTTCCTTCCTTCTCGTTTGTTGCATTTTAAATTTGTTTCACATTTAGCCTTCGAGAATGACTTGGAAAAACAATTTTGGATAATAATATTTGAGTGGGAAATATTGTATTTGGAGCTCATATTTCAATTCAAAGAGTTATAATTGATCGAGTTTTAACTCGATTAGTATCGATATTATTATTAGTGTAGGAAGGTATGAGTTTGAATGTGCTAAAACACATTATCCTCCTATTTAAGGATTAGAAATGAACTATGAATAAATTTAAAAATTATATAAAAAAAGTCAAGTAAGAGAAATAAAAATGTTTTTACGATGCGGAGGCTTTGATTCTTAAGTCAAAATCTAAGAGGAAAATTATATAGTTGTGGAAATTATGTAAAAGAATCCAAGAAGAAAATATATCTTTACTTTTCAAATTTTGAAATTCTAGTCCTAACCTAAATAGTAGCAATCAAATCTATTTCGTTAAATTCAATTACTTGTATTATTATCATGCGTACAATTCTAGATTTAGCCCATATTTTCTAATTTGATCATTCTAAAGCCCTATACTTTTTGGATTTTGAAATTTTAATCCTAACGTAAATGAGTCATTAATCCATTAATTGGATTTTTAGTGAATAATATATAGAAACAACAATCCGACATGATATCACAATTATAGATATAATAATATGTTTGTCCCATCAAATTTTAAAAATAACAAAACTTAATGAATTTAACAATTATCATTTAGTGATGACTGAAATTTAAAATTTTAAAAAAAATATAAAAACTAAATGACAAAATTAAAGTATAGAGATTAAATCCATAATTATTGTTACAATAACTAATTATAGAGTTGAACCTCAATTTTATTAGTTCCGGCTTGTCTCAAATTAAAGTAAATGCTATCCTCTCAATGACATTATATGGATTATGAAAATGAAACATGACAACGGGTGATTTGTTTGGGGTAAATGATTTTATTATTAACTATAATAAACAGTTATCATTTTTATTGCAAAAGATAAAATAGTGGCCATGAAAAAAAAGAGGATTAAATTAAGTGAATGGATTTAACCTAGAGGGATTATGGATATCTCATGAAGGTAACACACATAGAACAATGCCATTGGACAAAAGCTTTATCTAAGTAGCTTTTATAATGATGTATAATGAGAAGTTTAGTGTGGTACTTTTTAGTGAATTGATTACTTCACTAAATAAATTTGTAATTAATAAATGAAAAGTTATAATTTAATTACAAATTATTTTAACCCTAATTTATATATATTTAATTGGTCCCTCTATCAGTTAAATATAACTTTGAACGAATTGTGTAATAAGAACTGTGAATGAATGGATAAAACAAAATAAATTACATGAATTACTATATGTAGTAAATACATTTTCTTCAACATTTTTACTTTAAATATCACTACAAAAGTTTATTTTTAAAAAAAATTAATTTTTGCTATACCAAACATATTTTCCAAATTATTTCTAACTTAAGTTAGAACCAAAAACAAAATGCATAAACATCATTTCGAGAATAGCCATGTGAAGCAAGAAGAAAAAAAGGCACTAGGGCAAAGAAACTCTATAAACAAGGCAAAACCACAAATGTAACAACATAGGATGGATCAAAGCCCAAAGATCTCAATAGCAACCATTACTGCAAAACAGGTGTAGACGAACCTAATCCAAACCTACAACAAAAATATAGATAGACACAAGCACAATCCAAGCAACAAAATAAAATTTGAGAGGGGCACAAACACACATCAAATGAGAAGTCAATCCTGGCATGGAGAAGTCGACAACAAAACCCATCAACTCCCTTTGAAACCCAAGCAGTGACAAGGGAATCAGAAGAAAAAGAGAAGGATAGAGCAAGGATGGAAGCAAAAAGGGGAAAGTAGAAGGAAAAGGTAGTAGAAAGTGGAAGATGGAAAACCAGGTAGGGACAATGTGTCATGACTGACAAGAGGTCGATCATGCCATTGGATAAGACCAAAGGAAAAAGTTGGGTTTCCAAAATCCTAATACTATGTTTGGATGGAAAGAAAATGACAGTAAAGTAAAAGAGCTGAATGTGAAGGATGAAATGATTATTTGTTATTTTGTTTGGATAGTTGAAATTAATAATAGCTAAGGGTCCAATAAACCTTTGAACATAAAAAAAAAAAAATTAGTGCCTTTAAAAAAAATAACACACAATTAAGCTTTCAAAAGTTAAAAATTTATTAATTAAGTCATTTCACTAATAGTTTTTGAGGTTAATTGTTATTAACTTGATGTGGTGGTTAACGGCCACTAGATCGATAGTCTTGAGGTTGACGTGGCATTTCACATAAGCAAAATTAAAGAATTAAAAAAAAATTAAAATAGAGGTGCTTAAGGGTCAAGACGGTTTTGGCTTGAACCCATGCAAGATATCTAAATTAAAATTTCAAGTTCGGGTCTGATCCAACTCGACCCAATTTAATAAAAGTAAACCTAGGCTCGATTTGGCCCGTTCATATTTAATTTTTTAAAATAATTTTTATTTAAAAATATTTTTTAAAAAATATAATGCACTTAATGCATTAAAGACGCTAAAATAAAAGTTTTCTAACAAATTAAAAATATTTATATTAAAAAATACTACCATAAATATAATAAATGTTTTATTATATTAAAAGACACAAATAAATATAATAAATATTTTTATTTTACTAAATATAATTTTTAAACATTTATATTTTGGGTTGGATTATTTAGTTAGGTAAGTATTTTTTTTTAAAAAATTTAGCTGATATTGGGTTAGTGATTTAATATAAATATAAATATATATAAATTTATTATTTAAAATATATAATTAATATACTATTTTTTTATAACATAATATATTTGGGCTGGGCTGGACTTGGGTAGAAAAATCTTATCCTAGGTTCGGCTCATATAGAAATAAGCCTTAAATTTTACCTAAGCCTATTTTTTAAATATTATATTTTGTTCAAACCCTCCTATTTTTTAGACGGGCCTAAGTGAGTGGCTTGACCTATAAGTAGGTCTAGTCCAAAATGAACCTAAATAAATAGACAACCAAGTTCATTTGAATTTAGATATTTTTTGTCCAGATTCAACTTACATGTGATTTTTTAAATTATAAAATAATATATATATAAAACGAGGAATAAAAGTTCAAAAAATAAAATATTATTTTACAAATCAAATTCAAAATGAATCGAGACAAATTAAATGTCCAAGTTCATTTGAATTTGTACATTTATTTGTCCATATTCAAAATATAATTTTTAAAGTTATAAAATATTTAGAATTTATTAAAAATTGTAAAACATTATTAGATTATAAAAGAGAAGAAGAAATGGAGGTTGTTGTCTCTCTCTTAAGTTGATGTTGTTGGCTTTTTCTTTGATCTAATTTGTAAATTATGGTTTGACAACCATTTTCATTATTAGTTACTACTTTAATGCAGGATGTAAAAATGCAATTTCCAAAAATTTACATCTTATTTTGTGGTTAAACATGTGTATAAAAAAAGAGATACATAAAAATAAATTTATATATACTTTTTTTTAACCTATACATGCAGGTTTATTTTCAACTTGAATTTTAAATAAATTTATTTTTTAAAATTTTTTGAATTTTTATTTTTTTATTTTTAATATCTTTCTATATTTTTAAAGTTTATATGGTTTAAAATAAAGGTGTTTGATCAAATCGAGTAAAAAAATATCTAGTTGATGAGTCTTATTTTACTGAGTGAAATGAAATTCGAGTTGAGTGAAATTGTTCGAATTAAATTAAAAAAAATTAAACATGTCAATTTAAAATTTTGTTATAGTATAACTAATTACTGAAAACATTTTCAAAGCAAAATAATAAAAAAAATAAGATAATTTAGCATGATAAACTTAAATAATTCATTAACTTATTTAGTTCCCAAAATTATTGTTTTAGAAAATTTTAAAAAAAATTAACTTTCTTTATATATTCTTTAGAAATATTTTGAATTTTAAAAATTATTTTGAATTCTTAAAAATTATATTGATTTTTTTTGTAATTTTTGTTGTGAGAGAGAAACCAATTTGCTCATTTTCAAAATTGACAAGGATCAAAGGAATATTTACACCAATCTGTTATTCGAGTTGTGAAATTCAACTTAATTCAAACTCGAAACTTGAATTACTTATTCGAGTTGAATCGAATAACTCAATTCAATTAACTCAAAATTCGAAACTTTCTCGAAATTTTTTAATTGAATCGAGTTTTACTTATTCTTAATTTAAAAAATTACCTCTAGAATGAATTTAGACAACTATTTATTCAAATTTATTTATAATTTTGCTGATGACTGCCACGTCAGCTTTATGCAGGCTAATTCAATTGTTGTAGGTTAGAACGGTGTCTTGCTTAAAGGGCTTAATTGATAAATTTTTAACATAAAAAGACTTAATTGGGTAAAATTTTTACGGAGAATTTTATTTTAAAGTTGATGGGCTTATTGGAGTTTTTATTTTTATTATTTTAAAAAAGTGCTTATAGGAGCTTTTAGACAAATATAAAAGAAGCAAAAATAATAATTCTTTAAAAAAATAATAAAAAATTGTATAGTCGGAATCTGTAGGCGCTTTGGCGCAGCCATTTTCGATCTACCTTTCTTCTGATCGATCAGTCAAAACATACTCATAAACACCATAAAGAACCTCTTCATTTTCCTCTTCTTCCTTTTATGAAACTGTAAGTTAAATAAAATCGAATCCTCATGGCCCTTTCAATGGCGGTTTCACGGCTTAGGAACCCAGTTCTCTCAAGAGCCCTCCCATCTCTGTTTAGAGCTCGTTTTCTATCTTCCTTCGCCTCACCCACACCACTTTCTCGGTATTTTTAACCTTCTTTCTATTTATTTATATGTACATGAACGGTATTGTATACTTGCAATGATAATCATCATATGCATCTGATCGGAAACTTTTTTGATGCAAGTAATAATTTTGAGAGCTTGGATTTTTCTTTTCTTTTTCCCTGTGAGAATTTTAGTTTAGAAATCAAATAGGGATTTGCATTTTAATGTTCTTGTTTTTTAAATTGGACAAAGTAGTGATATTCAGAATTGGGTTTGTGAGAATTTTTGTTTTGATATGAGATGGAGAATTTTAGGCTTATTTATTATGTTACATTATGCATAAGGTACTTGCTATCTAAATTTTTTCACTTGTATACCTTATCAGCAACCTATTTCCTTTTGTTCCAAGTGAAATATAGCAGTTTAGCATTTTAAGTTCACTCTTATTATGTAAGACTATGGTTCTTAATTACGATTTTTCTTGGTCATTTATATGATATGCTCTTTAATTCATGTTAAGTGTAGCACCTTTACATGAGTTTCGGTTGTTTTGCTCACGTCCCTTTTTACTGATTTGCTGCTGCAGCAGTTCAAATGTGGAAAGGCCTTTCAAGGACTGGGATGGATCTTGCTTAAGGTTTGCATTTAGTGGATTCCTATTTCTCAGGAGTAAAATTTATTACTACTTCTTTTTAGTCATTTGTGCAATGGTTTTACTTGTGTAATTATTCATGTACCTGCTTTAAAACCTATACCCATTATCTTTGTATTTGTCAGGGTGACCTCTTTTGCTCGTGTAATGCAAATTTTTAGCCAAACAAATATTAGGGGATAACTTTTGACTGAAGTTTGTGTTGGATCGATGTTGTTTTCCCTTCTTAATTTTCCAACCCAAAACCAATACATTTTTGTATAAATAATGGAATTGTGTTGAAGTTCACTCAATTTGGTTTATCATGCCTCTATTTGGACACGTGTAGCTGGATTGCATACTTTCTGAATCTTACCAGCTTTTCCCCCCCATAGCAGGTCCAATGCTTTGTCCACCATAATTGGAGTATACGGTAATTCATCAAAGCTCAAGGTTGGTATTTAATTTTTACTTGTACTGTTCTACAATAAGGTTGTTTTCTGATATAATAGGTTTTGCAGTTGCAGATTGGAGTTCGTCATTTCTCTTCTTCAGGTATATTCCATCTTTACTTCAAAAAATTTCCCTCTTCCCATATAGGACTATCTAGTTTTTAAATTTTTGACAGCGTGCCTCTGAGTGGTTTACTTTTCATTGCATTTTTTTTTCCATTTCAAGTAACTGCAAAGTAGATATGATCTTATGATTGGTATCTGGGTCATAAAAAAGTTGCTAACTAGATTAGCCTGACTGTTTAGTCTCTTTGTCTATCTATTACAAAATCGACTTATTGATTCAGTCTACTTATAGTACTTAGTGGCTGTTGCATGAATTTCTTGCAGTAGAGTCATAACCTGCACTTGGCAAATGCTGGGCGCTGATTTTATGTCTTAATGCTATTCATGGATATTTATCTAGGCAAAGGGCTATTTACTTGTAAACTTTCATAAAATTTTTGTATAATTTGAAGTAAGAATCATCTATATTTTATTAATCAGAAACAATTGTGCATGAGGAGTGGCGAATTCTAAAAGCCAATTTACTAGATTATTTGGTATTAATGGTACAAGGATTCTTATGTATGATACTACACTTCATTATCAGATTTCTCAGTATTTATAAATCTGCCTGGCCAAAGAGCACTTAACTTCTTAGCCTGAGTGATATATACTATGTGCCAAAGAATTAGCTGTTCCTACTTGTGGGTTATTGGTTGGATGTCATATTTACCTCTGTGATGTCTAAGGACAAATGCTGGTTACGCTGATGGTGAATCAGTACATTGTCTTTGTGCAAGATATATTTGAAAATATTTTACTTATATTCTGCAGCGTACATGTAAATTATCTCAATGATTCAAATTGGAATGTATCACTTCTGGTTATGTGAGTTAAATAATTTTCCAGTCTCATAATGCATTGGTGGGCTGTTGGGCCTTAGCCTAGCTTTAAAAGTATGGAGAGGGGTTAGAGTAGGTTGTGGGTTCATGCCTACTTATTAAAATGGTAAAAGTTTCCTCTTCTTTTGCAATTAGGTTTTGCATGTGTCCTTTTGTTGTGATATCTGCCAAAGATTTGTATCCTTGCTTATCACTAAGTTATGCTATTACAGACCTTCCGGAGCATACAGTGCTGGGGATGCCTGCTTTGTCTCCAACAATGGTAATATATTTTGGAATGCTAAACCTCATAAATTTGCTAGGATATAGACTTCCTCCTGTTATTCCAATGGTCAAGCTTGTGATACTTGTTGCTCCTGTGCAGACCCAAGGTAACATTGCAAAATGGAAGAAGAAAGAAGGAGATAAGGTCAGTTATATAAGTAATTACTGGAAACTGTAGGTTGTATGGGGTCTTTACATCTGAACTAGATATAAACTAAAGATGATTGTTAAAAAAGAAAAAGAAAATCTTGGGATAAGGTGCAGAGATTTAATTGATTTAATTCTTTCATTGTGATTTATTTCCTCATCATTTATGCTTATCTAACAGATTGAACCTGGTGATATACTGTGTGAAATAGAGACAGATAAAGCGACACTTGAGTTTGAATGTCTTGAAGAAGGGTAAACTATATTCTTTCTTACTGCTTTAAGTTTTTTCAACTTACACGGTTTCTGATTTATGGCCTAATTTATTCCTTAGAGTGGCATATTTGGTAATGCCACTAAATGTTGCTCTGCCTATGGGATTTTCAGTTTCCTTTTACAACTTTCTATTGCTTCATGTGATCCCTTTATACAGCTTTCTTGTTGTGTTTCATCTTGTTAATCTTGACCGAAACGCACGCCTGAATTATTGAATTTCATTACCATCCTTAATTTCTGTTACCTTTGCTTATGGTTGGAGTGCTTATCTGCAGGTTTTTGGCCAAGATACTAGTACCTGAAGGTTCAAAAGATGTGGCTGTGGGGCAACCCATTGCAGTAATGGTATTTTATTCTTTTGTCAATCCTTTAGTGGCATACTATAAATAAATTTGTAAAATCTGATTCTTTTTGAATTTTTTCTAGAAGCAAAGAGTCTTGCTTGGCACTTGGTGATTTTCTTATCCTCTGTATCATGCCTTCTACACTCATTTCTGATCTAATAAACACCTGCTCTGCTTACCAATTTTTTTGAGTCATCCACTTCTTTTTATGCTTCTTAGAATTCGATAAAGGTTAAGGAATAGCAACAATATAAATGGGGCTTATGCTCATAAAATTTGTAAAAAGTATCAACAATGTCATTGGAAAAGTACCTTCTGATTGACAATAAAATTCATCTTATTCTACAGTGAATAGCTTTTGATATCTGAATTTTTATTTTTTTTATGCTTTTTAATAATAAATTTCATTGAGGACCAACTATGCAATGAACAGTTTGTTAATACTAATTTGAATGTGTTAACAAGGTTGAGGATGAAGAAAATATCACAAAGATCCCTTCTACATTTGGGGCTGGATTGGATGTTGAGGAAAAAACAACTCATCAGGATGTCAGAATCTCTGAAAAGGAAGAGGAACCAAGTTCTACTAACATCAAAGCATCAGATCTTCCTCCACACATTGTTATTGGAATGCCAGCACTCTCTCCCACAATGGTAAGAAAATATAGGTTAAAACATGAACCTACTTTTCTGGCATTTTTACTGCAAAGCTTATGTTTGCCTTTTCATATTTTCTTATACAGAATCAGGGTAACATTTTCAAGTGGAGGAAAAAAGAAGGGGAGAAGGTTAGTTTTTTATTAGCACACATTATGTGATTACTTTAAAATGCTATCTCTTTCTATTTGAGTGAATAATGACCTTGTTCCCATTGATATGCCTAACTCTGTTGAGCAGATAGAAGTGGGGGACATTATATGTGAGATTGAGACTGACAAAGCTACCCTTGAATTTGAGAGCCTTGAAGAGGGGTAATCTTCTTTCTTGCTTTGGAGTTTATTGCTGATAGGTGATAGCAAGCCTGTAGGGCAAGCACCAATGGACATCAATAGATAGTGTAAATTTCATGTTAACTTAATTTCTTTAGCTGATCATTTGTTACTTTCTCCATCGAAAAGGATGAGAAACAGTGAGGTATCAAGCATGAGTCTTTCAAAATGGTTCTTCTAGACGTATTCGATATGCCTCAAGATGAGAATCTCCTTTGGATAGTAACTATTACTATTTTATACTTGTTTTCAAGGGAATTTGACCATACTCATAAATGCTCATTACACTTGGCTGTCAGCAAAACCAAGGCCTTTGTAACTATATACCCTCAAATCGTTGGGCATAAACATCGTCGTGAGGCATAAGCATGGCTTTTCCATAATGCACATATAGCAGGACTGACAGTTTAAAAAAAACACTACTAATAAGATGCCAAATTAAGAACACATCGTTGTGAAAAAATTGGACTGTATTTATGTGGTTAGATAAGTCAAATCCTATGAAATTGACCACAATAGCAGGTTGAACACAGTTCAATCAAGAAGCAAGGATTTTTTTTCTATGGGTTAATAGCAAAAGAAAGGTTTTCTTGGATTTGAGATTGACATGATTTTTATTTCTATGGTTAATTTCTGTTAATTATAAGCTTACAATTGTGAGTTGAAATTGTTGGGTGCAGCTACCTGGCAAAGATACTGGCTCCTGAAGGTTCAAAGGATGTGGCTGTGGGTCAACCTATTGCAATAACAGTAAGTTGTCATTATGTGCTTTTAAGTTGACTTATTTCATATTGCTGTAAATTTACCTCTCTATATTTAGTCACAGAATTTTTTTGAAGGCAAGTTAATGGTAATTACTTCAAGCACATGGTTACTAATGCTTTTTACTTTACAAGGTTGAAGATCCAGATGATATCGAAGCTGTGAAGACTTCTGCTTCTGGTGATTCAGCTGTCAAAAAGCAAGAACCAACACAGAATGAATCAAAAAGTGAAGTTAGAGAACAGAATTCTGGTTTTACAAAGATAAGTCCATCAGCCAAGTTGCTTATTTCGGAATATGGATTAGATGCATCGTCATTGAAGGCATCAGGTCCTCATGGTACTTTGCTTAAAGGGGATGTTTTGGCTGCAATTAAGTCCGGAAAAGGATCTCCCAAAATTTCTCCATCTGAGAAGTCAAAACCATCACCTCAAACCAGCTCTCAGAAATCTCCTTCTGCGAGGCCTGAGTCAAAGGCTCCCCAGCAATCAGATTCTTTTGAAGACTTGCCCAATACTCAAATACGCAAGGTATGTTTCATTGACCTGTTATAAGGGAGCTGATAGGAAAGAGACTTTGGCATTGTACTTTCTAACTAGGTCAATATTTAAAGATAAAAATCAACCTATTCATAAACTTTAGATTGATGTCGGAAATTGGAAAAATTATGCATAACAAATTCAACAAAAGAAAATTAATATGTATGTGCTAAAAACTGATGGTAAAGGCAGATGGTAGCGTTGAAGATTTTGGAAATAAAATGGTGCTAGGAGCTTTGCCAAAATTGGGAGGTTTACATGAGTGCATTTGATTGAAGTTAAAGGGAGCAACAGTCGAAGGACTTGGTTTGCAGAGTTTGCATGTAATTGTTTAACCACTCAGTTGCATTGACAAGTCAATTATTTTAAGCTGAGTTCGCTTAAAGGACCAAGGCTTTGATGGCTATCACACAATAGATTCGCAAGTTATTGATTGAATAGGATGAGGGATTTGAGTCCGAGGGTTTTCTTATTTTATTTTATTTTATTTAAACTTATTCTCTGCTGCTTGGACCTGTGTCGACATGGCACAGACAAGGGCTCGGGATATGGGTTGGATCCATTGGACTCTTGTGGCTGGGTGAGGAGAGAAGAAAAAGACAGAAAAAGAAGGAAAATAAAAGCGGGTGGGATAGAAAATCTCGATAACCAATACAAAGAGAAGCTGACACAATTAAAAAGGGCTGAACCTTAAAAAGCAAAAATGTAATTAAAAAAGTAAACAAGTGAAGTTAAAGAAAAATTAAAAATGTTGAAAAAAACCCTCTATATATTAATTTTATGTTCGAAGGCCGGAAATATTTTTAATCAAATGTATAAATCCATTTCAAAAAATTATTAATATATTTTAAATTAAACTTTATTTTTCAAAATTATTTATAATTGATAATGGTTAAAAAGAAATTTGTGTAATCTGTAGAATATAAAGCTCAGTATGTTTTTAAACGATCATGTGATCAAATCAAGATATTTAAGAGATTGAGGAGCATGCTGTTTTTCTGGGTTCCATTTTCAGGCGTGCCTTTCAGATTTTGTTGGTGTCAAATGCATATGGAATGGCCATATAATTAGCAGTATTCTCAAAGAAGAACTTCAATCTAATTAGTTGAAAGAAAAATGTCTGTTACTGCTATAACTTCTGTTTAGTGTTGAGAACCTTTTCATTCGTTGTACTGTCAAATGTTGTTAATTGTAAGACATATTTGAATCTGAAGAAACTTAGAAAATAGATACTTATTTTTCTGCTAATTAGTTTACACCTATAAAGAGAGGAATTCACACAAACAAGGAAAAAACATCCCTAAAAATCAGTAACTTCCTAAGAATCAGTGACTGAGATTAGTTTCTATTTACAAGAGATCTCCTAGTAATAAGGTAAGTTTTCTGTCCTTAATTTTAGGAGTTCCAACACTCCCCCTCAAGCTGGAGTGTAGATGTTTATCAAACCCAGCTTGCCAACAACTTCTTCAAACATGTTTTTGTTCAAACTTTTAGTTAATACGTCTGCAACTTGTTGTCTAGTAGGTAGGTAGGTGATGCACACTTCTCCTGAGTGTATCTTTTCTGTTATAAAGTGGCGATCTATTTCCACATGTTTGGTGCGATCATGATGCACAGGATTATGTGCTATCTTGACAAATTTGCCTGGTTGTCACAAAGACATTTTCATAGGCACGGTGTAAGGCACTTTTAGTTCCCCATAAGTCTTTGTATCCAAACTCCTTCGCATATACCATGAGATAGTGCTCGATACTCACCTCTGCAGACCGCTGCGTGCTACAACAGATCGCTTTTTTGCTTCTCCACGTCACGAGGTTACCCCAAACATAA
Organism: Gossypium longicalyx; assembly: GCA_025698465.1. Taxonomy (NCBI): domain Eukaryota; kingdom Viridiplantae; phylum Streptophyta; class Magnoliopsida; order Malvales; family Malvaceae; genus Gossypium; species Gossypium longicalyx. The sequence goes on from CM047004.1 coordinate 8,832,926, forward strand.
CTACAATAGCCACTTGTAGAAGCGTCTATCGTTAACGAAACCGCCCCGATGCATCGGTGTAGACTTCCACATTCTCGTTTGCGCTTTTCTTGAAATGCGAGCCTTTACCAGAGTCCCTTTCGGATATCTTAATATTCGATATGCGCGCTTCAGTGCTTCTCCTCGGGCATGCATGTACCGACCGATAACACTTACACTAAAGGCTATGTGCGGGCGGGTGTGAGATAGGTAGATGAGTCTTCCTACTAGTCGTTGATATCTCCCCTGTCGATTTCTTCTCCATCCTCATCAGTGCCCAATTTAAGGTTAAATTCCATAGGAGTTTCGGCTGGTTTGCAGCCCATCAAACCAACTTCCGACAGTAGATCAAGAACATATTTCCCTTGGGAGATGGAAATACCTGTTTGGGACCTTGCTACCTCCATACCAAGAAAGTATTTAAGATTCCCCAAGTCTTTAAGCTCGAACTCTGTACCAAGGAATTCTTTCAACCTCACAATTTCGCTTGAGTCATCTCCTTGCTGTAGCTCGAGCCATAATGTTCACCATGAATGTTCCAAAATATTTGTGGGGAGAGGCTGTCCTCACTGCCTGCTATCTCATAAACCGAATGCCATCAAAGGTCCTCAATTTCCAAACACCTCTAAATACCCTTCTAAAGTCCTTTCCTCTATTTCGTGTTCCTAATCTTCCAGCCAAAATATTCGGTTGCAAAGTTTTTGTCCATAACCATCAACCAAATCAATCCAAACTTGATCCTCGAGCCCACACTGCATCTTCATTGGATATTCCCCACACAAAAAGGCTATAAGTGTTACTCACCAACCTTGCGCCGAATGTTTGTCTCTCGGGATGTTACCTTTTTGAAAATGAACCATACTTTGCAAAGAACTCATCTTCAGGGGGAGACTTTTAATGAAGATGAGACCCTTAATACTCTCCTCATTATACCTCATGATCCTACAACTACTATCACAAACAAGTCTAACAACCAAGGTGCTGTGGTAATCCCAGATTTAGAGATCGTTTCCTCCAGCGGCAAACAACAAGAAATTAGCCCGATCCTTCCCAATAACAATACCACCACCAAGTCATTTCGATCAAGGAAAACAAAGAAAAACAGTTCCCGAAATACGAGTTTACTCTCGACGGAATCGTTCTCCTGAATCGACTGGCGGTGCCAATTGCATCCCCAACCGAGGATCGCTCAAATGTAAGTCTCACCTCCGTCACCATCTATCTATCTTCCAATTGCAGTTCGAAAGGGCACAAGGAGCTGCACTCAACACCCTATTTCTCGGTTTGTATCCTATGGAAATTTATCTAAGTCTTACAAAGCTTTTGTGACTAATGTTGATTCTGTAAAAACTCCAAAAAATATAGAAGAGGCTCTTGAATCAACCGAGTGGAGACAAGTCGTGATGGAAGAAATGAAGGCCTCAAAAATAATGAAACATGGGAAGTCTCGGATCTACCTAAAGGAAAAAAAAAAGGGATGCAAATGGATCTTCACTACGAAAATTTAAACCCGATGGTCAGATTGACCGATACAAGGCTCGACTTGTGGCTAAGGGCTTCACTCAAACTTATGGTCTTGACTACGACGAGACGTTTGCACCAGTTGCCAAGCTAAACACCATTCGAGTCCTCCTATCTCTTGCTGCCAACCTTGATTGGCACTTGACTCAATTGGATGTAAAAAATGCTTTCCTCAACGGAGAATTAAGTGAGGAAGTGTACATGGATTTCCACCGGTTTGAAGAAAGCAAGGGCCAAGTGTGTAAGTTGAAGAAGTCCTTGTATGGTGAAACAATCTCCACGGGCGTGGTTCAAATTGATTTGCAAAAGCTATGACCAGCAGAGAATTACATTCAAGGGCGGGCGCGCACCACACCATGTTCTACAAGCACTCGGAAAAGGGAAAATGCTGCATCCTCATCGTTTATGTGGACGATATAATATTAACAGGAGATGACTCAAGCGAAATTGTGAGGTTGAAAGAATTCCTTGGTACAGAGTTCGAGCTTAAAGACTTGGGGAATCTTAAATACTTTCTTGGTATGGAGGTAGCAAGGTCCCAAACAGGTATTTCCATCTCCCAAAGGAAATATGTTCTTGATCTACTGTCGGAAGTTGGTTTGATGGGCTGCAAACCAGCCGAAACTTTTTCTCTCGGAGATCCCGTTTTGTTGAGGAGTGTCAGGACAAGAGCTTTGGTGTATGATGCCTTGGTCAGAAAGGTATGGGCTTAGGACAGAGTTAAAGTATTCTCTCCCATTGTCGATTAGAAGAGTATGTATGGTAGAGTTGAACTGGTTCGAACCATTGAGTGAAAATTTTGGAATACTTTGGGTGTTTCAGATTTTTCTTTGAGGAGATAGACCCAACATACCCTAGTGTGATCATCAATGAATGTTATAAACCACCTAGCTCCTGTAATATTTTTCACTCATTTGGCTCCCCATAGGTCACTTTGGGATTAATGAAAATGGTTGGGACTTGGATATATGGTTTTAATGGGTATGGCACACGGGTATGTTTGGATAATTGGCAAATTTCACACTTCAAGGAATTAATACTTTTATTTCAAAATAACAAATGGAAGATGTTTCTTCAAATACAAAAATTTGGATGCCCTAACCTACGGTGCCATAACATAATTGTGTCCTCTTTTGAAGTGGATAGAGCCAATCCTCCTTGTGTCTTTGTCTTTATTCCAAACATATAGTCCATCATCAACTTTAGCGGTGCCAATCATCCTCCCCGATTTACATTCTGTATCACACAACCAATTGCGAGAAAATTCAGCAAGAAGTTTTTCATCCTTAGTAAGTTTCTTGATTGAAAGTAAATTGCGGGACAAGTTTGGGACATGTAGGACTTTATTGAGAAAAAATTCTCTGTTATTTGTACTTCTCCTACTCCACCACGGTGAGTAAGAACCATCAGCTATGCGGATTCGGGACTTGTCATGACAAGGGTGTAGGTGTGAAACAAAGTGGAGTTACACATCATGTGATCGGATGCACCCGAATCGAGTATCCAAGAGGATTGATTATTTGATTCAAAGGCAATATTGAGGGCGTGACCTTGGGTGGCTAGAGATCCATGAGCGATGGAAGTACCAAGTATCTTATGGAGAGTCTCAAGTTGGGTTTTGGTTAGGCGAACATCGAGAACATCATCTGCAGCAGTGGAGGATAACAGGCGATCTTATTATCCTTCATTTTTTTGGAGGATAGCCATGAAGTTTGAAGCACTTTTCCTTTGTATGACCAACACGGTTGCAATGGTTACACCATGGCCTGGTTGATCCGTAATCATTTCCAGCACTCTGGTTTTTGTGGTCGTGGACCTCTCGGAGATGAGGCGCGAGGTCTCGATGAGACCGGTTGCCAAGAGTTGTCATATGTTTAGGTTCCTTTGAGTCTCCCATCATGACAAGACGCCGCTTTTCTTCTCTTCTAACTTCGCAAATGCTTCACCGATGGTTGGTAGAGGTGATCCGCCTGAGAGTCGACCACGGACCTCATCTAACTCACGATTCAGTCCCTTTAAAAATTCATAAAGACGTTCATTGTTGAGATGAGTCATGAACTTGGTGTGTTCCAATCCTTCACTCCAATCTGCCTCATAGTACATATCCAGTTCCTGCCACAAAATTTTCAGATTGTTGTAGTAGTGAGTTACTTCGAGTGTCCCTTGTCGGATATCCTTTAACTTAAGCTTGATCTCAAATACTTGGGAGGCGTTTCCAAGATCCGAGTAGTTTTCTTTGACTGCATCCCACATGTCTTTTGCAGTTTTGAAAAAAAGATAAGTGCGGCTTATATGGCCTTCCATCGAATTAATTAGCCAAGCCATTACTATCGAGTTGTTGAGTTCCCAAGTGGCATAAGTCGGGTCAGCTGTGGTTGGTCGTGGAATTTCTCCATTGATGTATCCTAATTTGCCACGACCACGAATCACCATAAGGACCGATTGAGACCATTGTAAGAAGTTCTTCCCATTTAGCCGATGATTGGTGATTATAAGGGAGGAATTAAGTTCACCTTGAGTGATTCCCTGATTGACATTCTGAGTTATTTGTGAAGTCTCAGTTTCAGACAGAGTTTCATTAACGTCACCCATTGAAGGAGGACTAAACCGGAGGAATTTTTAGGAAGTGAGATTAGAGACGAATGAGCAGGATCGAATGAATCCTAAAGCTCTTGATACCATGAAGAAACTTAGAAAATAGATACTTATTTTTCTGCTAATTAGTTTACACCTATAAAGAGAGGAATTCACACAAACAAGGAAAAAACATCCCTAAAAATCAGTAACTTCCTAAGAATCAGTGACTGAGATTAGTTTCTATTTACAAGAGATCTCCTAGTAATAAGGTAAGTTTTCTGTCCTTAATTTTAGGAGTTCCAACAGAATCGATCTACTTGTTTGGTATTCTTGGATTTCTCCTTTCATGCATTTTTTCTTACTAAATTTTATATTCGAATAGTGTTCTGATCAATCTCTATTACTTAGTACTTTGTTTTATGTGGTTTTAATGAGTTAATGATGGAAAGTTGATGTATTGGTGAACACTTGGTTCCCTATTGATACTGCATTTTTGTTCATTCTGCAGGTTATTGCAAGGAGGTTATTGGAATCTAAACAGACTACACCACATTTGTATTTATCTTCAGGTTGGAACATAAAATATTTATCTGCAAGTTTTAGTAGCATTTAACCCTTTGAACTTAACAGTTTTATTGTCTTCATCAGATGTTGTACTGGATCCTCTTCTTTCTTTTAGGAAGGAGCTTAAAGGTATTGAATAGATTCCCGTATAATCAAATTGATTTTCCATGTCCTTGGTTTGGCTTACTGCTAATTGTTCTATTCTTTCTTAATTTGCAGAGAAGCATGATACTAAAGTTTCAGTCAATGACATTGTCATTAAAGCGGTTGCAGTTGCTCTAAAAAATGTACCTGAAGCTAATGGTAAGACATAATTTTGTTAAAGTGGGGTCCTTATTGATTTTTGAGTAAACATGGTATAGGAGCCAAGCCAAGGCAAGTAATAAGAGCATATGATCAATTGTAAGATGTAAAGATTGCTGGAGTTGTTGGGTGATATTTCTCTCCTGGACTAGATTCCAATCTGTTTTGCTGCTGTAAACATTGGAAGTCCCACATTTTTAAACTGGTGCATGTCAAAAAATGTTTTTTTGAGTTATTTTGTAAAAGAAAAAAGAATTGTTTTTGTTCTTTTATACCTTTATGTATATTTTTATTGTTGAGTTGTCAAATTATTTGTGGGAGGTAGCCTGCTCTCATTCCATTCCCAGCCCTGCTTGATTTTTCACCCTCAGTCCAGAGCTTTAATATTTCTTAACGACGGAAATGCCCCTAGACTGTGGGGTCATTTTGTTTCTAATTTTCTGTTAGTTGTTCAACATCTAGTTTGTAGTTGCTGGTCTATAAATGGTTTTCAGCTTAGTCTGAAAAGATAATTCTGGTGACTGTATTAATGCTGTATAAAATATTTCTTCACTTTGATATAGTCTGAAGTTCTTACATTAGGACTAGGTGAGTGTATGAGCCCTCCTTTAACATCTCAATGAGGAAAAAAAATGTTTTGTGTTAATAGTACAATGTGGCATTGAAGAAGTTTCAAACTGAATGGGCACTAAGATGACTAATTTGTTTGAAGTTTCATACGGGAAGGGAACTAGGGTTACTAATTTGTCAAACCATGTATAAGAAATTCCATCATCAAATTACCAATTTATGAGTGCTTTTTTATAGAGTGGACAATTTGTACGTAACTTGTTTCTCTTCAGTGACAATTTAGCATTCACCCAAAATTATAGCCTCTTAGCTTATTTCTAACTAAAAAGTATGCTATGTCAATGACTGCAGCTTATTGGGATGTTGAGAAAGGGGAAATAATTTTGTGTGATTCTGTTGACATATCAATTGCAGTTGCTACTGAGAAGGTACGCTTCCAATAACATGGTCTCAGATTCTATGGACCAACCTGCTTATTATTTTATTTGCATTGCAGGGGTTAATGACCCCAATTGTAAGGAATGCTGACCAGAAATCCATTTCATCAATCTCCTCAGAGGTACTTTCATCTTCAACCTCTACCTGCTTTTTAGTTTAACAATTTTGTTTGGCTCCACTACCCATGTGAGCTTGTGCTTTCTCAATTTTGAGCTTGTTAGATCTAGGTAGATAACATAAGACATACTTGGACATGCTTGCAACAGTGTTTCTTTAAATATCACTCAAAAACTGCGTCTAGAGCTTAAGTTAAACTAGATGATAGTCAACAAGGGCAGAATTACAAGCTAATTTTCATTCTTTTGGTCTGTTTCTTTTCAGTTAATATTTTATTAATTGTCAATTTAAATTCTGGGTTTGGTTTATCTTGGTTATCTTCTTAAACTTGGCCTTCAGGTCAAGCAACTAGCGGAAAAGGCACGGGCTGGGAAGCTTTTACCAAATGAATTTCAAGGAGGAACATTCAGGTATGGATTTTATTTATACATATGGGATGTTAGTTCTCACACTGCCTTTTTAATAGTTGAAAGAAATATTGAGAAATTCTAATTTTTGCAGCATTTCAAATCTGGGAATGTTTCCCGTCGACCAGTTTTGTGCGATTATAAATCCCCCGCAGGTAACTCCCTCTCTCTCACACAGACACGGATGTACATATGCTGAGATTGAGCTGAATATTTGCTCTCACTCGCACCCAGCTAGATTGTCTATGTCAACATCATGTGCCTTTGCTGAGCAAACATTAATGTTGCTTCAAATTATCCCTTCCACAAATAATATGTTACATTCAGGGCTTAAAATTCAGAAGTAGTTGGTCTAATGACATTTTTTTAAAACAAAAAGTGATAAATTTGGAGAATCATAGTTCTGTTTTTGCCATTTGTTGATAATATTCATTTTGAAAACAGTGGAGATCTCCTTTTTTCTTTGTACTTTTTCCTAGAGGCAATATTTAGAATATCAAAGCCACTGTAATAAATTTTGCTATTAGAAAGTGATCTGGACATCGTAAGGTGCTATAAATCTCTGTATGTTGTTGGCAGGCTGGTATTCTCGCTGTTGGTAGAGGAAACAAATTTGTTGAACCGGTGGTTGGAAATGATGGTAAAGCAATTACCCTTGTCAAGTATGCTTCCCTATACTTCATGCTACAAAGTATTTTTGGTTTCATATATTGAAATTTCGTGCAGGGATCGAGAGGCCTGCAGTTGTGACAAAAATGAACTTGACGTTATCTGCCGATCATCGTGTATTTGATGGCAAAGTTGGAGGTATGCAGTGGTGCAAGTCTTTTTAATCACTGATCTAAATACAAATATTCTGATGGATGGTGTATGTATACTTTAGCATGATGCCTGCCTGAGATTTCTGCTATTTTTGTTGCAGGAGCATTTGTATCAGCATTAAAAGCAAACTTCAGTGATATTCGGAGGCTTCTTCTATGATTACATTTTTGTTGTTGAGATTCCAAGATATCAGCTGTGGTGCAGAGGTTTCTTTCATAAAGCTTGCCAATAATTCTTCGAACTGATCATTTTTATGTCCCGGAACTTCCATTGTGCGACAGAAAAATCATCGTGCAATCCTGGTTATCGAAATTTTTTTACTTCAACTTAACGAGAACCAAATCGTTACTGATGTAGAATTTTGCCTTATATTTTCAGTTGACCATTTTCTTCAGGGCTTTTTATGCAATTTCATGTTTCCATCTGATAAATAAAGATGATGTATGATGGGAAAATGCAAATACTGAAATTTCCAATGACATTTCTCATGTATACAATTCCTTTTCTTGGTGGTTTTAATTGAGATTCTGCCTACTGAATTGACCTATACATTACATGCAACATTTCTTCACATATCATCCAAGTTTTGTGATACATTTTTTCTAAAAGTCATCCATGGCAGTGAATGGTCAACAATGACGGATCAAAATCAATCTATCCTAAAGTGCAAATAGAACGTAACATAATTCTCTGCGTGAAACAAAATATATTCAGAAAGGGTAAAAGTATAATATCGGTAATTGTAAGTTAGATTGTATTTTGTTTTATTTATTAAAAAAGAAGATAAATTAGTCTCTATATATGAGTAAATTGGTTCTTGTGTTAAAAAAACTATCTATTTTTATCATTAAAAATTGGTCTCTATATACATCATTGTTTGATTATTCAGCCAGTCATGTTAGTTTTTAATAATAGAAATAAATAAATTTTTAACATAAAGTACCAATTTGTTTTTTGATATAAAATATAGAGATTTATTTGTTCATCATTTTAAGTAGAGGGGGCAAACACCTAGTATAAAGACCTCCATGATATTTTTATGGACAAATTTTTCTTTGATACCATGGTACTAATACAGTCAGTCTACTTCAATAAAGGAAACTTGAATATTGATGCAATGAATTGTAATAAGCAACAAGTTAAAGTCAACATAAGATGATTAATTATCAAAATTTGGAATATTTCAGAGATTCTGGTCAGAATTTGAAGTAAAAAAGAAAACAGTTCTCACAAGCAACACAAATCTGATGAACACCGGAGTTCGTATACGTCTACTACTAGAACTGTGAGGCAGGGCCTTTCACGGCGAGGGGATCATACCACTGAGGGCCGAAGCCAGCAGCTTTCCTTGCTTTCTCATTAAAGGGTGGTTTCAATGGTCCCCTAAAGTGTGTCCTTACTATTGCATGAAATTTCTGAATCACCTCTTCACTTTCCTTATCCATTTGAGTCTCACTTCTGCCTGCTTCACTTTCTTCCAGTGCCAGGATATCTTGATACAAAGATGGATTTCTGGATCTCAAGCAAAGATACTTAAACCACTTTACTCCAGCAGCACAATGTGTAATCTCTTCTGGGTAAACTACTCTCTCCAGTAAATCAGCTGTGTCATCATCGCCTCCGTTACGGAACCTAGAGATGGTTGTTGGCAAAACATCAAGTCCCCTAGCCTGCATCATATTTCAGTTGCTTCATAAAAAGTTAACATTTTGTAAATTAGTGCATATGTTGCATATTTAGATGCACTAAGTCCACCGTCTTTCATTTCATTTACAAGGTTCCGAAGATATTCACATGAAATAAACTCATTCCATCATTACTTAAGACCCCAAAGAACTTTCATATGCATTCCTTTGTGCATTCTTTCCCTTTATATATATATATATATGCTCTGATAATCAATCACCGAAACGGAACAAGTCCTTAACTTTCCATCACATAACAAGTATACTAAGGGAATTTAAAACAGAGTAATTCTGCAAGAGAAGCTCACACCATCTATTAGGAGTATAGGAAGGCAATCGGCAAGCAGGCCTTTTCATCGAGTTCATAAACTAATAAGGAAATTAAGTGATTATAATTGTCATAAATGCAATGTTATCCCCAGAGCTTATCAGTATTAAGGCCTTAGTCCAATGCTTCTAAAATAGCGGATGAGTACAAGAAAATCGTGCACCTCATGGACGCAATGCTCAATTGCCAATCGAGCCAATAGGTCCTTGGATGTAGCGATTGCAGAACCCCATAGCCCATCATGAGCAGGTAATGCACCATAAGAAGAACCAAGCTCCTTAAGCCGAGCTGCAAGCAGGCTGAAGTGCCGGCCTTCATCTTGAGCTACCTTCACAAAATCCGTAAAGAATTCTCTTGGCATTGCTTCTTTCTTACCGAAACGAGCAATTATATCCTTCATCAAATTGATAAACGAAGATTAATGGATACACACAAATACAGAATACTTCTTCCAAGATCATCAATTCCTCAAAACTCAAAAGTTGCACCAACTCAAGCCATAGGACTCTATATTTATATAAGAAACCTTTAAAATTAGAAATCCTTAATTCCCAACAATCAACTGAAGAAGTGACAAAATTTCAATTTGAAGCCTTTAATTGTATGAATGGATCCCAATTCAAACTCCAAACTATGTCAAATTCTAACTATTGGAATGTCAGTCAAGCATTCATTACTAAAAATCAATGAGCTCACTGATTATCTAAAGGGTAGATATTCTTCAACCTTAAATGCCTTGGAACAATGAAATCAAACCATAATCATAAACCAAAACAACTAAATAAAAACAAAAAGGTACCCAAGACAAGTCAATAGCCCAACTCTCGGTATGCACAAGACTATGCACAATGGCTTGCCTGCTCTGCAAGCTACCTGCTTTCCCAAGCTTTGGCATCAAACTTGGCGACACCAGCTTAACCTTAAAACAAAAAACGAAAAACACATAATCTTTTTATTGAACCATTTCAATAGCAGTTAACCTATGGGGAAATCGAGGGCAGTTGCTACGTACATTGGTGAGCCTGGCGGGGCGATCGGGAACGGGAAGGTCCTGCGATGGGTTGTAGGGACGGGTGATGGTTCCTTGGAGCCATTTGGATGCCACCGAGTCGCCTAGCCGGGCCTTCTCGAAGGGGTCGGCTGTGTTTAGGACACGAAGCGCCGCCTCTACGAGCGTCTCGTTTTCTCTCTCTGTTTGAACGTGACTCATCTCTCGCTGGCTCACAGTTCTGGAAAACAGTATTAAGAGATAAGTTCCAATTTTCTTTATCAAATTTAAGATAAATGTAAATTTACTTTTTGGTACTTGAATTTGGTTTTATTATTTATATTAAATATTTTTTGGGGGGTTAAAATTGGTACTTACGTTTAGTTTGTTAACATTAAAAAATATTTCACCAAGCAAAAAGCTTAATTAGAAATTTCACAAAAAATAGTATAAAGTTTACAGCGCCTCTAAGATTATGAGGAAGCTATTCATTTTCCTTTCCGTCCTATTGAAGAAAAGACCTTCGGCATGATGGTAGTAGAGTAGTCGATCTGATCTTGCGCGCCGGCGGATAGAAATGCCTATAGATAAGGTAGGCTAGGGTAGCTTGACGGTAAAGGGCGTGTATGGTAGTCTTTTGTTTGAACAAGCCTTGTTACTACAACTTCTTACTAAAGAAAGAATGCCATACTATCAAACTACAGGCGAGATGAAGCAAGCAAGGGAAGATTTCCGACAAAGCGAATGTAGTTTCTCCTCATTTATCTTTTAAGTTTTCAAATCTTAGTTATAAGAATTTGGACTTTTTGACAGGTGAGTGGATGCATTCTTTGTATATTGAATATCCTTGGAACATTCATACATTGAAATGATCTTAAAATTTTCCATGCCCATACCACAGAAAATGATATTTAGTACTTTAGAGTTATTATTGACAACTTTTTCTTCTTACTTGTGGATTTATTTATAGGTTTGGAAGTGGTTATTCCATTAGTATTTGTTATAATTGCATGTGTTCGTCACTTAATAGACCTCTAAGCCTTTTCATCAAGACATATTATAAAAGCTTTCATTTTGTCTTCCTAATAGATATAATTTGATATAAGGGTGAATAATAAGTAGAGCTACCTTTCTCCATAGCCTCCATTGGTGCAAAACCAGATTCAAAATCTCCAACTATGTCTGAAGTCAAACTCTAATATCAATTAAATTGCACATTGATTTACAATCTTTTGCACTCTCTTTTTGAAAGTGATGTTATAACAATTATTTCAACAAAATTGTGAAGCAAACTATAACAAAAAAGGAAAAGCAAAGTGCAAAACGTAACCAAGATTATTTATGTAGTTCAAATAATAATTCTACCTCAACAAAACTTTACTCAAAGGATGAATCTACTAAACCATTTTAACAGTACACCCAATGATTAAAGCCTTAACTACCTAATAACACAAGGATAAAAGCAGCCTCACAATGTACAATTGTTTACACTCACTCTTCCTCAATTATCTTCACATAAAAGTGAAAGAACTCTCCAATAAAACCTAAAATATCAGAGATGCATCTACCTTAACAATTATCTCAAATTGGATAGTGCTCTCAAAACACACATGCAAATAGACAACATTTATATAGGCAATACATATGAGGTTTTGTTAAATATGACTCTTATTTTCAGTCAAATTTGAGAAACAATCTCTCAGTTAAACTCTGTTTATTTGTTTCAATCAAACATTGATTAGTTTAGATTATTTTATTATTATTTGATCTATGAATTTAGCCTATGAATAGGCTCTTTTACAATATTAGAAAAACCACCCATTAGATATTAGAACTCATAACACATTTAGAGAATTTTGTGTTTACGTTTTGAGGGTTCTTTGTTTTCAGGTTTTCGGGGTTTAGTTTTTATCTCCATGATGTGTCGTTGAGAGCACCAAAAATATCCTATTCCCTGTAAAATAGTAAAAATAATAGTAAAGGGGAAGTAGGGTCGAATCCTCAAGGACCGGATTATACGAATGCTTGTTTCTCGAAATCCTTGGCAGAATCGTTCCTAAGAAAACCTGCGTGACAGAAAAAAAAACAGAATTAAAGATTTGATTTGGAAAAATAAAAATAAAAACAGAATCTAAAGTAGACTGAAATTGTGATTACAAAAATAATAAAAATAATAAAGAGAGTTAAAGGAAAAGAAATCCTTACTGGTAGATTCCAGCCTCCAGTTGTCTCATTCCGCCTTGGGTTCAATCCTCGGCTTTTAAATAACCCTTCTCAACTCAAGTAAGCCAGTTATAGTGGAAGAGGACGCCAACAACCACCAGCTCTAAAGATTAGACTTACGATTTTTAGGGAACCTGACTCTAGCCAGTAATCTATGCTAGATCAACACTTCTCAATAGCGAATCTCACGCCATTTTGTCTCTTTGTCTCGCCAACCTCTGACGCAGTAAGTTAACGAACCGACTGTGCAATCCTTCCAAAATATACAAAGCGGTCGCCTTTGCATATGCTGAAAAGCTTACTTCTTAAGGGCCATGGACGGAAGCGTCAGCCCGTAGTGCGGAGAAACGATGAATAGTTGGCGAGAAGGCTAAGTACGGATTAGGCCTCAAGAACCTTTTTTGGGGAATATTGACAACTTTCGGCTAGATAGGTTTTAGTGGCTCATGATAATGGTGGAAAATAAAATAAATATAAAAATGGAAAAGGGAATTTTATTGAAATAAAATATGAAGAAACAAAAGCCTAGACTTTCAGGGGGAGAGTGTTTTCAAAAAAAGATGAACACCAAATAGAGTCACTTCACCCCTATTTATAGTGCTAGGGAGATAGTCTAATTTGACTTAAATTCTAAAAAGATAAATACATTTAATTAAAGATAATTAAAGATAATTAAAATAAAATCCTAAAATTAAATAATCCTAATAATTATCCTAATATAAATAAAATGGAGTCTTATAAAATAAAATCTCTTCTTTTTGCATTTTTAGTCCTTGTGTCTTTCATACTCGCACTTTTGGCACAATCTTTTTCCTGTGTCGCATGTCAGCCCATTGTGTCTCCAAATTCGCACTTTTGTCCCTTAATTTTATTTTTTCCTTCAAATCAGTCCTTAAAAGATAAAAAGACATAAATAGCTCAAATTAGTAGGATCAAGCTCAGAATAAACACATGATTAATACATAAAAATATGTTATTCTAGAGCATTATCACTCCATCTTTTGTACTCTTCGTTCTTTTGCCATTATAGTAAAATTATATTTGCCCATGGTTTTTTTATCCTCTTTGGAGGAGTTTTTTCACGTTAAATTTGTGTGTTCAATTTTTCAATTTATTCCACTAGTTTTTTTACTTGTTGCTTAATCGGGTCGATCCTAACAAGTGGTATCAGAGCTAGTTTAATTTTTATAGATCAGCTCGTTTAGAGATGGCAGCAACAAGGTTTGAAATTGAGAAGTTCGATGGTGAGACAAATTTCAATCTATGGCAAGTTAGGATGATGACAATTCTAGTTCAATCCGGCTTGAAAAAGGTTGTTACTGGGAAAAAACTGAAAATCTAAATAAAACAGAATGGGAAGAGCTTGATGAAAAGGTTTTGTCTGCAATCCAGTTGTGCCTCGCGAATATGGTATTGCAGGAGGTATTGATGGAGAAGACATCATCCGTCTTGTAGAAAATGTTAGAAACTCTTTATGTGACTAAGTCTCTGGCTAACTGTTTAGTGTTGAAACAACGTCTATTTACGTTTCGCATGAACGAAGGTGAGCTTCTTAGAGATCATATCAGTCAATTCATTACTCTTTTAAATATTTTAAAGAATGTTGAGGTTCATATTGACGATGAAGATCAGGCTATGCTATTATTGTGCTCTTTACCCCCTTCATACAAGTCCTTCAGGGAGACTCTAATTTATGACAGAGACAAACTCTCGTTCAAAGATATGAATGGTCATTTGTTGAGTAGAGACAAACTTGACAATGAGCTTCATTTAGATAGCAAGGTAGATAGGAAAACTTCAGTTTTGGTAGCATCAAAGAAACGAGACAAAAGGTGTCGCTATTGTAAAAAGTTAGGTCACGTCAAAAACGATTGTTAGTAAACTGCGAAATAAAAGAGCCGCTGAGAGTAACGAGGAAGATGTAGTTGGTGCTAATTTGGCCGGTGAAAGCGGTGATGATTTCTTGTTAGTGTCAATTAGCGATAACTCCAAGCTCACGTCCAAGTAGATCCTAGATTCGGGATGTTCTTTCCATATGTGTCTCAATAGAGAATGGTTCTCCACATACAATTCAGTTTAAGGTGGAGTTGTGTGCATGTGAAACGATTCATCTAGTAAGTTAATTGGTATTGGTACTGTTAAAATTAAGGTACATGATGGGACGATTAGGACACTCTCAAATATCAGGTATGTACCTGATTTACGAAAGAATATCATCTCATTGAGTATTTTAGACTTGAAAGGATACAAAATCAACATCAAGTCGAGCGGCATTAAAGTATCTCATAGAGCTCTCGTTTTGTTAAAAGGTAAAAGAATCGACAGTCTTTATATTCTAGAAGGTTCTATAGTGACTGGTGAAATCGGACGTCCCTCGTCCGTTATGGAGTCGAAGTCAATTCGTTTGGAGTAGAGGCAACTTGGTCATAGGAAGGAAAAATGTATGACCGTTTCGTTGAAGAGAGGTTCTCTTTTGGATACAAGTTTTGAAAAGTTAGGACACTGTGTTCATGAAAATCAGACCCGGGTTAATTTTAATTTGACAGTGTACAAGTCGAAGGCTAGAAGTCTTCCAGTTTCTAAGCATAGGTTCGACTCAGTTAATTCCCTGCATAGTTCAAGATAGGCTCGTGGCAAGTTTTAGCAAAGATGGCGTTGTGAAAATATAAGTCAAGGTGTTCAGTCAAATTTGAGAAATAATCTCTCAGTTAAACTCTGTTTATTTGTTTCAATCAAACACTAATTAGTTTAGATTATTTTATTTGACCTATGAATTTAGCCTATAAATAAGCTCTTTTACATTCTTAGAAAAATCACCCATTAGATATTAGAACTCATAACATATTTAGAGAATTTTGTGTTTACGTTTTAAGGGTTCTTTGTTTTCGGGTTTTCGGGGTTTAGTTTTTATCTCCATCTTTTGTACTCTTCGTTATGTTGCCATTGTAGTAAAATTATCTTTGCCCGTGGTTTTTTTATCCTCTTTGGAAGGATTTTTCCACGTTAAATTCGTGTGTTCAATTTCTCAATTTATTTCACTATTTTTTTTACTTGTTGCTTAATCGGGTCGATCTTAATAAGTTTAAATGATCTTTAAATGATGATCATCATCATATCAAGTTGGACTTTTTTTTTTATAGAAAAACCGACTTATACTTTTAATAAATGGAAGAAATCATAATTTGGGTTTTTTTTATAAAAATAACCTTAAAAATTTAATTAATTATCAACATGACCCATTTTTTTAATTAAATACGAAAATGACCTGAAATCTACACTAAAAATTGGTGGAGCCAATTGATTTGGCCCCACCAACATGTCACGTCAGCTTCAATGAAAAAAATTATTTTTTTGATGGAGCCATGTAGAATGCCGCCACCTGTATAAATACTAAGGAAATACTACAATTTCTAAAAATATGGAGGACTTTAAAAAAATTTACCATTTTCTGGTGGAGCCAATTAATTTGGCGCCACCAAATTCACCTAACAACCGCCATGTTACTTTTTTTACTTTTTTTACTTTTGTCATATTGTTTTTTTTTAACTTTTTTTAAGTTTTATCTTTATCTTTACTTGAAATGTATATTTGAAATGTTTTATAATATATATATTTTTTAAATTTTAAATATATATTTTTGAAATTAATTTTTAAAATTTTAAATATTATTTTTAAATTATTTTTAAAATTTTAAATAATAATTTTTTAAATAATAAATATATTTTTAATAATATAAAACATTTAAATATTTTAAAGATATGACCTTTCAAATTTATTATTAGTTTTATAATATTTTAAATATTTTAAATTTGTTTTATAATATTTTAAATTATGATTTTTAAATTATTTGTAAAGATATTCAAACCTTTTTTTAAATTCTAATTAAAATTTAAAAAATAATATTTTATTTAAAAAAGTGAAATTTGAATTAATTAAAAAAAATAAAAATATTTGTTAAAAAAGATTTATTTGTTAAAAAATGAATTTATTTAAAATATATATATATATTAAAAGTAAAAATTTAAATTAAAAATAAAAATATATATTATAACTGGTCACGTCATGTCAATGATGTGATCGGTCATAAACTTAAATATTAACTAAAAAAAAGAGTGATGAATGTTACCTATATAAGGGGGTTTTGGTCCCCTCAGAAGGAAGAAAAGTGGAAAAAAAAAAAGAAAAGAATAGGTAAGTTACTTAAAAAATTTATTTTGTTTTTTTAATATTTTATAGTTATTATAATATAATAATTAATTATATTGTATTTATGATTCTTTTATATTATGCAGATATGAAAATGTCTTTTGGAGTAAATATGGATCACACTTCATCGAGGATCAACGAAACGGTAAAATTAATTATAAATTAAATAAAAAAATCATTTTAGTTTCTCTTTTTTTCTTGCTAAGCACTATTTTGCTCAACGTGTTTTGATTGCATGAAACTGATATCTATTTAGTTATTATTATTTCTTTTTAACTATTTTTTACATGAAATTAATCTCTACGTGTTAGTTATAATTTTTTAATTTTAGTACACATTCATACATTTGTATATTATTTTTTTAATTTTAGTACACATTCATAGATTTATATACTTAATATATATTTTTAATAGGATTTAGGGAAATATATTTAAAATTTAAAAAAAAACATAAAAAAATATTAAAAAATATTAAGTATAACCAATTTTAAAATTTTAATATCTTTAATATATTTTTAAAAAATTAAATATATTAAAAAAATGTTAAGTATAACCAATTTTAAAATTTTAACATATTCAATATATTTTTAAAAATATATTTTAAAATTTTAAAATTTTAATATATTTTTTAATAGAAATGCGAAAAAAAAAAATTTTAATATATTTAAAATTTTAAAAAACTTAAAAAATTTAAATATATTAAATTTTTAAATATGATAAAAGAAAATGTTGAATATAACTAATTTTAATTTTTTAATAACTGAATATATTTAAATATATTAAAATTTTAAACATATTAAAAAAATTAGTATAACCAATTTTAAAATTTTAAAATATTTTTTAATAGGTAAAGACAAAAAAAGATTTTTTAATATATTTAAATTTTTAAAAGGAAAAAGGGGGGTTTGTCGATAAGATATGGATCATTTAGCCCACGAGAACTGACCAGATTAAAGGAACTGTTGAAGAAGCATGTCAGATTGAAGCCTGGTTGACCCGATAACGAAGATATGACAACTTAGGCTGTTATAGGCCAATTTTAGGGCCCAATTTTAATAACCTCTAAACCCTCAGCCCAACACTAACCCAAAACCCAATTATCCCCTAACCCAACTAACCTAAACCCATAACACCAACCCAAACCCGAATGGCCCACTAAACCTAACCCTAGCCCCCCACTTGCATCGACCAAATAACCCCCACCGCCTCTCGACAAAGACTTGCAACACCGGCTACCAATCGGTCATGTCTCCACCGCTTGCCCATCCCCTGCAATCAGACAAGACAGAAACTAATAGAAAATAGATTTAAAAAGGCTATAAAAGCCATGAAAAAATGTAAAAGTTTTTTTCTTCTTGGGTAGTTAAGAAAAAGTACAAAAAAACTTCCAACTTTAGAGCAAAATAACAGTTCAATTTATATTTAAATACGAGACTATCATCAAATCAAACAAAAAAACATATCAGAGATTGAAGAATCAAAAGGGTGAAAGACTAAGGTAAATTCCTTTTTTTTTCCATTTTAATTACTATTTTGGGTTCGTTTTTTACACATAAGTATTAAAAAAAACATTACAAATATTATAAAAAAATAAAAAAATAAAAACGGCGGCCGACGATCGGCAAGTGACCGGCCGCCAGGCCGGATTCCCTCCCCCTCCTCTCTTTTCTCCCTTCTCCTTCTTTTCTCTCCTTTTTTTTTTTCCTCTCCTACTACAAAATGATTTTTTTTAAATTTTTTTTGGCTTTTATAGGGACCAAAACGCACCGTTTTGGTCCCCCCATTAAACGAGAAACGACGTCGTTTTGGGCCCCGAGTCGGGTCGACCCGACCCGCCCCTTCAAGGATCCGCGTGTTTTTTAAACGGAAGGGCTATTTGCGCAATCGGCCCTTCCGCTTTTCTGGGATTTTACAATTAAGTTTTTTTACGTTTTAATTTGGCCCCAGAATTTTTTATGGTTTTCAATTTAGTCCCTCCGTGCAGCGCAGCGTTTTAACCGTCGGGAATTTTGCGCTTTTGGTCCCTTTAAGTCGCACGCGCGTTGCAATTTGGTCCGATTTCCCTATTTTATCTCTAATTTCACCCCAAAATTATGTTTTATGTTCGATTCAGTCCCTTTGTTAGTTTACTGCTCTATTTTCAATTTATTTGTTTTCATTTTCTGTTATTTATTTATTATAATATTTATATTTATTATATTTATTGTATTTATTATATGTCCTAATGTATAATCCTTTATATATGTATGCATATGTAGTATATTTATATATTATATTATATATGTAATTTTTTTTATATATATTATATATATGTGTTTTAATATTATATTATATATGTATTATATATATATATTCAATATTATATTTTCTTATAATCTTCCATATATATATTTTCATATAATATATATGTATGTACTTATGAAGTGTATGAATAGTATTTTTATATATTATTATCATTCTAAATATATGTATATATTGTAAGTATTTTATATATATTATGAATATATTTTTAATGTCTTTTATTTCTTATACTATTCCATGTATGTACCTTATATCATCTTATGTATATATTCTTAAATACTATTATATATATGTGTTTTTAATACCTTATTGTATATATTATTATCATTAACTATTATTATTGCTAGTATTGTTATTATTATTGTTATATTAGTGTATATTTTATATATGTATATATATATAGGTAACAATGTTTTTATCACTTTATTTTAAATTTTTTTAATATTATTATTATATTATTAATATTTATTATTATTATTATTCTTTTTGTATATATTATTCATACTATCATTATTATATTATTACCACTATTATATTTATTATATTAGTATTATTATTGCTATCATTATCAATATTAGTATTATTGTGTGTTTTCATTATATATATCGTTTATATTTATAATGTTATTTTAATATTGTGTTTACTATATATTTACCCTTTTCACATATTATTTTATTTTTAATATTATTAAGTTATATTTTTATATTCTTTTATTATTATTGTTATTATCATTATTAATTTATATATATACATATATATTTTTGTACATATCATTATTTTACATTATTGTTGTAAAGATTTTATATATATATATTCTATGTACGTCTCCTAATATTTCTTTTATCATAGATATTATCATTATTATTACATACTTTTATCATATGCATATATACCTGTATTTTTATGTACATATTATTATTATTATTACCAAATATATCATTTTTCCTTATTTTATTATTAGTACATGATTTGTTTTTATTTTCCCTTTTCTGTAAATATCATTGTTATTGCTATTCTGATATTCTGATATTCCATGTCAACATTTTTCATTAATTATATCATTGTTTGTATCGATTATCCATTAATGATTTCTTGTTTTCAGAAATATTTTTCATGTTTTTAATTATTTTCAATACATAAGGCAACGTATCGGTTTAACACTAGTCGTTGATTTCATCGCTATGTTGGGTGAATCATATTGGCTCGTGTTGAAAACGGAACGCCCTTCAAACAAATCAAAATTTAAAATCTCTCGTCTTTTCAATCGGATCATGATTAAATCTTATGTTGAACTCGTATTTTGAAAACCAAGACAACACATGTTTAACAAGATACCAATTTTGGGCGTTGCGGGGGTGCTAATACCTTCCCCGCGCGTAACCGACTCCCGGACCCTACTTTACTCTGATTTTGACGTAGACCTAAACTCGGCCTTCTTTTGTTTTAAAAATAAATTTATTAAGGTGTCCGATCACACCTAAGAAAAGATCGGTGGCGACTCCCTGTTTATTTTGAAATCGAACTTCAGTTTTCAATAAATCGCCACAATTAGCGCCCGAGAGCCAAAATTTTTACGTCGCTACATAGGCAACTATGGTAACTAATCTTAGAAGATAGAGAAAATCATATCTTGTAAAGATTAGATAGGATTTGATATGAAAATATCTTGTAAATCCCTTAAATCATGTGATATGGTTAATCTCGTCCGTCGATGTAAATGTATCTTGACCGTCGATTTTGGGGGAGCTCAACTATAAATAGAGAGCCTCCCCCTCACTTGTAAATTATCCATTGTATTTGTGGATTCTTAAAAGTAATAGAATTTTGAGAGCATTTACTCAAATACTTTGCGAGCGTTCTTTTTGTTGTTCTTTTGGTTGCTTCTTTTGGCATTAAATCGCTTCCAATATATGAGTTGGTGCATTGGAGGAGTTCTTAAGGGGAACTTTGGAAACTGGTGGCGCCAATTTATTTGGCTCCACCAAAAAAGGGAAATTTTATTTTAAAGTCCCTTTATTTTTTAAAAATTACAGTATTTTTCTAGTATTTATAAAAAATCTAATTTTTTTTATAAAAGTTCTTGTATGTAAGATAAATTTTCGAGTTTGAATATGCCTAGTTTATATTATATGTAAAACTCTATATATTATTATAGATATCAATTCAATAAAAATAAGTCTTTTTATTTTTATATTTACCCATACAACTTATAGTTTTTTAGGATATTATTATTATTTTTATGTACTTTTTGTAGTTATATAGTTGCCTTTAGTTTTAATGCGTAACTATGATTAGAACATAATAATCACATTTGATTTCTACGTGTTATTATTAATATTTTATGACAAATCTTCATTCTATTATTAATATATTATTATTTATTTAATTTAACTTAAATAAAAAATACTTACAATGGCTACGTTAGTATAGGGTTATTATCACTTCTGTGCTTATTATCACCTCTGGATATATTTGTAGACGAGGATCGGGGGTAGGGTTGTTATACGAACTCCCACCATAATTAGAATTTTTGGGCATCTACGATGTCTCTTTACATTCTAATTGGTTTGTCCATCCAACATTAAGATCAAAGTCGAATTCGCGATGTTGACTTATTGGACTAACATTCTCAACAGGCTCTAAGTCTGCTAACTCAGTAAATAATTCAACTAGTTGGGGGTTCTCACTTCCAGTCGGCCACCATATTTCTATTATAGTGCCCAAGTCATCATCATCTAACAGCTGCATCTCACAAAATTTTAACGGATCTGTAGAGACAGGAAACTTGTAAAATAATTTGGACATCGCCCTTCCACAACAGATAGCTATTTTCGCATTGATCTTCCTTTTCATTTCTATTAGCTTCACTTTTTTTTTTAAAATCGCAAACCTACTCTTTGCCGACCTTGAAATACACAACCAACATCACATTCTATAATTTCACCATAAAAAATAACATACACCAAAAATACCTCATTATTCAACTTGAATAGATTTTTTAACTCTCTTAGTGAACACAATAATTTCACCATTCTATATATGGTAGAGAACCAAGAGGTGGAGCCATCAAGAATGGCTCCACCAAAATAAAAGGGTAAACTACAAAAATAGTCACTTTTGTTTGTTTCAGGTTACATTTTAGTCACTTATGTTATTATTTTGTTACAAAGTTATCACTCTTCCGTTAAGTTCCGTTATCTCCCTAACGGTAATCCTATGTGGCAGTCCAACTAGATTTTAAGTGCCAACTTGGATTTCCTAATGGGATGAGAATATATTTTTTATTAAATAAATTTAATTAATTAAAAATTTTTACACCCTAAATTTTAGTTAAAAAACCGTTCATCTCCTCCTTTTTTTAGTTTTCTTTTTCAATTAACTAAAAATGTTATTATCATAAAAAAAAATTTATTCATGTACAAAAATAAAAGAGGATTCAATGGAGGGTTCAGGTATGTCTTCTTCACTGACAAATTTATGTTCTAAAACTTAAAATGAAGTGGTTGTCGACAAATAAGAAGATGGTAATCGTTTTTGTTCCTAATCATTGTATTTTCCAATTCTTCACGTTCTTGAATAATTAGTTTCTCAATCCAATTTTTTCTAATCTGAATCGGCTTGTTTGTTCACAATCCCTTTGTGGGTATCCATTTTTTCTGATCTAAAATTCTTTTAGTTGTTAATATTCATATCAAGAATTTTAATTTAGGATTTTCATTAAACAATAAAAAATCCTATCTTTTGTTTTTCAATATTGAATAAAAAAGATAGAGGAATGCAAAAAAGATATACCTGAACCCTCCATCGAATCTATCTTTATGAAACAGTTAATTTGATTTCAACTATTTTGATCTTAATAATAGTTTTTCCAATCAAATAAAAAAAACCATTGAAAAAAAAGAAGAGACTGAAGAAAAATTAAAAAGAGGAGATGAACAGATTTTTTAGTTAAGGTTTAGGTTTAAAAATTTTAATTAATTAAATTTTTAATTAAAAATCTATTTTCATCCCATTTAGAAATCCAAGTTGGCATCTAAAATCTAGTTGGACCGCCACGTAGGATTACCGTTAGAGAGATAACGAAACTTAACGGTAGAGTGATCACTTCGTAACAAAATAATAACATAAGTGACTAATACGTAACATTTCAAACATAAGTGACTAAAATGTAACCTGAGGCAAACAAAAGTGACTATTTTTATAGATTACCCCAAAATAAAATATTAAATATTAAATTATTATATTAAAAAAATATAAATAAGTACACTATAAGGTGATGGAGCCATTTTAAATAGCTCCACCAAATAAATTATTAATTCTTAAAATTTTAAATTTAATTTAAAAAACGTTCGAATATCTTTAAAATTAATTTTAAAATTAATAATTTATAAAAATTATATTTAAAATTTTAAAAATATTTAAAAATATATTTAAAATATTATAAAACAAATAATAAATTTGAAAGATCATATCTTTAAAAATAATATATTTTAAATAATTTAAAAATCATAATTTAAAATATTATAAAACAAAGTAAAAATATTTAAAATTTAAAATATACATTTAAAATATTATAAAACTAATAATAAATTTAAAAGGTCATATTTTTAAAATATTTAAATATTTTATATTATTAAAAAATATATTTAATATTTAAAAAATAATATTTAAAATTTTAAAAAATAATTTAAAAAATAATATTTAAAATTTAGAAAAATAATTTCAAATATATATATTTAAAATTTTAAAAAATATATATTATAAAACATTTCAAATATACATTTTAAATTTTTTAAAATTAATAATAAAAAATAAATAAAATAAATAAACATACAGACAAAACTTAAAAAAAAGTAAAAAAAAAAAAACAAACAACATGACTAAAGTAAAAAAAGTAGATAATAATAAAAAAAACAAAGTAAAAAAATAACAGGGTGGTTGTTAGGCGAATCTGGTTCCGCCAAATTAATTGGCTCCACCATAATATGGTAAAATTTTTTAAAATCCCTCATAGTTTAAAAAATTATAGTATTTTTCTGGTATTTGTACAAGTGGCGCCATTCTATATGATTCTACCAAAAAATTAATTTTTTTCATGAAAGCTGACGTGGCATGTTGGTTACGCCAAATCATTTGACTCTACTAATTTTTAATGTAGATTTCAAGTCATTTTTGTATTTAATTAAAAAAAGTCATTTTAATAATTAATTAAAATTTTAAATTATTTTTATAAAAAAGCCCATAATTTGATTACAGATCTTGGAAAAAAGGAAAAACAGCTTTCCAATAATTATTGGGCACCAAAACGGTGCATTAAAGAAACTCAAATAAAGAAACTAAAAAACAACATAACCTGATAAAACGAATGAAGAAATGAATCGACTAAAAATAAGAATTTCTGGCCTGAAACCTTTCCTTCTTCTCTGTCATTCGAAAAGACTATCATGTATCAGCCATTTGAGAGACCGAATCTTCTCCAAAAAAATCGTACTTTTCTAAACCTCAGTCTCTAGTAAGGTAACGAGTTCGTCGGACAGGCTCAAAGTCACAAAGTCCAGACTCCATTTTTCCACTTAACCACCGTCGTTGCCGTTTTTTCTGTCATGAATTACCAGCCCTTCCACCGCGTGCGGAACCTCTTCTATCTAGTATTGGGGATCTTCATATTTTCTTCCTTCTATCGCCATCTCGTGAGCCGCTTTGTTGGCTTCCTTAGGTACGTGCTTAAAGCTCAACCTTCTAAATCTGGAGGTTCTTCCTTTTATTTCTTTAATTAGACTGCTAATGTTTGATTTATCTTCCTTGAGTTTAGTTTTTGTATTATGGACAACTCATCTCCTTCCACACAAATGTCTTGGAAACCCATTTCCTCCACCATAGCGAGTGCTTGTAGATACGCCCTTGCCTCAGCCGTAACAGGATCTGGAATATTCTCCCATGAGAAGGTACAGGCAGCCATCACTAACCCTTCTTTATTCCTTGCTAAAATTCCCGATACTGAACTCTTCGTGTGTTGATTAAAAGATGCGTCAAAGTTGATTTTTATAATGTCATCATCCGATGGTTTCCAAACAAATTCATTGACGCCATTCGTATTTTTTGAAAACTCTCATATAAAAGCTATTTCTGCATGATAAGCGTTCATAAACCCCACTATTTCACTTACTTGTTCTCTTGTTCCTTCATGATAAATCTCATTGTGATTGTACCAGAAAGCCTAGTATACGATAGATCTAATTTTGCATGTTTCTGTATTCTTTCTATCGAACTCATTTTCTAACCAATTTTTTCATCTGGTTTCTCTATTGCATATTGTATTTGCCGCTCCCATCCCTTGCAATATCTGCTGTGTGATAGTGCAATCTCTAAAAAGATGGCTCACCGTTTCCTCATCGGCTTGACACACCGGACAAAGTGTATTTGCAACCAGTTTACTGGTTCTTAGGTTGTGCAAAGTGGGCATGAACTCGTTTGCTATTCTCCACATCAGTATACGGATTTTGCTTGGTATCTTGAGACCCCATAGCTTTGTAAAGAAAGTAGAATTAATTTCATTATGTAACCTAGGATTCCCCGGTGTATTAACCCATTTGTAGCCACTTTTCACTGTGTAAATCCCTATATTGTCACCTCTCCATATTAGTTCATCATGCGGTCTGCTACTCACCAATGGGATTGAAAGAATACTTTTCAGCTGCTCTTCTCCAAATAATGATCGGATTGCGTTTTGCTTCCAGGTAGAAGTTTCCCTATCAATTAAGTTAGAAACAATAGTATATCTAATATCTATGTTCTAACATTGTATTCTTCCACTTCCAAGCCTCGATAACCACACATCGTTCCATATGTTAATTGCATCGCTGTTCCTAACTCACCAACCAATTCCCTTTTCAAGAAGTTGTCTAGTACCCCAAATGCTACGCCAGGTAAACGCAGGGTAAAAGCCTAACCCAGTACTCATAAATTCTACTTTTGGAAAATATTTTGCTTTCATAACACGTGCAAACAAATAATGAGGCTGCGTAATAATTTCCACCCCTGCTTCGCTAACAGGGCCAAATTAAAATTTTCTAAGTCTTTAAAACTCCTTTCATTTTGGGGATACACATATCACTCCATTTGTGTAAGTGTATGCCTTTATTTGTTTTGGAATTACGCCACCAGAATTTGCACATTAAATTTTCTAGTTCTCGACAAAGCGAAATCGGTAATTTAAAACATTGCATAGCATAAATCGGTATTGCTTGTAAAATGGATTTTATAAATATCTTTTTGCCCCCAGTCAACAAGAACCGCAAACTCCAATTGTTCAATAGTTTAACAAACCGTTCTTTAATATCCACGAAAGCATGTTTTTTTCATCCTGTTTTTGTGTTTCTGAGTCGACATTTCCTCTGAAGTAGATTAAAGACTTGTCAAATTTAACCAATTGTCTAGATATCTTTTCATATTCTTAGATCACATTCTTCATATTATTTGCTCCTTCGATTGTTGCTTCCCCAAATAACACATTATCATCTGCAAAAAATAGGTGTGACACCAAAACATTACCTCTTTCCACCCTAGTCCCAACAATCTTCCCTTCCTTTCTAGCAAGTGCGATTAAACGTGAGAAACCTTCAGCACAAATAAGAAATAAATATGGACTAAGTGGATTCCTTGTCTTAAACCTCTTTGAGGTGGAAATTCTTCCCCATGTCTTCCATTCAACACAACTAAATACGCCACACTAGTAATGCATCTTATAATAAATAAGGTCCAATCTTCACAATATCCTAGCCTGCGTATCATTTTTTCTAAAAAAACTCAATTCTATTCTGTCGTGCGCTTTGCTCATATCAAGCTTTAACGCAAATCCTTTCTTTGATGACCCTCTTCTCTTTTTGAATGAGTGAAGGATTTCGTATGCCACAAAAATATTATCCGTGATTTGTCTTCCTGAGATAAACGTCCCTTGATTATCTTCGATGCAGTAATTAAGTCCCAACGTAGCCGGTTGACAAGTACTTTTGAAATAATTTTGTAAATCACGTTGCAAAGACTTATGGGTTTAAACTGGCTCATTATCTTTGGTGAATTTACCTTGGGGATAAAAACTATGCTTGTTTTGTTAATTTCCTCCATATTTCTTCTACCATTTAAAACATCCAAACAATACCTTGTGACATCTTCCCCAACAATATGCCAGTATTTTTGGTAAAAAATTGTAGGAAAATCATCCTTACCTAATGCCTTAAAGGGGGCTATAGTTTTTATCGCCATTGCAATCTCTTCTGTTTTAAATTCTGCCATTAAATCTCTGTTGAGCTCCTCCTTTATACATGGTGAAAAAGATTCCATCAATCTGTCGCAATCACTAAGCTCTGTGGATGAAAACAGACCTTTAAAATAATCAATAGCCATATTAGACATCTCCTCAAAATTGGTAACCAAGTTTCCGGAACCATCCTCCAATCCCTTAATCATATTTTTCTTCTTACCATATGATGTGATTCTATGAAAGAATGCCATATTTTTGTCTCCCATCCGAAGCCAATTAGTTCTCGCTCTTTGTTCCTAGAAAATCTCTTCCTTGTCGACTTCAAGGTTTAACTCAAGTTTAATCTATGTAATTTCCTCTAAAGTCGCTTCACTGATTTCGCTAGCTCCCAATTCAAACAATCTGGCATTAAGCTCTGCTATTCGCCATTCCCTTAATTTTTTCTCCTTTTTTGACCAGCAATTCAAAGTCATTCTCAGTTCCTTCAATTTCACCAAAACATCCTGATTGTTTGAAGACTATTCATTTTTTATTCGCTCCTCGAAGCCTGGATTCAGAATCCAATCAACATTAAATCTGAATTGCCATTGTCCCCCCTTAATATGCCTACCTCCATCTCCATTTGTATTTTCGACTATTGGGCAGTAATATGAGAAGCTATGTTGTAAATGACATAGTACATAACTTGAAAATAGATCCCACCATTCTGGATTTGCAACTCCTCTATCCATCCTCTCCCTAATATTATTGCTAACAATCCTACCCCTTTCCCACATGTACCATTGTCTAAAAAACCCTAAATCAGTGAGCTCACAATCTTTCAATACTTCTCTAAACCCAACCATTTGTCTTTCCTCTCTAATTCTCCCTTGTTTTTCAAACGAAAATAGAATTTCATTAAAATCTCCGGCTACCAACCAGGGCTTGTTATTCCCATACTTCAATACTCTTAAAAACTCCCATGATTCCCTTCTATCATGCTCCACTAGTGCCCCATAAAATCTCGTGAATCTCCATGATACCAACTCATTCTCTTCTTCGACTTCCACATCAATATGAGATTTCGAATAGCTTTTTAAAGTTAAATTCAACTCCTCCTTCCATCCTAATGATAATCCCCCCTCGTTCCTATCGCATCAACATCAATACCGTTCATGAATCCACACTGCTTTCTTATTGTCTCCATTCGTTTGCATGAAACTTTTGTTTCCATAAGAAACAAAATTTGGGGCTGAATATGTCTCAATTTGTTTTTGAGACGTCTAACTATTTGTGGTTGCCCCAGACCACGAACATTCCAACTAAGGATTTTCATTGTGCCCGGTCGGCCAACTTAACAGTGGCCACTGATATTTCCTTTTCCAGTTCCAACTCCAATAAACCTCTGTTATTTCAAGAATTTCCCACTTCTGGATTAAACCTCTGCCTTTTTTTTCCATCAACAAATTCCACAGGTATATCTTCTATCTCAATTCCACTCCCCCTTTCCTCCAATTGCTCCAACTTATCATTTGCCTTTATTTCCGTATTTTTCGGTGTCTACCTTGTGAATCATCCCAAAGATCCTATCCCTCCTCTATAATCTCTATTGTTTGTTACGTCCATGCCAAATTTCCTTTCCCTTCTTTCCCCATCAATTTCCATATTGATCCACCTTTTAGATTCAGGTTCCTCTCGAAACCATTTACTCGTCGATTGACCACCCTTTCTTGGTGCAGCCCTTATTGATAAATCCCAACCAAACTCCACTTGCTGAACCCCTAATGTTAATCTGACCTGGCAGAAACTTTCGCCATGTCCAAGCCGACCACAAAGGAAACAAAATAGTGACAATTGTTCATACTGAAAAAAACCATATATGAATCTATTTTGACCAATACCTATTCGTTTCTTCCTTTTGAGCGGGAGATAAGTATCAATTAGAACTCTAACTCGCATGAATTTACTAACCCCTCTTGTTACCATCGAGGCGTCATATTCCACAAATTTTCCAATGAAGTCCCCAAACTGTTGTGCCATTCCTTTTGTTATAAAACCAATCGGAAGATTGTGAATTTGTACCCAAAAAATCGTATACCAGAGAGGAACTGTATTCAGCTCCTTATTCCTTGTTAACCTGTGGAAGATAATAAGATGTCGGTTAAAGTACCATGGCATACTATCCATAACTCGTTTCAAGTCAATCTCGCTATAGAATTTGAACAAGATCCACTTGTCCTCCATCTACGTAATAGTCACCCCTCTTAGCGAATGCCATAAATCAGCCAGAGCATTTTTTAAAGATGGAAAATTCACCACACTATTTGTAAGAACTCTCCCTACCAAGCATAAATCATATAATTGATCAATAGCAATTTCATCTCCTAATACCACCATGGGATCTTCCTCTTCATCCATAATGTTGAGATTGGTTAGATCTTCATCCATTGTATTGATGTCACCCATATCACTCCTTTAAAATTTTTTGAAATAAGAAATCCCTATGAAACGTAAGGAAACCCTAATAAAACCCTAAGAAAAAAGAGAGAGTTTCGTGTTACAAGACAAACCAGAGAAGCCCTAACTCGTGCTACTCGACAAACTCGACTAGAAGTTAATAATAAATTTAAGTATATTATAAATTACAAATTTGTTTTTAATTATTCTGCTTCTGTTTTGAGTAAATATATATCAAGTTGGACTTTAATCTTTAAATGAACTTTGAGTAATCGAGTGATAATCCTTGATTTTAAAAAAAAATGTTATAAGTGTTTTAAATCTCTTCTTAGCTTGTTGGACGACTTCCCTATTGGGTGGAAGAGTCCCTATGAAGTTAAACTCTTTAATGCCTTTCAAATCGATTTCCTTTTTATCAAAGACCTTGTGCAAATTTATCTAGTTCCTTTCTGTTGGTGTGGGCGCTCATGTGTCCCACTATACATGGGAAGGCTCACAAATTTCTACCTTATATATATTTAAAGAGGGCAGTGACAACAATTTTTTATTTTGTGTGTGTCTCAAAGTGTGTGACGAAAGACACCTTTATTCACCAAGTGAAATGTTGATCAACTCTTTAATCAGGGTCTATTTGATGTCTGTTTGAGTTGATTTTTGGCAAATTTGTTGTACATAAATAGTGAGTATAGATAAAATTAATATATGAATTTGATTTATACAAAATATTAATTGTATATATTTTACTAAATTTATTAATATAAACGGTTATATTAATTAATTTTGGTCAAAATATAAAAGATATGGAAATTAATATTCTTTAAAGAATATAATTAATATATGAATTTGATTCATGCAAAATATTATATTTTTCCGAATTTATTAATATAAATAATTATATTAATTAATTTTGGTAAAAATATAAAATGCATTAAAAT
The DNA here is from genome assembly GCA_025698465.1 of Gossypium longicalyx. Classification (NCBI taxonomy): domain Eukaryota; kingdom Viridiplantae; phylum Streptophyta; class Magnoliopsida; order Malvales; family Malvaceae; genus Gossypium; species Gossypium longicalyx. The sequence continues at coordinate 8,863,625 of CM047004.1, forward strand.
TAATATTCTTTTGGAAAGAATATAATTAATATATGAATTTGATTTATACAAAATATTAATTATTATATTTTACCGAATTTATTAATATAAATAATTATATTAATTAATTTCAGTCAAAATATAAAAGACATTTAAATTAATAGTCTTTTGGAAAGAATATAATTTATTTTTCTAACTTTCCATTTGACTTCTCTAGTAGTAAGGGAATAATCATGGTTTTTCTTTTAATATGTGATATCAAAGAGGATAAAAGGATGATAATCCCTACTATGGTTAGTAGACTTGAGGATCTCAATTGTGTAAAGTGGGATTTTCTATGCAATAGCTTTGAGTTTTTAGTTTTCAAAGTCAGCCCCTTTTGGTCATATTCTCAATTTTCTCTTAAAGTTTGCTTGAGAGTATTTGTTGATAGCCTTGTTTGAGTTGTATATTATTGTGACTTGATTGTGATATTGTAGCAAGACTTTGATTGTAGTGGAAATTTTTGTGGACTTTCAAGTCTCGTGGACCCCTTGCTTGAAAGGGGTTTTCCACGTAAAAATTATGTGTATTGATTTTATTATTTTTACCCGCGATATTGTGGTTGATTTGGATTGATTGTTGATGTTTTATGTTATTGTGGTTTATTTGGATTGATTGTCAATTGTGCTTTCGCGTTGTTTTGTTGGGTTTGGTTTCATCCCAACAATTTGGTATCAAAGCTTGGTTTTCGTGTTTAATGATCATGGAAATTAGCACTAGTAAGATAATTACGTTTAATGACGCTAATTATCAAATTCGGCGGAACAAAATAAAATATCTTTTTGTGAAAGCTTTGCAATTTCCTGTTTTTGCTACTCAAAAACCCGAGTCAAAAACTGATGAAGAGTGGAAAATTGAGCATCATTAGGTGTACGATTTTATTTAGTAATTTGTTGAAGATGTAACATTCTCAAAACCCCCTTGATCGTAAATAATATGAAATAAAATTTTAGCGAAATAAGGTATAAGATCAAAGAAAATAAAAGTTACAATATATCAAAAGAGAGTTAAATCAAGAAGCATGACATGATGTATTAAGGAAGGAACTAAATTGCAAATATGCAAAGAGTTCTATGGCACAAGCATAAATGTAACATCCTTACAATTGATATATAATAAAAGTAGTAATAAATTGAATAATGTATAATTGATTTTTCGGTAAAATGAGAAAATAATATAAAGCGGATAAAAGAGAATATTGAGGAGTATAATAATAATGATGATGATGATTAAGAAGTAGGTTTTAGTATATTGATTTAAAGTAAAGGCCAAATCGTAAATATGTGGAAAGTTTTTGGCTCAAGTGTAAATATTTAAAATTTAGGGGATCAAAGTGTAAAAATGAGAAAGTTGAAGGACCAAAAGTGAAAATAATCCAATTTACTAAGATATGGAATTGATATGTAGGGACCAAATTGAATAGGTGAAGAATTGTGAGGGTCTAAATCACAATTTTACCAATTTAAGTGATGATTCAAGGATGAAATTTTGAAAGATCATAAAGGGTAAAATGGACAATTAGCAAGAGAGAGTTCTAGAATGTAATGATTATGTTGATGATGTTTTGGTGATTTTTTAATTAATTAATTAGTTAAATATTATTTTATTAATATTTTGCTTAGATATTTATTATTATTTTATTTAGAAAAATGGTACTATAAAAAGAGAGGAAGCATGAAGAAAATGGATCATCCTTCCAACGTGAGTGAAAGGATGAGAAAAGAAGTTTTCTTTTCTTTACAATTTAGTCATTTGCCATGAAAATCTATTTTTTTACCCAAAATTTTTAAAAATTTCCTTAGATATTAAAGAGAGAAGATGAAGTAGAGATTCTAGAGAATATGTTCATTAATTTAGAAGTAAGAAAATAGTAGATGAAAGTGGAGAAATTGAGAAGAAAAAGGAAGGAAAGCGGTGAAGATGAGAAATGCATGGAAATGAAGAAGAAATGAAGAAATTCTTGACAAAGGAGGTAAGTTTCATACTAAACCTACTTGTATTTCAATAGATTGAGTTAAATATGTTTTGAGTAAGATGTATGAAACATGTATTTAATCTAAATACTAGAAATAGAAAGTATTTGATGAAGAATAGAGACTTAAAACACTAAATTGGTAAGAGAGAATGTGATTTGTATGGTGAAAAGTACTAAGATTAAGAAATGAATATGTAATCTACACATAAACATAAGTGTCTAAATTTTATAGTAATCAAAAGTATGACAATTATGTGTGAATGAATGAAAGATAGTGCAAAGAACCATGGAAAAGAAAATATTTTTTTCATTAAAACTGTTTGGACAGTAGCAGTGACTTAACTTTGAAAATTCACCAAAAAATATAGAAATTTAGTTAGAGATTTAATTAAATATGTAATTAAATCTTATTGAGTCTAGTTTCATACGGAAGAAACGATGAAAGAAACAAAATTTTATAGTTTGAGATATATTAATTTTTGTGAAACAAGGTCGAAGTGGATTCGAGTTCCCCTGTCCTGACTTTGGAAAATCATTAAAAAATGTAAAAAAAAAATTATTATGGTTTTAAATTTTTATGTTTAAATTCTTAATGAGTTTTTTTTCAATAGAAACAAATAGGAACATCATCCAAACCCCGTAATAAGAGATAATTAATTTTTAGTAAAGAAATGTCGAAACTGTCAAATAGCAGAATATAGACAAATTTGAAGAATAAATTGTACTTATTGGCTAAGTCATAAATTTTTTAAATTTTATGGTAAAAAGATATTTGAGTCTAGTTTCAAAAACATCAAGCGGATCTTAATTTTGAATTCTTTAGCTCAATATATAAATAATTTAGTGACTGTGACTCAAGTGGACAACTTTGATATGAACACATAAGTAAATAGTGGAATTATAAATAATGTTACATATAAGCATGTTATATACTAAAAGTTAAAGATTCTAACAAATATATACATAAAGAATGTGGACAACTTTGATATGAACACATAAGTAAATAGTGGAATTATAAATAATGTTACATATAAGCATGTTATATACTAAAAGTTAAAGATTCTAACAAATATATACATAAAGAATGTGGAATGCAGAGGAGGAGGAGGAAAAAAATGAATATATATAGTAGATGAATTTGAAATGTTTCAAAATGGTATTAAGTGATGGAATGATTAATACATGTGAGAATGTTTAAACGAATTGATAAAATAATAAGTGAATAATTGTTAATTGGTGTGATATTGAATCCTTTGTTAAATTTTATGAAGAATAAAATTAATTGAACAATTTAGAAATAAATATGAAATATACGTAAAGTGGGTAAAATACTTTTGAAAGTGCAAGTCCTCCAATAGTCTTATTTCTAAAACTTTAATATTTGTGTTAATTTTATATACTTTATTATCCTTGATTGAATATCATGTTTTTATGAGGACTTGATATTAGAAATAGATGTAAGTGGATGATATGTAAAATGAAGTTGCGATTATGATATTTGAATATATATTCAGGTAATGATATATAAAAATAAATAAATAAAAATAAAGCGTGGAACTTATAAGAAAATGGAGACGACGTCACAATGACAAGTTCGACATGTCACGACGTGAAAACCCCAACGTCACGATGACAGTTCATAAATTTTTATGAACTTTACAGTTTGGCCTTTTGATCAATTGTGGATGTTTTAATGAGCTCCTTTAACTTATTATTAGTTCTATCATAAATTCAATGAGTTGATGATCTACATTAATTAAATAATATGATAAATTGATTTGAATTTTCAATAGTTGCTTCGACGATCGAGTCAGGTACGGAGCTGTAGTAGCCCAAATTTGACCGGGCTTAAACAGAAGAAAATAAATGGGCAAATAAATATTAATTTATTAAGAGTCCATTTACAAAGCACCAAAATACAACAGAGCCAAAACGCTACCGGCCCAAAACTTAAAACCAAAAAGCACTACCTGTATGACCCAAATTACACCCTTAGACCCGACCTAACCCACAATAGCCGACCCAACTCAAACATTACCCAGTAAGCCCCTTTACACCCTTGACCCGTATACATCAGTGGCCCAAAAGGCCCAAATGACTTAAGAGGAACAAGAAACCCTAGGGTTTCCTGAACACTATCGCGCCGCAACTGCTTATGGAATATTCGGGGAGCGTCTGTTCAGTCCCCGAAATCGAGGCCACCATCAAGGCACTGTCTCGAGGCCCTTCGACACACCAGCTCGGCCACCGATCACGCCTCCACCAGTGGGCCTTGACTTCAGCATTGTGTCGTGCCCAGCACGGTCACCATCGAGATCCTCGCAAGTTACCTGCAAGAAAAGGAAAGAAATCAAAGCAAAAAAGGCAGCAGATATACTAGAATAGGAAATGGAAAGAAATCTTCCGATTTCTTTCCAAAATAGGCAGTAGTTTAAGGCTATAAAGCCTTTCGCAAATCTGTAAAGACTTACGTTTACAGAGATACACAATAGCAGAGAGAATACATACAGAAACAGAAAAAAAGCAAAAAGAAACAGAGAAAAGCGAACGGGTGTAAACTTTTCGAAACACATATATAAATGAAAAAGTAGTTTCAGTTGAGAAGGTAAACAGACTATTATTTTCCTTACTTACCTGCGTATTTTCTTTCATACATATACAAATCTTCCATTTTTTCAACAAAAAAACTAAAGAAAATAGAAAAGGAAAGAAGTTACCTGAGGACGGCGAAGAAAAGGAAGGGTTTTTCGAACCCTAGCCTCCATGTGTGGTGGTCCTGATGACGGCGCGTCGGCACGTATGGACCACGCACGACAGAGCCAGGGGATGAGCCAGGACGACCTTCAGGCCGGAGCTCTAAGGGCCAGGGGAGATTTTAGAGGTTTTTGTGAGTTTTTTTTAGAACTGGGGCCAAAATGATTTTTTTTTCTAGGCTTAGGTTTGGCTTATATAGCTTTAGTAAAACGGTGCCGTTTTGGCCCTGGTCCCATAAGCCAAAAGCGACACCATTTTAGGGCCCCAAGATCCGCGTGTTGACCCGTGACTCGGGAAGGATCCGCATGTTTTTTTGGGCTAATTGCCCTAATGGCCCTTCCGTATTTTTTAAAATTATAATTTCATTTCATTTTATTACAATTTTGGCCCTAACAGTTTGTATCTGTTTCAATTTAGTCCTGAATGGCCTTTTAAAGCTTAACTAGGGAAACAGTGTCGTTTTGGGGATTAGGGCAAATTGCCCAATGAGTCCATTAATTCAAATGTGCTTTCCAAATGGCCCCCGATTTCTTTTTTTTTTTAAAAATAACCCTACAAATTTTAATTCGTTTTAATTTCACCTTTTTTTATATACTTTTAAACTTATTTTTAATTTATTATATATATTACTTATTATATTATTTATATTTTTAAAATTTGTAAATTATTATTATATATTATATTTTAACTTATGTATATTTTATTATTTATTTATTTATATTATACATTATTTTAAAAACTTACATTTTTATATTATATATTATAAATTATTTCATTTATTATATTATTATTTTTATATACTATTATATACTATCTATTTTAAAATTCACTATTAAATATTATATTTTTATGTATTATTAAATGTTTATATTATTTGATATAGTACAATATCATTTATTATTATTATTATTATTATTTTATCTTAAAATTAAAGTTTATCTATAACATATTATTATCACACATTACTAAATTGTATTTTAATTATATACACATATATCCAAATTACTCACTTTATTTTATATTTTAATATGAATTAAACCTTTTTATATTTTTATATTATAAATTGTCCATGTATTAAATGCTATTTTCATGATTTTATAAAGTGTTGATTGCTTGATACATATGTTACTATATTATTATTGTTATTTTTATATATTATTGTATTTGTTTGTCTTGTTTTGTTTTTTTATAATTGTACATCATGCATCATTTTCTTGTTTATTAATATGTTTAAATATATATTGAATTACATGTTTATATGTTTTACCTATTCTTCTTTAATATATGTTGTGTTTTTTGTATGTATATTTTACTTATTTAAAATTTGCCATATTTTATATTTCTTATATATATTTTAATTAATGTATGACATTTATGTTATTGTTATTATGCTTTTATTTACCTTTTACTATAACATGCTATCTTGTATGTTATGTTTTATAATGTTAATATGATTCATCATACATCAATTTAAAATTGAGATTCCAAAGTTTACAAAAATAAAAGGCAATGTTTGGTATTTGGAAGCTTCGAGAAAAGTAGTACCCTAACTTACTGGGTTGCAACTTTTCTCGTTGAATTCGAATAGTTAAGCACCCTTCTAAGTTTTTTAAGGTTTTCAAAAGACGAGCAACTGTTTTGAAATTTCAAAGCGTTGTGTCCTAACTTACTGGATATGACGTTTTGTCGTCTCAAGATAGGGATTTTCAAAAATGGTTAGCTTAGCCTCAAATGTCTTAAAAATATTGTGTCCTAACTTATTGGATGTAATATTTTGATTCATTCGATACAAGTGAACCCTAATTTTCAAAATCAAAATATTTTAAAGAGGATTGCATCTTAAAATTTTTAAATTTCCGACATTAAAGACATTTTGATAATCAATTAGGTACTAATTTTTGGGCGTTACGAGGGTGCTAACCCTTCCTCGTACGTAACCGACTCCCGAACCCGTTTTCTGATTTCGTAGACCAAAAACTAATGATGTTTTAAAGGTGATCCAATCACACCTAAATAGATTGGTGGTGACTCCCATTTTTGTTTTTAAAGTCGATTCTCATTTTCTAAAACTCGATTTAAAAATGGTCTCGACAGAGGTGTTACAGAAGAAAATGTTTATAATCACATTGATTAAGAGACACATGCAGGCATATTGTGGAACAAGTTTGAAAATTTGTATGCTTCAAAATCCAACAATAATAAGTTGTTCATGTTTAAGAGAATGATGACGTTGAGTTACATGGAAGGGACTTTTATAGACGACCACTTGAATGAGTTTGAAGGTTTGTTGACTCAACTACTTGGTATGGGCATTAAATTTGATGATAAGATTATATGGCTTTGGTTGCTTACTACTTATCGGACTTTTGAGAAACGTTTCGTGTTTCACTTATTAATGTTGCTTCAGAGGGTATTCTTGGAAATTGCTAAGAATGGTGTGTTGAATGAAGAGGTAAGAAAAAGGTCTCAAGGTTCTTAATCACAATTTAAGGTTTTAGTTATTGAAAATAGGGGGAGAAGCAAAGACAAAGATGAAAAGGGTAAAGATAAAAGCCAAAGCTAGTCGAAATCAAGATACAAGAATATTGAATGTCATCAATGCGGTAAGAAAGGCCATATCAAGAAGTATTGCTACAAGTGAAAAAAAAGAAAGAATAATTGTGATGATGATGAATAAGAGAGAAGGGATAAAAAGAAATCCAAGTGTTATTGTCACTACTACTGATGATCTGTTACTCCTTGGTGATGAAAATTTGATCAACCTAGCATGCGACGAGACTAGTTGGGTAATAGGCTTTGGTGCTTCGCTTCATGTTACGTCACGAAAGGAATTCTTTACATTTTATACTTTTGGTGTTTTTAGGGGTATTGAAGATGGGTAATGAAAGCTTGGTACAAGTTGTTGGCATGAGAGATGTTACCTTAGTCACTAATAATTGAACCAAGTTGACACTTAAAGATGTTAGGCAGACACCGAATGTTCGTTTGAATTTGATTTCTGTAGGAAAGCTTGATGATTATGGCTTTTGTAACACTTTTAGTGAGAGCTAGTGGAAATTGACTAAAGACTCTTTGGTTGTGGCTCGAGGGAAGAAGAGTTCGAACTTTATTTGATTTACGCTTCAACTTCTCGAGGCATGATGAAGGTGACAGAAGATGATGGCTCAACAGAGTTGTGGCATAGGCGACTTAGTCACATGACTGAGAATGAGTTTAATTGTTTGGTCAAAAAGAATAAACTTTCAAGTTTGAAGAATGCTATACTGAAGAATTGTGTTTATTGTCTAGATGAGAAGTAGAGAAGAGTTCCATTTAAGCGTTTTCCTCCTTCAAGAAAGTTAGATTTGCTAGAGTTGATTCATTTCTATGTTTGTGGTCTGTTAAAGATTAGGTAACATAGTAGTGCACTTCACTTCGTGAATTTTATTGATGAGTGTTTAATGAAGCTTTAGGTCTATGCTTTGAACATAAAATAACATGTTATTGATGTGTTCAAGCAATTTCAAGTTTCGGTTGAGAGAGAGATTGGGAAGAAGTTGAAGTGCATCCATATTAATAATGGTTGCGAGTACAGATAACCATTTGATGTTTGCTATCAGTTATATGGAATCAGACATTAGAAGATACCGCCAAAGACTCCATAAGTGAATAGGTTGAATGAAGGGATGAATTGAACATTGATTGAGAGAATCAAATGTTTGCTTTCAAATGCAATGTTGCCTAAATCTTTTTAGGCCGAAGCTTTGTATATAGCTGCACATGTGATTAATTTGTCTCATAAAGTTCCTTTGTAGAGTGATGTACTAGATAGGGTTTGGTTTGGTAAAGATATGTCGTATGATCACCTGCGTGTGTTTGATTGCAAGACATTTGTTCATGTTCTAAAAGATGAGATATTTAAGTTGGATGCCAAGACTTGGCAATGTATCTTCGTTGGTTACAGTCATAAGGGTTTGGGAACAGACTGTATGATTTGATTAAAAAGAAACTTGTGAGAAGAAGAGGTGTTGTTTTCTTTGACATTGATAAGACAAAAAAGACATATCTACAAAATAGTGGTAACTGATCGACACAGAGTCAGTTCCTCTAGTTCCTTCGTCAAATCTTATTCAAGATGATATGCAAGAAAATAACATTGATGACCAGTAGGGTATAGTTGATTTTGATGCTCTCATAGATAAAGTTTTGAATGATCAACACCAAGCACCTATAAATTCACCAACAATTCCACCTTAGAGATCAACTAAAGATTAGGAATCTTTTGTAAGGTATTCTATTGATGAGTAGTTCTTTTGACTGATGGGGAAGGACCCAAGTGCTATAAGAAGGTTATGGAAAGTGAATGAAAATGTAAGTGGGTATGAAAGATGAACTTCAATCCTTGCATGAAAACCATACATTTGAGTTGGTGAAAATGACAAAGGGTAAAAAAGCTTTGAAAAATCAGTGGATTTACAGGTTGAAGTAAGAAGAGAATTCAACTCCACGATACAAAGTTAGATTGGTCGTCAATTTACAATTAGAAAAAAAAAAAAGGGATTGAATTTAAGGAAATATTTTTTCCATTTGTGGAGATGTCCTTTATCAGAATTATATTGAGTTTGGCAGCTTATTATAACTTAGAGGTTGAATAGATGAATGTGAAATTGTTTTCCTTCACGGTGGTTTAGAGGAAAAGTTTTACATGGAACAGCCAAAAGGTTTTATTACACAAGGGAAAGAGGAATACGTGTGCAGATTAAGTAAGAGCTTGAATGGCTTGAAGCAAGCTCTGAGGCAATGGTACAAGAATCTGTTATGGGGTAGCATGGCTTCATAGAAGACTACTTCTGATTAATGTGTTTTTGTTTAGAGATTCTCTAGTGATGATTACATTATTCTATTGTTTTGTATTGATGATATGCTTATTGTTGGTCATAGTGCTTCTAGAATTGCCATGATGAAGCAAGAGTTGAGTAAGTCCTTTATAATGAAGGATTTATGGTCAACAAAGTAAATTATTGGTATCAGATTTATAGGTGATAGAGAGGCCAAGACGTTATGATTATCATAGGAGAGGTACATTGAAAAAGTACTTTGAAGGTTTAATATGGATAGAGCTAAGGTGATGAGTACTCCCTTTACTATGTAATTCAAGTTGAGTGTCAAGAAAAGTCCTTCAATAGAGAAAGAGAAGTTATGTGGAAACTCCTTACTCTTCAGCAGTGAATAGTTTGATGTATGCAATGGTATGTATGAGATTGGGCTTAGCCTATACCGTTGATACTTTTATTCAGTTTCTTTCTAATTTGGGTAAAAAATATTGGAATGTAGTGAAGTGGATTATGATATACTTTCAGGGCACCTCCAAATTGAAACTTTGTTTCGGTAATGAGAAAGTTGTTCTAGTTGGATATACAGATTCAAATATGGCCGGAGACATTAACTCAAGAAGATCTACTTCAGGTTACTTGATCACTTTTATAGGGGGAGTTGTGGTTTGATAATCTAGATTGCAGAAATGTGTTGCTTCTGAATTTATTGCAATTATCGAAGCGTGTAAGGAGTTTGGATGAAGAAAAATTTATGTAACAACTTAGCTTTGCTCAAGAGAGGTATGTAACTTAGCTTTGTTCAAGAGAGGTATGTCTTGTTTTATGATAGCCAAAACGCTATTTAATTTGGTAAGAATTCAACTTTTCATGGCCGGTCTAAACATATCAATGTAACGTATCACTGGATACGAGAAGTCCTAAAGGATAAGTTGATAGAGCTTGAGAAAATTCACACTAATGGTAATGGTGTGAATATGTTGACCAAGACCTTACCAAGAGGGAAGTTTGAAGCTTGTTGCTTGATTGCCAATATGACGAACACCCTCATGTCATGGGAGGGGGAGATTTTCGGGGTGTGGGCCCCCATGTGTTCATTATGTGTGGGAAGGCTTACAACTTTGTGCCCGATTATATTTAAAGAAGGAAACAAGAGCATTTTTTGTGAGTGAAAGTGTGTGCCGACAAAGTCAAAAGTAAAAGGGAGGAAAAAACATAAAAAGGTAGCTTTGTTCACCAAGTGCAATTTTGTCAACTCTTTGATCAAGGGTTTATCCAATGTTCATTTGAGTTGATTTTTGGGTTGTGGTTAGCAGACTCAAGGATCTCAATTGTGTACGATGGGATTTTCCATATAGGTGTTGTAGCTCCGGGTTCTCGTTCTTCTAAGTTGTCCCTCTTTTGGTGATATTCTAAATGTTTCTCTTAAAGTTTGTTTGAGATTATTTGTTGATAGTCTTGTTTGAGTTGTATATTCTTTATTGTGAATTGGTTGTGATTTTGTAGCAAGACTTTGATTATAGTGAAAATTTGGGTAAACTTTCAAGTCCTTGCGTGTCTCGATTTTATTGTTTTTAATTGAGATATTTTGGTTGATTTGGATTGATTGTTGATATAGTGTGTTATTAGGTTTGTCATAACTACCGAGTTAAAATTTTAAGAGCGAAAGAATACTGATTGTGCTTCCGCGTTGTTTTGTCAAGTTTGGTTTTGTCCCAATATTTTCTTACAAATAAAATTTTCATCTGCTACGTATTTTGAGTTGCAAAAACATATATTACAAATATAAAAGTCAATATGCTAATCTAATAAGATATGTATTGATTATTACATTTTCTTTTTGTTGAAATTTAGGTTGTAATATTCAGTATAACAAAACTTTTCAACAATCAACATTCTAATAATTTTATTTTATTTTAAATTATACTCACTCAAATAAAACAAAATCAATTAGGCTTAAATAAAACATCAATCATGTGAAATTTTGAAGAAATTCTTTTTTTTTCGGATTTCTTTATAAAATAAATTAAATTTCATTGATGAGTGCATATAACAAAGCAATGTGTACCTCAAGTAATGCACAAAACTACTAACATTATATTACTTAATAAGATAAAACATTCGCTACATATCAACTTAGAATTATCTTGTTTGTGATTGTTCTGTAAGACGTAAATTTGGGAATTGTGATTGTTTTGGAAGAGATAGAATAAGGAAAAATGATTCTTATCTCGATATATAATCCTTCACCTGTAAGGTATTAGCGATTCTTTGATTACAATCATCAATTTAATATCACTTTGCAAGGAGTGTTATGATGTTCTCAAGATTTGAAAGATAAGTGTTTATTTGCTCTATTGTTCCAAGTTAGTAAAATATTTCTTTAGGTCTTCTTTCTTTGTCAATCACATAATTTAATTGTTTAATATGTTTTTGTAACCTTAAAATTGGTTACAATATTTTTAACACCACAAAATGTTTTGATTACTATAACTATTAACGACAATTTATTGATTGCAAAAGTATCTTTTGCAACAATATAAATTCAAATGCCAAAAATGTTACGTAACAATATTGTATTTTTTGTTAAATATTATTTTATAGAAATAATTTAATTGAATTATATTGAACAAAGATTAAATGTAACTGCCAAAAATTATTTTAACAACTTTAAAATGTAGTTACCAAATATTTTAGATGATGATATTGATGATATAGTTGTTAAAATTTTCATGTAAATTTTTTTATTAAGTTGTGAAATATTAATTTAAAACGACACATCATATTCATTAGGTTTTACATTGAAAAGTTTTTAAAGGCCACTTTGGATGAGTGGTGTATTTATCTGCGATTAGTGTAAAAACAACGATAGGGATGTGATTAAATATTGTAGCATGAGACAAAAAAAAAAAACTAACGTACCGCACTGGAGATAAACGTCCATCTAAAGGGGCCCTAAATGCCATTATGCATTTCATTTTTAACATAGTATTAAATTGTGACTACAACCCAATACAATGACCACATTATAGCGAAAATTAGCATCGTCATAATGCAACATCGGTGCATTGAAATGGTGTAATGGAATCATGACTATTATGGCTACAATCCATTATGCAACAAAGAAAAAGATGTAGTGCAACAACTTATAACAGACTGTAACAAGACTAGAACAAAAAGATTCGTTTGGAATTTAATTTTGGTTGTTTTTGGTTTGGTTTGTTAATTGCTAGTTATCATTATTTAATGTCTTTTTACTCTAAAAAGCACCAAAGTCTATGTTATGTTATTTTCTTAGTAAAATTTATATGTTATGAAATTTGTAGAGTATAGGCTTTAGTTTTTAAAGAAAGAAGTGATGACATGATAGCACAAGATTTTTTATTTTTTCATAAAAAATCATTTAAAAAGAATTGAATAAAAAAATAAAATAAATTCATAGACAGCTAATCTGACCAATTCCACAATTAAAGTTTGTAAAAAAAAAAACTTCATAATGAAAGTGCAATTTAGTTTGAAATAAGAAAGAAAAGAAATCAAATTCTAAAATATTTTGCTTTTAACTTCTTCTTCATTTCAAGAGAGATTTTCTCTCATTTTCTTTTTAACAAGCTTTAATCTCTTCAAAAAGTTGTAAGTTTCAACTAAATTTTCGTTTCATTATTGGTATTGTTAGTTACAAATCTTATCATTTTTATGAATTTTTGTTGATTTTTTTAAAGATTAGTTATATGTCTTATATTTTTGTGAATTTTTTGTATAATTAGTTATAAATCATATATTTTTTATTTGATTTTTGTGAATTTTTTTTATAGGTAGGGGTGGGGAATGAGATTCGGATTAAACCAAGTTTTTATGCTTACAACATAATACTCTTACCATTAGGTCAAGAGCTTGTTGGCATTTTTGTGAATCTTTTTTAAGCTTCATTATAAGTCTTATATATTTGTGAATTCTTTTTATCGTTAGTTATAAATCTTATAATTTATGCATCATTTTTGTGAATCTTTTTTAAAGCTTAGTTATATATTTTATATTTGTATTATTAGTTACAAATCTTATAATTTTTGTTTCATTTTTTTGAATATTTTATAGTGTTAGTGATAAATATAATTTTTTCCCATTTTTCCGGTTGCAAATAAAAGTGCCACGTTTAAAAAATAAAGAATACACAATTCCTAATGATGATTATGGTGGGTAGTGGTGAGAACTTATTGAAGGTAATCTTAATAACGTTAAATGTAAAATTTGTGATAGAATTATTGAAAGAGGAATGACACAACTGAAAAAAATTTGGTTGCAAAAAAGAAAAAGAAAAAGGGATGTAGTACCATGTCCAAGTGCCTCAGAAGAAGTCAGAGAAAACATTGCTCAACAACTTAAAGAATTTCATAGTGAAAAAGTTGCAAAGTGAATGAGGAAAGAATAAGATTATGGAGATATTGGCAATGACGATGATATATCAACTATTGTGAGATGTGAGAGTATAAAATCTCGAGCCAGATGGGATGAAAGGCTACACGCAGAGCACATCTTGGTCAATAGTCAATTTATTAAATTGGAGGAGACAGTGGTTCTAGAACTCAAGCATTCAAAAGATCAATTAGTTTCTGTACTTTTGAAAGAAATGAGAGGGAATATCAATAAAGTAATCTTAACTCTCTTGGAGCTAGATTAGCTAATTTGGATCATGTTCTCAAAAGATAAAAAGAAAAAAAGTTCAAAGCAATCAAAGCTTCATACATACTTTTTGAAAAATGCAAAAGCTAAGGAAAAGTAATGCCAAAGTTGATTATGCATAAAGCTTTGCTTGCAAGAGAATTGTGGAGTTACCATTTTTGCAACATGTACTTCAAGTTGCCATAGAAGTGAGAAAATCAATTGGCCCTTCATCTTATGAGGTCACAAAAGTATATTTGAAAGAGGAGTATAAGAAAATTAAAAAAAAAAAAAAGAATGAGTAGATAACTTTAAACCAATATGGGAAGAAAGAGAGGTGACAATTATGTTTCATGGGTGGAAATGAGCCACTAATCAATACATAAATAATTTTTTGATTTATAGCCCTAGAGATACTATTTAAAAAAAAGCTAGCAGTGTTAGCTGTTGCAATGTTGAGTATTATTTTTCTTAATGGACAATGGTGGATGAAATTGGTGATGAATATGTTCATGTTGATGCATACAACAAAGCAATTATCAAAGCTAGCGGTCATATGTTGATGTAAAAAAAAGCATTTATGTTGGGCTGCATGTTTTGCTCACTGTCTAGATCTTATTTTAGAAGAAATTGGCAACAGAAGAAGTGTGAAGAGTGTCTTAGATTAGGCAAAAAGATAAATTCTTTCGTATATAATCATATTTGTGCAATTGATTATATGGAAATGTATACCAAATGGTAGGTTGACGTGACATTCTTCTATAGAATCAAAGTCGTTAGGTGGGATTTGAATGATGCAAGTGTAGGTAAACCTGATCATGGCTCGGCATGAAAAGTTGGAGGGTTTGAGTAAAAATATATGTCTCAAAAATGAGTTTGGGCAAAAAAAGATGTTCGTTTTCTAAACGGGCTAGGTCTCTAGTAAGCTTTTTTGGCTCGATTCAGCCCTTGCAAAAAATAAACCTGCTGTTGTTTCCACTATTTTGTTGTTGTTTTGTCACTGTTTTGTTGGTCATTTCGTTATTATATTGCTACTATTTTGTTGTTATTATTTGAATATTGTATAACTCATATTTTATTTTTAATTTTACTACTATTTTAGAGGCATTTGTTTGTTAAGTTGCACCTATCTTAATGTTATGTAAAAATAAATATTAAATATTTTTAATTTATTTTTAATTTGTTGGGAAACATTTATATTAATGTTTTAATGTATTTGATGAATTATATTTTTTAAATTTGTTTTTATATAATAATATAAAAATTTTAATACGGACTGGATCCGAGCTTAGAAAGCGAGCTTAAAATTATGTTGAGACCTGGTTCGATCCGACCCATGATCACCTCTAGTTATAGGACAAGTTAACTAGAGTAAGTGATATTGGCTAACAACAACTTGGGATAAGGAAATTTAATAATTATAATAATATAATAATTTTTAGATATTTAAAAATGATAAATTATTTTTAGAATTTGGATAAAATCGATAGAATATGTAAATCTTAAGTGTTAAATTTGTCAAAAATTTTTAAAATTTAGATTGAATTGATAGCATGTGTAAAATATTAAAAAAAAATAACTTTATTATTATACCAATTAAAAGAAAATAATGTGAAAGGTGACCAAATATAATTTAAGAGTAAAAGAAGTAAAATTTAATGTAATGAGGCGAAGAAATTAACAAAGAAATTAAGTGACTAAAATAAGAATCTCACGAGTGGCTGAATGGTTAGTTTAATAGTTGAATTAAAGTATTCAAAAATAAAAAATAAAAATAGGAAAATATTTTGGGCTAAAAAATATAAAACCGGTTTTAACATAGTTTGGGTTTGGGTGGACGGTGAATTTCGCTGGGCACCTATTCAAACCCACAATCGGTTGACTGTTCAAGCTCCTATTCTAACAGTTCACTCTAAAACCAAACTAATTCCTTTGTTGGAGTCGATATATCGACATTGCTTTTCTCGTCTCGTTTTTAGCCAGGCAAGACACAATCCATTTGACTGAAGTGGGTACATGAAAAAGGAAAAAGAAGAAAGCAGAGGAAGAAATGAGTGGGTATCCAGTACCAGTACCAGTACCAGTACCAGTACAAGTACCCAGAGCCGAGTCGATTCACCATAAACTCTACGAGTTCGCTAAAACCGCCCTCATCAAAATCTTTGTCCATCCATATGCCACCGTCTCTCTCTTTCACCTCTCTCACTTCCTTACTTCCTATTTTCAAATGGGTATATTTTATTTTTCATATTTTAACTCCTTTTTGTAAATATTGAAGGTCTGCGACTTGTATTGCGGCGGCGGAGCTGATGCAGAGAAATGGGATGGAGCTCAAATCAGTCATTATGTTGGAATTGGTATGGAATTTTCACGAACACCTTCACCTCATTACTTTATTTATTTATTAATATTAAGTAAATTTCAAGTACATGCAATATTGTAGTAAACACAAGTACCCATTTAAGCGTAACATTTTCGATTATTAATTTAGGGTTCTTTTGGTTTGGTTGGTTGGTTGTTTTTCTATTTTATTTTTGCTTTTTCTAATGTAAAGTGGAAGTGCCAACTGTTCAATGTATAGGTTCATAGTTCTCAACTTGTGGTTAAGTTTATGTGTCTATTGATGGTTAATGATAATTGTTAAAATGGGTTTGAATTGCTTATTTTGATGATGAAATCATTAATGTGATGAGTGATTTTCTTGTCCCTAGTAAGTCATTGGTAATCTTGCACCGGAAATTGAAACCAAGGGTTAAGGTCATGATAGGTTGGTTATTATTCTTGTGATTCTATGTGACTGACAGTAAATGTTAAAAATGGATGTTAATTGCAGATGTTGTGTCATCTGGGATAAATGAAGTGAGGGAAGCATGGGAGAGTCAGCGCAAAAGCTTCACTTCTGAGTTCTTTGAGGCTGATCCTTGCACCGTGAGCTTCTTTTACTACACCCCATTTGGTCAATATGCTGATGTCTTTCCATGTGTGTATGAACATGTAGATGTGGAGCTATGCTTTCTTTTTCCTTAGAAACAAGATGAAATTTCTTTGATTTTCTTTTAGGTCTGTTTAAGAATGTATACTTATTCTTGCCTTTTTCTCCTCTTCACTCTGAGTGTCTGTTTCAGTAATATTAGTACGAATTTTGCTAGGATGCGTTCTTCCGCATCTTATAGCACAAGTATATGCATTTTGTCGGTAAATATGGAAATGGATTTTTTTTTGGTAGTTTATAGTAGAGGACTTGATCCATTCGTTACTTTGTAGTAAATGCTGAAACCATTTTGATTTATGTTTTTGATCTTTGAATGATGTTATCAGTGCTGTATACGGAGTTAGTGTTTATTTTTTGTTTCTGGAGGGCATAAAAATGTTCTCTAAGTTATTTATTTGTGAAAAGAGAGAAAAAAAAGCTGCCCAGTCTTATCTAATGTTGTAATACTCTGGTAAATGTGGCAGTTTAGCCTTTAACTTTTAAAAAGGTTGAATCTATTCAATGCTTTTCTCTTCTCCTGCCCTTGACTGCACATTCATTTGACAGGATAATTTGGAAACCCTGTTGCAAGAGAAGGACATTCAGGCTGATCTTGTCTGTTGCTTGCAGCATTTGCAGGTATTTTGTGTAGTTTAAGTTGTGAACATTGGGTTTTGATTTGTCATGTGAACAAATATGATGAATCTGAAGTGCATTTCTATTCATCTATTTGCAGTTAGGATTTGAAACTGAAGACAAAGCAAGGAGACTTCTAAGTAATGTGTCATTTTTGTTGAAACCAGGGGGTTATTTTTTCGGTATTACTCCTGACTCATCTACCATATGGTATGAAATAGTGATTGGCAAATACCGCTGTTTCTGGATTTGTGTATTTTCCTTTTTTTTCTTCTGGTTACTGCTGCACCTGTTTCTGGGATTTGGTGATTGTGTAAACATTTTAGTGTGCTTTAGTTTCTCTCTAGTTTGAAAATTCTTGTTATTATCAAGTTGATTATTTAATATGTCCCGATCAACAAACTTAATCATGTGCAGACTAGAAATTCAACTTTTATAGGATTGAGAGTCCCAATTTTCAACAATCCGTTGATGTTAGAACACTTAATGTTCCGATAAAAATGAGTTGTATCACACTTGACCTTTAATATTTCGGCATGCTCTGCTCTCTCATTGCACTTGCACATGGGGTACACACGTAATTTGCAAGCTCATTGTTGGGATCCATATAGATTTTTTTCAGCTTAATATTAGAGCAAGTAGAATCTACATTAGTGTCTGATGTGCTGATGCGATTTAGATTGAGATCTAAAATTTCTAGCTTCCAGTAATTGTGGAACATTTAGATTCATCTAGAACTAAGCTTCTCGCTTCATCCTTATTTATGGAGAAGTTCTGGTTTCAATTTTGGCCATTTAAGTCAAGGGACCATCAGCTGTGCTGCATCATTTAGATCCTTGTTGTCTTTTATTTTGACCAACGTTGGTCAATATCCTATTTGATGAAGGCTCTATCTTTTTGGATGATTTTTATTTTATTTTATTTCTTTCAGTTGTGCTACTAGTTCTAAAAGTTACACCTATCTTTTGGTGCATGGTTGCCCTTTGTCACCTTGAGATCATTTCCATATTTTCCATGTGAGATATTGCTTTAATGAAGGTTCCATTTGGAGCAAAGCATAAGAATTTTGTTATTGTGTATGTACAGGGCAAAGTACCAGAAGAATGTTGAAGCATACCACAACAGAAGTAGCAGCATGAAGCCCAACATCGTTCCCAATTGCATTCGGTCTGAGAATTACATGATCACCTTTGAAATTGAGGAAGAGAAGTATGTATGAATTTTAGATGCTTCTAATTTTTTTTTAAATGTATCATATTTGGGTTATTTAATTGAAACATTTTGCTTCATTCTATTGAATCCAGGTTTCCGTTGTTTGGAAAGAAATACCAGTTGAAATTCTCGAGTGATGTCGCTGCTGAGACCCATTGCTTGGTTCATTTTCCAAGTTTAATCAGGTTGGTTGTCCTCTATTGGTTGTACCTTAAACTTACCTTACTACTTCCTGGTATGCCTCTTTTAGTCTACAACTCTGGAAGCTTGCATGGGAAGGTGAACTTCGATTTTTTTTTTTCATTGACTAACCTTCCACATGGGAGGGTTAGCTTATATCATTAATAAACTTTTACCTTCTTTTGTTTAATTGTATAAATATGTTAATCCCTTGTACTTGACATATTTGCAATCCAGTAATCAACATCTAATCTGCTGTGCTACTCAGGTTGGCTAGAGAAGCTGGTCTTGAATATGTTGAGATTCAAAACTTAACTGAATTTTACGATGATAACAAGTAGGCAAAATCTCTATTCAAAACTTTTCCTCCGAATTCAATGAATGCTTCATTGGGCCTCCATCAGTTCTTTAATTATGATGTTCTTCTTAACTATTAATGTCATTTCTTTCACAGATCACTGTTTGCAGGCATGATGATGAATGCTGGTCCAAATCTTCTTGACCCACGAGGGCGACTTCTTCCTCGATCTTACGATGTTTTAGGTGATTGCTTTGTTACCTCTTTTGTTGCTTTGGCATTTCATATTCAGGATCTAATATTTTTTGCTGCTGGTTTCCTACTGCAGGTCTCTATACAACATTTATATTTCAAAAACCTGACCCAGATGTTGTCCCCCCACTTACAACCCCATTATTGCCAGACAGTAGTTATGACAATGATGAGGCAAGTATTTCTGACATTAACCTATTAGATCAGGATACTTTTTTTTCTTTTCCCAAAGGCCCCTAGTTTAGAATTCTCATTCAAGTTCCATATATGATAGGTCGTTGACCATAGTTGTTGTATTGGATAATTTCTCTATATCGAGGGAAGGATCGTACTTCCTCTTTTGACATGATTGTAAATAAGATCGTTAGGGAGTAGCCGAGTAGGGACTAAGCTTCATCTCATAAGAAATATGTTGATCCGACTTTACATCTTCCTAGAAGCATCTGTGTCCAACACAGACATATATGACAGACAACACTACCGAGGTTTATCCTCCAAAAATATGAGACATTGACATTCGACAATCACCTCCTAGTCCGAGTAACATAGTATAAGATTCATGGATACACTTGATTGTGTATTTACTGCATTTGGTTAATTGTTGTAGAGCCAGTGGGAAGGGGCTGGGTGGGGAGAAGATGAGATGAATGGACAAGCAGAGCAGCCACCTCCACCTCCACCATCGGCTCCAGCTCCAGCTCCGACTCCGGCTCCACCACCTCCACCTCATGGACTAGGGAAGATAAGTGAGCAGAAAGGGATTTTGGGTCCTGGTCCAGCAGAGTTGCGTTTCTCTGAAGCACTTTGACTTGGAAGTAGCAAAGAAAAGAAAAAAAGGAACTAACCAGGGAGGAGCATTGACCTTGTAATGGAAACTAAGAATGAAATAATTTTTAGTATGTAATTTTCTTTAAACTTTTGACACTGATTAGAGATCTCTACTCTATATTGAACACATCTAAATTGATTTTGATAAGGTTCACTTGAATGAAGTTGTAGATATACTTCTGTCATTAGTAGTACCGTCAAGTCAACCTTCTCTATATAACATTTGTTCACTATAACAACATTTTACTATAATGGTAAAGATTTTCTTAAAAGAATTGATTTTTTTATGTTTTATTTTAACCCTCTATAATAGCTTCACTTATAATAATACCCATAGTTATGAAATTATTAATTTAGTTATTTATAATATCATATCATCTAAATTTTTAAGTAAAATTTAAATATTTCATATAAGTAAGTCTATTAATTATTATTTATTAAATAAAAAAGATCTTAATTAAAATATTATTTTAATAAAATAATTAAATTTTACGTGAAGAAATCTATTAATTATATTTATTAAATGAAAATAATTTTTATTAGTGAAATTAAAGATTTCAATTCAAGAAATTATTAAATTCTATTATGGATTTAGAACATTATAAACTTATAAATTAATTTCTTAAAATTAGTAACTCGTGATAAATTAATTAATTTAATTTGATAGCTCATATTGATTAATTAAATTTGTTAGACTTATAAATTTTATAATTAATCATGTAAAATAACGTAAAATAAAATATGCATAAAAGTAATAATACATGCAACTCTTGTATGTCATTTAATTTTTTATTATTTGGTTCACTTTTTTTCTTTTTTCTTTTTGAACATAATTCTCACTTTTTTTATTTGATGAAAATTCATGATATAAATTCTTGGTAAACATATAACGATTATCTCTTTATAACAACATGTTGCAGATGTATAATGATCATCTATTTATAACAGGCAAAATATAGACAAACAAATGAGGCTATTATAGATAGAGTTGACTATATTAAAAAATACTATTTCTTGTAGAACCACTCCATGTTGAGAAGGTTGTGGAGCTAAGCTTAAAAAGGTTGGCAGAATTCTTAGTTTTGCTCTACTGTTGGGATGTCTTGGAGAGTATGACTTGGAGGCTCAGATAAGGATATTACTAAGAATTCTACTTAACTTCTTTGGAGCACAAATATATATATATTTTTTTGTCTTTCCCTCTCATCGTTGATCAAACTATGCACTTGCACTTAAATTTTCAAGTAGTACTCTCCTTGTTAAAATGAATTACAAGTAACATAAAAGCTATATCATTTATTCTCATTACCCAATAATTCATAATATGTCATTGTGAATTAATTTACATCTCTCCACGTTCCATAAAATATGTCACTTGTTTCCTAATCGTTCTTTGAGATAACTTCCTTTCCAAGGCCTATAAATAGAGGTTTGAGTGTCCCATTTAAAGACTTTTTTAAATCTTTTGGTAAACTTAACTCTTTAAAATTCTTCTTGCAACTTTCTTTCTGCAATCATAACAACCACTATAACTCTCATCATTCTCAACCCCTTATTGTGTCCATCACCACCACCCATTGCACCCTAGAATCTACTTCAGTCTTCCTGTTTGTCATCTCTCTACAACTTCTCGTTTTTTTAAATTGTAATGTCTCCTCACCCTAACAAAAAAAACCTTTCTATGTTGTCAACTTGGCCTTCGGTCTCTATAGTGGACTCCTGTTCTTCTAAATAGGGCCATTATGTTTCCACTTTCTACCATTCAATTTTATTCTCAGATGATACTAAGTTGTACTCTACTACCACTGCAGTTAAAATAGTAAAGTACTCTGAATTGAAAATTCCTTTTATATAGTGATCTTCTAAAAATTTCAAATCCCTTTTCTGCTAGTGTTAATAGTATTTTAGTGTTTCATTATATAGGGTAAATTATGTCCAAAGTCATTTAACTATTAGTAAATTTATATTTTAATTATTTAATTTTAAAAAGTTATAAAGTTGTAACTAGATTATTTGAAAGTTTCATTTAAGTTACTGGGCGTTAAGTTGCTAATGGACATTAGTTGTGTGATTGGTAAATTTACAATTTGGTCTATCAATTTTAAAAAGTTATAAGTTGATCATTAAACTATTAGTAAATTTTTACAAGTTTACACTTTGGTTACTTAATTTTTTAATTTTGTCCAAAATTTTTCTAAGTGTTCAAAACATTTTCTAAGATGTTTGGAAGTCCTGAAATTATTTTTATGCTTTGAACTTTATAATTTTTTTTTTGCTGAAAAACAAAATTTATTCAAAAACATTTTTATTTATTATATCAAAACATTTAATCAAACAAAGCTAATTTAACACATAATCTATGAAAATCCACAATCAATCTATTCACATATCCTTATCCTTGAACAAACAACCAAATATCACTACAAACACAATCAAAACAAACAAAAAAAGAACAAATAAACAAGGAAGAAGTCTCCTCTTTCAACGAGTCCAAATAGGACCTACAGAAGAATAAGGACAATAAAACTAGTTAAAAGAGAATATATATATATATATATATATATATAACAATACTCCAACACATAATGTAACACCCCTAACCCATATCCGCTGCCAGAACAGGGTTTCGGAGCATTACTACCATTTACAGATCACTAAAAAAAATTTAAATACTTACCGATTCAATGCATCATATAAATAAATATATTACCATTCAATCAACAGTTTGACACTTGTATAAGCATCAAACAGCAACATTGTTAGTATACTTGCACATATCTCATATAAATTCAACATTGATATAACTATTTTCTCGACATATCGTACTTGAGTTCAATAATAGTCTCAACTTACATAATTTTCTTGTATCAACATATCAAAGATAATCATTTATGTACATGTCATGAAACATATCATGCTCTTACCGTTTTTTTTATAAGCATATATGATTCATTTCATTATATTAATATTTCATGCTCCATCATTTCCATATATTTTATGTATATTTATTCCGATAATAGCTTATATCAAACTTAACATAAATTATATTCCATGTACTCATACTTATTTCGTTTATCTATCTTCATAATTATTTCATACAACTATTTTATACATATATTTCCATATGACCAGTTCTTGTAAACATTACACACAACAATTTCATATAACCATTCGTCATCTGATACATATTACCTGAATATCAATTGTTCAACAGATGTCATAGCATTTCTCATCCACGGTCTTATTTATCTTTGACATGATGCCATAGTATCTTTCAACTATGGTCTTACTCATTTTCTGTCATGTTGTCATGATATCTTTCAACCATGGTCTTGTTCATTTCATATCACGTTGCCATGGTATCTTTCAACCATGGTCTTACACATTTCATATCAGGTTGCCATGGTATCTTTCAACCATGGTCTTATACATTTCATGTCAGGTTGCCATGGTATCTTTCAACCATGGTCTTACACGTTTCATATCGAGAGCACACTCCCGCGAACCTCATCCTTACAAAGTGGGATTACCAGTCCAGGCTAAATCCTCAGTAATATAAACTCATAGAGTATTGTCGGGATTACCACCCAGCTAAATCCTGCGACAATTACTCTAATGAGCTTGGATCTGAATTACAGATCCAGCTAAATTGAGACCCTAATTCGGATTACCCGTCGAGGCTAAATCCATTTTCCACATATTCTTCTGGAGGGCTATATCGGGATAGGATCACCCGTCCGTGCTAGATCCTTTTTACCGTCAATTCCTTTTCGAGATCCATCGAATTTTCCTTTCATTCAATCGAGATTTCTTCCCATTTTATCAAATACATCAATGTTTCATAAATTTCCATACAATGAACATTCGAATCATATTCACATCAATAACATACATTTAAAGCATTTAAGAATATAATTCAAGTTACACGAACTTACCTCATTGCTTATTTGTGTGTATAATTTCATTAATCCGATATCTTTTCTTTTCCACGATCAAGTCTCATATTTGAGTCATCCGGATCTTTATAAATAAATTTGATCATCATTTTCATTCATTTCATATTCTAATGCATTTAATTAATGCTCTAGGAAAAATTACCATTTTGCCCCCAAACTTTTAATTAATGACGATTTCATCCTTAGGGTTAGGAAAATAAAATTCTTGCAATTTAATCCTTATTTCCGGCTATTATTCTCATACATATTGATAACAATCCATGAATTCTATAAAATATCAGAATTTTCCATAATTTCAACATATTTCAATTTAATCCCTAAAACATGTTTTCCCCTATCTTGAACTAAATTAATAATTTCATTCAATTTTGTAATTTAAATAATAAAATTAATCCATTTCATGCAATTTGGTCATTTCTGACTTTTTACAAAATTTCCCATAAAGTTTTGCTTTTATTCAATTTAGTCCCTAAGCCTAAAATATGCAAATTAGCCATGCTAGATGAATATTCATACATGTTTTTCCTCCTCCTCCTCTCCTTTCCACATCCTTAATGTAGATAACACACTTGTAAGTAACATTATCCATAATTTTTATTATTTACTTTTATGAATATTCAAGCTGTCTATCTGCATCATAGTCACTAAATTATTTATATCTGGAGCTATAGAACTCCAAATTAAGATCCGCTAATTTTCCCTGAAACTAGACTCATATATCTTATTACCATAAAATTTTCAGAATTTTTGGTTTAGCCAATAAGTACAGTTTATTCTTTAAAGTTACCTCTATTCTGCCATCTGACAGTTCTGGCCCTTCTTCACTAAAAATTAATTACCTCCTCATACAGAATTCGAATGATGTTCCCATTTGTTTCTATTGAAAATAGACTCATTCAAGATTCTAAAAATATAAATTTAAATCTCTAATTATTTCTATACAATTTTTGATGATTTTCCAAAGTCAGAACAGGGGAACCCGAATTCATTCTGACCTTGTCTCACAAAATTCATTATATCTCATGATTTACAAATCCATTACTTACACCGTTTCTTCTATAAGAAACTAGACTCAATAAGATTTAATCTCATGTTTTATTCATCCTATAATTCAATTTCTACAATTTTTGGTGATTTTTCAAAGTTAGAATACTGCTGCTGTCTAGAACTGTTTTAGTGCAAGATATTAATTACCATGTTGTAACACCCTTATTTTCTTTTTCTACATCATTTCTCATCACTTTCTCTTATTTTCTCTTCACTAACATATCAAGAACATAGGACCTTATGTAAGAAAGCTCTACTATAACATTATTTCCATGCTTTGTTAATAATAACAAACTTAAAAACATATTGAAATCTTGATGTACTTACCTTTTCTTATTGACTTCAATCTTTAACTTGATTTTTCTCTCTCCTCCAGCTTCGATTTCTTGAATTCAACTTGATATTCTTGCTCCCCATCATCTCCTTGTTATCTTTCTCTCTTAGTAGCTATGAAAATTCTTTTGATTTCTAGGTGAAAATAGTGAATTTTTGGTGGAAGGACCAAATTGTAAAGAAAACAAAATTTCTTTCTTTTCCTTCTCTTCTAACGTTGGTTGCATGGGAAATGAAATGTGTTGTTAATTCTTCATCTTCCTTCCTTTTATACTAAATAAATAATAATATAATAATAATAAACATCTCATAAAAATATTAATAAAATAATATTTATCTAATTAATTAATTTAAAATATCATCAACATAATCATTACATTCTAGAATTCTCTCTCTTACTAATTGACCATTTTACCCTTCATGATCTTTTAGAATTCCATCCTTGAGTCATCACTTAATTTGGTAAAATTGCGATTTAGTCCCTCATAATTTTTTACCTATTCAATTTGGTCCTAATTCATCAATTTTTCTTGGTTTCTAGATCATTCCACCCTTAAAATATTTGCACTATTAGTCCTTCAACTTTTTTATATTTACACTTTAGCCCCTTAAATTTTGAGTATTTACTCTTGTGCAACAAGACTTTTCTCATCTTTGCAATTTAGTCCTTTCTTGAATTAATATATCATAATATACTTCTCAATATTGACATAACTCAAAAATTCCCTTTTTGTCACTTTATTTCCTTATTTTACTATATCACGTTATGATAATATTTTACTGTAAAAATTTTCGGAGTATTACACATAATCTATGAAAATCCACAATCAATCTATTCACATATCCTTATCCTTGAACAAACAACCAAATATCACTACAAACACAATCAAAACAAACAAAAAAAGAACAAATAAACAAGGAAGAAGTCTCCTCTTTCAACGAGTCCAAATAGGACCTACAGAAGAATAAGTACAATAAAACTAGTTAAAAGAGAATATATATATATATATATATATATATATATATATAAAACAATACTCCAACATACCAGATTCAGTTGGGGGTTAGCTGGAGAGTTTCAAGTGATGGAGGTTCAATTCAAAATGTTAAGGAGAAAGTCTCGTTGAATAAAGGAACATATCGAAGTCAAGCGGCCATTTGAAAGCAGTGGACAAAGATCGAAGAGCTTTTCTGTTAGGGCTACATGTTTAAATCAATGGAGTTTCAAGCCATTTCAAGGAAAATTAAATCATAAAGTTGAAAAATGAGGAAAATTGCTCTGGTTCATGTGTTGATTTGTTGGAAGAGGTTGAATGGTGGTGAGATTACTAGAATATAACTTTGAAAATGGTCCTTAAAGCCCTAAAACTTTTGAATAGTTTAGTGACCCACTTGTAATGTTTTTGAAATTGAGTGACCAAGGCGTAAACTTACTAATAGTTGAGTGACCTTGGCTGTAGTTTGCTCTATTATGAATAGTAAATTAACAGTCACATCAAACATCCATTAGTAATTTAATGCCCAATAACTTAAATGATAACTTTTGAATAGTTTAATGACCAACTTATAACTTTTTTGAAATTGAGAAATCAAAGTGTAAACTTACTAATAGTTAAGTGACCCTAGCTGTAGTTTACTCTATGATGAATAGTGAATTAATGACCACATCATACATCCATTAGCAACTTAATACCCAATAAGTTAAATGATAACTTTCAAATAGTTTAGTGATTAATTTGTAACTTTTTAAAATTAGTGACCAAAATATAAATTTACTAATAGTTGGTGACCTTGAGTATAGTTTACCTTTATATATATATTAGTTTTAACTCACGTGCAACTTGACGGATATTACAGTGTATATGTTAAATAATAAACATAATAGATATTAGAAAAAAAAAACTTAATATAATTAATATTTAAAATATTTAAATGTTTATTTGGTAAAATAATAACATAAAACAATTCATATAATTTATAAAATTTTGAAAGAAAGGGCCAAAGGGTTTAAAAAAAAGAATTAGGGCTAAAGTGATAAAAAAGGTAAACTTTAGAGGTTAACTTATCATTATGTGAAAGTAAAAATACTCACGTTTCTAGGTTCGAAGATATTTTATATTCAAATAATTAATTGATCATAAGTTTAAAATAATTTTTTTATAAATAATAATGTGTAAAAATTACTTAATTATATAAAGATATAAATTTATAATAATTAAAATAATAAAAATTTTATTTATTAAATTATTGAATTAATTATAAATATAATTCAGATGCGTTATAATTTTCACAATGTATATACTTTTTAGAAAGTAAATCTTGTTACTAATTAATTAAATATTATTATATATTAATTATGTACCTTGGTACTATCCTCAATTTCAAGATTAATCAGTTCATTAAATATTTACCTGATCATCACAATTTGTTAATAATTCGATGAGCTTGTCAACCATTCATGTTTACTTGAAGTTTTTTATGAAAAATTCTCCTATGATATTGAATATGATAATTGATAATATATTCATTCGTGTATTTTTTACTTTTGTCCTCCTTTTAATGTTTCTTTTTCTTTCTTAATTTTTTTAGTATATGTTTAAGAGTCTTCACTTTCCTTTTTACTTATGAGCTTTCATCCTCTTCAATTATTTTTTAGATCAACCTCTTTATTAATTTAAGGGTTATTCTATTTACTTTCATTCTCCAATAAATTTGGGCTTACATTAATCAAAGAAGCTCATGATATATCAAAAACCATTATTGGTATACTAAGCTCTACTTCATCTTCGTTGACCATTTTTATTAGCATTATTCAACGTCTGTTCTTTATTGATGCATATATGTTTGCACTCAACAATATGCTCTTTTTCTTCATTGCTATGTTGGACATTTAAAATCCTCAAAATTGATTCATTGAATATGTCTCATCTTCTTTTTCATTATCTTCACGTCTGATATGGATTTGTTCATCTACCTTTTTCAATTTCTTTCTCTGATAAAAAAAGCCACCTGATTCATCATCCAGTGACACTAGAGATATGGATTACTTATAATATCTTATAGACAAAAATAGTGACTAATGCCAACATATCTTTGGATTCTAAAACTCTAATTAAGAACTGATAACCTTTGTGATTGAATATGGAAACCTCCTTATATGACTTAATTAATTAGTTAAAATACTCGGTTATTTTACCGTACTCGTAACTTCCATGAGTGATTCTTCCACTGATACTACCTTTGCCCATGGATCAACAATGTTTTGAAAAATTATCGTATTTTAGATATTAAAAGAGTTTCTCAACACTATTATCTAAATAGATATGAAATTCATATAGTTCAAATGCGATAATAATTCCACATTTTTAAACCAACTTAATATCTAATCTCATCCCCACTTAAGAAACATTGAGCCTTCACTTTCCTTCTTTTTTAATTATTAACTTTTATCCTCTTCAATCATTTTTTAAGTTAACTTTTCACCGTCCACTTCATTAATTTAAAGGTTATATTATATCTATTTTCATTCTTCAAGGTTCAATAATTACTTCACTAGTTGAATTATGCCCTCAAAGAACTTAAGCTTACATTAATTAAAAAGGTACATGATTTATCAAATTCCAATATTGGTATACTAAGCTCTGCTTCATCTTTGTTGACCATTTTTATTAGCAGTATTTCTTGATTGTTGCCTCCATATGGATGCTCAACGCCTACTCTTTATCAATGCATATGTGTTCACACTTGATAATATGCTCCCTTTTCTTTAGTGTTATGTTAGGCATTTAAAATCCCCAAAGCTAGTTCATTAAATACGCTACATCTTTTCTTTCATTCTCTTCACCTCTAACATGGATTTATTCTTCTACCTTTTCTAGCTTCTTTCTCTAATCAATAAAGCCACTTGATTCAATGTCCAATGGCACTAGAGATACGGGTTACTTAGAATCATTTTATAGACAAAAATAATGAATTAATGTCAACACATTTTCTCATTCTAAAACTCTAATTGGGAACTAATAACCTTTGCCATTGAGTATGGAAACCTCCTTAATATGACTTAACTAATTAGTTAAAATTATCAGTCATTTTACCAAAGTCATAACTTCCATGAGTGATTCTTTCTTCGATACTACTTCTCCTCATAAATCAACAATGTTTTGAAAAATTATTGCATTCCAAGTGTTAAAGGGAATTCTCAAACACCATTATCCAAGTAAATATGAAGTTCATATAATTCAAATGCGATCACGATTTCACCTTTTTAAACCAGCTTGAGATCTAATCCCATCCCCCACTTAAGAAGCATTTCTTCATTCCATCCATTTGAAACTCAAGAAGAAATTTCTTGCCTGAGGTTTTTATTATATTTATATTTATGTGTTTCAATTTCTCCTTTTTTTTAAATCTCTCAAGTAGCCCATTTTTTTAAAAAAAAAGAAGTTGAAATCAACTAATTTATGTAATCTATGATTAGCTTGATCAACAAAATCAGTAACCAATTTCTTAGATTATAATAATAAATTATCTTTAATATGGTTATCACATTCAATGAATGTAGATTTTTTAGGCATCCCTCTATTTACTTAGCTCTTAAGACCTCCATCTATACATATTAAAAGATCCATTTGATTGAAAATAGGAAAATAAATCCTTGAAAAATATATGTCGAACTATTTCAGTGATCCTGTTGCATGCATCATGGAACTGTTAGGCATTGACACATGCTTTCTCTTATTCCTTCATACCATATAACATATAGTAGAGCAACCTATGTTAAACTAAAAGTAACATGTAAAACTATTTTCCCTTTCGCCTTCATGAGAGTCTAATCTAAAAGAATTTTCACTTTAATAAAAAAAGTTTAATGTTAATTGTAATGATAATATATTTTATTGATATTTTAAACAATTAAGTAATTTAGTTTAATAAGGACTTTAATATTAAAGGTAATATATATTTTATTAATAGTTTTTTTTTAATTAAGCATGCATGATTAGATAATTAATTGTAAAAATTATCAAGGGCAAATATGTCTATCACTATTTATACTTTTAGAGTTAGTACTTCAAGAAATATTTTCTTCATTCTTGGAGCGCTGAGGTTACATTTAAAAAATTATACATAAATATTTGGATAAATTATATCATTAGGTACTCAATTATTTGTAAATTATTGTTTTGGTCATCTAACTTTAAAAAGTTACAATCAGGTCACCTAACTATTCAGGATTGTATTTTTTGGGGTCACCTAGTCAATAAATGGGTGACGGAAGAATAATCTGACTATTTTTTAATTGACATAATAATAAATTTAACCCTCAATATTTATTAATTATATTTTTATCCTAATTGTAAAAATAGCCATTATTAAATAATTTTTTAAAGTCGGAAAATCTTTTATTTAATAAGACATAAACTCGAGACAAAAGCTACCAATTACCAAAAGTGAGAAAATAGTAAAATATGGCATTAGTTCAAAGCAAAAGCCATATCAGTGTGGTACAACTACAACCACTAATAACAGTTTGAACCAACAAGTATTATATACAATAATAAAATACATTATATTTTAAGGGGAGATGTAAGGTCGAACTTCAAACATGAACCATAAAATTTCAGTTTCAACATGCAAACATGAACAAACAAAGCTTTGCTTTCATCAACAAAGATGGATCAAAGAACACGAACAACCTGCCAGAATAGCTGGCCCTGGCCGCTTATTAATTTAGTTACAAACATTAGCTGAGCTCCGCTCTATTTTTCCACTTCTTTCATTTCTGCTTAGGATTTAGGCTTTGTTTCATTCCTGTCATCTTGTTTTCATTTTCAATCATGGATAAGATCAATGCAGTACTGATAATGTTAGTTTTAGTTAGCACTACTGCTTTTAAAGCCATGGTGATTTTTGGGAAAACTTCTCATTGGGAATCAATCACCAGTTCGCCTTGTTTCTATGCTCTAAATTCGTGTGTGTATGTGATAACTTTCATTTTCACCATTGCCCTTCTCCAAGTGGTTTTTTGTACTAGTGCTTTCATTATGTTGGTGTCTGAAAGCCTTTACTCAATCATATTTTGTCCGTTGGTCGGGTGGTTCGTAGAATCTGAGCTTTTGATGCTGCCGTTACTTTGGGGTATAACCCTGGTGATGGATGTGTGGAAAAGATTATTTATTGTCCCTATGCTTGGTCCTGTAATGTATTTCAGGATATTCCGCCACTACCAAAATCAGATGTAACTTTTTAGCTCATATATTTCGGTGTTCGTGTTTTCCCTTTTCCCTTTAAGAATACAATATAGCTTATTGCTGCACCAACACTTGTTGGTAACGTTAGATTTAACGGAACACAATTCAATTATTGATTAAAGTAATAAATATTATTTTTAAGGTGTTTTTACCTTTTATTTATAAATATATTTATTTATATAAATTTTTTAGATATGCCATAGTAAGTAAAAATAAAATAAAATTTCATGACCACTTCAACAAGTTGGTAACTAGTAACCTCCGCAAATATCTGATTTGTTTTTCTTACAAGACGCAAAATCCGTTTACACAAAAATAGCACCGATAGTTTGAGAATACATGTATAGATACGGTTTGTTTCATCCATGCCAAGCTTAGGGTTTTAGGTTATGCAAAACTTCTCATCCACATATTAGCTTCTAATCTTCAAGTTCAAGGATCTTTACCACTGATGCATCACCCAGCTTCTGGCAAACCACCACACGGTCATGTGGCTTTATAACACCTGAGGCCTTTCCATGATCTAAAGCAACCTTTAAAACCGATTCATTTGAGCCACTCTTCGACTCCGCCTGCAAAACCCAAAGTATAGTAGAAAAGGCATTGAATCATTTTATGAGATTCATGTGATATTATGCTCTACTACAGTCCCAAGGAAATATAGCTTTTCTTCAAGGAAATTGTCAATCCAATTATAGAAATTATGTGCTTCAAATAAGGCAGCAGTTTAGAGTAAAAGAATATGTGCTTCAATTATTGATGAAGGGTTCAATTTTCGGAAAGGGTGATGTCCAGAGTATAAACAAGATTTTGATTACGAGAAGCATTGGATAACACAAGCATCATAATATCACAAAAATGTTGGACCGAATCCGGAACTAGTAAAACACTAGCAATTGGATGACCGTTTCGTGTAACTAATCAATTCTTATTTGTATTTACTATTTAGCTCCTCTGATGAGGAACATCTCTAACAATCATAAAATAAGCCTTACCGGATGTCGAGGGTCAGCCAGCATGGGGAAAAGGCCTCTGACGATGAGGGATTGCCTTGCCTGCAATGGTTCAAAGAAAAGAAAGAGTGATGAAGAGACTAACTTCAAGTTTTCAAGCAAATAACCAGCTATACTAGTATGAGGGGTTATTCAGTATAAATATTCCGCTGATAAAAAAAGGAAGACAATAAAAGAGTATTCCATTCATTTAAACTTTATTCAAAGAAACTGCCAAATAAGTAGAATATAATTTTGCAAATAGCTTGAACAGTGTTGCATCATTTATGCTATTTAAAATGCAGTTTGGTAATTAGTATCTAAAGGGCAGACAGAAGAAAGAAATTCTACTCCTGCGAACCAAGTTAAAAGTATTAACGCATCCATGCAAAATGTAATTCAAGCTTCTCACATCCATGAAACAGACTCGTACTCATAGGGAACATGAAAAATATCATCAGCAGCATACCTCAAAAGCACCAGAGAAAGTCCAGCGTAGTTGATTTGTCTTTAGCCGAGGAATGACAACAGATATCACAGGCATTGTTGGCCTGTACTTTGCAATCAGCCTGCACTAGTACAAAAACGTATGAAGTTACATTTAGCAATCAATTAGCAAAGAAAGAAGTATAAGCATAATGTTGGCATTAATTAAAAGAACACAAACTACAGGCACTGATATAGACTCTTTCTCACACACACACACAAAAAAAAAAAATTGGACGCAAAATAATAAATGTAACCTTGCAGCTCTTCCAGATGAAGTGAAGCAAATAATTGCACAGGCTTTGACTTTGATAGCTGCACGTACCTGTAGTACATTAAATTCAATTAAGGGGCTTAAAATTTTGACATCCAAATGCTTTAGTCAGAAAATTAGAAGGCAATACCATAACTATGTAAACATATTCCTAATAGGTTGACCCTAAAATAGCTTATCCAAATTACAAGAATTCCCATAGAAGGCACAAGTGTGGAATTTAAACCTTCCAAATTTGTATTTGGTTGGATTTCTTACCATTTTCTTATCCTACAAGGACCATAAATCAATTAGATAGCAAAAGATAGGATAGAGAATCCTTTGATGAATCAGCCTTTCTCTGAGGGAACTATTCAGTTCTTACTATAATACCTTGTTCTGACTGTATTGCATGGAAAGACAGAAACAGAAGTTAAAACGAGGAAGCATCTAAGGTAAATACCGCAGAGGAAGCAATGGATTCCAGATGACTCATTGGTTCTCCAACATTTTTGACAGTTTTCTTGAAGTATAAATCTTGATTGAAAACTTTTTCTGCCTGCATAAAGAAATTAATTAGAAGTACATCAGGTTGGCAACATTTAGAATAATGTAGTAAAAATTAGTGGAAGTAATAATCTTGCTTTGTAATACTTAAAACTATTTTGCTTCGCAATGCTTAAACCCTCGAACCCTTATATATACCGAAGAGAAACCAATAAACTGAGATTGGTAAATAGATTGAACATTCACATATGACAGGGAAAATTCAATGGACAAAATATGTGGTTCCACAAAACTTCTTAGGATAGTAGAAACAAACAAGCATCCAGACCTAGGGTATACTGAACTTACTTCAGCACAAATTTTTCCAACTGTAGAGACAGTCTCAACAGGGTATAGTCCACGCAAGGTTTCTGCCCCTAAAAGTATTGCATCACTCCCTGAACCAAAAAGTAAACAGAATTAAGATTTGAATTGATTGAATCCATGTCAGAAGTCATTTATTAAACAGGGACCAATGAGATTAAGAAATGAAGGCAATGTAATTAAAAGGTTCCATCAAACTTGACACAAAGGTGACAAAAAAGGAGGAAAAAAGCATGGTATAAGTGAGCAAAAATTCACCATCCAACACAGCATTGGCAACATCAGTTGCTTCAGCACGAGTAGGTCTTAGGTTGTCTGTCATACTGTCCACAACACGAGTGACCACTGCAGGCTTTCCCATCATATTGCACTTGTAAAGAGCAGCTTTTTGAAATAGAAACACCTGAAAATTCCAAATGGAAAAAAAAAAACAGCAAAGAAACTAATTTGCGGGTGCTAATGTGGTCCTATAAATTAAAAACAATAAAGAAACTCGGAAATCAATCTTATGAAAAATCCATTTCAGATGTAGGGATGCACGATTTTACCTACAATTTACGAATTAATATTTGATTAAAATCAGATAAGTGAATATATGCTTTCACTCAAGTAATAACACTCAACAGACACAAAACTCTGGATTGATACCTCCTAGCTATCAGCAATGCCATCAAGCCTTTTAACTAATGAGGATGCAATATCCACTATTTCGGCTGTCAGCACTTTTCTATACTCTGCTCCTTCAAATTTTATAGATAGTTTGCAAGAAAAGAATGCATATAGAACCACGACCAAGATGGTGCCATTCTGATAAATACTTTTGCGATAAAAAACTAAAAATGCTAACCTTCTCAGGCGGGAGATCTATCCCCAGATTTCCCCGAGAAAAGATGATTCCATCTGCTTCTTGTAAGATCTCATCAAAATGAGTTAACCCCTACAAGCAGTTGATAAAAGACAAGGATTTCATTCAAAACCAAATCACATCTCAAGTACAAATCAAAAGAGTGTAAAAATCTATCTGCCTTTTTGTACATCTAACCTCTATATTTTCAATCTTGGCAAAAATTTGAGTCTGGTTGAGCTCACCCAGTTTAGAAAGAAAAGAACGAGCCTGCACACAGCAATATTGAAAGTACTAGTAAAATGGAAAGAAATCATAACTGCATGCCACAATATTACAAAATTCGCACTAACTTCAAAGAAATCAGAATGAAGAGGGTGCAAAAGGAGAAACTGAAATAATTAAACAATATAAACTCCAAGTAGGAAAGTTCTTACATGACGAATATCTTCTGCATGTCGGGTATATGACAAAGAAAGGATGTCTATATTGTTTCGAACGCCCCAGCTGCTTATAACCTGATATAAAAAATAATCATGTTAACAAAATCTCAAAAAAGTTCCTTCAAAGCAGATGTATCATGCTGTCCCTTGTTTGTATTGTTAAACCAAAACAATCTCTTGGAGACAAAATGTTCATGCTCTATCTACACTGTGCTTTGTACCTTCAGTGAAGTACAAGATATGCATCCATTAATAATGCTACATAATTGATGCCTATCATCAAAATGGATGGTACAAAAGCTGGAATCAAATGCCAGCTGTTATGATTTCAAGCAAAGATATAATAGACAGATAATTTTATTTATGTTCTTCTAGGGGGAAAATAAATATATACATATCTATTTAACAACCAATAGATTAGCTCATCACATCATTTAAATAAGTGTCTGATAGTAATGGAGTATTCTACTATTATACAAGGTATATTGAATATATTTTTGTGCTAGTTCTTCCATTCAATATCTGACATCAAATAGAAATAGGAAAATTACCTCCTTATCCTTATCAGTCAAAGTAGGCATATCAATGCGAATTTGAGAGACATGCAAGGTATACAATGTCCCAGATAAGGTAGCGGAATTCTTGATTAGGCAAACCACATCTTCACTGCACACCTCATCTACCTGGACCATGACATAAATTACATTAATATACCTTAGAATCCCATAACCTTCATTCTCCAGGTAATATATTTGTCATTTGCAAGTGACACAATCTTTGTCCTGCTCTAATAAAGTGACGAAAACCATAAGAAATGCCCAATACGGGATGTAGGTAGGCCACTATTTTGTCTAGTCAGAGTGAACTCACTCCTTCAACTTTTCCTTACCTCTAACCACACTGAAGTAGTTTCATTTCCAGTAAACAGGTATTGGCCAATAAATATAGTATCTCCCTTCTTGACCGCCTGCAAGTACCAAATGAAACTGAGTCAACTACTGTAGTTAGAATGGAAAAATTACCACATACCTTCTTCCTTTTCATGATAAAACCTGGAGGAAGAGAGGGATGATAAATCAGAAGACAAGGGAAAGTAGATGGGAGATAATAAAGTCCCTCCATATGCTAATCCAAAAAGGAAAATGTCACATCTGCTACGGATATAGAAATTCAGTTAACTAATATGTGAAGAAATGGATGATGAACAAGAAAATTCCCTTTCACATACAACCTATACAGACAAGAAATACGGAGTACATAGGACAAAAAAGAGTCACTCATATGCTCTTTAGCCATTTCACAGCCTCTTAACAAAGATTCTTCTCTTGGTCAAACTACCATGTTAAACTAATTCCTGTACATTTGACACTTAAAATTCAATTATCTTGTTTAGAATATTTAGCAGCAAAAGAAGACTTTCGGAGAAAATGTTAAACTGAAACCATTCCTAATAATAATAACACTAATGCAGAAAAAATGCACAAGTTTCAGGTCAACCAAGACCAACAAAAATTTTCATCAATCCATATGTAGGATATTGAAAAAAAATGATAATATGAGATGCAAAAGTGAGACACACATCAGAGTACAGATAGTCCATGAAATTTACAGATCTCACAAAAATGTTGCTGACCTTAGATAGCCCATGATAATTTATTGGTAGCAGATTTGAAGTAGCTGGTTTATCTTGGTCTGGAGTGAGGATAACTTTTGTATCTGCTTCCAGGGAAATGGGGTGCTCTGTTTTATTAACTACTTGCAATTCTGGACCCCCAGTATCAAGCATAATCTGAAATCACATGTCCAATCTTGTAATATTTATATGTTCTAGATCTTAAGGATGGAATTGTAAACAAATTCATCAAGGCTTGAATAAACTGTCATGTGAACATAACGGGTAAAGGACTTCAATGGTGTAAAATAACAGAAGGATAATAAAGGGGTCGGATTTAAACTAAAGTACAAAAGAGGCTTACGGCACAAAGCTTCCTAGTGCTTTTAACAGCAGTTTTCAAATTTTCCAATGTCTCTTGGTGAAATTCAATATCACCCCACGAAAAATCGAACCTAGCCACTGAAGAAAACAAAACATAATCGTCTCAAAAGCATATAAAATTCTACTCTATTGGTCAAGTATACAAACAATTGTAAATGCACTGTTCTTTTCTTCTTCTTTTTTTCTTTTTGCCTTTAAATTCTAAAGTCAAATGAACCCATTTCCAAAATTAAACAAAAATTGCATTGTCAAGACTATGGTTACACAAAATTAATATTACAAAAGGGAAAATAATTAATACCAGACATTCCAGCCTTAAGACAATCGGATATTATTTCAACAGATCGCGACTTTGGACCAAGTGTCCCCACAATTTTAGTCATTGCAGGAAAGAAACTCTGCAATTCACAGTCAACTCAAAAGTTAGCAATATCATCCAAAGTTTCTTAAAGTACTAAAACAAATCCTAATAAAAGTTAACAATGACATGCTCTTCTATGATTTTTGTTTTCTTTTTTATCTTTTTGTTTATTCTAAGTCCCAAGAATTTCATTTAACTAATTATGAGTAGAATTCTTCAAATTTTCTTATCAAACAAGCAATTACCTAGGAAAGTTTCCCACCATCTATACCTAAGTTTTTCTTTTGGACACGTAAAATTCAGTATAAGCTACACATATAGCACTCCTTTTTTTCTTATTTCTTCTTTTGCTTTCTCTTCATATAGATCATCACCAAAAACAAAAATCAGAAGATCAATGAACAGTATAAACAAAATTTTTTTAAAAATGCCAGAAAGAAAAAGGCGTTTCTTTCTCTAGGTTTTATGCAAGCAAAAAATAAAAATAAAAACTTACAGGCTTTGATGGCTCAAGAATGGAAGCCATTCTTATGGGCTCTTCAAGAAGCAAGTGATTTGAATTCATATTTTCTTTCCTGGACTCAGATTTCAGAGAGGCTTTAGTGTTTTTTTCTTACTTTCTTCCCAAATGATTCTCTAGTATTCGTTTGTGAGTCCACTTTTTATAACAGACAAATTGACAATCATTTAATACAAAAATCATCGTACATTTTTGCCTTTGGGTACTATTCACGTTTATATTACCATTTTAGGACACCTACTTTCATGTATTTTTGGTCAAATTAAAAAATAAATTGGTAACTTTTTTGAAAAATAATTATCTATTTATATTGTTAAAAATTAACAGGTATGATAAAAAAAATTGGTATGAACATACCACGTGCATCCTATGATAATATATAACCAAAAAATTAACTTACTCATTAATCTAACGTATAGATTTCTTAACATAAAATTTTATCCTCTTATTTCATCAAATTGTTAGTATTATCATAGTATATAATTTAGTTTATTTTGGATTAATTTTGAATTTTATCCGTTTATCTTGAAAATTTAAAAAGATTAACCCCTCCACTTTAATCTATTAAAATTTAATCATTGTAGTTTAAAAAATAATAAAAAATTAATCTAATTAAAATTACATGGTTAAAATTTCTTATGAAATTAGTAGTTGAATAATTTATATACGATAAATTAAGAAAAAGCAATAACTTGGTTCACTGATTTCTTAATTTCCCAATAATAGTTGGACCAAATGTTTATAAATTAAAATAAAGAGAATAACCTCTCAACTTTTAATAACGTAAAATTGTGGGAGGCAACTCTAATACAAGCGGCGGCTTGGTCTTGGATTCATTTTCGTTTTCGGTGGTCAATAATTCTTCAAAAGGTTGTTTTCTTAAACAATTAACTGAAGATCATAGTTTTATTTTTATTTTTATTTTTTAATTTGATAAATTAGCA
Source organism: Gossypium longicalyx (assembly GCA_025698465.1). Lineage (NCBI taxonomy): Eukaryota > Viridiplantae > Streptophyta > Magnoliopsida > Malvales > Malvaceae > Gossypium > Gossypium longicalyx. Next base: position 8,903,515 of record CM047004.1, read on the forward strand.
AATAAATTTTAAATTAATTTTGATTAGTTTTATTTTCGTCCACTTTCAGTTGTTATTTATATTTTCTTATTAGGACACTATAAGATGAACATTTTTTCCTTAGTTGGTTCTTAATCATAAAAATTTAAAATATATATTTTTTATTTTAATTATTGTATAATGATATAAATATTCAAATATAATAAGGATAATAAGTAAATTAAATAATTATCGTATATATTTTTTAATTTTATAAATAACTTTAAAAAATTAACAAGTTTTTAATATTTATTTTTTAATATTGAAATTATGAGATTAATGTGTGTGTAATAAAATATTAAAAAAACACGTGAATATGGGAATGATGTCAAAAAAAAAAAAAAAAACCAACGGCGAATTTAAGGGGCACCCCCTGAAAAGATCTTTTCCATAAAAAGCGATGAAAGAACCAAGATTCATTGTCACTCACTTCAGTTATTGTGTAGATGTATTACCGACACTTGTTTCCTTTTTTGCTACTTTACACTTGTTTCAATGTTTTTATTTTTGGTTAAAATTTGTTGTTAGCCCTTATATTTTTACTGAATTTGAGATTTAATCTCTATACTTAAAAAGTTAAAAATTAAGTCCTCCACTTATTGTGATTTAAAAATCTTTGTTCAATCATTGAAATGGTAACACCACGTTTAGTTGGGGTGAATGGAATAGAGATCTAATCAGTAATTTAAATGTTTGGTTCAGTGGAATGTAATAAATATGTAATAGTATTCTTGTGTTTAGTTTAATAGAATAGATGTTTCAATAGCATAAAAAAAAAACTCTTAAATGACCAAAGTATTCCTAGCATAATTTTCTGTTAAGTAGATAATTATTGTTATTCTTATTAAATTTTAATAAAATTATTATTAAATATAATTTAATAATAATAATAAATGATTTAGTCATATTTTAACATAATTATTATTAAATACAATTTAATAAAATAATATATAATTTAATAACATTCTTAATATAATTATTAATAATATTTAATATAATATTATCATTAAGAATATTTCAATGCCTAATATATTTGCTTCAATCTACCCTCTCACATCTTTTCTTACAAACATGTCATCATCGTGAATATAAAAATAGGTTTTACATACAGTATGATAATCCTCTAATAACATTTTATTTTAATAGCCAATTTTAATAGAAGGTGAATTTTTTATATTTTATTTTATCCTTTATAATAGCATGGTAATAAAAATTAATTATAAAGTATACTCTTTAATAAATTAATTATTTATAGCAATATTTGGTAAAATAAAAACTTTCAAATTTTACATAAAAAATCATTAAAATAAAAATATTTTTTATTAAATAAATATACATTTCTAAATTTTATTAAAGATACTATCTAAATCTCACTAATTAATAATATTATTAATATATTATATTTTTCAAATTTGAAAATTAAAAAAAAATCAAATACGATTTAAATTTCAGACCATGTAATATCGAAAATTTCAAGTAAGAAGGTTGGTTGAATTGAAATTCTATTATAGTAAGTTATAAATACAGTCAGGGTGGAAAGAAAGTTTAAGTTGACAGACCTCAAGCACTTAGCTTTTACAACTTGTAGTTAAAGTAACAATCATCTAGGACCACAACTAATTGCTTAATACCAGAAATGTAGTCAGAAAACATGTGAGTGTCACAACAATGCCATCGGGGTTTGACCGTGGTGAATAGAATGAAGTTATTCCACAAAACTTAGAGAATGTGTGTTTCGCGGTGTGAGTTCTGAAAATGTATGTAGTAATGGACAAGTCCGAATCACCCAAAAGCGAGACAACGAAGTGAACGTTCCCTCTCATGGAGCAGTCAAAACAGTTGCATTTCCAAGCAATAACACTAATAGATGCTTGGACTTTCCATCTTACTTTCTTACCGTGCCAAAAGTCATTGTGCTGTACTAACTCGGATTCCATGCCGACAACAACCAGGACAAGTGCAAAGTTTATACTAAAGCTGATTTGTAGTTAGTAACTCAGTTAAAATGCGATAGCATCCTTACAACCATCACTCAACGAAACCATTGATCCCAAATCTTCATAACTCAATCATAATCTATGTAGTAAGTAGCATCACACAATGAACCATTAATCACAAATCTTTAAAACTCAATTCAAATGCAGTAGCATCCTAAGTACCATCACTACCATTAATCTCAAATCTTCATAACTCAGTTCAAATGCAATAGCATCTTAAGAACCATAACCCAATGAACCATTTCCACTTTTCTTTTCACCCCACAAAAATGCATAAACATGAACCAATTAGAAAGTGAACATAACAACAGTATCAATCTTTCATCTTTAAGAGAAAAAAAATTTATCTAAACACCTTACATGGAAAGGAAAAAACCAAAAAATCAACCACGTATAGCATTTGAGGAAAATCTTGATATAAAATCAAAAACCTATTTTATTTGAGGAAAATCTTGATCCCAAAATAGGGAAATAAACTTGTGATTCAACATACTAATTTGCATAAGCAAAAATCAAAACAATACCAGTTTTAGGGTTAACTATGTTGCACAAGCTCCTTTAAAAATTACTTGCTTTCGGTTTAAGAAATCTGAATCAATATTGAGAGATTGATTAGCAATTCTATGATCTGGTGTTCTTCAATTGAGTATGAATTTTTTTCCTTGTTGAAGATTTTGCCCCTAATTGAGAAATTTCTACGATCTCGATTCTTATGAGGAAAAGATTAAAAAAGTTGGTGAGGGGAAATGGTATTTAGGGCTAATGAATGTGGATACTATAGTTGAAACTACAAAAAGGATGATGAAGATGAAAGAATGAGGGCAAAAAATGAAAAAAAAGTAATCTTTCAGCATTCCTACCATGCTATGAAAGAATGGGGCAAAGAATGTTATTCATCCTCTATTTAGTGATTAGTGAGAATAAAAAACTAAACAACAACACGCCTATTACATTGAACCAAACAAGGGTTTATGGTGGCCCATAGAATTGAGTTGTAATGGCATAGTCATTACATTGAACCAAATAGGGTATAAGTGTTTTCAATCAATTCATCAATTTGGTATGTTGATTAAATTATCTTCATGTGACGTATTATATGATTGATGGAAAATGAATATGTTAAGTTGACAAATTTTAGAGAAATTACTAATGACGATAATGATTTGATTAGGATTTTTAAATTGATAAGGTAAGAGGATTGAGTTTTTAATTTTTAAAGTACATGGACTAAATCTTAAATTTTATAGAAGTATAAGGACTACTAGCATATTTTAACCTTGGTTTTTAAAATTTCTAAGAAGAAAGGGAAAAGATTGTTTAAGTTAAAAGTATATTGACAAATTTAGCCCTTAACGTTTACCTCTTTAGTTATTTAAGTCTTCATTAATTTTTTGAGTTAAATTTGGCCCTCAATCTTTTAAAAGGAGTTGAATTTGACCATCAACATTTCAAAAAGAGTTAAAATATTGTTATTTTTTAATGAAAATATTGACTAAAATGTTAAAGTTTTAAACATGGCAGCTCGCATAGTAATTTACATGTACTTTATGCTATTTTTTAAAAATTTTATGAACTTTTTTGTAATTTATTTTGAATTTTAAATTTTTTAATATTTTTATAATTTTAAAATTATTTGTTGATATGACTATAAGAAACATAATATCAAGTTAGCATGAAATATATGTGAATTGCAACACGGATTATCACGTTAACATTGTTAAAAAATAATATTCTTAGTCAACATTTTTATTTTAAAAAGTTATTTGACTCTTTTTAAAAAATTGATGACCAAATTTAATTAAAAGAGAAGAAGTAACATTTGCCTAGATTTAAATAATTATTAATAATTATTATTTTTTATAGTATTTAACTTATCTAGATGTAATTTTTTTTTTAAAAAATTGCTTTTATAATTTTGTTGACTAGCATGCCAAGTGTCATCTCATGATTACTATGGTTAGCCATATCAATGCAGTCAACTCTGTTTCAAGATATGTGCTTCCTCACAGCTTTCTATCCTTCTTTACTGTTGGGGCCTGAGAAAAAAAAGCCACCATAGCCTTGAATAGAAAGTTAAGGGTGGATTTGGGGTGGTAGTGCGGTGCGGTGCGTTTAGCTTACTTTTTGTCTCAAGTTATAGTATCGTTACATTATTTAATTTTACCGTCACCGTTATTTTTACACTAACTGTAGGTAAACGCACTACCCATCCAAATTCATCCTAAATGTGCTTCCCTTGCATCGGTTATCAGTCAGCCTCTTCTCGATGATGATGATGCATTTGAATATGTTGTGAAATTAAGTGGTTAAATTTTTTTAATAATATTTATTAATGAAATGATGCATTAGTCTGGGAGTAAGGTTAAATGATACATGGTGTTTTGGGCATATTAGAACTTAAGTGATACAGTGCGTATCACCTGGTTGCTATAACAAGCTTTAGTAATGGCTTGGAAATCCATTTTGTAATTGCCTCCTCTGGTTGGCCATTTAAGGCTCACATGATTTAGGCATTGATCATCCAAGGAAATTATCAGAAACTTCTTCTCTTGCTCTTTGTCAATTTATTCTTCTGTATTAAGGGTATCAAAGTCAACTTGGAAATCCATTTTGTAATTGCCTCCTCTGGTTGGCCATTTAAGGCTCACATGATTTAGGCATTGATCATCCATGGAAATTATCAGAAACTTCTTCTCTAGCTCTTTGTCAATTTATTCTTCTGTATTAAGGGTATCAAAGTCAATCGATTGTTCATGGTGGGTGATGATGTTACTGTTAGAAAAATTTTTGTTTGAAAACGATTTTTTTGTACAGAAGAAAATAATAATAATATTATTTTAATTAGTTTTTTTTAATTGGGTTTTTAAAAAAAATGATAATATCCCTAATAATACTCCTTAAGTTTCCGTTCCATTCTTTTCCCACTTCCCACGTTCTCTATCTTGTTGGTATAGGTTCTTCCATTCCTGTTATCGACCTTGTTCCTTTCTTTCGCCCATCCTTTACACCTTTTTGCTTCTGTTCAGATGTTGAATTTCTCTAGTGCAGTTGCTAGTTCTCCGTTCTTCGTTGGCTGGTGGTATTTTGGGTTATTATCATCATCTTTCGTAAGTGTATCATTGTTTTTTATAGAAGGTGGTTTTTGTTAAGTTGATAGTTTTTGCTTGACTAAGGTTGACAAGAGGTGTATTGGACTAATTGCTACAAATTTTGTTTAGGTGAAGTTCGTGAGGCATTTAATCATCTGGAACTTTGAGAGTTGTGTAAAGCTTTTTTGCTTTGTGTAAGGGTCGAATATTTTTGCTTGATTAAGGGTTGAGTATTGGTTTTAATTCTTGAGATTTTCGTATTAATTTGGTATAGTTGTGAATATCATGTATAGGTTCCGAATTCGCTGTTATTGTGACGATAATTTTTGGAGCATTCAGGTGTGAGACTTAACCCTACATGATTTTTAGGTGAATCGTTAACTTGAAAATTTGAAAATAGCAAAAAAATGAATATGTCGACGTCACATAGTCATGTGTCTGGCTGTGTGCCAGACTATGTGAACCACATGGCCGTGTATTTGGCTGTGTAAGTCACATGGGCGTGCAGTTGGTCGTATGCCAGATAGTGTGAGCCACACGATCTGAACAGGTAGAGTGTGTGGGTCACACGGGCGTGTAAGCCTATTTCGAGTGGTTTGTTGGGCCTTGCTTGTGCCAAATTTGGGTAATTTTAGAATCTAATTTATAAGTAACTCTGTGTGTTCGTATAATCATATAACTATGTTTCTAGTTAGTGAAACTCAATAGAAGCTATAATATTATGTTTATGTTCCGTTAGGTATAATGTATGAGGACATGTGGCATGATCACTTTATATATTTTTGCATATGCATCGAGGTGGGGTATGGATATATGATGGAGGAAGTTTGATTCTTGCAGTTTATCTGCATTATAAATCTGGCGGTATACCTGTAAGAATATATATTCTGGCAGCACAATTGCATACTTTTTGGGTGGCATACGACCACATTTTGGTGTGTAATAGATGGGATAGGATTATTCTGTATGATTTTGACATGCTACGCATGTTGTAATTTTTGATCTGTTTGCTCTGATATATGCATCTAAGCATTATTCTGTTTTGTGATTTTGCTTGTGGGCCAAGGCACATTGAGCTTTATAATTCACCCCATTTGTTTAATTTTTTCAGGTAACTCTTAGACTTAGGATTTGGCGGGATACGAGAGTTCAGTTCATATTTTCCATATAAAACTAATTCAATAATTCTTATTTTAAATTTTATGAACTTTTGGAGTATTAAACTTTTTTTATTTTTAATTTTGGTTTTTTAGATTTGTTAAGTATTTTAATTTGTATTTTAAAATTTGGCATGTTTTTTGATGATTAAAAACCTAATCACTAATTTTCATGATTAAACAAATTTAAGAAACTTTCCATTGCAAATTTTTAACCGAGAATATTTGTTTTTACAAAGGAAGTAAATAAAGTCGATAGCATAATGTTTTTAAATAAATTGAGTTTTATAAGTAAACATTCCAAGTTCGCATACACATTTTACGATTTACAATTTTTTTTTTTATCATAGGATTGAGTCAAGTTTTATAAAATCTTCGATTTTTGATTTTGGAATAAGATACATTTGAAATTAAAAGATTAAATTTATAATTTGTTAATGTAACCTTCAAGATTTGGTCATAACATCTAGGCCGGGTTTAGGGTGTTACAACATTCATCAATTGTATTTATTAATTTTTATTATTCAGATTTTTGATTGAGTTTATGTCACGAGTCAATTTGACACTAACTCAGTTAGGGAAATTATGGAAATAACCTTTCGTAAATAAAATTAATTATATTGCTTGAGGATATTTTTATCTTTTTAATTTAAAAAACAATAACAATATGCACACGGTGAGTTTTGAACCCACTCCAATTGAATTAGTAAAAATTTTAATTTACTACTCAACTAATGCTTTATTTTAATATTTTTAACATTTTAATTTTATTATTTACTCTTTATTACCTCTATCAATTATATATCTATATATTTTATTATTTATACTATTATTTAAACTCCTTACTGAGTTAGTGTCATGAGTCAACTGGACACCAACTCAATTACGGAAATTACAAAAATATCTTTCTGTAATTAAAATAATTTATATTATTCAAGGGTAATTTTATATTTTTACTTTAAAAAGTAATAATTTTTTTAAAAAAATAATAAAAATTATGTACATGATTTTGAACAAACTCTAATTGCATCAATAAAACTTTTAGTTTACCACTCAGCTAAAGCTTTATTTTGATACATTTATACATTTTAATTTTATTATGCACATGTTATTACCTCCATAAATTGTATCTGCATAATTTATTATTTAAGCCCGTCATTGAGTTGGTGTCATGAGTCAATTATGCACCTAACTCGATTAGAGAAAATGATATTTAAACTCACACTAATTGCATAGTTAAATCCTTAAATTTTTCATTTAACCAAATATTTATTTTACTTTTTTTATAAATTTTAATTTTATCAAGCACATTATATTACATCCATCATTTATTTATCTATACTATTAGTTAAGCTTGTAACTAAGTTACTATCAATCAACTAAATACCAATTCGATTTAAGAAATTATAGAAATATTATTTTACCAACTTAAAAGTCAACTGCAATGAATGTCTCCTACTGGATTAAATCAACATGCAGGATGCTAATCTTGAAGTTTGAATTTATGGCTTATGAAATTAACTCAACTCACAGTTTGAAACTTTAAATTATTTTGTGGACCTTCCCACTATTTCATATACGATTTTATATAATTATTTATGTCACATCAATATTTTTTTAACTTAAATTTAAAAATTAAAAATAATTTTCACGTCGGATTTTGAGTTATTTAATTTTTTGAAGATTTAATTTTTCTAATTTTTTTCTCTCTCAGCCTCTCTTCGCTGTTAAAAGAAAATGATTTAGGGTTTTAGTGATTTTCTTAATTTTTTTCCTTTAGGGTTTTAGTGATTTTCTTAATTTTTTTCCTTTCTCTACATAGTCTCTTCATTGTTAGAAAAAATTTTTAAGGTTTTGGATAATTCAACAACAAAAATGAAAAGAAAATACCAAAATACACCCAAATCTTGTACCAATAAAATTTGATCAAAAAAATTTTATTATAAAATTTACTTTTTCCGGCCAAAATAAAATTATTATTAAAATTAAAAATAAAAAGGTTTAATGAATACTTTAATATTTAAATTTGACAATTTTTTAATGTGAAATTTGTGTTATTTTTTTTATTTAATGTAGTATTTGTATTTGAAAAAAAGTTATATATTTTGATATCTAAATATAGCAATGTTTAATTTTTAGTATTTAATTTGAGTTTTAAAGTTGATTTGATAAAAATTCATAATTAGCTAAAAATATTAACAATTAAATTTAATTAAATTAATTTTAAAACTCGAATTAAATCATATCTATCGAACTATATTTTACAAATTAAGTAGAAAATAAATAAATTCACAACTAATAATAAATCTATTTATTTAAAAATCATGAAAATTTCAAACCTAGTATTATTAGCGAGTAACATTTGTCAAATCAACCCTCAAACTCAAATTCATAAACACTAAAAAGTAAATATCGTTATCATTAGGTATCAAAATATTTAACTTTTGTCAAATATAAATACCGGATAAAAAAAAACACAAATATTTTATTAAAAAAATTGTCAAGCAAAAACTCCAAATAGCAAATTTAGAGAATTACCTAAAAATGAAAGCGTATTACAAATATAGACAAACACCTAAAAGCATACTAATAAATGCACCCTCTATAGTTGCATTGAAACTCCTTGCAAGTGTAAGCCTACTGCAATTAATGAATATCTACATTAAAACATCTTAGCAAGCTGTATTTCTTATCTCCTATAAAGCATCAACCCTAAATATCATGGACAGGAACACCAACAGGATGGTAATAAGAGAGAAAACATAAGCTAAACCCTGCAAAGTTTAAATCACACACCCAAGTATCCCAACACCATATATATTTATAAGAGTTTGATTGGTCAGCACGCTGTCAACATAAATCCTCTCTAAAACCAAATCATGCTTCAACCAAAGGATTCCAGTGACATATATATTGAGTACTTGCACGATCTAGATTTCTTGAGCATTAGTGAAGCAACAAGAACCAACGATAACATATATATAATATCTAAAGGGAGAAATGAGATATAGGTAAAACATGAAGAGGAGTTTTCTTGGTGACTGTGAGGCCGTAGAGTTCAGCCATGCCCATGTTCTCAGCAGTTTCACCAGCAGGCAACTTCCAATCAAACCAATAGAGAAGGTTGGCCATCACAAACTCAATGGAAGCAACTCCAAATGCTATCCCAGGACATCTCCTTCTTCCGAATCCAAATGGGTTTAGTTGGAAATCTTGACCTTTGAAATCAATGGAGCTGTTCTCGAACCTCTCTGGGATGAACTCTTCTGGGTTTTCCCACCATTTGGGATCTCTCTGAATGGCCCATGCATTGATCAGGACTGTGGTATTGGAAGGAATTTCATAACCTCCCAATTTAACACTTGCCGATGTTTGTCGAGGGAGCAGAAGAGAACCAGCCGGATGTAGTCTTAAAGTTTCTTTGAGTACACACTTTCAGTATTTCATTTTACTAAAATCTTCTGCATCCACCTTTAACTTGATTCCCACCACATTTCTCACCTCTTCTTGGACCTTTTTCATTGCATTTGGATGCTATAAAAGCTCAGCCATCATCCACACTTCTGTGGTTGTAGAGCTATCAATTCCTGCTACAAACATGTCCTGAGATTATCAAAAGTGAAAACTTCAAGCTAAGGGGGAAAAAAACAAAAGAAAGGAAACAGTATTGAATAACCAGTAAGCTTTGATGTTTTCTTGTGTGAGGTCCATCTCAAAGGTGCCATTCTTTTGGAGTTGCATGATGATAGAAAGGAAGTCCTTTTTAATGGTACCTTCTTCGTGGCTTTCAAGAGCTTTATGCTCCTGAATTACTTGATCAAGGAATGCATCCAATTCCGCGGATACTGCTTTCATACTTGGAATAAGTCCAGTAAGCACATCAACCCACCTCAAGTAAGGAAACAGATCGCCTACATATAAGCTGGTGAAGAGAATCAATAGCCTTTTACCCAACTCTCCAAACTTGCTGCGCCCATCTTCTTCTTCTTCACTTTTGTGACTAAGAACAAATCGAGAAACTATGTTATTCGAAAAGGACATAAGCATGTCCGTTAGATAAATAGACTCTCCTTTAAACAAGCACTGCGGATTTTGTTGATAAGAAGTTCAACTTCTTCGTCTCTGATAAACTGAATTGATTGCACACTTTGGTGGCTGAAAAGCTGAACAATACTCATCTTCTTAACTTGTCTCCAATAGTCACCGTAGGGTGCACAAGCCATATCCTTGCATTTGTAGAAAAATATATTTGCAGCAGTGGTCCTTGATCTGTCAGAGAAAAAGATGTCATGGTTCTTCGCAATTTCTCTGACCATGTCAGCTGATGAAACCAATAACGTTGGATTATAGCCTAACTGCAGAAGCAAGAGAGAACCGTATTTCTTAGAGAGGTCTCGGAGAGAACGGTGAGGAAGTTTGCCAAGTTGATGGATGTTGCCAATAAGTGGTCGCTTTGGGGGTGATGGAGGCAAATTCAGGGTTTTCCTTTTCGCTAGTTGAAGCCAAACTAAAAGGGAGAAAAGGAGAATCAGAGATAGAAACAATGGATTGGTGGAAAGTTGAGCTACATTCAGCAGCTTCATTTGCAAAACCTAATGATGAAATTCTTTCACCACATAAGCTTTTTTATAGCCCTATGCAGGTTCCTTCGTCATAGAATCTTGTATGATTTGAGTTTTTCCAACAAAAAGTGGTATTCAAAAACTCCAAATGTTTAGTTTTGATGCTGTCCCACGACAAGATTATTGAAATTTCATACGCTCAGCCAATCAAGCTAATATTCGATAACATTATTCGCAACAAAGTAAGTATCAATGACTTTTCAATAAAATTTAAACGCTGTATTAGAATTTAAAACAACATTTAAGACCTACTGTCTAGCATTTAAACTTGTAAAACAAATTTACTACTGTACTAGAATCATAATTTTCAATTTTGATGTCTAATTTATTTTCTAATGTAATTAATTATTTTAAATGATTAAAATCGTTAATTTTTTAATTAAAATGTTATGTAGTTATATATAATTTTAAAGAAGATTTTTAAATAAAAAATAGATAGACTAAATTCTTAAAAATAAAAGTAGGATTAAATTTCAAATGTATAAAATTTACATGTTTAGAGTCATGGTTATTTGAATCAGATTAGATTGGTTGAGGTATTGGTTTAGAAGGAGACATCAAACCAGTTGACATATGAATCGGTATGGACTGATTCAACTAGGTTAAAAAATCGATTGAATAGGATTTTTTTAATTTTTATTTTATAAAATTTTAATAATTTATTTAATCAAACTATATAACCAATTCTTTGACCTATTCAAATGCAGTTATAAAAATTTTGCTTAAAATATATTTTAGTCTTAAAATTTTTACTTGACACAAATAAATAATCAACCTCATATGAAATGAGAGATAACATATTAAATTTTTCAACTTGTTGCCATGTTATCATTCAAATTTTAAATTTGTTTTTGCTTTTTCATTGAAACGGAAATCCTTTATGTACAAACCCGTTTAACCCAAAACCATAACCCAATACAAACACAAAAGAAACTACCTACCCAAATCAAATACCCCAAGCCCAAAAGAACCCTAGCCCAACACAAAAAAAAAAACAAAAAAGAAACCCTAGCCGTTCAGCCTCTGACCTCTGACCCCTGTCCCATCCACCGACGCTGCGACCACCGCGCCTCACATCATGCACACACACCCCAAAGCTGTACCTGCAAACATTAAACGAGGATAGACATAAAGCAAAGCATGTAAACGGCTATTTAAAGCCAAATCAAAAAACCATTTGTACGTTCGACATTTTGGTGAAATAATAGACAATATTAGACTTTAAAAAAAATACAAGCAAAAATAGGGATTTGGGCAACTTCAAAAGCAGGGAATAACCCCGCACCAGAGACCGGAGAATCGAAAACAGCAAGATCTAAGGTTTTTTTCTTTCTTTTCGAAGTTATTTACATATATCCTCTTCATTTTTAACAAAAACAGTGCACCTATATTAAATAAACACAAAAAATAAAAAAAAGGAAAAAATATACCTTTTAACGACACGGTGGCCGGCGCGACGCCGGCGGCGGCGTCCGATACGGCGGTCGATGGCTGGCTCCTCGCCGGTTTCTGGACCTGCACAGAGAAAAAAGAAAGAAAGGAATCAGTTTTTTTAAAACAAAGAGGAAAAATGAGATTTTAAAAAAAAAAATTTGGTTTATATAGAGGTGTGAAACGACGTAGTTTTAGGGGGGTTCGGAGGCCTCAAAACGGCACCGTTTGGCCATCGATCCGCGCGTTGACCCGACCCGCTAGGAGGATCCGCGTGTTTTTGTCTTTGGGGGTAATTGCTCTGCAGGTCCTTCCGCTTTTCACATACTTTGCAAATTGGCCTCAAAATTCACCACGTTTTGTGATTTAATCCTCCCTCCAACGACGTCGTTTAAAGAGTTTGGGTAAATTACCCTTTTGATCCTCCGCAGTCACGCGCGCATTCAAAGGGGTCCCTTCTTTCATATTTATTGCAAAATTGGCCCCAAAATTTAATATGTGTTCCGAATTTAGTCCTTTTTTTTCATATTTAATACTGTTTCTATATTTTTTACTTTTTTTATTTTACTCTTTGTTATTTTAATTTCTATTTTACCTTCCTTGTATTATTTTTAGCATATTTTATTATTTAGATATTTTAATTAATATTACATATATTTTATAGTTGTTTTATATATCATTATTGTTCCTAATATACATTTTATGTATGCATATTCGAATACTCTATTATGTATATTTTGTTATGTCCATTCTTACCTCTATACTTATTATTAGTATTAATCTATGTTTTATTATATATCTGTAACATATATATACATATGCGTTTATACATTAGTTTTTGATATTATTGTTTTGTCAATACATTTGTGTCCTGTATACACACTTTTAATATATATTTGCATATTATACTTCATATCATGCCCATATAAATTAATATTCTATCATGCATATCATTTTGTTATAATTTTTTTTATATATTATGACTATCATATTACATTCTACCATGTATATTATACATGTCATGTATGTGTTTTAATATACTACGTGCATATTTCGTTTAGCATTACACGTATATGTTATGTATATGCTGTTAATATTATCATATATTCATCTTCAAAATATATTTATATAATGTTTTATTAATATCACTATTATCATATTATTATTATCATTATACCTTTTACTATTATTACTATCGTATTATTACTATTATTATATCTTCTTTCTTTTATGTTTACTATTATTTTTACACTAATATATATATAGGTATTTTAGCATGTTTATTCCGTTTATATATATCACTACTCGTATTATTATTTCATCACATATTTATTTATATCTTTGTAAATAATTTCAAACCTTAAATCATTCGTTATTTGTATTATCATTACCAATATATATATGCTATGTAAATCTTTCATTATTATATTGTACATACCTCTTTATACATACTATACATATGTATCTTTTAATATTGTATTATTATTATTATACATATATATATATATTTCTTTTATACATTTCTTATCACTTCTATTATTACGTATGTATTTTGATATATACATATGTATACTCATATCGTCACTTTCGTTCACGTTGTCGTTGTTATTTCATTTCGTCATCTTTTATTTACCTGCGTATTCGATCATTTTACTTTCCTCCTACGCTTGTTTACCAGCCTTGTTATTATTTCATCTTCCATAGCTGCTCGTATTATTATGTTCGACATTGTCACATTTATTATAACGTATTAACATCGTAATTTGCTATAAATCGCATCATGTTTCTACTCGCTGCCTTCATTCTTTCATAAAAGCGATATGCCGTATTTGGTAACTCGAGATAATCGTGCCTAACTTCTTCGGGTTTCGATTTTTCTCATTTAACCTAAAATAACGGAATACTCTTTTAAATCGCTATACGAATTTTGAAAATGCTTATTCTCAAAGAAACGAGGTGTTACGCCCTAACTTACCGGGTATGACATTTTGTCACCTCGAGATAAGAATTGGTTTTAAAATAAAAACAGTGATTCGTGTTTGAGAATTCGAAAAACGCCCCTAACTTACTGGGTTTCGATTTCTCTCGTTTACTCTAAATGATCGAATACCCCTTTTTAAAATACGCAAATTTTATATAAAAGGCAAGCTCACTCTCGAAAATTCAAGATATCATGTCCTAACTTACTGGATATGACGTTTCATATTTTGGGACGAGAAGGTCTTTAATGTTCGTTTTTTTACAAAGAAGGATCGCATTTCTAAAGTCTTTCGAAGTTTTCAATCTTCGATCTTAAGACGTTAATTAATCAACTAGGTACCAATTTTGGGCGTACCGAGGGTGCTAATCCTTTCTCGTACGTAATTGACTCCCGGACTCATTTTCTGATTTTCGTAGACCAAAAAATTTGTCGTTTTAGTAAACTTTAACTTTTATTAAAATGATTAATTTAAGGTGACCCGATCACACCTCGTCAAAAAAGATCGGTGGCGACTCCTCTATTCGTTTTCATTTTCCAAAACCTAAGTCGATTCCCGTTTTACCAAAAAAAATGGTTACGACAGCTTGGCGACTCCACTGGGAACCGAATAAGAGAGTCAAGCCACAAGTTGATTAACTTTTGTCTTTTTGTCGAAGATTGAAATTTTGATTTTGATATACGATCCTTTCATTGCATTTCACCCGTTTTTCTTGCGGTTTTCATCATTTTATTCCTATTCTCTTTAATCGCTTTGAGTTTTTATGCATGTATCCTCACACATTGCATTGCATGACCGTTGTCGTCACACCCTTCAAGTGGGAGTGAGAAACTATTCCTTCGTGAGGTTTTCACCTCCGTGCAGGATAGTGGATCGCTTTCGGGATACATCCGTACCTATGTCTTCGTGAGATTTTCATCTCCGTGCAGCCATAGGAAATGTATTCCTCGAATCGAACTTGGTCCAGATGAGCCTATAATGGGTGAAGATCGAGGAATCTACTGGTTCAGGTACCCTTACTCTAGAACCGAACCCCATGTAGTGAACCTTAAGAACCCACCCTAGGTAGAGCCACTCTGAAACCTTAGTGGTTACCTGGGCAAATGCTATATTTATCATTCCTTGTTTGCTCTGAACTGTGTACTGACTTGCTTTGTTTTACTTTGATTGTATTTGCATGGCATTTTCATCATAAAAGGTGTTGATTCGCATTCGGTTCCTAAATAGATAGCTTATCATGAAAAAGGGGTTTTTTGATAAAGTAGAGGACAACGCGACTGTTCGGATATGGGCTGAGACAACACAACAAGAGAAATGTGACAGTCTTACCAAAGGGTACGTATCAGAGTTGTGGCATTTTACTCGAATCAGCGTAACTTAGAATAATCTCCAAGAGATGAAAGAAATTTGGGGTCAGTGGGATGACGAGGTCAAGCGCTTATTCTACGATCATTACGGAGATTTACCTTATCTGCTCGATGTCAAGGTAGATGAACACTGCTTTGAGCCCTCGCCCAATATTGGAATTCTGCTTATAGTTGCTTCACTTTCGGGAGGGTAGATCTGGTCCCTACTGTAGAAGAGTACACGGCCTTGCTCCATTGCCCGAAGATTCAGGTTGGCCGAATCTATTCCAGACCTGCCAACGTCTCAAGATTTTCAAAAAGTGATGAACATCACGAGGATGAGCGAACAGTGGGTTACAACCCGGATCAAACAGAAAGGAGACTGTAAATGCATTCCTTGGAAGAATCTGAGAGATCTAATCTTGGCGCACCCCGATGTGAAGAAAAGGGTAGATGTCTTCGCCCTGAGCATTTATGGATTGGTTATCTTCCCTAAAGCTTTGGGACATGTAGACGAGGCGGTTTCCGATCTTTTTGACAAGCTTGGTAAAGGGACCACACCGGTATCCGCAATCTTGGCTGAAACTTTCAGATCATTGAACGCTTGTCGAAGAGCGGGTGAAGGGAGATTTATAGGATGTGCACAACTCTTGCTATCGTGGTTCCACAGTCATTTTTGGAAAGTGGAAAAGGTCTCGTATCGTGTCTTCTCTGGAAATTACTCTCCACTGAAAAAGTTAGTAGCTACGCCGAGGAAAGATGATATCACAGAAGAAAATTGGATGGCAATTCTTCAAAGTTTGCAAGAGGAAGACGTTGAATGGAGGGCCCCGTGGATGGTTCCCAAGGAAATATTATACCGATGCGGAGATTTTGATTGGGTTCCCTTGTTAGGAGTATGGGGAGCCGTCGGGTATACCCTTTTGCTTGCATTAAGGCAATACAGGTTTAGACAGTTTACGCCACCAACATACGGGTTAGCTCAGTGCGAGTTCGTATTCACGGGGAACAATTACAAAAAGAAAGTTCGCAAGATATCAAATGCCCGAAACGGACTCAGTAGAATGAAAAAGTTTGCTGCCAATCCTATGACTACCCCTGAGTACGACCGGTGGTGGAGTCAGAGGATTAACGAAAACATCCCTATGTTAGATCAAGAGAACCCTCGGTCAATGGAAGAACACTTGAGAGTAATCCCATCTGAGCTAGAAATCATCAGGCAGGATTTTGAGAGAAAGAGTCTAGAATTAGAAAAAAAAATCGAGTAATTGGAGGAAGAAAAAATGCAATTGGGATTAGATGTCGATGTCCAGAAACTAGAAGCCGAAAGACTCAGAAAAGGAAAAAACAAGGCTGAAGAGGATTTGGATAGTTTGAAGACGGATTACAAGAAGCTGCGTAGGTCAATGAAAATCGCTGGGTTAGGAAAAACATCTGAACAGTGGCGACAAGAAGTCAAAGAAGAGAAAAACAAAGCCAACCAGTAGGAAGAAAAGTTCCGGGAGGTTCAAACTGGAGAAGGTGCTCTAAAAAGGAGTTTGGTAGAAAGCCATAATGAGAAAGAGGGGTTAAAGATTCGGGTATCAGAGTTAGAGAGGTCCTTGTATCAGTATCGTGCGCGTAACTCTGTGATCGAGTTGAAAGCTAGTCAGAATAGAATTGAAGAATTAAAAGAGAATATAGAAGAGCTCAAAACAGTGCTGCAAAATCGTGAACTTCAGATTGAACTCCTTGAGGTAAATAACGAGCGATGTAAGGCACAGCTTCATCAATCCCAAGATCAAGTCCGGAGCAGAGACTACGTCATGGGCGAAGCTTTGACTCAAGTGCGAGAAGTGGCTGATCACTTGCAAACACTAGCAGTACAAGCCGATGTGCTGAGTCTAAAATACGAGTCGGAATCAGACCGAGGCCGAGAGCTAGCTTGGCTTCTTAGGCAGGTCAAGGCCCTAAGTATTAAGGCCAAGCCATATATATAATCTATTTTATGTAAAGAAACTTGTTTTCTAGAAAAGTTACTCTAATGAAATCGGATTGGAATCAACGCTTTTTGCATTCATCATATTTATTGCATTCATGCATCAGCATTGCATCATATGCACTAAAACTCACACAAAACCCTAAAAATCATGGCAGTTACCCTGGAACATCGTTACGGTACAAAAAGAAAAACAAGAGCAATAGACCAAAGATTAGAGAGATTGGAACAAATGCAAAAAGAGATGCAGGACCAACTACAAACACGTATGCAAGAACAGCTTGCCAAAATCCAGCACGATATGAGGACCGGATGCTTTGAGTCCCGAAAAGTATGATGGATCAATTAACGCGTCTATTGGCTGGCGGATTAGAAAAAGGGAAAAGCCATTTGATCAATGCGGGAGATGATATTGAAGATCCTACTTACCCTCCGGGTTTTGCCCAATGGACGTGCGACACACAACTTTGATGTGTACCCAAGAAGGCCTTCGGTCACAATTAGGCCCCAACCATTTCAGGCCGGTGTCTCAGTACCAATGAATTATCAGGCTGGATTGGGCTCCAATCCAGGGGACAACCCGACCAACCCTGTGGTCCTCAACCTCGATGAAGTAACAGAAGTAGAAAAAACGGGGTGGAACTCCCGAAAGAGCTTAAAGAAAGATGTAGATGGTTAGAAGAAAAATTTAAAAAAATGGAAAACATCGATTATCGCGGTGGAATCGATGCTAAGGAATTAAGTTTGGTTCTGGACCTGGTACTCCTTCCCAAGTTCAAAACTCCAGAATTTGAGAAATACAACGGGACTAGCTGCCCCGAAGCTCACATCACTATGTTCTGCAGACGAATGGCAGGTCATGTTAATAATGACCAACTATTAATTCACTACTTCCAGGAAAGTCTGGTTGGGGCCGCTTCTAGATGGTACAACCAACTGACTCGCGCTCAGACCGGTTCATGGAAAGATTTAGCACAAGCTTTCATAAAGCAGTATGGTCATGTGGCAGACATAGCCCCCAGATGAATCACTTTACGAAAACATGGAGAAAAAGCATAATGAAAGCTTTAGACAGTATGCCCAAATGATGGAGGGAGGTGGCCACCCAAGTCCAACTCCCCGTTGGAAAAGGAAACCACTATGCTCTTCATCAACACCACGAAGCGCCTTTTATTAACCACATGCTTGGGTAAGCGCGACCAAAGCTTTTCAGACATAGTAATGTCTGGAGAAATGATAGAAAATGCGATAAGATGTGGGAAAATAGAGGCGGGAGAAAGCACCAAAAGGTCAGCACCGAGAAAGAAAGAGCACGAGGTGAATTGTAATATCCCGAATTAGGGCCTAATCGAAATAGTGGTTTCGTGACCACAAATCCGAGATAGAAATAATTATTTTATAATTATTTTGAGGTTTATGATATGATTGCATGATTGTGTGAAAATTTCGTGAAGAAATTTTATGCATAAAGTGCTTAATTTGAAGTTAGGGACTAAATCGAATAATTTGCAAAACTTGCATTCTAGAAGTTTTTAGTATGAAATTGCTTTGAAATATTAATTAGGAGGTCTTAAATAGCAATTTGACCAATTTGAAGTTCATGGACAAAATTAGGACATGGAAGGAATTTTTGAAAGTTTAGTAGTAAGGGCATTTTGGTCATTTAGGGGTAAAATGAATTAAAATACAAAATTAAAAGCCAATTTTGCTCATCTTCAACCCCATGGCCGAATATAGCAAGGAGAAACCATGGCTAGGGTTTTTCAAGCTTCCAAGCTCGATTGTAAGTCCATTCTAGCCCCGTTTTCAAGTTCTTTACGTTTTTGAGATCCCTGTAGCTTCGATTTAGCTTATGTTAGCAATAATTTAACCTAGGGTTTATATTTGGAAAAATACCCATAGGTGAAATTTGTGTATTTTGATGTTTTATGATAGAATATGAGGTTTTAAATTATGTTAGAAAACTTGTACTACTCGATTTTAAGCAAAAAGCGAGTAAAAGGGCTTAATCGGTAAAAATACCTAATAGTCACAAGTACATGTTAGAGTGAGAATTTGATGTTGCCATAGAAGGGAAAAGTGATCAGCATGTTGTAAAACATAAGAATAAGGAATAAATTTTAATCTCGAACTTAGGGGCAAAAATGTAAATATGCAAAAGTTTAGGGGTAAAATTGTAATTTTGTCAAAATTTGAATTAAGGGTTAATTTGATAATGTGAGTGATAAATAAGTTAAATGTGTTATTTTAGATCAAGAAAGACGTGGAAACGACTCCAATCGAGGAAAAGAAAAGATTGTGGATTAAATTGCAAAACCTTTGTATTTTGGTACCAAGGTAAGTTCATATGTAAATAATGTAGCATAATTGTTATTTTAAGTCATTGATGTCAATTATGTGATATGCTGAATTTTTTTATTATGAAATAAATGCTTTGTGGTTATTTTCAATAAAATATAAATTGTTACCGAGTATTGGTTACGGCATTTTACTGAAGACGCGTCAAGGATATGTGTTCAAGGAAAATCCCGTTTGAACCTTAGGAATAGATTAGGATACAAGTGACATGTCACTGGGATACTTGGGCATCCGAACTCGTTGAGTTGAGTCCGAGTTCACTTATGGATGTGAATGTTCGAACTCGTTGAGTTGAGTCCGAGTTCGTGAGATGTAACTAGGCATCCGAGCTCGTTGAGTTGAGTCCGAGTTCATTATGGATGCGAACGCCCGAGCTCGTTGAGTTGAGTCCGAGTTCGCTTATGGGCGGGTTACATGGTAGCTTGGCTACATATGTGGCACTTATGTGCAAACTTCCTACGTATCCGAATTATATTCCGATGAGTTCAACGGGTAAAGTTCTACTCAAATGGAGGAATACTTGAGATGAAAAGAGACGTATTGGTAAGTGATGTAAAATGGATACTTCAGACAGGTATGTACTTAACCCTCGGGTTGAGTATTGATACAATAACGATAAGGTAGTAAAATGATGAATGATGATTAGAAATGAGATTTATGTTTTGGTGATACCATGCTAATGTTGTTTGGTATGATTGCTTTGTTATGTTACTTATTATTTGCATATGAACTTACTAAGCATTTATGCTTACTCCCTCTTTCTTACTCATTTTAGTTTTGGACAAGCCAGCTTAGGAGTCGGGATTGGTCGGAAGCTCAGTCACACTATCCGGAAGAACTTTTCGGTAAAATGGCTTGTAAATTCAAGTATG
The DNA here is from genome assembly GCA_025698465.1 of Gossypium longicalyx. NCBI lineage: Eukaryota > Viridiplantae > Streptophyta > Magnoliopsida > Malvales > Malvaceae > Gossypium > Gossypium longicalyx. The sequence goes on from CM047004.1 coordinate 8,924,362, forward strand.
GCATGTATAGCAAAATACTTATTTTGTGTAAATGATCTTATGGTATGGTGATGAAATGGTTGAGGAAGTGCTTGATAATGATAAATTATGGAAATGGTTAGTTTAGAATATGTTTGATGTTATGGAAAGTTAATAAGTTACCTAGTTCATGAAAATTCATAAAAAGGATGAAATTTGCCATAAACAGAATAGTACAGCAACACTGACGTGAGTTTGAAAATTTACTAAAAATCATATAAATAGAATTTGGTGATGTATTAAATATCAAATTGAAGCTTATTATGTCTAGTTTCACATGAAACAAACTAAACTGGTAAAAGAATTATATGTTAGAAGATATTTGAATTTTAGTGAAACAGGGTCAGAGCAGTTTCTGAATCCCCTGTTCCAACTTTATAAATTTACCATAAATTGTACAGATATAATTAGGTGGCTTATTTTATATCCTCAGAATCCTTATTGAATCTAGTTTCAGGAGAAATAAACCTCATATTCATATGAATTTTATACAGAGAGAAAAGTGGTTCGTAGTAAACAGAGGTCAGACCAGTCAAGCCCTGAAACAGGGGTAACTTTAACTAATAAACTGTACTAATTGGCCCAACCAAAAATTCTAGAAAAAAATTAGTAGATAGGCATATGAGTCTAGATTCAGAGAAAATTTACGGATCTTGATTTCGAGTTTCGTAACTCGAGATATGATTTTTCTTGTGACTGTAACGCAAGTAGCTAAAAAGCTTTGAATGTAGAAACAAATAATCTAAAGTTCTTAAAATGTTAAATTAAGTTTAGTAACACCTCATACTCGACTCCGGTGACGGTCTCGGGCGTGGGGGCGTTACATGAATAATGTGAGCTCATATTCGAAATCGATCACCGTAAGCCAACCGAGGTCAACAACCCCTGGTCAGTAAGGCCCACCCAGACAAGAGCCTAATACAAGGCAAAATAGGGAGAAACTTCAATTTACGCCTATTCCGATGACATATAAGGAGTTATACCAAAGTTTATTCGACGCACATGTCATGTCTCCCTTCTATCTAAAACCAATGCAACCTCCATACCCCAAATGGTACGATGCAAATGCCCAATGCGAATACCATGCGGGAGCCACAGGACACTCGATAGAAAACTGCACCACTTTCAAGAAATTGGTTGAAAGACTCATCAACATAGGCATCGTGAAATTTGATGATACATCTAGTACAGAAAATCCATTACCCAACCATGGGGACAAAGGGGTAAATGCGATAATCGAGGGTTCGGGGAAAGAAACTAAGATGAATATTGCAGAAGTGAAAACCCCGTTGAAGGAAGTATGGAAGAAAATGGTAGAAAGAGGGTTGATAGCACAGAATTCAAGGGTCAGACCTCGAGAAGCAAAGAATTATTGCGAATTCCATGACCTAAAGGATCACGAGCTTCAGAAATGCAGCGAATTCAGGACTTTGTTACAAGGACTGATAGATAATAAGGAGCTGGAATTCTTCAAATATGTCGGGAGCCTAGAAGAAACAGATGTGTGTGCCTCCGAAGAAAGTTCAACGAAGGATGTTTATAAAGTCAACCACCCAGTGGTTATCATATCACGTCCGAGAATGAATGAAACTGGGGCACAAATTGCGCCCAAGGTTATAATTCAAAAGCCCGTTGCTTTCCCTTACAAAGATAGCAAAAGGGTACCGTGGAACTATAATTGCAATGTGACAATCCCAGAAGAGGAAATTCCAATTAATGCATCTGAGGAAAGTCAAGACGAGGGTTTTTATACACGCAGCGGAAGGCGTTATACCCCAAATACAAAAGTCGAGCAGGTTAAAGGAAAGTCAGTAGTAATTGAGCCAAATAAAGAGAGGTCGGCGGGACCTGAACCAACTGTTAATGAATCAGTGACTGAAAAAGAAGCAAAAGAATTCTTAAAATTTCTAAAGCACAGCGAATACAGCATCGTGGAACAGCTGCACAAGCAGCCAGCTCGTATATCGGTACTGGCCTTACTCTTAAGCTCAGAAACCCATCGCAGCGCATTGATGAAGGTGCTGAATGAAACTTATGTTACTAACGATATATCTGTAAACAAGCTGGACCGCTTAGTCAACAATATAAGCGCCGACAACTTCATATTCTTCAATGACGATGAAGTACCGCCAGGAGGCCGAGGATCGACTAAAGCTTTGCATATCACAGCGCGCTGTAAAGGGTACACATTACCAGGCGTATTGATTGACAATGGGTCTGCACTAAATGTCCTACCTCTATTTACGCTGAATAGGTTGCCAGTAGATAGTTCCCATATGAAGACATGCCAAAACATAGTGAGAGCATTTGATGGTACGGAAAGGAAGGTAATAGGGAGAATTGAAATACCCCTCTTAATCGGGCCGAGCACGTACGAGGTAGATTTCCTAGTCATGGACATTAAGCCTTTGTATAATTGCCTATTGGGGAGGCCATGGATTCACTCAGCAGGGGCAGTGCCGTCATCGTTACATCAAAAGCTCAAATTTATAACGGGAGGTCGATTGGTGACCATAAATGCGGAGGAAAATATCATTGCATCTGTTACCAGCGACGCGCCATATGTGGGCACAGATGATGAAGCAGTTGAATGTTCTTTTCGGTCTTTAGAATTCGTGAATGCGACATTCATTACCGAAGGAAGCAAGATTCCGAGGCCCAGGTTGTCTGAGACTACAAGAATGGGGCTACAGCTAACTATTGGAAAAGGGGCCCTACCCGGAAGAGGACTTGGGAAATACCTCCAGGGAGTGACTAATGCACCAATGATAAAGGAAAAACAAGATCGTTTTGGGTTAGGATTCAGGCTAGACATGAAACAAAGAAAGAAGAAGCTGGAGAAGAAGCAAGAGAGAAGGAGAGTGCGATTGAGCGGGGGAGAAATCAAATGGGAGCCCATGATCTTCCCCCATATTTCAAGGACTTTTGTGTTTGGAGGAGTCATTCACTCTGAGAGGGGCACGTCGAGAAAGGAAATCGTGGGAGGAATGATGGAAAATTTGGGCATCAATGCCACATATGAAGATGGAACTGGGATAGAGAATCTGTCGGGCATTCGCCCTCATGAGCCGGGAAGTGTTCTGAATAATTGGACTACGGAAGAGATTCCTGTAGTCTTTAGAACTAACACAGAGTAATATTCAAAACACACTTGTTACTCTAGGCCTAGGAGTAATAAGAGTCCCTTTTTGTGAAAATAGGCCTATGTTCAAAATCGTTATTTCAATGAAATGCATCCTTTTGTCTTATTCCCAAATATTTTTTTATTTTTTTCATTCATGATCATACCATACATATCATTGTTCTTAGATTCCTTTGTTCTTTACATCCTCCTTGCACCTCCAACAGGTCTCCAGATATCAACGATGTGAGCGACATCGCTACTAACTCAGAGTCTCCTTTTGAACGGGATATGTGTCTAGAGGGATCTCAGGACTTCGAGAATGATAGAGACTGTGACTTATTCCCTGATTTGTTAAGGATGGTAGAACAAGAGGAGAAACAGATTCTACCCCATGAAGAGACAGTAGAAGTCGTGAACTTGGGAGATGAACTAGAAAAGAAAGAAGTAAAGATCGGAGCCTGCATTACCACAGAGACAAAACGGGACCTTATTGAGTTACTCCAAGAGTTCAAGGATATCTTCGCATGGTCGTATCAAGACATGCCTGGGCTAAGTACTGACATCGTGGTACACAAGCTCCCCATCAAAGAAGAATGCAAGCCAGTTCAACAAAAGCTTCGAAGAATGCGGCCTGATATTTTGTTGAAAATAAAAGAGGAGGTCAAGAAGCAATTTGATGCTGGGTTCTTACAAGTGATCAAGTACTCGGAATGGGTAGCTAATATTGTCCCCATCCCTAAAAAAGATGGAAAGGTACGGATGTGCGTGGACTACAGGGACCTGAACAAGGCTAGCCCGAAGGATAATTTCCCGTTGCCTCATATCGACACCTTAGTGGACAATATGGCAGGTTACTCACTTTTCTCCTTCATGGATGGTTTCTCAGGGTACAATCAGATAAAGATGCATCCTGAGGACATGAATAAGACCACATTTGTAACCATGTGGGGAACGTTTTGTTATAGGGTGATGCCATTCGGATTGAAAAATACGGGAGCAATGTATCAGAGGGCCATGGTGACCTTGTTTCATGATATGATGCACAAAGAAATTGAAGTTTACGTCGACGACATGATTGCCAAATCTCGGACAGAAAAGGAACATGTGCTAGTCTTGAGGAAGTTATTTTTAAGGTTGAGGAAATTTCAACTGAAACTCAATCCAGTAAAGTGTACCTTCGGGGCCAGGTCTAGAAAACTGCTAGGATTCGTAGTCAGTGAAAAAGAGATTGAGATTGACCCAGATAAGGTCAAAGCCATACAAGAGTTACCTCCACCACGCACTCAAAAGGAAGTTCGGGGATTCCTGGGAAGATTAAATTACATCGCTCGGTTTATTTCACAACTAATCGAGAAATATGACCCCATATTCCGTCTCCTTAAGAAATACAACCCTGGTGTTTGGGACGAGGATTGCCAGAAGACTTTCGACAAGGTCAATCAATATTTGTCTAATGCCCCAGTGTTGACACCACTTAATCCAGACAAACCATTGATACTGTATTTAACGGTGTTTGAAAATTCTATGGGATGTGTGCTTGGCCAACACGATGAGTCGGGAAGGAAAGAAAGAGCGATATACTATCTCAGTAAGAAGTTCACTGAGTGTGAAACAAGATACTCGCCAATTGAAAAGTTGTGCTGCGCCTAATCTGGACAACTTGAAGAAGATCGAGACAATACATGTTGTATCACACAACTTGGCTAATCTCTAAAATGGACCCTCTGAAAGTACTTGATGGAGTCGATCGCTTTGAATGGGAGAATGGCCCGATGGCAAATTCTACTTTCTGAATTCGATATAGTCTACGTTAACCAGAAAGCTGTAAAAGGAAGTGCGATAGCGATTTTCTAGCCAAGAGAGAGCCTAGAGGACTACGAGCCCCTGAACTTTGACTTCCCAAATGAAGATCTAATGTACATAGCGACCACTGAAGAAGACCCTCAAGAAAGTCATCCTTGGAAGCTAAACTTTGACGGAGCATCAAATGCTGTGGGCAACGGAATCGGAGCAGTCTTGGTATCCCCAAACGGAGATCATTATCCCTTTACTAGTAAATTGGATTTTGATCGCGAACAATATGGCGAGAATCTGGCTTTGTATCATGGGAATTCGTGCTGCCATAGAGCGTAAAATCAAGGCGTTAGAGGTATACGGAGACTCTGCCCTAGTGATATATCAACTCAAAGGTGAATAGGAGACGAGAGACCCCAAGTTGGTCAATTACCGAAAGCTAATCCTTGAATTAATTAAAGAGTTTGATGACATTGTCTTCTGCTACCTCCCGCGAGAAGAAAATCAGATGGCTGACGCCCTAGCAACTTTGGCCTCTATGATCAGGGTGAATAGGTAAGAGGATGTGAAACCAATCCAAATGAGCATTTACGAGGTTCCAGCTCATTGTTACAACCTCGAAGAAGAAGAAGGAAATGATGACCACCCTTGGTACCACGATATCCTGCGATATGTGAAGAATCGTGAGTACCCCGACCAGGCTACTGAGAATGACAAAAGAACGTTGAGAAGACTGGCCAATGACTACGTCTTGGACGGGGAGATCCTATACAAAAGAAGAAAGGATCAAGTACTGTTAAGATGTGTGGACGCTATTGAGGCTAAGAAAATCTTAGAAGAAATCCACGAAGGCGTTTGTGGGACACACGCTAATGGCTTTACAATGGCCAGGCAAATTATGAGGTTTGGTTACTATTGGTCTACCATGGAAGGAGACTGTATCAACTACGCCAAAAGATGTCATAAATGTCAAATCTATAGAGACAAGATTAACGTGCCTCCTTCACCCCTGCATGTCATGACTTCACCATGGCCTTTCTAGATGTGGGGCATGGATGTGATTGGACCAATTTCGCCAAAAGCTTCAAATGGGCATCGATTTATCTTCGTGGTTATTGACTATTTCACCAAATGGGTAGAAGCTGCCTCATACGCCAATGTTACTAAATCGGCAGTTAGCAGGTTCCTAAAGAAAGAAATTATTTGTCGGTATGGAATGCCAGAAAGGATCATATCTGACAACGCATTGAATTTGAACAACAGCACAATAGCGGATGTCTGCAACCAATTCAAGATCAGACACCACAACTTGTCACCATATCGTCCGAAAATGAACGGTGCGGTTGAGGCAGCTAATAAAAACATTAAGAAGATTGTGGGGAAAATGACTGAAACCTATAGAGACTGGCATGAAAAGCTACCATTTGCCCTATATGCTTATCGCACGTCTGTCAAGACCTCCACCGGGGCAACGCCTTTCTCATTGGTTTATGGAATGGAGGCGGTTTTACCTATCGAGGTTGAGATTCCTTCCCTCAGAGTTTTGTCAGAAGTAAAGTTGGATGAATCAGAGTGGATCCAGTCACGATACGATCAGTTGAATGTGATTGAAGAAAAGAAGCTAAGGGCTATTCGTCATGGTCAGATGTACCAAAAGCGAATGATGCGAGCTTACAACAAAAAGGTTCGTCCAAGAGAGTTCCACGAGGGAGACCTAGTATTGAAAAAGATCCTGCTCATACAAAAAGATTTCAGAGGAAAATGGATGCCGAATTGGGAGGGACCTTACATGGTAAAAAAGGCCTTTTTTGGAGGAGCATTGATATTGGCCGAAATGGATGGCAAAACTTTACCCAATCCTGTGAATTCAGATTCAGTTAAGAGATACTTCGCTTAAAAAAAAAAAAGGAGAGGCCAAGGTGAAAACCCGCAAAGGGCATCTTGAGACCAAAGGGGATTTGAGTTGAAAACCTGGAAAGGGGGGCTCGAATTCGGTCAAAGTGGGGCATACAGCGGTCTTGCCATGCCTGAATTAACAAGGAAGGAATATGCTACATCTCGGGGCATCTACAAGGGTACTCCAGATCTCCTAAACACATATCGAGCAAAAAGGGAGTCCTCAAGAAGTTCGTACATAGAAGCTCATGCTGCGATATCTGGGGCACCTATTTTCTTTCTATCCATTTTGTATTCCAGCAACATTTGTTGTTTGAGATTGATCCATTCCCAAGTTTTATTTCTGACAAATTTTATCCCTGCCATTGTTGTGATCTTTTTCAAGTGTCTTACATTGAAATGATGATTAATGGATTAAAGTCATTTTTGCAAAAAGAGTTCTGCATATTACTCTAAAAGTCTCTAAAATAGTACAGGAACCTGAAACAGGACTATTATTTAGAACTAACCAAACTCAAAGATTGCAAACATTTGAGAAGAAAGAGTTTAAATTGGGACTACCTCTTCGGGTTTTCTATTCAAATTTGAGCTGAACAAGAAGACAGGGTACCATTTCGGTGAAAGAACCTTGATAAACAAAGAGCAACGACAACCTAAACATTAAAAAAGGGACTCATTCTCACAACGAGCCGCACTTGTGCATTCATAAATCATTCGCATCCCATTTGGTTAAGAGCATTTGATTCATTTCGATCATAGCATCCTAATTATTTGGCATAAATATAGATACATAAAACAGGTTCTACAGATCATGTTCTTCAGAGGGCAGTGCAGTGGAATCGGTGAATTCACAAGCCTTAACACCCTAAGCAGTAGGATAATGGGCTGAATTCGTAGGGTCTTAAACCCCTAAGCAGTAGGGTAACAGACCGAATTACAGATCTTATCTCCCTAAGCAATAGTGGAGCAGATCGAAGATGAAGGGTCTTAAACCCTAAGTAGTAGGGTGACAGACCAAATTGCAGATCTCATTCCCCTAAGCTGTAGGGAAACAGATCGAAGACGAAGGGTCTTAAACCCCCTAAGCAGTAGGGTAACAAGCCAAATTTATAGACCTTAACCCCCTAGGCAGTAGGGTAATAGACAGATTTTGTCCCCCTGAAGTTACAGTGAAGCAGGCTAAATTTACAAATCTTAACCCCCCTAAGCAGTAGGGAAACAGATCAAAGATGATGGGCTCAACCCCCTAAGCAGTAGGGTGGCAAGCCAAACTTACAGACCTCAAACCTTAAGCAGTAGGGTAACAGGTTGAATTCACAGATTGATGATGACAAGCCTTAAAACCCCTAAGCAGTAGGGTAACAAGTTGAAAATCAAATTTCTTCTCCCTAAAGCAGCAGTGAAGTTGACCCAAGCCACAACAAATCTCCTTGAAGTTTTAACAGAGTTAGTTGAAGTCACAGGTCTTATCTCCCTAAAGTTGTAACGGAGCAGACTGAAGATAGCAAATCTATCTTCACTGAAGATGCAGTGGAATAGAGTAAAGCTAAACAAACAGATCTTATCTGAAGTTGCAATGGAGCACATTGAAGATATCTGAAGGAAAAAAGCGCCAAGGAAAATCAAGACTCGATGTGGCTGGGCCAAACGGGTCTTTCTTGAGAATCTTTGCTTTATTCTCGTTACACGACAACAAGTGAAGAGGGGCAGCTGTACAAACCCGTTTAACCCAAAACCATAACCCAATACAAACCCAAAAAAAACTACCTACCCAAATCAAATACCCCAAGCCCAAAAGAACCCTAGCCCAACACAAAAAAAAAATCAAAAAAGAACCCCTAGCCGTTCAGCCTCTGACCTCTGACCCCTGTCCCATCCACCGACGCCTGCAGCCACCGCCCTCGTCACTGTGCCACCGCCCAAAGCTGTACCTGCAAACATTAAACGAGGATAGACATAAAGCAAAGCATGTAAACGGCTATTTAAAGCCAAATCAAAAAACCATTTGTACGTTCGACATTTTGGTGAAATAATAGACAATATTAGACTTTAAAAAAAATACAAGCAAAAATAGGGATTTGGGCAACTTCAAAAGCAGGGAATAACCCCGCACCAGAGACCGGAGAATCGAAAACAGCAAGATCTAAGGTTTTTTTCTTTCTTTTCGAAGTTATTTACATATATCCTCTTCATTTTTAACAAAAACAGTGCACCTATATTAAATAAACACAAAAAATAAAAAAAAGGAAAAAATATACCTTTTAACGACACGGTGGTCGGCGCGACGCCGGCGGCGGCGTCCGATCTGCGGTCGATGATGGTCTCTCTCGCCGGTTCTCGGACTCGCACAGAGAAAAAGAAAGAAAGGAATCGGTTTTTTTAAAACAAAGAGGAAAAATGAGATTTTAAAAAAAAATTTGGTTTATATAGAGGTGTGAAACGACGTAGTTTTAGGGGGGGTTCGGAGGCCTCAAAACGGCACCGTTTGGCCATCGATCCGCGCGTTGACCCGACCCGCTAGGAGGATCCGCGTGTTTTTGTCTTTGGGGGTAATTGCTCTGCAGGTCCTTCCGCTTTTCACATACTTTGCAAATTGGCCTCAAAATTCACCACGTTTTGTGATTTAATCCTCCCTCCAACGACGTCGTTTAAAGAGTTTGGGTAAATTACCCTTTTGATCCTCCGCAGTCACGTGCGCATTTAAAGGGGTCCCTTATTTCATATTTATTGCAAAATTGGCCCCAAAATTTAATATGTGTTCCGAATTTAGTCCTCTTTTTCATATTTAATACTGTTTCTATATTTTTTACTTTTTTTATTTTACTCTTTGTTATTTTAATTTCTATTTTACCTTTCTTGTATTATTTTTAGCATATTTTATTATTTAGATATTTTAATTAATATTACATATATTTTATAGTTGTTTTATATATCATTATTGTTCCTAATATACATTTTATGTATGCATATTCGAATACTCTATTATGTATATTTTGTTACGTCCATTCTTACCTCTATACTTATTATTAGTATTAATCTATGTTTTATTATATATCTGTAACATATATATACGTATGCGTTTATACATTAGTTTTTGATATTATTGTTTTGTCAATACATTTGTGTCCTGTATACACACTTTTAATATATATTTGCATATTATACTTCATATCATGCCCATGTAAATTAATATTCTATCATGCATATCATTTTGTTATAATTTTTTTATATATTATGACTATCATATTACGTTCTACCATGTATATTATACATGTCATGTATGTGTTTTAATATACTACGTGCATATTTCGCTTTAGCATTACACGATATGTTATGTATATGCTTTTTAATATTATCATATATTCATCTTCAAAATATATTTATATAATGTTTTATTAATATCACTATTATCATATTATTATTATCATTATACCTTTTACTATTATTACTATCGTATTATTACTATTATTATATCTTCTTTCTTTTATGTTTACTATTATTTTTACACTAATATATATATATATAGGTATTTTAGCATGTTTATTCCGTTTATATATATCACTACTAAATATTATTATTTCATCACATATTTATTTATATCTTTGTAAATAATTTCAAACCTTAAATCATTCGTTATTTGTATTATCATTACCAATATATATATGCTATGTAAATCTTTCATTATTATATTGTACATACCTCTTTATACATACTATACATATGTATCTTTTAATATTGTATTATTATTATTATACATATATATATATATATTTCTTTTATACATTTCTTATCACTTCTATTATTACGTATGTATTTTGATATATATATATGTATACTCATATCGTCACTTTCGTTCACGTTGTCGTTGTTATTTCATTTCGTCATCTTTTATTTACCTGCGTATTCGATCATTTTACTTTCCTTCTGTGCTTGTTTACCAGCCTTGTTATTATTTCATCTTCCATAGCTGCTCGTATTATTATGTTCGACATTGTCACATTTATTATAACGTATTAACATCGTAATTTGCTATAAATCGCATCATGTTTCTACTCGCTGCCTTCATTCTTTCATAAAAGCGATATGCCGTATTTGGTAACTCGAGATAATCGTGCCCTAACTTACTGGGTTTCAATTTTTCTCATTTAACCTAAAATAACGGAATACTCTTTTAAATCGCTATACGAATTTTGAAAATGCTTATTCTCAAAGAAACGAGGTGTTACGCCCTAACTTACCGGGTATGACATTTTGTCACCTCGAGATAAGAATTGGTTTTAAAATAAAAACAGTATTCGGTGTTTGAGAATTCGAGAAAACGTGCCCTAACTTACTGGGTTTCAATTTCTCTCGTTTACTCTAAATGATCGAATACCCCTTTTTAAAATACGCAAATTTTATATAAAAGGCAAGCTCACTCTCGAAAATTCAAGATATCATGTCCTAACTTACTGGATATGACGTTTCATATTTTGGGACGAGAAGGTCTTTAATGTTCGTTTTTTTTACAAAGAAGGATCGCATTTCTAAAGTCTTTCAAAGTTTTCAATCTTCGATCTTAAGACGTTAATTAATCAACTAGGTACCAATTTTGGGCGTATCGAGGGTGCTAATCCTTCCTCGTACGTAATTGACTCCCGGACTCATTTTTTGATTTTCGTAGACCAAAAAAATTGTCGTTTTAGTAAACTTTAACTTTTATTAAAATGATTAATTTAAGGTGACCCGATCACACCTCGTCAAAAAAGATCGGTGGCGACTCCTCTATTCGTTTTCATTTTCCAAAACCTAAGTCGATTCCCGTTTTACCAAAAAAAAATGTTTATGACACTTTATATATATATATATTACTATGATTACTTTCAATCACCCTACATTCATTTTGTTTTCATAATAACTATATTAAAATACCAACTCCACCAATTACTTACAGATGTCATGTTATATTCACTTTCCTTATAATGTTATTGTCCAAATGTAGACTGATAGAATACAATAGGATATAGAGAAATTTTGATAAGATGCTGATGGGTGTTAAAACTACTAAAAATAATTACTACAAAATAACTTTAAATAGTAGTAAAGAGTTGTAGTAGGGTTGAGTTCACATAAATTGATATTATAATCAACTTTTACATTTAACTTGTGATCAAAATTTCTGTCGTGTCGATAGTTGTGGCAATAGTCGTGCCCACGACTCTAAACGGACCTATTAAAAAATAAACAAATAAATCAGGGGAGTTTTTAAATGTTTAGCAATTAAATAATTGAAACCACATAAATAAACAATTAAATAAATTGGAAATAAAATTAAATTGGGAAATAAATTCAGATTTTGTAAATAGAGATAATAAGCCTTAGCCATAGACTTGGTGGATTCCGAATTTTGAATCGATCCTCGAAAATTAATTTTCTCCTCCAAACAATAAACTGGTTATAGCAGTTAAAAATGTCCTAACAACCAATTCTTCCTCTCGTAGCTGATTCCGGTACGACCTGCAAACCAACCCTTACCGATTATCTAACCGAGATACACAGGTTCTCGATTCAAAATTCTGGCAACCTTACATTTTGAAGAACCCAACTCGGGTTAACGGCCTCAACTGTGGGATGTTTAAACCTGATCACTTCTCCCTTGATTTGTTCTCAAAGATTCGAATAGAACACGACCGACTCATTTCCTCAACTGTTCGCAAACACGATTCCAACACAATACGCTTTTTGATTTGAAATCGAGTTAACTTTAAGGGATGAATTTGTCAATCCCGATACTTAGAGAAAATAGTGAATACCGATTGGAATGATTTTTAGGACATATATGTATCTCATTATTCCCGACCAAAAAGAATATTGGCCTAGAGCTAAGTTGGAATTTAGTGAAGCATGGATTTAATCATGCTTTGGTTGGCTATGGAGTGGATTTGAATGAAAATGGTGGAGTTGGGAAGGGAAGAGACTTGAAAAGAAATTAAACAAATTTTGTAAAAACAATGAAATGAAAATGAAAGTAGCAGTATGCTATTGACACATCAAATTGGAAGGAAAAGAATAATTCTTATTTAATTCCAAACTACCATAAATATCCTATTTATACACATATGATTTACTAAATTTCTCCTAACTACTTACTACATAAATAAAATTAAATAAAAAATAAAATCAAATTTTCTTCTAATTTTAGCTTTTACGAAGTCAAAAGAAATTTGATGAGTCCTTGACTATTTTCACATTTTTTATTTGGCCCCACTTTATTGATTGTGTTGCAAATTGGTCCTTTTCTGCTCGTTTTTAACTCATAGCATCCCAATTGTATTCCTGACAAGATTAAAATATAAAATCACTAATTTAGCAAGGATCAATTCAAGAATTAACCAATTTAAACACAAAAATTCATGCAAGTTTAACATGTTATCAGACGCACTGAAGTGCCACTATTCTTCACATCGATGTGTGAATATCATTTTGCACCATAGTGTCGCTTTCTCTTGCACCGTAATGCCATTATCACTTGCACGCTTTGTTACTTTCCTAATGTCATGTCATTTATATCCTATTAGTTCTTATTTTGTCTACTTAGACAATTAATCTATACAATTTCTTTACATTTTCTCATCAAAGAAATCAATTCAAATTTTATTATTTTTTATAATTTAGTCCTTATCCAAATAGAATAAACTAATTATAAATTTTCACTTTGACCTCTATTATGTTAACATTCAACATTTCACTAAACTACTCCATGTCAATATCTAATTCACCCATCTAATTTTTACAGTATTTGCAATTTTGTCCTTTTCCCTAAATTCATTACACATACAATTTTTAATTTATTATATTAATAGCATTTTATTTTCAAATACTTTGAGATTTTTTTATAAAACTAACCAAAAAAAATTAATTAATTACATAAATGACCTATTTTTTTGATAAAATACGTAAATGACCTAAAATCTATAGTGAAAGTTGGTGAAGCCAAAGTGTTTGGCGCCACCAACATGCCACGTCAACAATTGGGGATAAAAAAATCAATTTTTTGGTGGAGCTATGTAAAATGGCATCATCTGTATAAATACTAGGGAAACACTGTGATTTCTGAAAAATGGGAGGCTTTAAACAAATTTCTTTCTAGTGGAGCCAAATAATTTGGCGCCACCTGTTTCTAACGCCTCTACCACTTTTTGTCCTTTTTCTTTTTTTTTTTCTTTTTTTATTATTTGTTCTACTTTCCTTTTTCTATTTTTTATTTGTTCATTTTTTGTTTTTATAGTATTTTATGTATATTTTTTGGTGGAGCTATTCTATTTGGTGTGACCAAATTTGTATACATAAGCCTCTTAATGACACATGAATCTGAGTTGAAAGAAAAAGAACTACTTATACTTTGTTAGAGGATGAATCAGATATATGAGAAGCCTTTTTTTTTTATGTATCTGTGTTTTTTTTTAATTTGAAGGTATGTTTTGTTTAAGGATAATTCGGTGGAGCTTTGACACCAATAAATTTAATGGTTATTTTCAGATGCCAACTATATATTTGGTAATGGGTTCAAATTGGTTATGTAAGTTTTTCCGTTGGTTGTGGTAGGATGATAACGGGTTCAAATTGGTTACGCAACCAGCGGGTGGATTATTTGGGATTTCCTAGGTCAATGGGATGTTTGAAGGTTAAAAGGAATCCCAAATCGAACCGCATGGGTGATATCATCAATATCAACAGCATTCAAGCTACAATTTAATAGCATTAAGAAAGTCACTTTTGTTATGGTTGTAGGACTCAAATTTTGCCCAGGCCCAACAAATAGAGCCCAAAACACCAAATAAATTAACAGTCCAATTAACACCCTGCTAAACCAACCACTAAACCAACCACCCCACTTGCCTGCAAGAAGAAAGAGGCAATCAGTTAGCAACAAGTTGTAAAATTTGGCTATAAAAGCCATTCAAAACCATTGTAATGGGTTATTTTTTTTTTGGAGAAAAAAAGGAGAGAGATTCGAATACAAGAAAAAAAGAGACTTTCAATACAAGAAATACACGGGATTAATCAAAAATCAAAGCAAAAGAGGTGTTTTTTCGTCTATTCTTGTTTTAAGTTCTTTGTTTATTTTATTTTATCTTTCAAATTTTTTTTAACACACGAAAGTAAAAATAAAGGGGAAGAAGCTTACCCATTTTGAAATTGCCGAAAAAAGGGTTTTTTTTTAGGTTCGGCTGCCGTGTACGGTGGCGCCGACGGTAGCGCGTGGAGGTCCGGTGACTGGAGCAAGGCCGGACCGATGACCGAATTTAGAAGGGACGGGGAGAGTGTTATTATTATTATTATTATTCTATATACTATTACTGTTTTCTTTTTTATTATTATTAGTAGTAACGTAATAGTATTTTTATTATTTTATTATTATTTTTACTTTTTTATTACTATTATTATTAACTTACTATTATTATTTTTATTAATATAGTATTATTATCTTTTTTATATTGTTATTATTATTAGCACGTATATTATTATTATTAATGTATCATTGTTATTTTCTATTTTATTATTACTTTTAATACTATTGTTTCTATTATTATTATTTTCATTACTTCCATTATTATTATCATTATTTTATATTATCATTAAAATGTCGTTTGTTTTATTATTATTATTATTATTATTATTATTATTATTATTATTATTATTATTATTATTATTATCATTATATTTACTTTTTTTAATATTATTACCATTATTTTTTATTATTATTACTATTATTTTTATTATCCGTCCTATTTTTAAACTATTTAATTCAATATTTTGTTGTACATGTGTTTATCTGCCCA
Source organism: Gossypium longicalyx (assembly GCA_025698465.1). Taxonomy (NCBI): domain Eukaryota; kingdom Viridiplantae; phylum Streptophyta; class Magnoliopsida; order Malvales; family Malvaceae; genus Gossypium; species Gossypium longicalyx. The sequence goes on from CM047004.1 coordinate 8,940,016, forward strand.
CTCACGATTTAAATTAAATTTTCATTCGAATTTTCTTTATTATTCCATTTTTTATCTCTATATTATTTTATTTATTATTATTTTTATCTGGATTTTTCAAGTAAAGGCAATATTCGGTACTTGGAAATTCGAGAAATCTTGTCCTAACATACTTGGTTTCGGTTTTTTGTTTGATCTAAGTAACCGATTATCCTTTTAAATTAAAATACATGAGTTTTAAATAAAATAGAAGGCAAGCTCATACTCGAGGGTCGAGGTATTGTGTCCTAACTAGAGGTGTGCATGGGCCGGGCCCCCGAAATGTGGGAGGGTTTGGGCAAAAATATAGGCCCAAAAAATGGGCTCGGGCAAAAAAATAAGGCCCTTTTAAAAATGGGCCGGGTGTAACACCCCTTACCCGTATTCGTCGCCGAAATAGGGTACGAGGCATTACCAGAGTTTACCAAATTAATTTTTTGTTAATACAAGTCCGATCCTCCGTATACTTCTACGTCAATCTACAAGAGACATTGAATACACTCAAGTAAGCTTATAGAAGCTTAGTAAGTTCATAGGCATAAAACATAAATCTTACCAAATATTTATACACTTATACAATATACACAATTATTAAGTTCACCTGTCAACCACAGTCATTGGTGAGTTCTCTTGTATAAACTTACTACCACTTATCTATTTCCTTTAATTCTTTTAGGCCCATTTGTCACATATCATTCTTTAACCAAATTAGAGAACGATTATGGAAAATTGAGTACTTCACTTTCACTTTGCCATAGTATAACTATGGTCTTGCGTATGATCACTTATCACTTTTTGAAGTCATAGTTCTGCCACGGTCTTACACTGATCACATTTATCACTTGTCACTGATCAGATAAGTGTAGCTAAAACTACCACTTATCACTTATCACTTGTCACCGATCAGGTAAGTGTAGCTAAAGCTACCACTTATCACTTATCACTTGTCACTGATCAGATAAGTGTAGCTAAAACTACCACTTATCACTTGTCACTTATCATTGATCAGAAGTACTCAAATCCGACGTTCTACTCAATTTGATCATTTATTCGATTTTCGGGTTGTTATTTTATTCTCTATTCATCAATAAATATATTTCATCATACATTATATAATTCATAAAATTAACATGTAATCATTAAACTTCAACCATATGAACTTACTTGGGTCAATTTGCGAAATTTGTGAAAGTTTAGGGACTAATCAGCTACTTTTCTTTTCCTCAACTTGTTTTGGGTTCTCGATCTATCATTGCAAAATTATTCACTTATCAGTATTGACTTCATCTTCAACCCGCTTATAAGTAATATTATCTATAATTTCATTATTTACTTATGTATATTCCAATGCTGTCCATTTGTGTCATAGTTACTAAATTATTTTTATCTTTAGCTACAGAACTCCAAATTAAGATCCGCTAATTTTCCTAAAACTAGACTCACATATCTTCTTACCATAAAAATTTCATAATTTTTGGTTGGGCCAATTAATACAGTTTATTCATTGAAGTCTCCCCTGTTCTGCTGTCTGACAGTTCCGAACCTTTTTCACTAAAAATTAATTACCTTCTCGTACAGGATTCAAATGATTTTTCCATTTGTTTTTCTTGAAAATAGACTCATTCAGGATTATAAAAATATAAATTTAAGCCCCTAATTATTTTTATTCAATTTTTTATGATTTTTCAAAGTCAGAACAGGGGAACCCGAATTCATTCTGACATTGTCTTACAAAATCTATTATATCTCATGATTTACAATTCCATTGCTTACACTGTTTCTTCTATAAGAAACTAGACTCAATAAGCTTTAATTTCATATTTTATTCATTCTATAATTCGATTTCTAAAATTTTTGGTGATTTTTCAAATTTAGACTACTGCTGCTGTCCAAAACTGTTTTAGTGCAAATGTTGATTTCAATTTTTGCCCCAAATTTCACAGTTCATACAATTTAGTCCTTGCTCAATTAACCCCTCGATGAAGATAATTTTTCCTAATTAATGCTTTATCTAGACATTATAAGTTATTTTACAATTATTTAAATTCATAATTTCCACATAAAACCCTAACTTCAAACTCTTTCACCATTAGGTCCCAAACATTCACTTTCTATTCAATTCTTTCAATAAAATCAGCATATAAACAATTTAAAGCTCTAATTCCATGCTAAATCATCATATACTTCCAGCACATATTCATAGCAACTTCCAATTTCTTTCATAAAATAAAAAATTAATGAATTCAACAAGTGGACCTAGTTGTAAAAGTCATAAAAACACAAAAATTTCAAGAAATAATCAAGAATTGAACTTACTTGCAGTAAAAATATGAATAACCAGCTTAAGAATACCCTTCTATGGTGTTTTTTGCTGATGAGAATGCAGAAAAATAATGAGAAATCTAGATAATTCCACTTTAGTCTTAGCTTTATTAAGTAAATTTTGCAATATTCCAATTTTGCCCTTAATTCATCAATTTTCCTGCTGATTTCATGCCCTTGCCGTCCAGCCCAAATAGACCTTGGGTCTATTACCCTTTTAAACCCTCTTTCTTTTATCATTTAAGCTATTTAATCATTTCCCATAATTTTACATTTGTTACAATTTAGTACTTTTTATTCAATTAATTATCGAAACTTTAAAATTTCTTGACAAAAATTTAATACTAACTTATTAACACTCCATAAATATTTATAAAAATATTTATGGCTCGTTTTAAAATTTTCAAACTCTCGATATCTCGTTTTCGATTCTAATTTTTTTTATATTTTTTTTCTAGTACACTATTCGCTATTTCAAAAAATTTACTAACTTCACATTTAACTTATATTCACTAAATTATTAATATTTTCTACTCATTTTTCGGATTTAGTGATCTTGAATCACTGTTCCGACACCACTGAAAATTTAGGCTATTACACCGGGCCTCAGGTAAGGTATTTTTGGCCCGAGGCCGACCTGGCCCGGCCCGAATTCACTAAATTACAAAAAAAATCTATTTTTTTAAATATTATTTTCTTATTGTTTTCTCCCTATTTTGCTACTATTTTACTATTTTGTTGTCATTGTTTGGATATTGTATAAAACTTATTTTATTGTTAATTTTTTATGATTTTAAAGACATTTGTTAATTTTTTTTATTATTTTAGAGGCATTTGCTTGGTAAGTTGCATCTATTTTAGTGTTATTTAAGTATAAATAGTTTTTAAAATTTATTTTCAATTTGTTGAGAAATATTTATTTTGATGTTTTTAGTATTTTTTATGATTTATATATATTTTAAAATTATATAAAAATAATATAAAAATTAATATGGGCGGGCCAGGTTGGGCCCGGGTTTTAAAATTTTTATTCGGGTCGGGCTTGGGCAAAAAGTTAGGCCTATTTTTCGGGCCGGGTCACGTCCGGGCCTAGCAAACGGGCCTAAAATTTTAGTTGGGCCCGGCTCAAACCCGGCCAAGCCCATGCATGCCTCTAGTCCTAACGTACTGGATATAACATTTTACCTTGAGATGAAACGGTCCTTGACATACGTTTTAATTCATCCAAATACTTTAAAAAATCATTAACACTAAGAGGGATCATATTTTAAACTCTTGTCAAATTTTCAATTTTTGACATTAAGGCACTGAATAATCAATTAGGTACCAAATTTTGGCGTGACGAGGGTGATAACCCTTCCTCGCACATAATCGACTCCCGAACCCGTTTTTCCAATTTTCGCAGACCAAAATCGTTGTTTTGATAAATCAATCTGTTTATTGAAAAATGACCACGTTTTGAGGTGACCCAATCACACCTCATCAAAAAAGATCGGTGGCGACTCCAAACTTTCATTTTAAAAAGTCGATTCCCGTTTTTCAAAAAAATGGTTTCGACAACAGTTAAACAATTTATTTTTCAATTTGTAAGATAGAGTGATTTCGGTTTTGAACAAAATCGTTTAATTATGTTTTGTTTGTAAGACAGAATATTGTCGGTCTTGAAAAAAATCGTTTATTTATCTTTTGTGTTGAGAAAGTTGTGTGTTGTAAAATGATATATTGTAAGTTAAGTGAAACTATTTAGAATGTTTGAAATGTAAAATTATATTTTGTAAAATATATTTTTTGAATAATGTAAATTGATAGTTATTTTGTGAAATATAATTTTCATGTAAATAATTTATGTAATGTGAAATCAAGAAAATTAAAAGGACATTTTTAATAGAAATAAAAAAACAGAGGACCAAAAAATAAAGAAAGTTTGAAAAAAAATGAGAAAAAAAACGAATGAGAGTTGAATTGATTGGAAAAAAATAAGAAAGGATTTATTTGTTAAAAAAAATAATGGCTTTTAAAAAAATATTAAAAAATTAAAAATACATATAATGACTGGTCACATCGTATCAGTGACGTCAACGATGTGACTAGCCAATCGATTTATAATGTTAATAATTGTTAGTTTTAAAAAAAAAAAAAAAATAGAATGGGAGAAGAAGAACCAACCTCTCTACTTAACAAAGAAATGAAGGAAGGTGGGGGTTTTGGTCCCCTTCAAATATTTTGTATTTTGTAGAATAAGAGAAAGGAGAGAATGAAGAAAAGAGAAAAAAAAATCATAAGGTATTTATTGTTTGTATTTTGTTTTATAGTTATTGTAATAAAATAATTAATTATATTTAATTTATGTAATTTTTTTAAAATTATACAAATATTAGAATGTCTTCTCGAGTAAATACGGATCACACTTCATCGAGAATCAACGAAACAATAAAAGTAATTATAAATTAAATAAAAATTTCGTTTTAATTTCTCGTTTTTTCTTGCTCAGCGCTACTTTAGTCAACGTGTTTTGATTGCATGAAATTGATTTCTATCTAGTTGTTATTAACCCTTTTTAAATCCTTTTTTGCATGAAACCGATCTCTACGTATTAATAATATTTGTCTTGCACTTCCTATGTTGATACATCCCTTAATACGGGGAACTCGTTACCCTAAATATGCAACTTATGTTCAAGCGTGTACACATCATCGATATATTATTCGACATTCAAATTGTAGGTAACATACTGCAACCACATGCGCACACGGGTACCACATAAACTAAACCCTGCAAAGTTTAAATCACACCAAAGTATCCCAACACCATATTGATAAGAGTTTGGTTGGTCAAGTTTGGTTGGTCAGCACGCAGACAACATAAATCCTCTCTAAAACCAAATCATGTTTCAACCAAAGGATTCTAGTGACATATATATTGAGTACTTGCATGATCTAGATTTCTTGAGCATTATTGAAGCAACAAGAACCAACGATAACATATATATATAATATCTAAAGGGAGAAATGAGATATAAGTAAAACATGAAGATGAGTTTTCTTGATGACTGTGAGGCCGTAGAGTTCAGCCATGTCCATGTCCTCAGTAGCTTCACCAGTAGGCAACTTCCAATCAAACCAATAGAGAAGGTTGGCCATCACAAACTCAATGGAAGCAACTCCAAATGCTATCCCAAGATATCTCCTTCTTCCGAAATCAAATGGGTTGAGTTGGAAATTTTGACCTTTGAAATCAATGGAGCTGTTCTCGAACCTCTCTGGGATGAACTTTTCTAGGTTTTCCCACCATTTGGGATCTCTCTGAATGGCCCATGCATTGATCAGGACTGTGGTATTGGAAGGAATGTCATAACCTCCCAATTTAACACTTGAATATGTTTGTCAAGGGACCAGAAGAGGACCAGCCGGTTGTAGTCTTAAAGTTCCTTTGAGTACACACTTTAAGTATTTCATTTTACTAACATCTTTTGCATCCACCTTTATCTTGTTTCCCACCATATTTTTCACCTTTTCTTGGACCTTTTTTATTGGACCTTTTTCATTGTATTTGGATGCTTTAAAAGCTCAACCATCATCCACTCTTTGTGGTTGTAGAGCCATCAATTCCTGCTACAAACATGTCTTGAGATTATCAAAAGTGAAAACTTCAGGCCAAGGAAAAAGGGGAAAAAAAGCAAAAGAAAGGAAACAATATTGAATTTTTTTCTTTTTTTGCTTCAATCAAACTATTCTATTTAAAAGCAACAGAATAGTAGTTCAGTTAAACAATACAATTGTCACAAAAGCTAATATAACATGAAAACCAAACATTCCAATCACCAATCTAACATTCACCACTACGCCTTGAACATAACTCTACGATTAATACCTGCTGACGCTAATGTTTATGCCATTTCATTGCCATGCTACTCTGCTTTTGAAAATACTACATCACCCACACAGGTTAGTCTTCTTTCCATATCTGCGAACGTAGTTTGTTGGGACCAAGGTCTCTTGTCTTTGTTCAATAACCAATTATACACCACCAGTGACCCAATTTCAACAATAATCAAACCAGTTCCCCTCCACCCTATCTGAATTATTACATCCAACGCAGTAATTATTGCTTCTAATTTAGCTGCTAAATATGCATCAATGGCATCACATGGTCCCGAGAATAAAGCTCTTACATTTCCTTCCTCATCTCTAAGAACACCTATATAGCCTATAGCTTCCTCTGTTGCCATTCCGCTTACGTTAAACTTCAGCCACCCATGAGAAGGATAACGCCAACCCAATGTAACAGGTTTGGAATCGAACCTGCACTTAGATGGACTTAACCACCACAATCTCTCTTGTACCATACACTCATCAAAAGCAGCTTCTACCCACAACAATGCTCTCATCTTAAAATGAAATATCAGCGTATCCATAGACAATACCTTTCTTTTAAACACCATCTCGATTCTTGCGAGCCAAACAGACCAACATGATGCCGCTATTGCTGTCAACCAAAGACTTTTGCTAGTACCATGTAACTTCACATTAAAACATAAAATGTAAAGTTCTTCAAAACAGCTCACCATTTTCCAGCCAACTTTCCAGCAATTAAATATCATTCTCCAAAAACCCACAATAAAATTGCATTTAAAGAACAAATGGTCCGCTCTCTCTTGTTCACGTTCACACTATGGGCATACATTCATTATGTTTTGCAGATGCACCTCTCTCTTCACTAAGAAATCCTTTGTGGGAACTCTATCGATTGCTAACATCCATAGGAAGTTTCGCACCTTAGGAGGGACTTTTAATTTCCAGATTTTATCAAAAGCAAAATTGATATCATCCCCTTCTCCCTCAATCAGTAAATTAGTTAACTTCTTCACCGAAACTCTCCCTTATTATTGTGCGCCCATATTAAACGATCCTCCAAATCTGGGACCAGGACCACACTTTTCACCCTTTCAGTAAGTCAACTAAGAATTCCCAATTCTCTATCCAACAATGGCCTTATAAAAAGATCTTCCCATTTAGCTTTACTGAAACCACTATTGTTTGAATAATCAAATACCATCCCATTTTTGAGTTTTGCTAATCGAAAGAGTCTAGGAAATTCTAAATTTAATGGACTATTTCCACACCATATATCCACCCAAAACATCATCGACTTTCCATTTCCAATCTTCCATCTAAAATCCTTATTCCCCATTGAATAACCAGTAAGCTTTGATGTTTTCTTGTGCGAGGTCCATCTCAAAGGTGCCATTGGAGTTGCATGATGATAGAAAGGAAGTCCTTTTTAATGGTACCTTCTTCGTGGCATTCAAGAGCTTTATGCTCCTGAATTACTTGATCAAGGAATGCATCCAATTCCGCGGATACTGCTTTCATACTTGGAATAAGTCCAGTAAGTACATCAACCCACCTCAAGTAAGGAAACATATCGCCTACACATAAGCTGTTGAAGAGAATCAATAGCCTTTTACCCGACTTCCCAAGCTTGCTGCGCCCATCTTCTTCACTTTTGTGACTAACAACACATCGAGAAACTATGTTACTCGAAACGGACATAAGCATGTCTATTAGATAAATAGACTCTCATTTCAAACAAGCACTGCGAATTTTGTTGATAAGAAGTTCAACTTCTTCGTCTCTGATAAACTGAAATGATTGCACACTTTGGTTGCTGAAATGTTGAACAAAACTCATCTTCTTAACTTGTCTCCAATAGTCACCGTAGGGTGCGCAAGCCATATCCTTGCATTTGTAGAAAAAGATTTTGCAGCAGTGGTCCTTGATCTGTCTATCACGTGACCATTTATGGCTTCTTTTTTATTAATAACAATTTCTCTCGTCATTCCTTGTCTCACCCTTTCTTGGGTACATGTATATATAGGCTGAGAAGCTTGATATTAATAACATTTGTAGAAAACGATGTCATTGTTCTTCACAATTTCTCTAACCATGTCAGCTGATGAAACCAATAACGTTGGATTATAGCCTAACTGCAGAAGCAAGAGAGGTACCGTATTTTTTAGAGAGGTCTCGGAGAGAACGGTGAGGAAGTTTGCTGAGTTGATGGATGTCGCCAATAAGTGGTAGCTTTAGGGGTGACGAAGGCAAATTCAGGGTTTTCCTTTTTGCTAGTTGAAGCCAAACTAAAAGGGAGAAAAGGAGAATCAGAGATAGAAACAATGGATTGGTGGAAAGTTGAGCTACATTCAGCAGCTTCATTTGCAAAACCTAATGATGAAATGCTTTCACCACATAAGCTTTTTTATAGCCCTATGCAGGTTCCTTCGTCATGGAATCTTGTATGGTTTGAGTTTTTTCAACAAAAATTCGAATTCAAAATCTCCAAATGTTTATTTTTGATGCTGTTATTATTGAAATTTCATACGCTCAGCCAATCAAGCAAACGGCTTTACGGGTAAGATAACATTATTGATGTAGCGACGTAAAATTTTTTGCTTTTGGTCGCTAATTGAGGCGATTATTTGAAAATTTGAAAATGGAATTTCAGTTTTATTAAAAAAGGGAGTCGCCACCGATCCTTTTTCCTAGGTGTGATCGGACAGCTAATAAATCCTCTTTTTTTAAAAGAAAATTCATTTTTTAAAATAAAAAGAAGGCCGAATTTAGGTCTACGTCAAAAGCTAGGGAAAAATAGGGTTCAGGAGTCGGTTACGCACGAGGAAGGTATTAGTACCCTCGCGACGCCCAAAATTGGTATCTCGTTAAACATGTGTTGTCTTAATTTTCAAAAATGCGAGTTCAGTGTAACATTTAATAATGATCCGGACAAAACACGAGAAATTTCAAGTTTCGGTTTCTTTTGAGAAGGACATTTCGTTTTTAACACGAGCCGATTGATATTCACCCAACATAGCGATGAAATCGACGACTTAATGTTAAATTGGTACGTTGCCTTACTTGTTGAAATTAATTTAAAAACAGGAATGAAAATATTTCTAGATAAAGAAAGTAAAAGGAAACTAATATTGATGTTGAAATAAGATGTGAACAAATATGCTAAATTTGAAATAGACAAATAATAATAAAAGTTAAGAATATACGAAGCAAATACATAAAAAATTAACAATGTATACATGATAATAATACAACAGAAGTAATGCATATGATATTAAACATGATAATAATAGTAATAATATAAACATGAAATAGTAGTGAACATATATATATATATATATATATATATATAAAACATATAATACTAGATTAAAAGTATATACAATACATATTGAAAACAGTAATAACATAAAAAAATGTATACATAATATAGTATTAAAATATTTACGTAGTATACACATATTAGAAATAATAATAATGTTAAAAATAACTATTAATAATATTACATAAATATATACATATATATATAAAATATATAAAAATATTAAAAATACATACATGATATATATATACATATAATATAGTTATTAAAAAAATACATACAATATATAGTATTAAGAATATACACAATATATATGGTATTAAAAAAATATAGTATTAAAAAAGACGTAATATATACATATAAGTATTTAGAAAAATATTAATAATAGTAATAGTAAAATACTAATGAATAATAGATATAGTAATAATAAGAACGTATAAACGACAATATGCACAGGGGAAAATAAAAATAATAAAGAAAATTAGTAACGCTATATATACGTAAACATAATATAATAAAAATATTAAAATAAAGTAATTAGAAAATAATACTATGTACAAAAATATATACATATACATATATAATAAAAAATATACACTATTAACAATAATAATAATAAATATAGTAATAATATTAATAACAAAAAGCAAATATAATATAATAAAAATATTAAAATAAAGTAATTAAAAATGATACTATGTATAAATATCTATATACATATATAATAAAACATACACTAATATTATATATAATAATAATACTAGAAATAATAATAACTAGTAATAATAATACATTAAAGATAATAATATGTTAATAATAATAATAGTAATAATAATAATAAATAATAATACTATAAAAACAATAATAATAAAAGGAATAAAAACAATGTTAATAACATGAATATTAATGATAGTAATAATAACAATAATAATGATATTGATAATATTAGAAATGATAATAATAATATTTAATAAAAAACAAAAATAAATAAATAAAGGACTAAAATTGAACTAAAATAGAGTTTTGGGGCAAATTTAAAAAGAAATAAAGGGAAAAGGACCAAAATGAACACGCGCGTAACTTAGGAGGACCAAAACAGCAATTATTCCTTCCCATCAAAACGCAGCGAATCAGCGGGGACTAAATTGAAAAGCGTAAAAAATTATGGGGCCAAATTAAAAATAAATTGAAACTTAATTGCATAATAGAAAAAAAGCAGAGAGGCTAAATGCACAAATAGCCCCTCCAATGAAAACACGCGGATCCTCCGAGGCGGGTCGGGTCGACGCGCGGGTTAGCTCAAAACGACGTTGTTTTGGGGTTAAAAGGCAACCCCCAAAACGACGTCGTTTTGGGAGGCTATAAAAGGACCTTTTTTCAGAAAAAAATCATTTGTACTGCTGGAGAAAAAAAAAAAGAGAGAGAGGAGGGGTGAGGCGATTTTCGGCCACAGGGCCGGTCACCCTCCGGACGCCGGACCGTCGTCGGCCGCCGCCGCCGGTCACCGTACACGGTGGCCGGAAAAGGTAATTTTTATTTATTTATTTATTTTTTGAATATATATATTTGTATATGTTCATGAGTAAGAAAAAAATCGATTCGAAATAAAAAAAAAAATCACATTTGTTTCTGATTTTGATTTTTTTGTTTTATGATTCTCTGATTTTGGGTTCGTTCTTCTTGGTTTGGTAATACTCTATCACTGTTTTTGTGTTTGTATTAAAAAAAATGCTGCCCCTTTTACACTGATTTTCGATTTGGCTTTTATAGCCGTGTACATGTTTTTTTTTATTAATTTCTATCCTTTCCGTTTCAATTTTTGCAGGTGCAACTTGCTGGAGTTCGGTGGCTGACATGGGCGGTGCTAAGGTGACCTTGGCGGTGGAGCAGGTGGCTAGGGTTTCAGCTTTTCTGAAACCCTAGTTTGACTTAATGGGGAATTGGATTTTTTTTATTTAGGTTGGGTTTTAGTTTAGGGGGTAATTGGGCTAATGATTTGGACTGAGTCTTTTTGGGTTTTAGTTGAGTTTTAGGATTGGTTGTTGTAAATGAATTTAAAATTGGGTCAAAATTAACCTACAACAATTAAAATATCGATAAGATAATCGCAGCAATGACTTTTCTATTGCAGACAGTACAGATACTTTTAATTTTACAAATACTCTAACATTTGACATCAACTGTCTAACATTTAAACATGTAACACAAATTTACTACTGTATTAGAATTTAAAACAACATTTAATACCCTACTGTCTAACATTTAAACGTGTAAAACAAATTTAGTACATAATTTTTAATTTTGATGTATAATTTATTTTATAATATTATTAATTAATTTAAATAGTAAATATGGTTAACTTTTTAATTAAAATGTTACCTAGTTATATATAATTTAAAAGATGATTTTTAAATTAAAAAAATAGAATGATTAAATTCTTGAAAATAAAAGTAGGACTAAATTTGTACATACTTAGAATCATGGTTGTTTAAATCGGATTAGATTTGTTGAAATACTGATTCGGAAAGAGGCATCAAACCAGTTGACCTTTGAATCAGTATAATCGATTGAACCAGGCTAAAAAGCCGATTAAAAAAATCTCAACTTATAACTTGATGTTATTATATTCAATAATTATTATTTTAAGACTTAATAATGTAAATAAGTTTTTTTTAGTGGATCTAAATAAGTTTGAGATTGACGATTTAGTAGCTCGATTAACATGGGTATTGTTGCAGGCCAATTTTGGCCCAAATATAAATAATCTAAACCCAAATCCCCTTTACAAACCCAAACCCATCCCCACCAGACCCACTACCCAATAGAAGCCCAAACCTCAACCCAAACCAAGAAGAAACCCTAACCTTAGCCCCCTGACATTCGGCGCCGCAATGTCCCATCGTCCCCTTCTGCCTCACCATGTCAGCCACCATACCTCTCCCCCACCTGCTACCACCTGCTCCATTCCGTCACACCGCAAAAAGAGCACGTGAACACGCAATGTGCCAGAACAAAAACAATTATATAAACAGCAAAATCGGCTATAAAGCCAAAGGGAAACCAGTTTGTAAAAAAAAAAATTTTTTTTTGGACTATCAATACGAAGAGGACTTTTCTTTATTTTTTTAGCATCAATAATAGTAGGCAAAATACAAGAACAAATTCAAAAAACATCAAAACAGGGGAATATCATCAAATCAGACTGAATACTAAGGTGATTTTTTTTACTTTCCATTTATTTTCGTTTTTTCATCTAAATACACAAAGATAAATAACAATAATATTTTAAAACTAAATAAAAAAATAAATAAAAAAATAAATAAAATTTTACCTTTCCGGCCACCGTACACCGGCGACGGTCCGGCGATCGGACCGGTACCTTCCCCCTGGCCGGAACCCCTCCTTTCTCTCCTCTCTCCTCTTCCCTCTCTTCCTCTCTCTTTTTTTTTTCTCTATCACCTTCCCAAATGAAATTTTTCAAAAATTTTTAACTTATATGCGTTTTGGTCCCCCCACGATTTTAAGCAAAATGGCGTCGTTTAGGCGCCGACCCGACCCGATTCGACCCGCTCCGGACTAGGATCCGCGTGTTTTTTAAGGGAGGGGCTATTTGCGCAATCGGCCCCTCCGTTTTTTTTTTGGTTTTGCAAATAGATTTATAGTGCTTTTAATTTGGCCACATGATTTTCTGACCTTTTCAATTTAGTCCCCTAGATGCTGCGCGTTTTGGGGAAAGTGGGGTTATTGCACTTTTGACCCTCCGCCTTTGCAAGCGCATTCAAATAGATCCTCTGGTTTATCTTTTATTTTAAAATTTACCCCAAAATTCTGTTCTTAGTTCGATTTAGTCCTTTTTCGTTTATTTTCATCTCTTTTTTTTTACTTATTATTAATATTATTACTATTATTTTATGTCTATTATTATCTTTATTATTACTGTTAGTATTATTTTCATTACTATTATTTTTATAAACATATCATTTATTTTTTAACGTGTTATTATTACTAATTATTATTATTTCTAATTTTATTATTGTTATTATTAATATTAGTGCATGTATATTATATATGTATGTATATATATATTTATATATAGTACTATTTTAATTACTTTATTTTAATCTTACTATTATATTATATTTGCTTTTTATATTTCATTATTATTTTTAATATTATTATTATTATTAGTCGTTATTTATTTCTACTACGTTATGTATTATGTAAATGTTTTAATATTATATTATATATATTTTTCATATATATGTTTTTAATATTATATTTTTATATATTATTATATATATTTTAATATTATTAGTTATATATATTTTTATATTATTATTTATATATATGTATATGTGCATGTGTTTGTTTAGTGTACAAAATAGTTTTATTATTATTATTATTATCATTTCTAAGGTATGTATATATTGTATATATTGTATATATGTTATGTATATATTTTTAATATTACTAGTTATATATATTTCTTATACATTTTCATTTACATAATTTTATACCATCTTACGTATATATTTTTAAGTACTATATTGTATATATATATATACATATATATTCTTAGTACTATATTACATATATATTATATATATATTTCTCATAAATGTTATGTGCATGTTTTTTAATATTTATTTTATATATATATATGTATATATCATTTATATATTTTAACATTACTAGTTATATTTTCATTATCTTAGGTATATACTTTGAACACTGTATATATAGTACACTTCTAATACTATTATTATTCATATATGTATATATATTCTTGATATTATATATTGTATGTATTTTCCTATTATATGTATATATTATATAAGTGTTTTAACATTATATTGTATACACATTTTCACATATTATGTATATATATATATATACCTTCTAAATGTTGTATTTTTATACATATTATGTATATACTTCAAATATTATATAGCATATTTCTAATACTATTATTATTTACATATATATACTCTACGTACATATTCTTAATATCATTATTATGTATATGTATTCATTGTTTCCATTTTATGTTTAATTCTAGTATTACGTTTAATATTGCATATATCTTTATTGTTCTTTAATATATTTGTCACACTTATATCTGTTATAATATATTTCTAGCTCTGTCTTGTATTTATTTTTATTTCATATCAATTTACTTTGCATTATTTCGAAAATCTGGTTCTCATTTTCTAATTAATTTCAATAAGCGAGGCAACATACCAATTTAATATTAAGTCATCGATTTCATCGCTATGTTGGGTGAACATCAATCGACTCGTGTTAAAATGGTATGTCATTCTTAAAAACAGAAAAAAAATTGAAATTTCTCATGTTTTGATTGGATCACGATTCAATGTTACTTTGAACTTGCAATTTTGAAAATTAAGATAACACTTGTTTTATAAGATACCAATTTTGGGCGTTGCGAGGGTGCTAATACCTTCCTCGCGCGTAACCGACTCCCGAACCCTAATTTTTCTCTGGATTTTGACTTAGACCTAAACTCGGCCTTTCTATTATTCCTAAAATAAATATATTAGGTTTCTGATCACACCTAGAAAAGATCGGTGGCGACTCCCCCTTTTTGTATTTCAAAAATCAAACTTCAATTTTCAAGTTTTCAATAAATCGCCACAATTAGCGACCGGAAACCAAAATTTTATGTCGCTACAGCTGGCGACTCCACTGGGGACCCCTTTTTGAGAGTCGTGTCTGGAATTAAACTCGCGTTGTCAAAATTTTCAAGTTCCTTGTTCAAATTAATTTTTAAGCCGTGATCTTCAAATGGTGTTTTCAAAATGTCATGCATTTGCATTATGTTGTAAATGTTTTTCTAACTCATTTCGTCTGTTCTACTTTTCGACTTTAAATTTTTATGGTTTTAGTTTCGGTTTAGTTTTTTAATAAAATGTAAAGGTTTGTGAGTTTCTCCCTACACACCGTGCACTTGCATTTTGCATAACATGAGCTCTCTACCCGGGCTCCGTCTGTTTAAGTGAAAGTAACTGCTACGCCTTCGTGAGTTAACTCGTCCCTCCGCACAGGCTAGTGAATACTTTCGGGTTACATATGACTTATGCTTTCGTGAGTTAACTTGTCTCCCCGCATAGGCATAAGTGAATGTAATCCCTCGAATTGAACTCCTGAGCCTGTGATGGGCTACGACCGAGGCTGCGTACTAGTCTTAGTAGACAATAGTACGAACAATTCGAGTACCTGTCTAGAACCGAAACCACATATAGTGAACCATACGAGCCACCTAATTAGAGCCATGCCAAACCTCTGGCCATTAATAGTCACCAAAATAAGTGCACGGGAGGAACGCCTCCTACCTTTTGCATTTTCACTCTCTATACAAAGAAGATTGGGTCTGTTTAATAAACTAGTTCGAATTGATGAATTTTCCATGTTTTTCTGCCTGTATTTAATTACTAATCAAGGTTATTTGTCTTTGCCTTATTATTTTTTTTCATCATGCATTATAGGCATCACATTAGGAGGGTGTTGATTAAAGATTAGTGGCCAAAAAACGGGTTTCTAATGGAGGAGTCAATTATACAAACAGCCGAGAAGAATGCCGTGGTTCGGGACTGGTCTCTAAGAACTCAGAAGGAAAAATGGGATAGTCTAGTGGAGGGATGTTTTGCCAATCTGCCTGAGCACGTAACGGTCAATGTTCGCCAGAATAACCTTGAAGACTTGGTTCGAATTTGGAATCAGTGGGACTCAGACATTAAAGGTATATTCATTGAGAAGTACGGAGATATAGCCCACTTGATCGCTATCAACATAGATGTGTGTTTGATTTAAGCCATGATCAGATTTTGGGATCCAGCCTACCAATGTTTTACTTTCAATCAGGAAGACATGACCCCAACTATAGAGGAGTATACTGCTTTGCTTCGTATTGATAATGTGTAGCCCTATAAAATATATGTGAAGGAGCCTAAGCCGATGACCTTCAAGAAGAAGCTAGTGAGGTTGACAGACATGACTGACGCGCGTGGGCAGCGTGCGTATAAAAAGAAGAATGAAGCCATTTGCATTTCATGGTCTTCCCTACGAGATTTGGTTCTGAATCATCCTGACATGATGAAAAGGGTGAACCTATTCGCTTTGGCTATCTACGGTTTGATCATCTTCCCGAAAGTTCTCGAACATCTTGAAGTCGCGGTAGTTGATTTCTTTGAAAGATTAAAACAAGGAGTCAACCCTGTCCCGACTATCCTAGCCGAGACCTTCAGATCCCTGAGTAGTTGTCGAATAAAAGGGGAAGGACGATTTATTGGATGCGCACAGTTGCTCAATGTTTGGATTTTGAGCCATTTCTGGAAAGTAGAGCGCACTCCGTTCCACATATTTTCAAAAACATTTACCCCATTGGAAGCCTATCTCAAGAAAGAATGGCCCAAAGAAGTCACCGAGCAACATTGGGTCTCAGTTTTTCAAAACATTCGCGCCAAGGATATAACATGGAGAGCACCGTGGATACGCCCGTCAGTTCTGTTATACAAGGTCGGAGATCAAGACTGGGTGCCACTACTTGGTTTATGGGGAGGTGTTGGATATGCCTCGCTATTAGTCCAAAGGCAATTTTCTTCGCGACAGTTCATACCCGCCACTGGAGGGTTAGCACAGTCCGAGTTCGTTTTTGCGGGTGAGGGAAACATGAAAAGGGTCTGAGACACTGCAAAATCTTGGAAGAAAATTCATCTGATGGAGTTGGCTATGCTGACATTCTCACTCAAGATTATGACGTATGGAGGATACGGCGGATAAATAGTCAGCAAGTTTCGTCAATGAGTTGCGCCTTTCAGAATCCCTTCCTAAAGGAATTGCCATCCGAGTTAGAAATGGCAAGGCAAGAGTTTGAACGCGAAAAGACCAAGATGTCAAGGGATCTCAGTGCTCTGCAAGAGGAAAACTACCAGTTAAAAATCGATGTTCAGATTAAAAGTTCTAAAACCGAGAAAGTGCAAAAGGAAGTAGAAATTGTAAGAAATTATTTAAGGGACCTTCATCTAGAAAACAAGAAATTGAGAGTCACTATCAAGAATAGTGGGTTGGGAAAATCATCATCGAAATGGAAAGAGGAGATAAGCAACATCAAAGGGGGAATGGAGTTCTGGAAGGGAAAAGCGAAAAAGGAAGAGGAAAAGGCCGCAGGGACTATGATGGAGCTAAGGAAAAAGAACGCAGAATATGAAGCTATGTCTGCCGAGGTAATTACTAGTCGATCTAAATTTCAAGATCTAAAAGAAAGGATACGGGATTTAGAAGATATACTGCAAGACCGTCAGCAACAATTGGACAGTCTCTTAAAAGCCTTGGAGGAAAAGAACGAACAATACGATAGAGATGTCCACGCTTATAAAACGGACTTCCAAGAAAGAGAAATGCAACTTGGCTTCTTGATCAACAAAATCTGTGAAGCGGCCATACACATGGTACAATTATCAGATGAAGCAGAGGATCTCAACTGCCAATTCCCTCCGAGTCAACGATCGAGCATATCAGAATTCTTAGAGCGAATAAAGAAATATAGTGATATAGCTAGAAAGTTCGTGTAATAGCCAAATCAAAATGACGAAATCTTTTTGTAATGAACTCTTTTGATGAATGAAATGCCTAAATAGGGGCTATCTTGAAATCAAAACCAAATTCTTGCATATTTAGTCATAACTAACATTTATTCGTCATTTATTCAACATTTATTTGTTATGCATTCATCTTATTCATTTATTCATTCATTGCATATTTCATAATCGTTCGCTAAGGTTAGGATCATATAATGCGCAGTTGCAATACTTCAAATCTGGAATCACGCCACTCATATAGAACGCGTCGACAAGCTAGAACAATGGAGGCTGAATTCAATGAAAGGATTGAAAGAATGGAAAGAATCCAAAAGGAATTACAAGAACAATTGGCTAGGTCACAGCAAGAGACGAGAGACTTAATGGTGAGATCACGAGAAGAATCGCTCGAACAGAAAGATCAAATGGCAAAGATGATAGAGATGATGTCACCATTAGTTAAAGGAAAGGGACCCATGCAGAGCCCTGACATCGAGGAACCTCGGTCAAGAGTTAATCACAATCAAGACCCGCTCTATCCCCCCGGATTCACTCCGCTACACGCCCACGCAGCACAAAGAGGGTACACCCAAGGGGAACCCACAGACCCAGAACAACGGCCAGTGCAACCTGCTCCTTTAGGGCAAGGGGTATTTATATCAAATCCTGGGGCTAATCCTGCCAATCCAATTATTCCAGATTTGGACGATCCAGTGGAAATAGCCAGGTTGAGAATGGAGGATCACGAGGCTCAAGAGAAGTATAAGAGCTTGGAAGAAAGACTTAAAGCAATCGAAGGCACTGAAGTCTTCTCGGCACTAGGTGCTAAAGAACTCAGTTTAGTACCTGGTCTAATTCTGCCTCCGAAGTTTAAAGTACCGGATTTTGAAAAGTACGATGGGACAAGATGCCCAAAAGATAGTCTAGTAGGATCGGCTCTTCGGTGGTACAACCAGCTTAGTTGGGAAAAGATCCGATCTTGGAAGGATTTGGCATCAGCATTCTGTGAGCAGTACAAGCATGTATCGGATATGGTGCCAGACCGGATGACCTTGCAAATGATGGAGAAAAAGTCGTCAGAGACTTTTAGACAGTATGCGCAGAGATGGAGGGACGTCTCGGCCCAAGTGGAACCCCCACTAACAAAAATAGAGATAACCGTTCTCTTTATCAACACCTTAAAGGCGCCGTTTTATGACAAACTAGTGGGAAGCGCTACAAAGGATTTTTCGGATATCGTAATATCCGGAGAGCTTATCGAGGGTGCCATCAAAAGTGGGAGGATGAAAGGTTCAGAAAGTTCAAGAAGGACAGCACCCATGAAGAAGAAAGAACCAGAAGCCCACATGGTGGGAATGGGAAGCCGTTATACCCCTAATCCATATCCAAACCAACCCCGACCTCGAAACTATCCACCTCCGAATTTCTATTATCCCCCTTAAACCTCGTACTACCAAGCACCACCTCCTTCCTACCCGGTATACGCCACGAACCACCAAAGACCTGTTACCACATTCCTACAAAACACGGTACCCACTCAAAGCCAGCCCAGAAATAAACCAAGACCAGCAAGGCCTAACCCCGAGAGACCATAATTTACCCCCATCCCTGTGTCGTATGGGGAATTATATCCAAAACTTTTGGAAAAACAGTTGATCTCTCCTCATTTCATGGCACCCCTTAAACCCCCGTACCCGAAATGGTATGATCCGAATGCTAGTTGTGCATACCATACCGGGAACCAGGGGCACTCTACGAAAAACTATCTGGCCTTCAAAAGGAGAGTTTAAGGACTCATCGACGCGGGCATTCTGCGATTTGATGGTACTGGCAGTACGGTCGGGAACCCATTCCCAAACCACACCGAAGGGAATGTGAGTGCAGTGGGAGAGGAGGATAAACGACAAAGTAGAAGATGTGTTTCTGAAATAAGAGTACCTCTGCAGAAAATCTAGGAGGTACTAGTTGAGAAGGGCTTGCTTTGTCATCCTAACAGCGCGTCCGAAAGAAAAATTACAAAAGGTCAAAATTTTTGCGGATTCCATAGTATTGAAGGACACAACATTCAGTCCTGCGAAGAGTTCAGGAGATCACTGCAAAATATGATAGATAATAAGGAGATCGAGATTTTTATAAAGGTGAAGAGACCGATAGAGGAGAAATATGCACCTCAGACAATCAATCTTCGTGTTTCTGTATAGTCTTGACCGACCCAGTTAATAATTTATTACGATACGAAGAAGGAGCCAGTAAAGCGAAGATGATCATTGAAGTACCATCTCCTTTCCCCTACAAGGACGACAAAGCCGTACCATGGAAGTATGATATCAATATCGTCACACCAGAAGGTGGAAAGTCCGAAGCCACAACTGGAGATGTTTGGGAGGTAGGTCATTTTACCCGAAGTGGGCGGTGCTATTCTAAAGAAGTCGAGCCAGCAAAGAAAAACAGTGACTTGAAATAAAAAGGAAAGGCAGTGATGAATGAGGCCGAAGTCGAGCAGGAAGTTCCACCCGTACAAGAAACTAAAAAGCCTGTGGATGAGGAAGAAGCACAGGAATTCTTGAAATTTATCAAGCATAGTGAATACAATGTGGTGGAACAGTTAAATAAGCAGCCAGCACGAATCTCAGTCCTATCTCTACTGTTAAACTCAGAGCCACACCGAAACGCTTTGTTGAAGGTGCTGAATCAAGCTTACGTAGCAAACAACATATCTGTTGAGAAGCTTGATCGGTGGGTAAATAATCTGAATGCGGATAATTTCATTTCTTTTAGTGACGATGAGATACCGCCAAACGATAGAGGCTCAGTGAAGGCACTGCATATTACGACTCGCTGCAAGGGCTACATAATACCGAACGTGCTCATAGATAATGGGTCGGCACTCAACGTTATGCCTTTGGCCACGCTTTTCAGGATTCCGATGGATCTGTCTTGTTTAAGGCCTTGTCATTCCACGGTAAGGGCTTTCGATGGGACGAGGCGTAAAGTCATGGGAAAGATTGAAATTCCTCTGGAAGTGGGCCCGTATATATACAATGTGGAATTTCAAGTCATGGACATTACACCGTCATACAATTGCCTCTTGGGAAGACCCTGGATCCATTCTGCTGGAGCAGTCCCATCATCCCTCCACCAAAAGGTGAAATTTATTATGGATGGCTGTTTGGTCACCGTCGAGGGAGAAGAAGACATTGTAGCATCTATTTCTACCGATGCACCATACATTGAAGTGAATCAAGATGCTGTGGAATGTTCCTTTCGATCCCTTAAATTTGTCAATGCCACCTTCGTCGCCGAGGGAAACAGAATTCCTGTACCAAAACTCTCAAGAAATACCAAAATGGGTGTCAGGTTGACTGTAGGAAGGGGGGCTCGAGCAAGAAGAGGTTTAGGGAGATATCTGCAAGGAATAGTTAGGGCTCTGAAGCCAGTGCACCACAAGGCTAGATACGGTTTAGGTTTTCAGCCGGACATACGCCAAAGAAGGAGACAATGGAAGAAGGATCAGGAGAGAAGGATTGCAAGAACCTTAGGCCGGGAAATAGAATGGGAGCCCATAGCATACCCTCCTTTGTCAAAAACATTTACGTCTGTAGGAACGATGTACCCCGAACAAAACAATACACGAAGCACACTGTTAATCATTGAAATGGGTCTCCAGAATGTCAGTATAAATGTCATTGACAAAGGAGATAGCGCAAGTAAAGACATCTCAAGGATACGCCCTTGTCCCCCGGGCTTCATGTTGAACAATTGGACTGCTAAAGACGTTCTTGTAGTTTATAAGTCTTCAGAGTAATGCTCAAACATTAACCCTCTATTGTGTCCTTAGACAGAATAGAATTCTTTTGTAAGAGCTTGCATTCACTCTTTATCATTCAAATGAATATCAATGAAGATGCATTTTGTCACAATCTTTCGCATTATCACTAATTTGATAATCATTTTCTCATTTCATAGCCTATCCTTACATATGCCTCATGCCATGCCATAACATTTCGTCTTGGTTCCAATGCTTGGATGCCCCTCTATAGTTTCCTTTTCCATTCAACTTTCAGGTGCTCAGATATCAACGGCATGAACGAACCAGTTACGAGTCTTGAAATCGATTTTGAGAAGGCTATTTCTTTAGGAGAATTCGAAGCCGAAGAAAATGTTGAAGACTATGTCTCGTCTCCTGATTTGTTAAGAATGGTGGAACAAGAGGATAAACAGATTTTGCCTCATCAGGAATCTGTTGAAACGATAAATCTGGGAACGGAAGAAAGGAAGCAAGAAGTGAAGATTGGCACCTCTATTTTAGGGGGCACCAGGCATAATTTGATTGCTTTGCTCCATGAGTAAAAGACGTATTCGCATGGTCATATCAGGACATGCCGGGATTGGATGAAGATGTGGTGGTCCATAAACTCCCATTAAAGCTAGAATGCAAACCCATTCAACAAAAGCTAAGACGGATGAGACCTGAGATGTTGTTAAAGATAAAAGAGGAAGTCAAGAAGCAATTTGACGCTGGCTTCCTACAAGCCTCCAAATATCCAGAATGGGTGGCTAACATAGTCCCGGTACCAAAGAAAGACGGCAAAGTATGAATGTGCGTGGATTACCGTGACCTGAATCGAGCAAGTCCTAAAGATAATTTTCCTTTGCCACACATCGATACATTGGTGGATAACACAGCCAAGCATTCATTGTTTTCATTCATGGATGGATTCTCAGGTTATAATCAAATAAAGATGGCTCCGGAAGATATGGAGAAAACTACCTTCATAACGATGTGGGGAACATTCTGCTACAAGGTAATGCCGTTGGGATTAAAGAATGCCGGGGCAACATATCAGAGGGCTATGGTAACATTATTCCATGACATGATGCATAAAGAAATAGAGGTCTATGTCGACGATATGATTGCTAAATCCCGAAGGGAAAAAGAGCATGTAATGAACTTGAAGAAGTTGTTCGACAGACTGAGAAAGTTCCAACTAAAGCTCAATCCGACCAAATGTACATTTGGGGCTACCTCAGGAAAATTGCTAGGCTTCATCGTCAGTGAAAGAGGCATTGAAGTTGATCCAGATAAAATAAAAGCCATTCAAGAGTTACCACCTCCGCGCATGCAAAAAGAAGTCAGAGGATTTTTAGGGAGGTTAAACTACATCGCCTTATTCATCGCTCAACTTACCAACCAATGCGACCCAATCTTTCGGCTTCTTCGAAAACATAATTCGGGAGAATGGAACGAGGAATGCCAGGTGGCCTTTAATAAGATAAAACAATATTTGTCTAGTCCTCCAGTGCTAGTACCACCAATTCCGGGAAGACCACTAATATTGTATTTGACTGTGTTTAAGAATTCAATGGGTTGCGTACTGGAGCAACACGACGAGTCAGGAAAGAAAGAAAAGGCGATTTACTACCTCAGCAAAAAGTTCACTGAATACGAGGCAAAGTATTCGTCCATTGAAAAATATTTTGTGCGCTCTGCTTGGGTAGCTCTCGAGACTCAGGCAATATATGTTGTATCATACGACGTGGTTAATCTCGAAGCTGGATCCAATAAAATACATGATGGAATCGCCCGCACTCTCAGGAAGAATGGCACGATGGCAAATATTATTATCGGAGTACGATATCGTCTATGTGAGTCAAAAGTCGATAAAAGGAAGTGCAATAGCAGATTTCTTAGCGGCTCGAACGACAGAGGAGTATGAGCCCTTGATATTCGATTTCCCAGATGAAGACTTAATGTGCATCACAGAAAAGGAATCTGAGTCATCAAATGAGAAGCCATGGAAGATGAGCTTTGATGGTGCATTGAATGCATTGGGGCATGGGATCGGAGCAGTCTTAGTATCGCCAGAAGGGAACCATTACCCGTTCACTGGCAGGCTAAATTTCTTCTGTACCAACAACATAGCAGAGTATGAGGCCTATATCATGGGGCTTCGTGCAGCAATTGAACGAAACATCAAAACTTTGGAGGTATATGGAGACTCAGCATTGGTGATATACCAAATCCGTGGGGATTGGGAAGTAAGAGATTCGAAATTAGTCAGATACAGCGATCTAGTGGCAGGACTGATTAAAGAATTCAAAGAAATAACTTTTAATTACTTCCCACGAGAAGAAAACCAATTGGCTGATGCCCTAGCCACTTTGGCTTCAATGTTCAAAGCAAACAAAGAAACGAAAATAATGCCTCTTCAAATGAGCATATATGAAGTCCCTGCGTATTGTTTCAGCATTGAAAAAGAGCCAGACGGACGGCCATGGTTCCATGATGTCTTAGAATATATCAAGAATCAAAGGTATTCCGAACAAGCAAATGAAAACGACAAAAGAACAATCAGAAGAATGGCAGCGGGATTTGTTCTTGATGGAGACATCCTGTACAAAAGAGGAAAAGATCATGTGCTCTTGAGATGTGTAGATGCCGTCGAAGCCAGGAAAATACTCGAAGATATCCATGAGAGAGTCTGTGGAACACATGCCAATGGTTTCACTATGGCCAGGAAGATTATGAGACTTGGTTACTACTGGTTGACGATGGAAAGTGATTGCATTAGTTTTGCGAGAAAATGCCACAAATGCCAAATTTACGGCGATAAAATCCATGCAGCCCCTTCGCCCCTACATGTCATGACTTCCCCATGGCCTTTTTTTATGTGGGGCATGGATGTTATAAGGCCAATTTTTCCAAAAGCTTCTAACGGACGCCGGTTCATTTTTATGGTTATTGATTACTTCAAAAAATGGATAGAGGCCGCATCGTTTGCCAATGTAACGAAGACTGCAGTTTGTAGGTTTTTGAAAAGGGAAATCATTTGTCGATATGGTTTGCCCGAGAGAATCATTTCAGATAACGCCTTGAATCTGAACAACAAGATGATGAAAGAAGTGTGTGAGTAATTCCAAATAAAACATCATAACTCCTCGCCCTATCGCCCGAAGATGAACGGGGCTGTTGAAGCAGCAAACAAAAATATTAAGAAGATTACTGGGAAAATGACCGAGACATATAAAGACTGGCACGAGAAGCTACCATTTGTTTTGTATGCATATCGCACATCTGTGCGGACATCTACGGGTGTAACTCCTTTCTCTCTGGTCTATGGAATGGAAGCTGTGCTACCTATCGAAGTTGAGATCCCTTCTCTACGAGTCTTAATGGAGTCCAAATTAGAGGAAGCAGAGTGGGTTCAAGCTCGATATGACCAGTTAAACCTCATCGAGGAAAAACGTCTAAAGGTAATTTGTCACGGACAGATGTACCAGAAGAGAATGATCGCGGCCCATGACAAGAAAGTACGGCCAAGAGAATTCCATGAAGGAGAACTCGTGCTGAGAAAGATTCTCCCAATACAAAAGGACCTGCGAGGAAAATGGGCACCTAACTGGGAAGGACCATACGTTGTGAAGAAGGCTTTCTCAAGCAGAGCTTTGATTCTCACTGAGATGGATGGGAAGGAGTTGCCTAATCCAGTGAATTCAGATGCTGTGAAGAAATATTATATCTGAAAAAAAAAGGGATCAAGGTGAAAACCCGAAAAGGGCGTCTTGGTTAACACAAAAATTAGGATGAAAACCCGAAAGGGCGTTCTAATTAAGCAAACACTGGCCTAAAAAGCAAAGCGTTTTGAACGGTGGGTCAAATAGAGAGGCTACAGTTATTTGAAGCATTTCTGAAAGCTCGAAATATTCTACGCAAGAAGCCATCCTCGAAAAGATTCTTGATTGAGGAACGTGGAAGAGTTCATGCGTTGAATATCTAGAGCATTTGTATCTGTTGAATGCGATCCCTCTTCTCTTTATGACATTTTTTTATCGATTAATTGAGTTTCTTTGTTTGTTACACTTGAAATGAATAAATGTGGGGTATCCTTTTATCCCTACCTGACAATTTTCATGTATCTCATTATATGTTTATTTACATGATAAATAGTGAAATGACATACTCTAAACAAGAGAAATGTTAAGCATTACCCGGATAAGAATTTGATAAGTACAAGAGCCTCAAAGCAAGGACAAAGTTCAACCGGGGGCAAAAGAGTGATATTTGAGAAACGTTGATTACTCGTGGAACTTGAGGACGGACACAGGGCCTGAAGAGAAAGTCAAGAATCAAAACAATGAATGCAGATCATCAAAAAAAAAATCAGGACGGAAAGGGGCATATGACAAACAAGCCCAAGGCGCATAGCATAATCATGTAGGCATAAATGCATTTAAAACCAACATGTGCATACCATAATGACATCATGCATGACATATACAGGTACTCCAGCAGAGCAAGAAATTTTGAATGAGGGCTGTACTAAATAAAAAAAAAGACACCTGAATTCCATCAGATGACAGGTTTTGGCATTTTGATATTTTATTTTCAAAAATCAACTCATATTGCGAGAGGTGAGTTGAGCCTCAGGACACGCTAAGGTATTTTCAATTTGTTTTTCAAAAATCAACTCATATTGTGACAGGTGAGTTGAGCCTCGGGGCACGCTGAGGTATTTTCGATTCTTGTTTTTCAAAAATCAACTCATATTGCGAGAAGTGAGTTGAGCCTCGGGGCACGCTGAGGTATTTGCAAATTCTGTTTTCTTAATGCTTTCCAAAAATCAACCCATATTGCTAGAGGTGAGTTGAGCCTCAGGGCACGCTGAGGTATTTTCAAATTCTGTTTTTTAATGCTTTCCAAAAATCAACCCATATTGCTAGAGGTGAGTCGAGCCTCGGGGCACACTGAGGTATTTTCAATTTCTGTTTTTCAAAAATCAACTCATATTGCGAGAAGTGAGTTGAGCCTTTTAATTTCTGTTTTCAAAATTTGTTTTTCAAGTTCTGTTTTCAAAAATCAACTCATATTGCGAGAAGTGAGTTGAGCCTTAGCTCACGTGCTGAGCTATTTTCAATTTCTGTTTTAATGTCTATTTTTTAAAGAGTCAATTCATATTGCGAGAAATGAGTTGAGCTCAGGATCACATGCCAAGTAAAGAATAAAGATTGAAGCTGATTGAAGACACTAGATCTTGTCCCCCTGAAGTTGCAGTGGAGGTGGTCGAGGATATCAGATATTGCCTTTCTGAAGTCGCAGAAGAGAAGATCACAAACCCTATCTCACTGAAGCGATAGAAGAACAGATTGAAGCTGTAGACCTCATCTTTCTGAAGCTGCATGGAAGTAGATCAAAGCCACAAATCTCATATCTTTGAAGTTACACTGAAGTAGATTGAAGCTCCAAGGCATATATCAGAAGATGCAATGGACTAAAGCTACAAGATACGATGGACTGGAAGAAGACTATTTGAACAAAAAGAGCACCAATGAAGTCAAGACTCAGCAAGACTAGACAAAATTAGCCTTTCATTATGTCTTTACTCCATTCCTGTTTCACGACAATGAGCAAAGAGGGGCAGTTGTTGCAGGCCAATTTTGGCCCAAATATAAATAATCTAAACCCAAATCCCCTTTACAAACCCAAACCCATCCCCACCAGACCCACTACCCAACAGAAGCCCAAACCTCAACCCAAACCAAGAAGAAACCCTAACCCTAGCCCCCTGACATTCGGCGCCGCAATGTCCCATCGTCCCCTTCTGCCTCACCATGTCAGCCACCATACCTCTCCCCCACCTGCTACCACCTGCTTCATTCCGTCACCTGCAAAAAGAGCACAGAACACGCAACAACAGAACAAAAACAGTGTATAAACAGAAGCAAAATCGGCTATAAAGCCAAAGGGAAACCAGTTTGTAAAAAAAAATTTTTTTTTTGGACTATCAATACGAAGAGGACTTTTCTTTATTTTTTAGCATCAATAATAGTAGGCAAAATACAAGAACAAATTCAAAAAACATCAAAACAGGGGAATATCATCAAATCAGACCGAATACTAAGGTGATTTTTTTACTTTCCATTTATTTTCGTTTTTTTATCTAAATACACAAAGATAAATAATAATAATATTTTAAAACTAAATAAAAAATAAATAAAAGTTTACCTTTCCGGCCACCGTACACCGGCGACGGTCCGGCGATCGGACCGGTACCTTCCCCCTGGCCGGAACCCCTCCTTTCTCTCCTCTCTCCTTTTCCCTCTTTTCCTCTCTCTTTTTTTTTCTCTATCACCTTCCCAAATGAAATTTTTCAAAAATTTTTAACTTATACGTTTTGGTCCCCCCACGATTTTAAGCAAAACGGCGTCGTTTAGGCGCCGACCCGACCCGATCCGACCCACTCCGGACTAGGATCCGCGTGTTTTTTAAGGGAGGGGCTATTTGCGCAATCAGCCCCTCCTTTTTTTTGGTTTTGCAAATAGATTTATAGTGCTTTTAATTTGGCCACATGATTTTCTGACGTTTTCAATTTAGTCCCTTAGATGCTGCGCGTTTTGGGGAAAGTGGGGTTATTGCACTTTTGACCCTCCGCCTTTGCAAGCGCATTCAAATAGATCCTCTGATTTATCTTTTATTTTAAAATTTTCCCCAAAATTCTGTTCTTAGTTCGATTTAGTCCTTTTGCGTTTATTTTCATCTCTTTTTTTACTTATTATTAATATTATTACTATTATTTTATGTCTATTATTATCTTTATTATTACTGTTAGTATTATTTTCATTACTATTATTTTTATAAACATATCAATTATTTTTTAACGTGTTATTATTACTAATTATTATTATTTCTAGTTTTATTATTATTATTAATATTAGTGCATGTATATTATATATGTATGTATATATATATTTATATATAATACTATTTTAATTACTTTATTTTAATCTTACTATTATATTATATTTGCTTTTTTTATATTTCATTATTATTTTTAATATTATTATTATTAGTCGTTATTTATTTCTACTACGTATATATTATGTAAATGTTTTAATATTATATTATATATATTTTTCATATATATTATGTATATATGCTTTTAATATTATATTTTTATATATTATTATATATATTTTAATATTATTAGTTATATATTTTTTATATTATTATTTATATATATGTATATGTGCATGTGTTTGTTTAGTGTACAAAATAGTTTTATTATTATTATTATTATCATTTCTAAGGTATGTATATATTGTATATGTTTTATATATGTTATGTATATATTTTTAATATTACTAGTTATATATATTTCTTATACATTTCCATTTACATATTTTTATACCATCTTACGTATATATTTTTTAAGTACTATATTGTATATATATATACATATATATTCTTAGTACTATATTACATATATATTATATATATATTTCTCATAAATGTTATGTGCATGTTTTTTAATATTTATTTTATATATATATATATATATATGTATATATCATTTATATATTTTAACATTACTAGTTATATTTTCATTATCTTAGGTATATACTTTGAACAGTGTATATAGTACACTTCTAACACTATTATTATTCATATATGTATATATATTCTTGATATTATATATTGTATGTATTTTCCTATTATATGTATATATTATATAAGTGTTTTAACATTATATTGTATACACATTTTCACATATTATGTATATATATATATATCTTCTAAATGTTGTATTTTTATACATATTATGTATATACTTCAAATATTATATAGCATATTTCTAATACTATTATTATTTACATATATATACTCTACGTACATATTCTTAATATCATTATTATGTATATGTATTCATTGTTTCCATTTCATGTTTAATTCTAGTATTACGTTTAATATTGCATATATCTTTATTGTTCTTTAATATATTTGTCACACTTATATCTGTTATAATATATTTCTAGCTCTGTCTTGTATTTATTTTTATTTCATATCAATTTGCTTTGCATTATTTCGAAAATCTGGTTCTTATTTTCTAATTAATTTCAATAAGCGAGGCAACATACCAATTTAATATTAAGTCATCGATTTCATCGCTATGTTGGGTGAACATCAATCGACTCGTGTTAAAATGGTATGTCATTCTTAAAAACAAAAAAAATTGAAATTTCTCGTGTTTTGATTGGATCACGATTCAATGTTACTTTGAACTTGCAATTTTGAAAATTAAGATAACACTTGTTTTATAAGATACCAATTTTGGGCGTCGCGAGGGTGCTAATACCTTCCTCGCGCGTAACCGACTCCCGAACCCTAATTTTTCTCTGGATTTTGACTTTGACCTAAACTCGGCCTTTTTATTATTCCTAAAATAAATATATTAGGTGTTCGATCACACCTAGAAAAGATCGGTGGCGACTCCCCCTTTTTGTATTTCAAAAATCAAACTTTAATTTTCAAGTTTTCAATAAATCGTCACAATTAGCGACCGGAAACCAAAATTTTATGTCGCTACAGGTATTATTATTACCAATACAGGAGGATGTGAGTTCGAGTGTGTTAAGCATATTATCCTCCTATTTATGGGTTGGGGAGGGCCTATACGTAATTTTAGACTTCATGCGTTGAAGCATTTTAACATGGACATGGATTCTAACTTGACCGGTGAGTAAATATACAAACCAATGCTTTTAAATACACAGTCTATAATCATATATTAAAATTTAATAAAATGAAAAAATAAGTAGCAATTTTTTTTCTTTAAATCAAATTATTATAAAAATAGTTAATTAAATTTAAATTAAATAATTGTGGACTATGAGTTTAAATGTAATTTTATTTTTCAAAATGAATTACGGTATAACCATTCAAGAAATTGGCAGATAACACAAACATAACATAGATAAGTAATTAAAATATAACATCAAACAATAGATTAAAATAGTACATAATGATGTGTTATTCCTAGAAACATACGTATGAATTTTAAAATAGATTAAAATGTAAATTTGCCACTATATTGGTGAATATTGAAAGCATAATTTTTTTTGTATGATTTAATTTTAACACTAAATTTTGAATTTTAATGAATTTATCGTTTATTTTAATTTTTAATTAAATTTTAGGGAATAACATACTTTAAGATTATCTTAAAAATTAAAGTTTTTAGGCACCAATAAAAATTTTGCCACATCATCAAATTTTAAAGAAATTAAATTATTATTATACACTCATCTATAGAGAAATTATTTTATGGTTCATTCCCACCACATTTTTTATGTCCCCTTTCAACAATTTTTTTCACGTCATTGACATATAATTTTGATAATTTTTTACTCTAAATCCTAAATATAGAATCTTGAACTTTAAACCCTAAACTCGAATTCATAACTCTAAATCCTTAAATCCTAAACCTAAACCCCAAGCCCTTAAACTTTAAACTAAAACCCTAAATCTCAAATCCTTAAACTCTTGATCTAAACCTTGAAACCCGAACCCTAAACCTTAAATTTCGAACCTAAACCTTGGGGTTCAAGGTAAAATGATTACCAAAATTATGTGCCAATGGCATGGGAAAATTACACAAAAGTTACTAATTTTTTTTAAAAAAAATTGGTTGCACAAAAATAAAAATATTAACTTATGAAATAAAAACAAAATGATTAAAATTTATAAAAAAAGGAAAGATGTTTGTTTATAATTTAAAAAATTAATTATTTTAAGTAATTTAATTAAATTTAAATTAAGTTGGAGAATATATTAGATATACATGAGTGTCTAATAATATTTTATTATCTTTAAAATTTAATAACGTGACACTATTTTATTGGTGCCTAAAAGGTTAAATTTTATTCCTTCAATTTTACATGATGCTAATATAATTTATTCCTTAATTTTTATTGCTTAATATTAATTTTGGTAGTTGGAAAATAAATTTCAATAAGAAAAATAGAATTTCAAATATTTTATTTTAATATTTAACAATAAATAAATTTATAAAATATTAATAAATTAATAAATTAACATAAATTTTTATTTAATAAAAGAAAGACTTGAAATTAAAAAGGTTAAATTTACTTTTTTTATATAAATTAATATTTTTATTAATTGTCGAAATTATACTACTTTGTTATTTTTAATTATTAAATTAAAATATTAAACATTTTACTAAATTTTTCTTCAAATTATTTTAAATTAAAATTTAATAGTAAAGTTTAATCAAAAATCAAATTTTAATGACAAAATTCAATCAAATGAAAATAAAGTGGCAAAACTCAAGGTAAAGTTAAGATATAGTAGTAAATTTATCTTTAGTTCAAAAGTACAATGGCAAATATCAATCAAAATAAAGTATAGTGACAAATATTATGCAGCGACCCAAAAATTAGTGGTGTCGAAAATTATGATTTCGGAATATTGTTTTCGTAAAATAGATTCGTAAATATTTAAAAAATATTCAAATATTTATGGAGTGATAGTTTAAGTGAATTGAATTTCGGTTAGGTAATTTCATTGAATTAGTACTTAATTTAAGTACAAGGACTAAATCGTATAAGTGGTAAAAGTGTAATTTATTAAGAAATTATAATTAAAACTTAGTGCAAGGGACTTATATAGTAAATACACCCTTAATATATATGATGGCTGGTTGAGGAATTAAATTTATGTATGTTTATATATATTAAAACATTAGTTAATTAAATTATAAAAATAAACCATTGTTAACATAAGAAAAGATAAAATGCTTGGTGGAATGAAAACATTTACATCTTTTCATCTCCAAATCTTTGAAAATAATAAGAAAAGAAGGCAACAGTTTAAGGTTCATAAAGTTTCAAGCATCAATTGGTTAGTTCAATTTAATAATTTTTTTTTTTTTTTGTAATTTTTATGTTTTGGAAATCTCGATAGCTTAAATTAGCTGACCCATGTCATATTTTTCGATAATATTAAAGAATTAGGAAGTTACCATTGTTAGGTAGTTGAAGCTTTTGATAATATCTTGATAGATTTTAAGTTTAGTATTGAAAAAGATTAAATTGTAAAGACAATTGATGATTTTGTGCGATAGGGACTAAATTGCACAAATTTAAAAATTTGTGGTAGAAAGAAGAAATAGGAAGTTAAATTAGGCCTAGAGTGAAATTGGTATAAAAACTGGATATCACTGGAGGTTAAATGTGAAGTTATGTTAGTCCCGATTTTAGGAACTAAATTGAATAAAATACAAAAAAATTATTATTTTGTAGAATGTGAAAATGGTTGATTATTGATGAAACAATTTGTTTGTTTTAATTCGTAGCTAACGTCGACTGAGATTCCTTGAAAGAAAAAAGATAAAGTCGTCGACAAATAGCTTGGAGTTTACGATTTGTGTTTCTATAATCCGAATTACTTGTAAATTGTTGCATTATGAATTGTGTGTGCATGGTAAGAATATAAGGTGAGTCAATTTGTGATAATTAGATGTATTTGGATTGATTTGAAAGATTAATGTTCTTAAGGGCTAAATTGAATAATTATGAAATGTGTGCATGTTTACATTAATGTGAAATTGAGCATATATTGAAATGAACTATTGCTGCCATATGTTGAATAAAAGTGTTTATGATGAAAATAAATGTGAATTGAGATACTGATTGGTAATGAAAACCCTATTAACTGTTCGGTTAAAGTTCGATATAGTTGGCATATGCCATAGGATAGGAAGAGTTCAAGGATTCTTAGACTATGAGTCGATAAGGCATTGAATGTCAATTTGCTTCGGTTTAACCAATGAGACACTAGGTGTCAAATTTATTTATAGTGCTAGGTGCAACTATTTGCTTTGGATTTATTCGATGAGGCACTAGGTACTAAACTGGTGTATTGGTTGGGACTGTGTATCTATCCGAGTTCGAGTCCGGGTCTGAGTCGTGTTAATAGGAAAATAAATGGTAAAATTGAGATATTTGATATTGAAATGACAAATGTTGAGAATGAAAATGAAATATGAAATGGAAAATGAAATAGTGGAATGAGTTATGAACATAAATTGATTATGCTTAATGAAATCATGAAATTGGAAAGTGAGATAGAATATGCCATTATATAATTTGAGTTACCAAATGACATATGAAATATAAATTTCATGTTTCATTATTGATAAAATGTGTTAGTTGTGAATTAAGAATGTATGATATAGTATAATTTATTTGTTATATTGCATGTCATTTGTGCACCTTAATGACTTATATTATGTTTAAAATGTTCGTATTAAAGAAATGTTATTGAGTTATACTCAGCGTATGATTTTGTTTTTCGTGCGCAGGTTAGGTACCTACGATTCGATTGTCGACACAACATCCAATGACAATCCCAAACTCAAGTGTTGGTGATGAATTCATTTCGGTCTTGACATGTACCTAGGATGTCTTATGGATTGTGTTGGCATTTTGAGAAATCATATGTGTGTGTGTGTGTGTGTGTGTGTGATGAGAATGATCACGTTAATGATATTTGGTTGAGTAGTTGGATTGTATGGTTGATACGTGTACAGATGGGGTGAAATTTATTAAATTCCGTTCACCGAAGCTGCCAATTTTCAAGCTTGGAAAATCAGTAAACTTGCGATGATTTTTTGGATGGGATCTTGACATTTCTAGGTTGAGATAGCTCATGGCGTTTGAAGATCTATATCTTAGCTTCGAAATGTATTTTGAATCACTCAATTTTGAGTTCGAGAGCTGAAGTTATGACCGTTTTAGTGAAGACTGCACTAGCTAAATTTCTGAATGGGATTATGACGGGAATTACGAGTTTCAGGCTTTTAATTCGAGTTTAAATCATATTGGGTTCAAGTTTTGGGCTTAATTTTATTATATATGAGCCCAATATTGTACTTATCAGCTCTTATTATTTTATTCTGAATTTTTTATAATTATTAAGTATTTTAAGGATTTTAGGAGTTTTATGTTAACAAGAAAGTTTAGTTTAAAACTACTTTTTGTTTAGATTAAATTAGAGTTCTAGTATACTTAAAGAGTTTTATTTAGACTTATTTAGCTAGTCTATATATAGGCTTTTGCATTATACACAATTTAGACAATTGATTATTATTCTATTTCTCTTTTGAGTTAATAAATTCTCTTTGAGTTTTTTTTCAAGAATTTCTCTTGAGTTTCTTTTAGAAGAGTTTTTAACAATCTTTTCAGATTGTGGGAATTATCTTCAAACTTTTTCTTGCCAAGGTTTCTATCTTAGAGGGGAAACTAGAGCCGCTTGAAGGGGGTTGTAGATTCTTCGTGTTTCTAAGGCTTCTTAGAACGTCTACCTACCACGTTCTTTCTTTCCATCTATCTTATTTATTTTCTTCCTTATTGTTTTCATCTTTGATTTATTTTATTTATCTTATTTGACTTGGATTTGATTGCGTTTTAGGTTGAAATCCAAATTTATTTCGGAACGTCTAGAGCCTTAAGTCAAATTTGCGACTTAAATAAACTTTACGATCCGCTTCTGCATTATTCATCCGCGTTATTCTTTATCAATGGTTGACAGCTTAAATGATAACTAGGTAATATGTTATAAAATCGATTGTCTTAAAGTGACTCATATGCTTATATTATGCTTGAAATGGTTTGGAAGCTTTAGTGCATAAGATATGAAGTTGAATAGGAGTCAATTTGAAATTGTTTTGAAGGGTTAATTTGGTGTTAGATTGATGTATTTGTTTGAGGTGCCTTAGAAGGCATATCGGTATGGTTGAATGAGATAACTTGGATGATTTTGAATTGTGAACTGAGGTGCCAAATGTGGCATATTGGTTAGGCACTTAAGATGGTTATTTTAAATAATGTTTTTTTGGTTGATTTTGATGCTATTAAATTAGTTGACTGTGGTTTAAAAGGGTTGTTTGTTGCCTAAGTGAGTTAAGATAGAAATCCTGTATTGAAAGGTAATTCTAGGTACACACGGCCTGATGCACGACTGTATGCTATACACGGGCATAGGGCACGACCATGTGGTCTGTAAGTTTTTAGGTGATTTTGGTGCACTCGGCCATAGTTTTTTACATGGCTTAGCAACACGACCCTGTGACATATTTTTGAATATTTACACTTTTGACCCATATGACCTTGAGGAGTGTACACAGTTGTTCGCACGACTGTGTGACTCCAACACCACACAACATCAGTCTATTGCACGGTTTGTCTACATGGTCGTGTGCCCCATTCCACATGACTTTAGCTTTTTCACATGGTTAGAGAACACGACCGTGTGACCCTCTTTTTTCCCCAACTTTTTGTTTTAGTTTCAAACTGATCCTTGTTTGCTACCAGGTTGGTATTAAGCTTTCGTAAGCTCGATATTAACTCGAAATTGATTGAATCACATGTTAACACGATTATTTATGAATTGTTTGATAATTAATTGAGATTTTGAATTGAAATTTGTATGTAAACGATTCGTATTTGTCTGTAACATTCTATTACTCGGGTTCAACAACCAGACTGAGTTAGGGGTGTTATATTTAGTACATTAACCCTTTTAAAATTCAAAATGACATGATTATTTAGGGACTTATTTACATTAGGATGATCCTAAAATTCATAAGTTTTAGGCACCAAAAAAATAGTACCACGCACTTAATTTTTAAATACTTTCAAATATTATGATACACTCATATAACTTCTCTAATTTAATTAAATTATTTAAATATAATTAATTTTTTTAAAAAATAAACAAGTAGATTTTCTTTCTTTATAATTTAAATTATTTTTGGTTTTTCTTTTAAAATTCTAATCCGCTTTATTTATTTTATAAGTTTTTTTTTAGTTTCTTCTAGTGCTTTTTTTAATTTTTAATTATTATTATTTTTGAGGTATTTAAAAG
Source organism: Gossypium longicalyx (assembly GCA_025698465.1). NCBI lineage: Eukaryota > Viridiplantae > Streptophyta > Magnoliopsida > Malvales > Malvaceae > Gossypium > Gossypium longicalyx. The sequence goes on from CM047004.1 coordinate 8,976,847, forward strand.
TTTTTAAATTGATATAATATTTAAAATTACCTGTAATTTATTTCAATAATTGAATAAAAGGCTAAATGCGTTTTAATACCTAAAAACTATTAATTTTAAGATCATGAGATAAATTATTTTTTATTATTTAATGCATTGATAATACAATTAGGTTATTTATATCAATTCTTTTTACGGAGATCAAAACAATAAAAATTGATAATAAAAGTTACTATCTTTAAACATCCTAAAGGTATAAACTTTTAATATTACAATTAATTTAATTATAATTATAAGTTTTTAAAAATAAATTATATATTTTAATTATCTTTAATATATAATGATTGCTTAAATTAATTATATAAAATAAAAAAATCACTTAAATAATAAAATATTTTTTTTGAAAGAAATAAAAAATAATATAACGTAGGCATTAGGGGGTATATGTATAGAGCGAGAGGGGTGTCCATGGCGGGGTTGGGTTTAGGCTGGACCCAACTAAAATATTAGGCCCATTTGTTAGGCTCGGGCCCAATCTGAAAAATGAGCTTAAAATTTTACTCAAGTTCGATCCGAATAAAAAAGTTAAAATATGAGTCTAGCCTAGCCTACTCTTATTGAATTTTTTATATTATTTTTTTAAAAAATATAATACATCAAAAATATTAAAAATATTAAAATAAATATTTCCCAATAACTTGAAAAAAATTGTATACTTAAATAACACTAAGATAAGTGTAACAGTTATACAAGATCCAAACAATAATAACACAATAGTAGCAACATAATAGAAATAATAGCAAAATAGTGAGAAAATAACAATAAAATAACAGTAAAACAGTAAAAAAATAACAAGAAAAATATTTGCAAATTCGAGTCGGGCTTAGGCCAAAAAAGCCTTGCCCGAGACCTAACCCATTTTCTAAACGGATCTTATTTTTGTCCAAATCTATTTTTTTGGTTTATATTTTTATCAAAATCTTCTCACTTTTTAGGCGGGTCTTTAAGCCGGGTTGGACCCGAGCCATGGACAGGTACATATATATATCAACCATGTGAATTCGATTTTTAAAGATCATGGCATTGTTTATTTAATTTTTTTTTGTTTTTTTTTTGAGAAAACGTAATAATAAAAAAAGATGCCAAGGCTAGGGAATCATGCAGGGGAGAAAATAAATTTACCCGAGATCTAAGCGTCTTTAGTCTATAAAAAGGGCAAAGTAGTGAAGAAATTTCAACATTAGCTTTGCAAATGGAGCTGTTGAATGTTGCTATACTTTCCAGCAAACCATTGCTTCTATCTATGATTCTCCTTTTCTCGCTTTTGATTTGGCTTAGACTAGCAAAAAGGAAAACACTTAATTTGCCTCCATCACCCCCAAGGCTACCAATTATTGGCAACATCCATCAACTTGGCAAACTTCCCCACCGCTCTCTCCGAGACCTCTCTAGGAAATATGGTTCTCTCTTGCTTCTACAGTTGGGGTATAACCCGACTGTAGTGGTTTCATCAGCGGACATCGTTAGAGAAATTGTGAAGAACCATGACATTGTTTTCTCCAACAGACCAAGGACCACAGCTGTAGATATCTTGTTCTACGGATGCAAGGATATGGCTTTTGCACCCTACGGTGAGTACTGGAGACAAGTTAAGAAGATCAGTGTTGTTGAGCTTTTCAGCCACCGAAGAGTGCACTCCTTTCAGTTTGTTAGAGACGAAGAAGTTGAACTTCTTATCAACAAAATCCGTAGTGCTTCTCTTAAAGGACAGTCTATTAATTTGTCAGAGATGCTTACGTCCGTTTTAAGTAACATAGTGTCTCGATGTGTTCTTAGTCACAAAAGTGAAGATGAAGATGGGTGCAGCAAGTTTGGGAAGTTGGCCAAAAGGCTGATGATTCTCTTCACAAGTTTCTGTATTGGCGATATGTTTCCTTACTTGAGGTGGCTAGATGTGGTTACTGGATATATTCCAAGTTTGAAAGCAGTAAACGCGGAATTTGATGCATTCTTTGACCAGGTAATTCAGGAGCATAGAGCTCTTGAAAGTGATGACCAAGTTTCCGATAGAAAGGACTTCGTTTCTATCATTATGCAACTCCAAAAGGATGGCATGTATGAGATGGACCTCACTCAAGACAACATCAAAGCAATCTTACTGGTTATTATGCAACATTGTTTCCATTCTTTCTTCTTCTTCTTTTTTTTTCTTTTTCTGGGCCTTGGTTTGATCTGAAATGTTTAATTTTGATAAACTCAGGACATGTTTGTAGGAGGAACTGATACCTCTACAACCACAACCGAATGGATGATGGCTGAGCTTTTAAAGCATCCAAATGCAATGAAAAAGGTCCAAGAAGAAGTGAGAAATGTGGTGGGAAACAAGTCGAAGGTGGATATGGAAGATATCAGTAAAATGGAATACTTAAAATGTGTAATCAAAGAAACTTTAAGATTGCATCCGGTAGCTCCTCTTCTAGCTCCTCGACGAACATCTGCGAGTGTCAAATTGGGAGATTACCACATTCCTTCAGATACCACGGTCTTGATTAATGCATGGGCCATTCAGAGAGATCCCAAATGGTGGGAAAAACCAGAAGAGTTCATACCAGAGAGGTTCGAGAATAGCTCCATTGATTTCAAAGGTCAAGATTTTCAGCTCATTCCATTTGGTTTCGGAAGAAAGGGGTGCCCTGGGATGCCATTTGGAGTTGCTTCTGTCGAGTATGTGATGGCCAACCTCCTATATTGGTTTGATTGGAAGTTGCCTGCTGGTCAAATTGCTAACAACTTGGATATGACTGAGCTCTACGGCCTCACAGTTAATAAGAAAATCCCTCTTCATGTTTTTCCTATATCTCACACATCATTTTAGATATTGTGCGCATATACATATACATATATATATATGTACACACTATGGTTTTAGGCTTTTTAGCTCTTTCTTTTTGTTGATGAATAATACAGTATTGTCGGTGGTTTCTGTTGTGTTAGTCTTCAAGTTTTTACTTGCATAAAGCTTTTAAATTTTTTTGTACGAATATATAATTAGCATCAGACAAGTGAAAGTAATTTCTTTTCTTTTTTTTTTAATTTTCTTGTAAATCAAACAAATAATAACTACTGTTTTAAGTAAGAAGTTTATAATTACGAGTATAGATATAATAATAAAAAATATATGTTGGAATATCTAAAATTAAAATATTTTAAATCTAAATTAAGTTTTAAAAAAATACGAAATTTATACCTAAAATATCAAAATTAGTAAGATATCAACTTTGTTATTTTATTGGCGGTACAAATAAATAACTTTTTAGGGAAGTAAAAATAAATATTTAAATAAAAATGATACATAAAATTATATGTATCTATTTAAAATAAAGTTAATATATTAACCACGATGATGGATGTCCATAACTTAAATCTATAATGGTTAAATCTTCTTTTTAAAAATACTATAATATAATTTAATATCGCATCATCATGTGTTAATACAGCTTTAATTATATTCGTCGCTAATTATACTGCGGTTTTCAATTTACCAAGAAAAAAAAAAGCTAGGGTTTTCCACATCTTAATATTTTTTTAATAAAGATTGATTTTTTTCTTCAAAAGTAAAAGACAAAATTATTATTAAAAAGGCAAAGGAGAAGTACACTAGGAATGCACTGGCATAACATGAGCAGGTCAGCGCAAGCCAGCTCAAATATCAGCAACATTAGACTGCGCTAAATTCAACACATGGCTCCATAAGACTTCAAAAACTTTGCTGCAAGCCATCAATAAATTGCCCCAACACCTCGAGACTAGGATAGTTGTCGACCCATTTGCCTGTTCGTTAACAAGATAAAAAGGACTTGGCCAGTTGTTGACCCCAGTTTTTGGTAGAGCATCAGCTTCCAAGTTAGCAAATATACACCTTTTGGTTTGATCTGAATTTTTTTAGATCAACATTCAAATGATGTTTTTACAATTTGCAAGTACACTTGAGAACTAAATAAATCTTTATTTATATATTACGAATTATTCACGTGGGAGACATAAGAAAAATATAATTAATAATTGTATTGTTTATTAATGTTAGTAATGATAATAAATAGTACAAATACAGATATGAGTAAATATTGTATTCATCTTTTGCAGATTCAGAACGTTATACGTTTAGGATTGGAATTTTATAATTAATGTTGGTACAAATTTGAAGGAGAAGCAGATGCTATTCTTAAAGAAGTACTTTTGAATAGTTAATTTAGTGTGAGTAACTACTATTTCTATTCAACAATGGATTGATTGGATAAAAAGTTAGGAGAGGTAAAAAGTTAATTAACTTGTAGTTTAATATTTTTATATTTTGATTTTTTTTATTTATTATAATTTAACTGATTTGATAACTCTACTTATAAAAATTATAAATTTAATAAGAAATTGATATGTTAAGTTGAACACATATTGATAATGTTTTTAAATGTAATGATACAAAATTTTTAATATTTAATTTATGTTTCAAACCTATAAAAAGTCATTAACTTAATCTTTTAATTAAAAAAAAGGTATTAACTAGATAAACAAGAGATTGAAAATTCAAATTGGCCGTTGCTATTACCCTCCCAGAATTCCATACTTTTAATATTCTTTAACTTGAAAATGTATACTAAAATTAGTATTGTAAGTTATAGGTTTATTTGAATTTTTATATTCATTCATTTCTCTTTTTTTTTTTTTTTTTATCATTTCGTATCAGATTTTGGTGTTTTAAAGTTGTTTCTTTATGTTAAATAAACTGTTTTCACTCATTTTACTTAAACAACCTCTAAAAAAAACTTGTTTTTACCCTAAAAATTTTTGAAAAAACATTGATTTCGGTGGGTAAACGAATTCAAATTGACTATTTCTTTACACTTTGGTATATTAAAAAATATTTTCCCAAAAAAAAAAGAAAAAATTGCAAAATCAAGAAAAGAGAAAATAAATTAAAAATATTTTGTGGGTTGAATTTCATATCCAAAATTTTTAGATCTTATATTTATCATATAAGGAAACTTCAGTTTAATTTTCATGATTTTAGTACATCGGGAACACCTTAAACGAAAAATTTAAGTTGCTTTTTATTGTTTGGGTTTTCTACTGGGTAGTTTATTTTCTTTGATTTTATTTGTTTTTAGCTTTTCTTATTCTATATTAGGCATTCTAACACATTTTCCTTGTGTTAATAGGTACAAAAAGAGTTCTCTCATCTCTCCGCACAAATTACTATCAAATAGTAATTAAATTATTTATTACAAAGATAAATGACTCGTGACTATGTTTACTTTTCATCTATCATGTAATACTAATGAGAAGATATCATTTACCCCTTTTTTGGGCTATGAATTCCATTGTTGTGTAATGATGCTACATACTGCAGAAGTCGTATAATCAATGTGCCAGTTTTTTGTTTCTTATCTTTTTTAACTCAGACTTTCATTTACATCAAAGTAAACGAGTCACGCATATATAGTCCATCTTTCACTCAAGATTAAGGTATGCCACACTATGAATATCAAAAGTGAATAAATTCATAAACAAATCTAGGATCTATTTTACTTGGGTCCTGTCAAATGTACTGTCTATCCAGTCAATCACATCTATGTCTCTATCTTCTGGGAATCATCCACTTTAATACCCAAGACAATGTACTTCCCCAATAGGACTTGATATATGACATATTAGTCTTTCAATCAATTTACTCGTTTCTGAGTAGACTAAAGACATGTTTAGATTATATACTACAAGTTGTCTTTCTGTATTACGACCTAACCATATAATACTGTTTAGTATTAGTTAAAAGTTAGGTAATTTGTGAGTCAATATTTGCTTTCACTTTTCTTTGCGTGCAAAAATCATTGAGGTTAATATACAAAAGGATATTAATTTAATTAATGAATATTTTATTAAACTAATTTATTTGAAAAATACAAGTATACTTAGATTAAATTACTATGCTAAGGGTATCAGATCCAACAGGCACCTTTTGGCATTTCTTGCAATTTAAGAAATACAATGACAAAAAGCACCAATGTGTCATTGATAACTATCCAAAGGAAACATGGTATAATTGAAATATCCTTACAAACGAAGGATGAAGGGGCACATGAAAATTCATGTCAAACTGATAAGAGGGGAGATAAAAGTCTCTCATCGGTCATAACCTACTGATGGCACTATGAAGTCATATATATATAATGATATGGTTTCAATCACTGCAATAACAACATGTTTGTAATCTCCTTCGCAATGGCGGTATGTAATATCCCGAATTAGGGCCTAATCGGAATAGTGGTTTCGTGACCACAAATCTGAGATAGAAATAATTATTTTATAATTATTTTGAGGTTTATGATATGATTGCATGATTGTGTGAAAATTTCGTGAAGAAATTTTATGCATAAAGTGCTTAATTTGAAGTTAGGGACTAAATCGAATAATTTGCAAAACTTGCATTCTAGAAGTTTTTAGTATGAAATTGCTTTGAAATATTAATTAGGAGGTCTTAAATAGCAATTTGACCAATTTGAAGTTCATGGACAAAATTAGGACATGGAAGGAATTTTTGAAAGTTTAGTAGTAAGGGCATTTTGGTCATTTAGGGGTAAAATGAATTAAAATACAAAATTAAAAGCCAATTTTGCTCATCTTCAACCCCATGGCCGAATATAGCAAGGAGAGAAACCATGGCTAGGGTTTTCAAGCTTCCAAGCTCGATTATCAAGAAAGACGTGGAAACGACTCCAATCGAGGAAAAGAAAAGATTGTGGATTAAATTGCAAAACCTTTGTATTTTGGTACCAAGGTAAGTTCATATGTAAATAATGTAGCATAATTGTTATTTTAAGTCATTGATGTCAATTATGTGATATGCTGAATTTTTTTATTATGAAATAAATGCTTTGTGGTTATTTTCAATAAAATATAAATTGTTACCGAGTATTGGTTACGGCATTTTACGGAAGACGTCAAGGATATGTGTTCAAGGAAAATCCCGTTTGAACCTTAGGAATAGATTAGGATACAAGTGACATGTCACTGGGATACTTGGGCATCCGAACTCGTTGAGTTGAGTCCGAGTTCACTTATGGATGCGAATGTTCGAACTCGTTGAGTTGAGTTCGAGTTCGTGAGATGTAACTAGGCATCCGAGCTCTTTGAGTTGAGTCCGAGTTCACTTATGGATGCGAACGCCCGAGCTCGTTGAGTTGAGTCCGAGTTCGCTTATGGGCGGGTTACATGGTAGCTTGGCTACATATGTGGCACTTATGTGCAAACTTCCTACGTATCCGAATTATATTCCGATGAGTTCAACGGGTAAAGTTCTACTCAAATGAAGGAATACTTGAGATGAAAAGAGACGCAATGGTAAGTGATGTGACATGGACACTTCGGACAGGTATGTACTTAACCCTCGGGTTGAGTATTGATACAATAACGATAAGGTAGTAAAATGATGAAAGATGATTATAAATGAGATTTATGTTTTGGTGATACCATGCTAATGTTGTTTGGTATGATTGCTTTGTTATGTTACTTATTATTTGCATATGAACTTACTAAGCATTTATGCTTACTCCCTCTTTCTTACTCATTTTAGTTTTGGACAAGCCAGCTTAGGAGTCGGAATTGGTCGGAAGCTCACCACACTATCCGGAAGAACTTTTCGGTAAAATGGCTTGTAAATTCAAGTATGGCATGTATAGCAAAATACTTATTTTGTGTAAATGATCTTATGGTATGGTGATGAAATGGTTGAGGAAGTGCTTGATAATGATAAATTATGGAAATGGTTAGTTTAGAATATGTTTGATGTTATGGAAAGTTAATAAGTTACCTAGTTCCTGAAAATTCATAAAAAGGATGAAATTTGCCATAAACAGAATATTACAGCAACACTGACGTGAGTTTGAAAATTTACTAAAAATCATATAAATTGAATTTGGTGATGTATTAAATATCAAATTGAAGCTTATTATGTCTAGTTTCACATGAAACAAACTAAACTGGTAAAAGAATTATATGTTAGAAGATATTTGAATTTTAGTGAAAAAGGGTCAGAGCAGTTTCTGAATCCCCTGTTCCAACTTTATAAATTTACCATAAATTGTACAGATATAATTAGGTGGCTTATTTTATATCCTCAGAATCCTTATTGAGTCTAGTTTCAGGAGAAATAAATCTCATATTCATATGAATTTTATACAGAGAGAAAAGTGGTTCGTAGTAAACAGAGGTCAGACCAGTCAAGCCCTGAAACAGGGGTAACTTTAACTAATAAACTGTACTAATTGGCCCAACCAAAAATTCTAGAAAAAAATTAGTAGATAGGCATATGAGTATAGATTCAGAGAAAATTTACGGATCTTGATTTCGAGTTTCGTAACTCGAGATATGATTTTTCTTGTGACTGTAACGCAAGTAGCTAAAAAGCTGTGAATGTAGAAACAAATAATCTAAAGTTCTTAAAATGTTAAATTAAGTTTAGTAACACCTCATACTCGACTCCGGTGACGGTCTCGGGCGTGGGGGCGTTACATTTAATGGTATCAGAGCAGGTTTAGTCGGTTCTCGGACTGCGTGTTGTATGTACGGATTTTGCTATACATGCCATATGTATAAATTGTGATAGTATGACGACTTCTGACCTTTTTCAATGATTTTTTTATAGTAAATGGATCCCGATTCAGCTGTGGCAGATGAAGTAGAGAGTAATGCGCCAGCTCCGACTGAAGGAGCAGCGCCGACTGAAAATCCACCTCCTACATTGGTCGTCGGGGAGGAGGAGAAAGGGTCGAGAAGCCTTTCTCCAAATGATGTGTGCATGGTACACCGAGTTCGTTCGACGAACCCAAATGTACAACCTCCCCACCTCCCCAATTCCTCAACTCGTATCCCGATACCTCAAGGTATGGATCTGATGAAATTTCATAGAAATCCAGTTGATAGAATCCATAAGCAAGGGGTCAAGAATTTAAAGCAAATATTGATGATGATGCCGAGAAAGCGAGTTTTGGCTTGAAAATTCTATTCGGTATTTGATGAATTATCTTGTACACTGAAGAATGTTTGAAATGCGCTATATCTTTGTTGAGGGATTCAGCTTATAATTGGTGGAAGACTTTGATTTCGGTGGTACCGAAAGAGAGAGTAACATGGGAATTCTTTCAAGAAGAGTTTCGGAAGAAATATATTAGTGAAAGATTTATGGATCAGAAGCGTAAAGAATTTCTTGAACTGAAGCAACGTAATATGACGGTTACAGAATATGAAAGAGAGTTTGTTCGATTAAGTAAATATGCCAGAGAGTATGTTCCTACAGAGGCCAAGATGTGCCGACGATTTGAAGACGGGCTCAACGAAGACATCAAGGTATTTGTTGGAATTCTTAAATTAAAAGAAATGGTAGTATTGGTTGATCGAGCTTGTAAGGTTTGAAGAATTACTTAAAGAGAAGAAAAAGGCGAGATCGAGACTAGAAGTCGGAAGAAAAGACCGATGAGCAGTTCATTCTCACAGCAACCTGGAAAGTCAAGAAATATGAATCCTCGTTCTCAAACTTCAGCTGGGCAATCATATGGAAACTATAAGAAGCAAAATGTGGGTCCTAAGTCCCAGACTACTTCGGCAGCCAGTGTAGGGAATTCGAGGTTTGTTAAACCTGAGTGCCGATGGTGTGGTAGAAATCATTTTGGCCGTCGCAGAGCAAATGAATGTTTTCGATGTGGTTCTCCGATCATTTTATTAGAGATCGCCCGAGAGAGCTGAAAAAGAAAAATTTCAGAATACAAAAACAAGTGGGGCGGATTCGAGAGGAAGATAACCAAGAAAAGCTGGGACCGAAACAAGTAGTAAGAATGTAGCCAGGGATGCACCAGTTAGACCTAAAGGAAGGGCTCCAGCTAGGACTTATGCTATTAAAGCGCGCGAAGATGCTTCCTCACCCGATGTGATTACCGGTACATTTTCTCTCTATAATGTTAAGAGCAAAACCGATGTTTTACAATAGATTTCAAGCTCGAGAAAGATGATCAAGATTTGCAAGCCAAAGGAAAGCGATGTGAAGTTGATACTGAGTTAGATTTCGAGATCGAGTTCGATGGGTGCTTAATGTTTAAAGATTGGATTTGTGTACCAAAGAATGAGGAATTGATTCAAAAGATCCTACAGAAAGCACATAGTGGGTTGTTTCTCGATTCATCCGGTAGTACGAAAATGTATAATGACTTGAAGAAAATGTATTGATGGAATGGAATGAAAAAGGATATATCGAGTTTGTGTCCAAATGCTTGATTTGTCAACAGTGAAAGCTGAACACCAAGTGCCTTCGGGATTACTTCACCTATTATTATGGTTCTGAATGGAAATGGGATCGGATTACTATGGATTTTGTTTCAGGATTGCCATTAACTCCGGAAAGAAAGATGCCATCTGGGTAATAGTTGACAGACTAACTAAGTCGGCTCATTTTATCCCGGTACGTACGGATTATTCTCTTAACAAGTTGGCTGAATTGTATGTTAGAGAAATTGTTAGACTACATGGAATACCATTGTCGATCATTTCAGATAGAGATCCAAGGTTTACCTCGCGGTTTTGGCAAAAATTGCAAGACGCGTTAGGTACAAAATTAAATTTCAGTACTGCTTTTCATCCACAGACTGATGGACAATCAGAGAGAGTAATTCAGATTCTTGAAGATATGCTCAGATGTTGTGTATTGGAATTTCAAGGAAGTTGGGAAAAATACTTACCGTTGGTAGAATTTGCTTACAATAATAGTTATCAGACGAGCTTGAAAATGGCACCTTATGAAGCATTGTATGGTCGTAAGTGTCGAACGCCTTTGTATTGGACTGAACTCAAGGAAAATCAGATTTATGGAGTTGATCTAATAAAAGAAACTGAAGAAAAAGTGAAGGTAATTCGAGATTGTTTGAAAGCAACTTCAGATAGACAGAAATCTTATGCAGATTGAAAACGAAAGGACATTGAATTTCAAGTTGGTGATAAAGTATTTTTAAAGGTGTCTCCGTGGAAAAAGGTTCTCAGATTTGGACGGAAGGGCAAATTAAGTCCACGTTTTATTGGGCCGTATGAGGTAATTGAAAAAGTTGGACCGGTAGCATATATCGCTAGCTTTACCACCGAATTAGAGAAGATTCATGATGTGTTCCACGTATCTATGTTACGTCGGTATCGTTCGGATCCTTCACATGTGATTTCACCGACAGAAATTGAACTACAACCAGATATGACCTATGAAGAAGAACCGATTAAGATTTTAGCTCGAGAGGTCAAACAACTAAGGAATAAAAATATTGCACTTGTGAAGGTGTTGTGGCAAAAGCATGGAGTAGAAGAAGCTACATGGGAATCAAAGAAACTATGAGAAATCAATACCCACATCTCATTCTCGGTAAGATTTTCGAGGACGAAAATCCTTAAAGGGGGGGAGAGTTGTAATATCCCGAATTAGGGCCTAATCGGAATAGTGGTTTCGTGACCACAAATCCGAGATAGAAATAATTATTTTATAATTATTTTGAGGTTTATGATATGATTGCATGATTGTGTGAAAATTTCGTGAAGAAATTTTATGCATAAAGTGCTTAATTTGAAGTTAGGGACTAAATCGAATAATTTGCAAAACTTGCATTCTAGAAGTTTTTAGTATGAAATTGCTTTGAAATATTAATTAGGAGGTCTTAAATAGCAATTTGACCAATTTGAAGTTCATGGACAAAATTAGGACATGGAAGGAATTTTTGAAAGTTTAGTAGTAAGGGCATTTTGGTCATTTAGGGGTAAAATGAATTAAAATACAAAATTAAAAGCCAATTTTGCTCATCTTCAACCCCATGGCCGAATATAGCAAGGAGAAACCATGGCTAGGGTTTTTCAAGCTTCCAAGCTCGATTATCAAGAAAGACGTGGAAACGACTCCAATCGAGGAAAAGAAAAGATTGTGGATTAAATTGCAAAACCTTTGTATTTTGGTACCAAGGTAAGTTCATATGTAAATAATGTAGCATAATTGTTATTTTAAGTCATTGATGTCAATTATGTGATATGCTGAATTTTTTTTATTATGAAATAAATGCTTTGTGGTTATTTTCGAATAAAATATAAATTGTTACCGAGTATTGGTTACGGCATTTTACGGAAGACGTCAAGGATATGTGTTCAAGGAAAATCCCGTTTGAACCTTAGGAATAGATTAGGATACAAGTGACATGTCACCGGATACTTGGGCATCCGAATTCGTTGAGTTGAGTCCGAGTTCACTTATGGATGCGAATGTTCGAACTCGTTGAGTTGAGTCCGAGTTCGTGAGATGTAACTAGGCATCCGAGCTCGTTGAGTTGAGTCCGAGTTCACTTATGGATGCGAACGCCCGAGCTCGTTGAGTTGAGTCCGAGTTCGCTTATGGGCGGGTTACATGGTAGCTTGGCTACATATGTGGCACTTATGTGCAAACTTCCTACGTATCCGAATTATATTCCGATGAGTTCAACGGGTAAAGTTCTACTCAAATGAAGGAATACTTGAGATGAAAAGAGACGTAATGGTAAGTGATGTGACATGGACACTTCGGACAGGTATGTACTTAACCCTCGGGTTGAGTATTGATACAATAACGATAAGGTAGTAAAATGATGAAAGATGATTATAAATGAGATTTATGTTTTGGTGATACCATGCTAATGTTGTTTGGTATGATTGCTTTGTTATGTTACTTATTATTTGCATATGAACTTACTAAGCATTTATGCTTACTCCCTCTTTCTTACTCATTTTAGTTTTGGACAAGCCAGCTTAGGAGTCGGAATTGGTCGGAAGCTCAGTCACACTATCCGGAAGAACTTTTCGGTAAAATGGCTTGTAAATTCAAGTATGGCATGTATAGCAAAATACTTATTTTGTGTAAATGATCTTATGGTATGGTGATGAAATGGTTAAGGAAGTGCTTGACAATGATAAATTATGGAAATGGTTAGTTTAGAATATGTTTGATGTTATGGAAAGTTAATAAGTTACCTAGTTCCTGAAAATTCATAAAAAGGATGAAATTTACCATAAACAGAATATTACTGCAACACTGACGTGAGTTTGAAAATTTACTAAAAATCATATAAATTGAATTTGGTGATGTATTAAATATCAAATTGAAGCTTATTATGTCTAGTTTCACATGAAACAAACTAAACTGGTAAAAGAATTATATGTTAGAAGATATTTGAATTTTAGTGAAAAAGGGTCAGAGCAGTTTCTGAATCCCCTGTTCCAACTTTATAAATTTACCATAAATTGTACAGATATAATTAGGTGGCTTATTTTATATCCTCAGAATCCTTATTGAGTCTAGTTTCAGGAGAAATAAACCTCGTATTCATATGAATTTTATACAGAGAGAAAAGTGGTTCGTAGTAAACAGAGGTCAGACCAGTCAAGCCCTGAAACAGGGGTAACTTTAACTAATAAACTGTACTAATTGGCCCAACCAAAAATTCTAGAAAAAAATTAGTAGATAGGCATATGAGTATAGATTCAGAGAAAATTTACGGATCTTGATTTCGAGTTTCGTAACTCGAGATATGATTTTTCTTGTGACTGTAACGCAAGTAGCTAAAAAGCTGTGAATGTAGAAACAAATAATCTAAAGTTCTTAAAATGTTAAATTAAGTTTAGTAACACCTCATACTCGACTCCGGTGACGGTCTCGGGCGTGGGGGCGTTACACGGTACATAACAATTTTTCACCCTTTATCGAAACATCATTAGTTACAGACCTTTTAGGTTGATGACCATGTTGGAAGAAAAGACAATGACAATAGAAAAACAAGAGGAAAGAAAAGGCAATTTTTTGGCAAAAATAATGAAAGGAGTGTTGAAATCAAGAGGAACACAAAAAGGCATTGACCTTGAAGTCTTGAAAATGACTTATTTATAAGAACTCGGGCGAAAAAATGAAACAACACCTCAAAAAAAAATGATAGGAAGGAAAATATGACACATTTTAGAAGACCTCCAATCAAAGGTTTAAAGCTCTACGAAAGTTTTGCTAAGGATTTTCAACAAGCCTTGCCAACGAGTTGACTCAAGCCAGGTCACTTCATAACCTACATTTTGTGTAAGGAACAAATGTTATACCTTGCCTATGACCCCTTTGTCGGATCAGACAACAACTAAATCAACATGGTGAAGCTTAGCCTTATCACCTCGCCAAGAAAACAATACACCTTATGTAACCATCCCGCCACACCAAGTATGCCCAAATGGTCATTAAGAGATATATGGGGAAGAGTTTTTTATGGCACCTAGCCCGTCACATCCTGACTTGATGATCACGTTGTCTTGTCTTTTCACATGGACTCTAGCAATACCTCAATTGACATCCATCACTGCACTTATAATATAATGAACTTAATGGATGTGACCCATGCCTAACTAGCTTCCTTTAATAAGTACCTTGTACAAGCCCATTTTGGCCCGGGCTGAACTACCAAACCCCAAATAGACCCAAACCCAAATGTAGGCCCAAATTATTAGACCCAACTAGCCAAATTTAGGGTTTCAGAAAAGCTGAAACCCTAAACAACGCCTTGCCCCTCCACCATGGTCACATCATCAGTGCAAGTGGCACACCTACCCTCTGCCTCCACCGCCGTTCACCTGCAAAAATTAAATGAAGAAGAGACAAAAAGTGATAAAAAAATCATGTAAATGGCTTTAAAAAGCCAAGCAAAAATCAGTTTGTGGATTCGGCAGTTGTGATAAAAAAAAAACATTAGATTTTAAAATACAAGCAAAGCAGAGATCCTAGCAATACCAAAGCAGGAAAATAGCCCAAATCAGGAAATCGAAATACCAAGAATTGAAATCTAAAAGCCAAAGGTGATTTTATCTTATTATTTTTTTTCTATTTATTTATTTATTTATTTTTCTATTTTTGAATCTATCTACCCACATGTATACATATATTATAAACACATAAAAAATACAAAAAATATAAAAAAAATATACCTTTCGGTGGCCGACGACGGTGGCCGACGGTGATGCTCCAGCGGCCCGATCGCCGGATTCTGGCTTTGGCCAGAGAGGAAGAGAGTGAGAGAGAGAGGGTGGAGCCCTTTTTTTTGAAAAGTCTACTGAAAATGAAAAAAAAAATCAGATTTTTGGCTTATATAGCGGTACCAAAACGGTACCGTTTTGGCCTTAACCCCCCAGGCGCAAAACGGTGTCGTTTTGAGGTGGAGCGGTCCGACCCGATCCGTCCGCCCGAAGGTCCGAGTGTTTTTAAGCGGAAGGGCTATTTGCGCTTTTGGCCCTTCCACTTTTTTATGGATTTGCAATACGGTTTTTTTTTTATATTTTTAATTTTTGCCCTTCAATTTTATTGCGATTACAATTTGGTCTTTTGCGATGCTGCGCGTTTTGGAGGGAGAGTTTATTGCGCGATCTGGTCCCTCTTCTTTGTTCGCACGCTTGAATTAGTCCTTTTCTTCTTTATTAATTTTCAAATTGGCCCCGAACTTTTACTTTAAATTCAAATTAGTCCCTTTTTGTCATCTTCGATATTTTAATTAAATTAATTAATCTAAGATGTTATTATTATTATTATCCTTATTAGTATATTACTATTTTTATTATCATTACTGTTAGTAATATATTTTTAATTTTTTTACTATTATTATTAGTAATCTATTACTATACTTATTAGTGTATTGTTATTTCTTATTTTTTTCATATTATTATTGTTATTAGTATATATTATTATTATTTCATATTATTATTATTACTACTAATATCACTATTATCATTTTTTATTACTATTATTTTTTTATTTTTTTATTTTTTATTATCTAATATATTATTATACCTTTTATTATTATTACTATTATTATTATATTTTCTTTCTTATTACTATTACTATATTATTTTTATCTTTACTACTATTATTGTTATCTATATTATTATTATTACTATCGTTTTCGTTATCATTGTATTTTTTTATTTTGTCATGTTATATATATATATATATTTCTATATACTCATGTATTTGCTTATTTCGTTTTCTTTATGTATTTGTTTTATATTTTTATTACTAGCCTTGCTTTTATTTCATATTTTTTATAATTGCTCATATTATTGTTATTGATATTGTCACACCTATTATCCTGCTATTATACGTATTAGTACCATAATTTGTTTTTATATTTCACTATAAATCACGCCGTTTTTTTCGACACATTAAAATAATTCTTTCATAAAAGCAATATCTCATATTTAGAAACTCGAGAAAATCGTGCCCTAACTTACTGGGTTTCGATTTTTCTCGTTTAATCTAAATAATGGAATATTCTTTTAAAATTGTAATACGAATTTTAAATAAAATGGTTATTCTCAGAGATACGAGGTGTTGTGCCCTAACTTACTGGATATGACATCTTGTTACCTCGAGATAAAATTTTTGCAAACAAAGGCAATATTCGGTATTTGGATGTTCGAGATATCGTACCCTAACTTACTGGGTTTCGATTTTTCTCGTTTACTCTAAATAATCTAATACCCTTTTAAAAAGTTAAAATACACGAATTTTAAATAAAAGGCAAGCTCGTTCTCGAAAATTTAAGATGTTGTGTCCTAACTTGCTGGATGTGACATTTTATTATTTCGAGACGAGAATATCTTTAACATTCAAGTGTTTCTACAAAAAGAGGAATCGCATTTTAAAGTCTTTCGAGTTTTCAAAGTTTTGACACTAAGACACTAATTAATCAACTAGGTACCAATTTTTGGGCGTCAGGAGGGTGCTAATCTTTCCTCGTACGTAACCGACTCCCAAACCCGTTTTTTCTAAATTTCGCGGACCAAAATTGTTGTTTAAATAAATCAGAATATTTATTAAAAACAACCACTTTTACAAGGTGACCCGATCACACCTCATCAAAAAAGGATTGGTGGCGACTCCCGTTCTTTCGTTTTCGTTTCCAAAGTCGACCCCGTTTTTCTTCAAACTTTAAAATGGTTTTGACATACCTCTCATAACATCGGGGTAAGAACATGTATCATACATAATCTACACTCTACAAAGAAACCTCAACCTTTTCAAACCACCATTCTAGCGAATCTATGCACTATTTATGGTGTGAACTACTTCTATTCTAGTGACTCTTTGCACCCCATATAATGTGAACTACTCCCGTTGTACTGTTGAATTTCTTGTATAACTTATTGTTATAATAATAGACTTATCAGATCATTAAAAATTAACTATTTAATATATTAACTGAGAGTGAAATCACAACCTAAAAATTATTTTTTTATAATCTATAACACTATATTCCCATATCAAAAGAGAATTCAAACTATTGTGTTTAAATTTCTTTCACAATTTGAGTGGAACTTTTTATTCAAATTTTTATTGTGCAAAAATTGTCGCATAAAATATTATTCTTCTAATTAACCAATATGTTTCCTTTTCTTTCTTTTCATGTTCACCAATCACAAAAATAGTTATACATACATCGTGCAATAATTGCCTTGACAATTTTTTATTTTGCATGTGAAATTGTTAAACTAAATAATTACTCTTAAAACGCTAACTTAATCAGTACTCCCTCATCGACTCTCTCTTGGTTCTCTCCATTATTGATACAAAAACCTAATTATAATGATATTTATTGTCTGAGATAACTACAATTTAACATTTGTGACAAAATCTTGTTGCTATGACAACTTTTGTTTGTGCACCGATTTGGTGTATTTAAATCTTGATATTTTTTTTTCCTGAATTCAACTTAGCTGACGAATTAATTGAGATATTTATACATAAAATATTAAAATAAAACTTATAAATCTAAAGAAATTATACCAAATACGCCGAAATTTTGTTTGATAAATGAAACAAAAACAAATTAATTTGATTAAATTATATCATTGTCAAAATATAACACTTTTGTAACCTCTCAAACTGGGCCTAAACATTACGATCCAATCAAAGCAATTACATGGGCCATAGATATGGCGAAAATATTAGTTGGAGTGATTTCGTTCATATGTGAAAATAAGTGTTATTATTTCTTTTAAAAATGATGAGTTTAAGTTCAAAAACTTTTGATAGAAATCCTCTGACTTTATTTGAAAAAAAAACTTTAGTGATTTTTAAATTCAAATTCGATAAAGTGAGTTTGCAAAAGAAACGATTTTCTTTAATTGTTCAAAATTTTAATTAATAAAAAGGTCCAATTTATTCAATCCATAAGAATCCATGCAAAATATCCAAATGTCCAAAGTTAAAATCCCATGCCACAATACTATAATTTAACATAAAAAGTCCCCAAATAGCAATAAAGTCCATAAAAATCTAAATCATAAATGAAATCCCAAATGTTTATTTACAAACATTTCTGAAAGCATCACCAATGACCGCATCTGAGTCCTAACTACGAGGATTATCTAAAACACACAAGTAAAATGGGTGAGCTTTAAAGGGCTCAGTGTGAGATCAACACAAATATTTATTCACATAAATATAAAAATATAAATTTCAACATATCGGTCATCATAACTTTCATAGATTTTAACACTGTCACTTATGCATGAACTTATCAATGCATATTCTAAAAACAATGCACATTTTTATAAAATTTCCTACCTATCTCCGCTACACACCAATATCGGGTTCTCCATAACTTGTCCATTAGAAACACCATTTGTGGACAAGCCACCACTGATTTGCAGATAAACTGCCACTGATAATACTTTGTGGACTAGCCACCACATATGCAGATATACTGCCATTGAAACACTTTGTGGACAAGCCACCACTGATTTGTAGATAAACTGCCACTACTTCCACCTTTCACAAAACCCACCCCATGCATGTGATATGGCAATTTTGCTTTTTAATACATATGGATCACTTTTACACTTAGGTATGTGAACATGCTCACATATCACTTAATAATCACTTTTAATCATTTTCACATGCTTTAATATGCTTTTCACATTAGATAATAGATCTCAATATTAATATACACATATATAGATATCACATATTTATATCATCAAACGTATCATATAACCCATGCATCACATATCATGAGGATAAGATTTACACATACATCTTTGTCAAAGTTATAATCACATCATATATCATGCATTTCATAGAATTACTCAGTTAGATTCACTTACTTGGGTTCCCCTTGATGAGTTTTTTTAACTCCTCTTTAAATACTTAGTGTACTCACGATTAATTATAATTAATTTATTAATATAAAAAAGCAAACACATCACACACAACTAATAGTGTTGAACCCATACCTTTTTCGTAGATCCAATATGCCACAATTGTAACATCCTAATTTTGAGGGTTAGAAGAATTAGGGTTTGCATGTAAGTCAGAGACTTTGAGGAGGTTTTAATATTTTTCGTGGCGAATTGGAAACAACAGTGGGCCTAGTGATTTAGTGGTTAGGTGTTTAGATTACTTTAGGTCTTGAGTTTGAGTTTAGAGGTGAGTAAAGGGGAAATTTTGTTTTAGTTTTTGGTTCCAACTTTTCTCTTAAAAAATTGTTTGGTTTATGTTTAAATATTATTATTTTATTAATTTATTTTAGTTAGATTTTTAAATAAAAAAAGAGAAAATAATCCCAAAAATTTCTTTTCACGTTTTTTTTCCCTATTATTTTCTTTTGTTTTCCCCAATTTTTAGATTTTTGGTTTCTTCTTACTTCTTTCATTTCTCAATTCTCCTATTCTTCTTTTTAATTTCTACATTTTTGTTATTGGTCAATGGTTGATTGTCCTTGTCTTTTCCATCTAATTGGATGTTGAATTGGGTAGGTTTTATTTTTTAGGGTTAATGAAAGATTTGCTTTTATTTCTTTTATGTTGTCTAATTGAAATTATTATAGTTTAGCTTGTATGTGAAATTGAGTTTTCAAAACTGTTTTGTGAATGCAAATTGGTCAATTCTTGATGCTTGAGATCTCGACTATTAGGCGTGTTTCTAAACTATTAGTGGTTAGGGATTGTTTTGCTATTGCAATTCATGAAATTCAATCAATTCATGTGTGGTTTCGGAGCCACACAGGTGTGTGCCGTACACGAGTGGTTTGTACGACCATGTGTTGCTGTAAAAATTAGGTTATTTTTGAGTCACATAGTTTGGGGTGTGCCATACAGGCTAGACACACAGCTGTGTGACCTTTGTTTAGGGATTTTATCGTTTTTTGCACAAGCGTGTGCCTCAGACACATGGTAGTGTTTCTCAGCCACACGGGTGTGTGATTTAGCCATACGGCCGTGCCCATTCTACTTCCTAAATTATGCTAAAATTTGTACAATTGCACAGTGAGTTACATGGCTTGGCCATACGACCATGTAACTCTATCACATGGACGTGTCACCTTTTTACACGGTCGTGTGCCTCTGTCACATGGGCATGTCATTCTTTCACACGGCTGTGTAGACCCTTCACACGGTTTGGACTTTTCCACATGGCCTGGGCACACAGTCGAGTGGCTCTATTTTATAGATTTTGTTCTGTGTTGGAAACTAACTCGTTTTAGTTCCTGTGTAATCCGACCCTCGTTTAAGCCTCTATAATTATGTTTGGGACTCTGTTACATCTTGAATTCATGTATATATGTGTTCTTATGGGGGTTAAGTTTAGTTTATCAAAAAAAATTGATGTGATACGATGAATGAGCTTGAGTTATTTTCTTGTTATCGTTACTTAATGAATGTATACAAGTGTTATTGATTCTAAATTTGTTTGATTGAATATATCTCTATTTCTATGAGTCCGTTAGCGAATTGTGTGCGTTCCTGCATTTGCATAAAAATTTGAGATTTTGGTTGTGAAGAGAAGGAAGATCGATTTAGCAGTATAACTGTAATATTTTTGTACAACAGTTTACCGCATTATATTATACATATGTCAGCTCATCTACATATTTTTATTCGAGTTGATTAGTTTTACATTTATGGTGTGTATGGTGGATGAGCTTACTATAGCCCTAATGTGGTGTGCAGGGTGGACGAAGTGGTGTTTGGTTGGTTGGGTGGGTGTTAATGTTCATTGCTACACGTCCGAGCATGTTACATTGTATGAACATTTAAATATGAATGTTAGAATATTAGTAAATAAATTGTTAAGTTAGTGTAGTAAGGTAACATGTATGTGATGAATCTGTTTAGTTTTTGTGTGTTTTTGGTTCGCATATTTGCAACATGTTTTGATATTGCGAGTAAGTTAATTCAGTAGAGGTTCCAAGTTGATGAATGACTCTGTTACTCTGTTCCGTTCCGACATGATCTAGTAGCTTAGTTTTAAGACTCCCACTGACCTCGTGTAGCTCATCCCCCTTAGTTTCCTCCCTTTTCAGGTAAACTTTGAGTTTGAAGGTTGGACTAGACAAACCGATGGGTCTTAGAATTTTAAAGAGTTTGGTTTGGTTTAAATGATGCTTCTTAAAACTCAGTTTGTTATTTTCAATTGATTTATAAGGAAGATTATATAAACTGTGGTATGGGTTTTGTGTTTGAATTTTTTGTTAGATTCTGTGATTTCAGTTTTGAACAGATTTTTCCAAAAATTTTGCACATGGTTTTTAACTAGTCTTTTTGCTATTGTTCTAAAGCTCACACGATTTTTGAGAAATGACCTGTGGTCCTCTATTATAAAGAAAACAACATGTTTTCCGTTGTATTTCTGATTTGAAATTTTGGGTTACAATTGACAAAATTTGATGCATTTTGAAACTGTTCAAGAAACATCAAATTGACTTATTTCTGACTTGTTTTTAATGCCAATTAAATGCTATTTGCAAAACATAAGTTTAGTTTTACTAAAAATTTTGTTAAACATTCAAGGAGTATGACTTTTGAAGAGAAATTTGGAAATTCAATAATGTGACCTTCAAGATCCGGTTGAAACTTCTGGGCTGAATTTGGGGTGTTACAACAATCCTCTAGTAGTGATTTCACTTGGATCTAAACCCGAAAGATGTATCTAAACACATAAATAATCTCTATTGGTTAGGATCTGCTGTGAGTGTTATACCTAATAGAGATCAACCATTTAAGTCTCGCAGATAAACTTACCCTTGACCTAACACTCAAATCCAACGCCTTCACTCTCAACTTTAGTGATTTTCAAGGTCGTTGTCATTTGGTCCTTAAAAAACATAGGGATTGTAATGACCCAATTTCACCTGGGCCCAATTTAAAAATAAATAAAAAATAAATTACAAACCAAAATAAAAATATTACAAGCCCAAATGAAAAAAGAGGCCCAGTGGCCCAAAAAACTTAAACATTTTCAGAAGGACAAAAACCTAGCCTGCATTCCGCCGCCTCCACTTCGCCAGCAGATTCGTCGCTTGAGGCCTGACACCTCGCTTGCCTGTCGTCCCCGTCAACCGCCACCTGTAAAAAGGAAAACACAAAAGACGCAACACGTAGAGAACAAAAATAGTAGCAAAAACAGTAGAGAAAACAAAAAAAAAATCATATTTGGCTATAAAAAGGCTTAAAAAAAATATTGTATGGAGGTTTTTTTTTTTTTTGAAAATAGAAGTTGAATACAGAGAAATAGAAAAAGCAATTAGAAAATAAAAAAATGAACACAAAAGGTGATCTTTATTTATTTTATTTTTTGAAATAAGTAGAAAATAATAAAAAGACCTTTTTTCTTACCTTTTTCGGTCGTTGGAAACCCATGATTGGCTCAAGAAGCCTTGGAGAGGGAAGAAACTGAAAGGTTTCTCGACCATAGACCCAATTTTTACTAGTTTTTTGACGATTTTTCCCCAAAACGGGGTTCCTAAGAAAAAGGGGATCAAAAGGGGATTTTTTGAAATTTTTCGGCCACCGGAGACGGCGGTCCCCTTGGTTGGATATTGAAGAATGTTTTAGAGAAAAAAAAAAAGAGAGAAGGGAGATTTTTTTTTTGAAGGCAAGGGAAAAATGAAATTTTTGGAAAATTTTAAACTTAAATAGGGTGTGGAAACGACATCATTTTGGGCTGGCTCCATAAACCCCAAAACAATGTCGTTTTGAAGCCGACCTGCCAACCCGACCCGGCCCTAGTAGGATCCACATTTTTTTAAGGAGGGTCTAATTTCTGCTTTAGCCCTTCAGCTTTTTTGCCACTATTCAATTTCGTCCTACTATTTTTTTTTTATTTTCGCCCCTTTTGTTTTGTTTTTTGTGCGATTTAGTCTCTGGACCATTGTGGACCTGTTTAGGGGATGACACGTGTCCTAGGGCTTGGAATAATTACCCATTTGGTACCTATCCTTTTTAGCGCATTTTTTTAGTCCTTTATTCCGTTTTATTATTTTAATTTATTTATTTTATTATGATTTATACTTTTAATTTCGTTTAAATTAATTTCAATTCAATCCTTCATTCAATTAATTTCATCCTTTTATGAGTTTTTTATTATCTATTTATTTATTTATTTGTTATTCTTTTCCTTTTTAAATATTTAAATTTGATGTTATTTATATTTCCTTTTCATTATGCATTTATTTTCTTTCTTTCTTTTTGCCCTTATTATTATGATTATTATTATTTCATTATTCATGTTATGATAAGCAATCACAACATGATATCATTGTTATAAATTGGTATTTCATTATATCTGCCTTATTATTACTCACAAGTATGACATTTTTATTTTACCTTTTATTTATTTTCTTTATTCATCTATTTATTTATTTATGTCATTATTTCACCCTCTATTATTTTACCTTATTTTACTAATCATCGTGCTGTCCCATTAAAATACATTTATCTGCTTTTATATTATGCCCAAATAAATTAAATATCCTTTGTTCTAAAAGTTACACTCGTTTTATCTAATGCATAGAAAATACTAAAAACCAAGTCAATGTTCATTATTTTTGGAATTCAAAGAAGTTGTGCTCCTAACTTATTGAGTATAACATCTTCCTAGAACCGAAGTAATCAAATATCCTATTTGAAATAACAAAAAACAAGATTTAAGTAACGATAAAAAATGGCAATTATTCTGATCTTTTTCGAGAATTTGAGGGATCGTGTTCTAACTCACGGGGCGTGATCTTTCCTTCTCGATTAACTCGAAATAAAGCCCTTTTTCCACAAAATTTAGTTGAGCGATATCTTAACCAAATATCGTCATGCAAGGTAGGATCGTGTTTAAATTCTCTTCAAATTTTTAATTTTCGGCACTAAGACATCGAGTAATCAATTAGGTATCAATTTTGGGCGTCATGAGGGTGCTAATCTTTTCTCGTGCTTAACTAACTCCCGAACCCATTTCTTGGATTTTTGTAGACTAAAAATTATTTTAATAAATCAAACATTTTATTAAATTACGAGTGATCCGATCACACGTGATAAAAAAGGATTGGTGGCGATTCCCATTTTCGTTTTTTAAAATAAAAGACAATTTCAAAAAATGTTTCGACAGGGACAAGGATGTTAACATACGTAGAACATAGATATATACTTAGTACCAATCGGTTTAAGAGAAAAATAGAGAGAAGGGAATGATGCCAAAACTACTCGTCCACTTACTCTACTCGACTGACATGACGAGATCAGTGATTCAACTTGGTGAAGGAACGGAAAAGTTTAGTGATCTATAAGAATCATTTGATCGGTGAGTCTAAAATACAAAGTAAGGAATTCATGTAGGAGAGTGGAGTAGGTTTGATCACTAGAGGAGACGGAAGAGATCTAAAAGAAAAGAAGAAAACTCAACCAGCGACGGAGACGACGACAACGAAGGCGGTCTGGTAACCAGAGGGGCGGTGGTCCAACGAAGGGTGTAGGAAAAATAAATAATAATAAATGTTCGGTGCAAGAAGTGATGGAAAAAATAGATGAAATGAGGAGAGAGATAGAGGAGGAAAGAGAACTACGGTGGCGCGCGGTAGTGGTCATGGCGGCGATGGGCGACGACAGGGAAGAGAACGAGGAGGAAGAGCGACGGTGGCTAAAAGGTGTGGTGTTTGGTGGTGATAAGGTCAGTCACAGTAGAGGAAGGAAGCAAAAATGAAAAAGAAAAAGGTGATAGCTAGCAAAAAAGAGAAAAATGGATGAAAAGAAAGAATATGGAGGAGAGGGAGGAGGGGACGACAAAGACAGGTAGGGAGTTAGGGGAATGGGTGGTCAACCTAGTCTAGGTTCAATGAACCACTATTATTGCAATGGTGGGAAGAAATGGCAAGAAAGGGAGACTAGAGCAAAAAGGGATCATGTTATGTCAACTTATGGTATGTTTGACTCTTTAAAAGGGAAAGGAATCCTCTTAAATAAGGTAGCTATGGGGTGGATGGCAAGCTCATTATGCATATGGGAAACGTTTTTTAAAAAATTAAATAAAATAGATGTGAACAAGGGAACTTAAACTTAGAACCACTAAGATTGCTAAGGAGAATTAAACCACTAAACCACTTCATTTCCTTATTTTTATTTTTGTGCTACTAAAGTAAAAATGTGGGATGTGACAACTTTAAACAATTATAATATATTTAAAATGTTAAAAAATATGGATAGACTCAGAAAATGCCTACTCCTTGAAACATTGTGACAGAATGAAGTGTTTTCATATTTGTGTTATTGACAATTCATTGAACCAAAATTTTGGACAATACTGATATTATGAAATGTGTCTAGCCCTGTTACAAGCTTAATTTGCCCGGCCCGTTTTATAACCTCAACCCAATACAACTTACACCCAAAACTAAACCAAAACAAGCCCACTACCCAATTACAAACAAACCCAAACCCTAGCCCAAACCAATAATAAAAAAAAAGGGGGAAAAGAAAAACCCTAGCCGCACTTGTCCCATCGCCCATGCTGTCTGCCTCCACCAACCCCTCTGTCACCACTGTTGACCCCTAGCCTGCAAACAGATCAAAGAAAAAGGGAGAGAATGGAAATAATAACACGCAAAGGCAGATAACAGAGGCAAAAGAGGGATAATATCATGTATTCGGCTATATATAGCCAAACAAAAAATGTAACTTTTTGGACACGGACACAGATATTAGAAAGAAATAAAAAGCAGGACTTGAAGGATTTTAAAGAAAAAAAGAAGGTTGTTTCTTCATTTCGATTAACCTATTCTTTATTTTGCAAATTGCTTCAACCCTTACACACACAATATATACGCATATACTCAAAAAAGGAAAGGGTACCGTTACCTTTTCAAAGATCGAAGAAGTCAGAACCGAACAGTTCCCGTGGCTCGATCCGGTCACCTAGGTCTCCTTTTGCTTGCTTAGAACTCGAATATGGAGAGAAGAGGACGAGAGGAACCGATTCGGGGTTTTTTTGTACCTCCGGCCGCCGTGCACGACGGACGCCGGCAATGGACGGGAACTGATCTGGTGACCGAAAATCGCCTAGGTCGGACTCCCTCATTCCTCTCTCTTTTTTTTTCTTATGCATCAAATAAAATGATAGATTTCTTCAAAATTTTTTGTTTTATAACCCCCTGGTACGGCGTCGTTTTGGGGCAAACATTTAATACCCAAAATGGCATCGTTTAATCGCCTGACCCGAACTCCGACCCGAAAACCGCCTAGGATCCACGTGTTTTTGGACTGAGGGGCTATTTACGCCCTCAGTCCCTCCGCCTTTGAGGATGGTTTTAATGTGGTCCCCTTTTACTTTTTATTTCTTTTAATTTTCCCCCTGAATTTTTTTTACTGCTTTATTTTGGTCCTTGATCGAACGGTGCATTTTTAAGGGACGGGTTTGTTACTCATCCGATCCTCCCTCGTTGACTGCATGTTCGAATAGGTCCTCTTTTATTGTTTGTAGTTTCGATTTCGCCCCAAATTCCTATTTTGAGTTCAAATTGGTCCCCTTTAACTTTTTATTATTTTATTAATTAGTTTAATATCATTATCATTATAACTAGATCTTATTTTCATGCTATTGTTTATTATTATTAAGTTCGTAGCGTCTACCAATTTCACCATATCCCCTTTTGTGTCTTGAGATTAGGATCTCAGGTAATTTTAATGTGGCCGATTTCCCCTCCTTTGCAATCAGTTTCGCAACAGCACCCGCTGCTCTAGCTAATTGTCCGCCAAACATTGAATATTTCCTTCGTTTTAAAAAGTTTTTAGAAAACATGAACGAAATTCTAGAGAAACATTCGATTATTTTGGACAAACGAGAAATTGCAACCCAGCACGATAGGGCACGATTTCTCGAATTGCTAAACATCGAACATCCCTTTAGAATTTCATTCGTGTTTTCTAAGGCGAGGCAATGTTCAACGTTTGGAAATTCGAGGAATCGTACCCTACTGTGCTGGGTTTCAATTTCTCATTGGACTAAATAGTTGAGCATCCTTTTGAAATTTCCAAATTATAAATTTTGGAAGTCGAAATCTATCGTATTTTTGAGGGTATAAAGGATCGCATCCTATCGTGTTGGATGTGGTGCTATATTCCTTTGAAATAAGAAGATTTTGACGACCAATTCGGGTTATTCAAATGTAGTCAAAAAGAAATCTCATTTCAAAAAACATTTTAAATCTTAGACACAAGGACAGTTATTTAATCGGTTTGGTACTAATTTTGGGCGTTACGGGGGGCGCTAACCCTTCCTCGCACGTAACCGACTCTCGAACCTTTTTCTTAATTTTTGTAGACCTAAAATTATTATTTTAATGAATCAAATGTTTTATTAAAATGATCAATCTCAAGGTGATCCGATTACACCTCAAATAAAGGTCGGTGGCGACTCCATTTTCGCTTTCCAAAAAGTCGATCCCCATTTTTAAAAATGGTTTCCACAGCTTGGCGACTCCACTGGGGACGTCAATAAGAGAGTCAGGCCATAAAATTGATTATCTGTTGTCCTTTTGTCAGTTGATTGAAAATTTGTTTTGAAAAATCATGATTTCCTCAATTGCATTCGATTGTATGGATGTTGTGGCTCAGGTCTTGTAGAGTAACATTGCATTACATTGCATGACCGCTGTAGTCACACCTTCTAAGTGGGAGTAAGAAACTACGCTTTCGTGAGGTTTTCACCTCCGCATGGGCTAGTGGATCACTTCCGAGATACATCCGTACCTATGATTTCGTGAGATTTTCATCTCCGCGTGGTCATAGGGAAATGTATTCCCCTAAACCGAACTCGATCCATATGAGCCTATAATGGGTGAAGATCGAGGAATCTGCTGGTTCGGGTACCCTTACTCTAGAACCAAACCACATATAGGGAACCTAAGAGCCTTATTTAGGTGGAGCTAGGTTGAACTGTAGTGGTCGCCCACATAAATATGCTTTGATTATCTTTATTTTGCTTGTATTTTATTATTAACACTTGATACTGACTTGTCTTGTTTTAATTGTATTTTGCATAACATTGCATACTAAAGGAGGTGTTGATTCGTATTCTATTACTAAGTTAGAAAGTTTAACATGGTGAATGAATTTTTTAGTAAAGTTGAGGATAATGCGGCTGTCCGCGCATGGTCAGAGAAGTTACAATCGGAGAAAGGGGATAGCTTGACAGAAGGATATACATCAGAATTGCAGGAATTCACTCGCATCAATATAGCACAGAATGAGTTACAAGAATTGAGAGATATTTGGGCTGGTTGGGATGAAGAAAGCAAACAGTTGTTCTATCAAAGCTATGGCGATATACCTTACTTGCTATATATTAAGGTGAACAAGCACCTGTTCCGAGTTATGGTTCAATTTTGGAATTCTGCTTACAAGTGTTTCACTTTTGGGGAAGTGGATTTAGTGCCTACCGTGGAGGAATATACTACCCTACTCAGGTGTCCAAAAGTGCAAGTTAGAAAAGCTTATGCCAAGGTTTTTAATGGTCAAACTTTCACGAAAAAATTGATGAATATTTCAAGGATGAGCGAGCCTTGGGTCACTGCTCGGATTCAACAAAAGGGAGATAGTAAATGTATCCCTTGGGAGAATTTGAGAGATTTGGTTTTAACACATCCGGATGAAAGGAAGAGGGTCGATATCTTCGCCTTAAGCATCTATGGATTGGTAATTTTTCCTAAGGCTTTAAGGCACGTGGATGAGGCAGTCACTGACTTATTCGATCATCTTGAGAAGGGAATCACACCGGTACCGGCAATATTGGCAGAGACGTTCAGATCCTTGAGCACATGTCAGAAGACGGGCGGGGTACGGTTTATTGAATGCGCACAACTATTGATGGTGTGGTTTCATGGGCACTTTTGGAAAGTTGACAAGGTTTCTTATCGGGTCTTTGCCGAAGGATATTCCCCATTAAAAGAGGAGGCAACTATACAAAGGAGAGAAGATATCTCGGAGGAGAAGTGGATGGAAATTCTTTAAAACCTTAAGGAAGGGGATATCGAGTGGAGAGCATGTTGGATGGTTCCTGATGAGATCATGTATCGATGTGGTAACTTTGATTGGGTGCCGTTGTTAGGAATATGGGGAGCTACCGGATATGCCCCATTACTTGTATTGAGACAATATAAATCAAGGCAGTTTGTACCTGCGACCTATGGACTTGCTCAGTGTGAATTCTCCTTTAAAGGTGCCCACTATAAGAAGAAGGTTCGGGAGCTATCCGATGCTTGGAAACAAACTCGTTGGATGAAGAGGTTAGCTGTCGATTCCATGGTGATGCCCGAGTATGATAGATGGTTTGAGAAGAGGATTAATGATAATGTTCCTAGGCCAAACTTGGAGAATACTCGACCTATGGTAGAACAACTACGAGTCGCCCCATCGGAATTGGAAATTATAAAACAAGACTTGGAAAAAAAGAGTTCAGAGCTTGGGAAAAAGATTGAACAATTGGAAAAAGAGAAGATGCACCTAAGATTAGACGTTGATGTCCAGAGGTCAGAGGCTGAAAAGTGGAGAAAAGGGAAAGCTAAGGCCAAAGAGGATCTAGATAGTTTGAAGACTGACTATAAGAAGATACGCCTGTCTGTGAGGACTGCGGGGTTAGGTAAGACTTCCGAACAATGGCGCCATGAAATTCAAGAAGAAAAGACCAAGGCTGATTGATGGGAAAGGAAACTTCGAGAAGCTCAGGCACGAAATGAAGATCTAGAGAAGAGTCTGTCGGAAAGCAGAAATGAGCGAGATAAATTAAAGGCTAGAGTGGCAGAACTCGAGAAGTCTCTTCATCAATACCGAAACCGCAACACCGTAATGAAATTAAGGGCGAGCTTGAGCAAGATAGAAGAAATGAGAGGAAAAATAGAAGAATTAGAAACGTCACTACAAAACTGTGAGATGCGGATTCAGTTTTTCAAGACAAACGAGGACCGTTGGAAAGAGCAGCTCCACCATGCGCAAGATCAAGTCAGAAATAGAGATTACGTTATGGGAGAAGCCATAACCTAGATTCGGGAGGTAGCTGATTACTTGCAAGCTTTGGCAGTACAAGCAGACATATTGGGAGTAAAATACGAGTTAGAGTCAGATCGGGGGAAGGAGCTAGCCTCATTATTTAAGAAAATTAAGACTTTGAGCATTAGAGCGAAGTCTTATTTGTAACTCAATTTTATGTAAAGACTTTTATTTTCTAGTCAAGTTTTCTAAATGGAATTGAATCAAAATTGATGCCTCCTTTGCATTCATACATTTGCATTAGATTATTTCGTATGCATTAAAGGCCATAAAAAGATTCTAATTAATTAAAAATGTTTCAGTAATCTGGAAACCAACGAAAATCCCTCAACTGCACATCCCTACAGTAGAAGGAAAAAAATTCAAGCAATGGATAAAAAACTAGAAAGACTGGAACAAATGCAGAAAGAGATGCAAGAGCAGATGCAAGCAAAAGTACAAGAACAGTTAGCTAAAATCCAACAGGAAATGAGGGATCAAATGCTGGAATCACAAAGAAGTATGATGGAAGAGCTAACCCGACTATTGACTAGTAAGATGGATAAAGGAAAGAGCCCTATGACCAATGTTGGAAATAACAATGAAGATTCCCTATACCCTCTGGTTTTACCCCGGCAAACGCTCAAGCGCAACATGAGATACACACGCAGAGGCCATCTACTACTGAGGACCCTCTCTACCCCCTGGTTTCACTCTGATGAATACTCAATTGCAACCCGAGATGCACATGCGAAGGCCGTCTGTGACAATCAGGCTCCAACAATTACAGGCCGATACCTCGATGCCAATGAACTATCAGGCTGGCTTAGGTTCTAATCCGGGGGATAACCCGACTATCCCCGTTGTCCCCGATCTTAATGATGTAGTAGAAGCGGAAAAGACAAGGGTGGAGCTTTCGAAAGAACTCGAACAACGGTTTAGATGGTTGGAAGAAAAATATAAAAGAAATAGAAAATGCTGACTATCGTGGTGGAATTGATGCTAAGGAGTTAAGTTTAGTTCGGAACTTGGTGCTTCCCCCCAAGTTCAAAACGCTAGAATTTGAAAAATACAATGAAACTAGCTGTCTAGAGGCTCACATCACTATGTTTTGTCGAAGAATGGCAGGGTACGTTCACAATGATCAACTATTGATCTACTGCTTTCAGGACAGTTTGGTTGGGTCTGCGGACAACCAACTAAGCCGTGCTCAAATCCATTCATGGAAAGACTTGGCACAAGCTTTCATGAAGCAATACGACCACGTGACAGACATAGCACCCGATCGAATCACGTTACAAAATATGAAGAAGAAACAGAATGAAAGTTTCAAGCAGTACGCCCAAAGATGGAGAGAGGTGACGACGCAAGTCCAACCACCTCTTCTGGAGAAAGAAACGACTATGCTCTTTATCAACACTCTGAAAGCTCCATTTATCAACCACATGCTGGGAAGTGCTACTAAGAGCTTCTCGGACATAGTAATGTCAGGAGAGATGATAGAGAACGCGATAAGATGTGGGAAGATTGAAGTAGGAGAAAATGCCAAGAAATCAATTTCGAAGAGGAAAGAAAACAAGGTGAACAACACGAATGTATACAACAAGAGTTATAACAAGCCTGTCACCGTGAGCCAACCGAGAACGGTGACTACCAGCCATCAGGGCTCCGCAAGACAAGATTCCAACTCAAGGCCTAACACGGAAAGAGTCCAGTTTACGCCTATCCCAATGTCCTATAGGGAATTGTATCAAAGCTTATTTGATGCCCATGTGGTGTCACCTTTCTACTTGAAGCATTTACAACCCCCGTTCCCAAAATGGTACGACACAAACGCCCAATGTGAATACCACGCAGGGATAACGGGGCACTCGATCGAAAATTATACCGCGTTCAAAAAGTTAGTAGAAAAACTCATCGAAATGGGTGTCATAAAGTTTGATGACTCACCAGGTCCCAATGTGGCAGGAAATCCGTTACCCGACCATGTTAATAAAGGAGTAAACACGATAGTCAAAAGTGGGAGCAAAAGAATCAAGATGGATGTATCAGAGGTAAAAAACCCGCTTAAACGCGTTTGGGAGAAGATGGTGGAAGGAGGTTTAGTCACACGACATCCAAAGGAAAGGCCTAGAGAAGCGAGAAGATACTGCGAGTTTCATGCTGATGAAGGTCATAACATCCAAGAGTGCAACAAGTTCAGGTCCATAGTGCAAAATCTGATAGACAATAAGGAGATGGAATTTTATGAAGAAACCAGAGGATCAGAGAAAGAAGAGGTTTACGTTACAGAAGAGGGAACAATAGAAGGGATCCAAAGAGTTAATCATCCTGTAGTAATCATTTCGCGACCCAAGAGCAATGAAGTTGGAGTACAACTGGCGCCGAGAGTTATAATCCAAAAACCGATATCCTTCCCATACAAGGATAGCAAAAAGGCTCCTTAGAATTACGACTGCAACGTGACAATCCCTGGGGGGGAAAGCCCGGCAAGTGCTTCCCAAGAGAACCAAGATGTAAGTTTCTATACACGCAGTGGGAGACGTTATGATCCCGCGAATACAAAAAATGAAACCGTTAAAGAAAAGGCCCTTATGGTTGAGTAAAGGAAGGAGAAGACGGTCAGGTTCAAATCGCCAGTCAATGAGTCGGTAACCGAGAATGAAGCTAGGGAATTCCTAAAAATTTTAAAGCACAGTGAGTATAGCGTCGTTGAACAGCCACACAAGCAACCGGCTCGCATCTCAGTGCTAGCCTTACTGCTAAGCTCGGAAACATATCGGAACGCGTTAATGAAAGTGTTGAATGAGACTTATGTCGCGAATGACATCTCAGTTAACAAACTGGATCGTCTGGTCAACAACATCAGCGCTGATAATTTTATTTTCTTTAACGATGATGAAATACCACCGGGAGGTACGGGGTCCACAAAGGCTCTGCACATTACCACACGTTACAAGGGATTCACATTGCCGGGGGTATTGATTGATAATGGATCGGTACTAAACGTCCTACCTCTATCCACATTAAATAGGTTGCCCGTGGATAGTTCCCATATGAAAACATGCCAAAATGTGGTGAGGGCGTTCGATGGTACAGAAAGGAAAGTAATGGGGAGGATCGAAATACCCCTTTTAATCGGCCCTAGCACGTACGAGATAGATTTCTTGGTAATAGACATCAGGCCCTCTTACAATTGCTTATTAGGAAGGCCCTGGATTCACTCAGCGGGGGCAGTGCCATCATCATTGCCTCAAAAACTCAAATTTATAACGGAAGGTCGATTGGTGACCGTGAATGCAGAAGAAGATATCATTGCATCCGTCACTAGTAATGCACCATATGTGGGGACAGATGATGAAGCCATAGAGTGTTCTTTTCGGTCGTTAGAATTTGTAAATGTGACCTTTGTTGTCGAAGGAAATAAGATCCCGACACCCAGAATCTCTAAAACTACAAGAATGGGCCTACAATTGACAGTTCGGAAAGGACCTTTGCCAGGGAAAGGGCTTGGAAGAAGCTTACAAGGGAAGGTCGAAGTACCTATGCTCATGGACAAACGAGACCACTTAGGCTTAGGATTCAAGCCAGATGCAAGACAAAAGAAAAAAGAGCAAGAGAAGAAAAAAGAAAGGAGAAGAACGCGTTTGAGTGGGGAAGAGGTTAAGTGGGAGCCGATGACCTTTCCTCACATATCCAGAACATTCGTGTCGGGAGAAATTATTCACGCTGAAGGAAGAGCGACAAGGAAAGGATTTTCTGAAGAAATGTTGAAAGACTTAAGCATTAACGCCACATATGAGGAAGGAGCTAGAGTAGAGAATTTGTCAGGCATCCGCCCTTATGAGCTAGAAAGTGTTCTGAATAATTGGACTGCGGAAGAGATTCCTATAGTCTTTAGAACCAACACAGAGTAATGCCCAAAACACACCTATAACTTTAGGCCTAGGAGTTATAAGTGTCCTTTTGTGAAATAGGCTTGTGTCTAAAATCGTTATTTCAATGAAATGCATCATTTTGTCTTATCTCGTGCAAATATTCTTTTATTCTTTCATTCATGATCATACTATACACATCATTGCTCTTAGATTCTTTTTTTTCTTTGTATCTTCCTTCACACCTACAACAGGTCTCCAGATATCAACGATATGAATGACGTTGCCACTAATTCAGAGTCTCCTTTTGAGCGGGATATGTGTTTAGAGGAATCTCGGGACTTTGAAGATGACAGAGACTGTAACTTATCCCCTGATTTGTTAAGGATGGTAGAACAAGAAGAGAAACAAATTCTACCTCATAAAGAGTCAGTAGAAGTCGTGAATCTGGGAGATGAACTAGAAAAGAAAGAAGTAAAGATCAGAGTTGGCATTACCACAGAGACAAAGCAGGAGCTTATTGAGTTACTCCAAGAGTTCAAGGATGTCTTTGCATGGTCATATCAAGATATGCCTGGGCTAAGTACTGATATTGTGGTACACAGGCTCCCCATTAAAGAAGAATGCAGGCCAGTTCAACAGAAGCTCCGAAGGATGAGACCAGATGTTTTGTTGAAGATAAAAGAGGAGGTCAAGAAGCAATTCGATGCTGGTTTTTTACAAGTAGTCAAGTACTCAGAATGGGTAGACAATATCATCCCCGTCCCTAAAAAAGATGGAAAAGTACGAATGTGTGTAGACTACAGGGATCTGAACAAAGCCAGCCCGAAGGATAATTTCCCGCTACCTCATATTGACACCTTAGTGGACAACACGGCAGGTTACTCACTGCTTTCCTTCATGGATGGTTTCTCAGGGTACAATCAGATCAGGACGCATCCCAAAGACATGAATAAAATCACATTTGTAACCATGTGGGGAACCTTTTGCTATAAGGTGATGCCTTTAGGATTGAATAATACGGGAGCAACATATCAGAGAGCCATGGTAACCCTGTTCCATGATATGATGCACAAAGAAATTGAAGTCTATGTTGACGATATGATCGCTAAATCCCATACAGAAGAAGAGCATGTACAAGTCCTGAGGAAATTATTTTTGAGGTTGAGGAAGTTCCAACTGAAACTCAATCCAGCAAAATGTACCTTTGGGGCCAGGTCAGGAAAACTGCTAGGATTCATAGTCAGTGAAAAAGGGATTGAGATTGACCCAGATAAAGTCAAAGCCATACAAGAGTTATCACCTCCGCGTACTCAAAAAGAAGTTCGGGGATTCCTAGGGAGACTAAATTACATCGCTCGGTTCATTTCACAACTAACCGAGAAATGTGACCCCATATTCCGTCTCCTTAAGAAACATAACCCTGGTGTTTGGGATACGGAGTGCCAGAAGACTTTTGACAAGGTTAAGCAATATTTGTCTAATGCCCTAATGCTGACACCGCCTAGTCTAGATAAACCACTGATACTGTATTTGACAGTATTCGAAAATTCTATGGGATGTGTGCTCGGCCAACAAGATGAGTCAGGAAGGAAAGAAAGAGCGATATATTACCTCAGTAAGAAGTTCACTGAGTGTGAGACGAGGTACTCGCCAATTGAAAAGTTGAGTTATGCCTTAATTTGGACAACCCAAAGACTGAGACAATATATGTTGTATCACACAACTTGGCTGATTTCTAAATTGGATCCTCTGAAGTACCTGATGGGATCAATTGCTTTAAACGGAAGGATGGCCCGGTGGAAAATTCTACTTTCTGAATTTGATATCGTCTATGTAAATCAGAAAGCTGTAAAAGGAAGTGCAATAACAGATTTTCTAGCCAGTAGAGCTCTAGAAGACTACGAGCCTCTGAACTTCGATTTCCCAAATGAGGATTTGATGTACGTAGCAGCCACTGAAGAAGACTTTCAAGAAGGTCATCCTTGGAAACTAAACTTCGACGGAACATCGAATGCTGTGGGTAACGGAATTGGGGCAGTCTTGGTATCCCCAGACGGAGATCATTATCCCTTCACTAGTAAATTAGATTTTGACTGCACGAACAATATGACAGAATACGAAGCGTGCATCATGGGCATCCGTGCAGCCGTAGAACGCAAGATTAAAGCACTAGAAGTATATGGAGATTATGTGCTAGTGATTTATCAACTCAAAGGTGAATGGGAGACGAGAGATCCCAAATTGATCAATTACAGAAATCTAGTCCTTGAATTGATTCAAGAATTTGATGATATCGTCTTCTGCTATCTCCCCCGAGAAAAAAATCAGATGGCTGACACCCTGGCAACTTTAGCCTCTATGATCAAGGTGAACAAACAAGAAGATGTGAAACCGATCCAAATGAGTATTTACGAGGCTCCAGCTCATTGTTACAACCTTGAAGAAGAAGTAGGAAATGATGATCATCCTTGGTACCACGATATCCTGCGGTATGTGAAGAATCATGAGTACCCCGACCAAGCTACTGAAAATGACAAAAGAACTTTGAGAAGACTGGCCAGCGACTATGTCTTGGACGGGGAGATCCTATACAAAAGAAGGAAGGATCAAGTACTGTTAAGATGTGTAGACGCTACTGAGGCCAGAAAAATCTTGGAAGAAGTTCATGAGGGCGTCTGTGGGACACACGCTAACGACTTTACAATGGCTAGGCAAATTATGAGATTTTGTTATTATTGGTCCACCATGGAAGGAGACTGTATTAACTATGCTAAAAGATGTCATAAGTGCCAAATCTATGGAGACAATATGAATGTGCCTCCTTCACCTCTGCATGTTATGACTTCTCCATGGTCTTTTTCGATGTGGGGCATGGATGTAATCGGGCTAATTTCACTAAAAGCTTCAAATGGCTATCGATTCATCTTTGTGGTTATCGATTATTTCACCAAGTGGGTGGAGGCCGCTTCATATGCTAATGTTACAAAATCAGCAGTTAGCAAGTTCCTAAAGAGAGAGATTATCTATCGATATGGAATGCCAGAAAAGATCATATCTGACAATGCATTGAATTTGAACAACAGTATAATAACAGAGGTCTGCAGTCAGTTCAAGATTAGACACCACAGCTCGTCGCCATATCGCCCGAAAATAAATGGTGCAGTCGAAGCAGCCAATAAGAACATTAAAAAAATTGTGGGAAAGATGACTGAAACTTACAAAGATTGGCATGAGAAATTATCGTTCGCCCTCTATGCTTATCGAACATCCATCAGGACCTCTACTGGGGCAACTCCTTTCTCATTGGTCTATGGAATGGAGGCAGTTTTACCCATCGAGGTTGAGATTCCTTCCCTTAGAGTTTTGGCAGAAGTAAAGCTGGATGAGACAGAATGGATCCAGTCCCGATACGATCAATTGAATTTGATCGAAGAAAAGAGGCTAAAGGCAATCCGTCACTGTCAAATGTACCAAAAACGGATGATGCGAGCTTACAACAAAAAGGTTCGTCCTAGAGAATTCCATGAAGGAGACCTAGTATTAAAAAAGATCTTGCCTATACAAAAGGACTTCAGAGGAAAATGGATGCCAAATTGGAAAGGACCTTATGTGGTGAAGAAAGTCTTTTCTGGAGGAGCATTGATATTGACCGAAATGGATGGCAAGACTTTACCCAATCCTGTGAATTCAGATTCGGTTAAGAAATACTTCGCCTGAAAAAAAAAAGGGAGAGGCCAAGGTGAAAACTCACGAAGAGTACCTTGAGACTAAAGGGATTTTGAATTGAAAACCCGTAAAGGGCGATTCAAACTTGGATCAGAGGTTGGGCCTGTGGTACTCTTGTAATATCTGAATTAGCAAAGAGGAGAGATTTTACATCTTGGGGCATCAACAAGAGTACTCTAGATCCCCTAAACACATATTAGGCTAAAAAATGGGTCTTTAAAAAGTTCATACAGGGAAGTTCATGCTGTGATATTTGGGGCACCTGTTTTCCTTTTGTTTATTTTGTCTTCTAGCAATGTTTATGTTCTGTGATTAATCTATTCCTTTCAAATTTTGGTTTCTAATAAATTTCAGTTCTGTCCATTGTTACGATCTTTCTCAAGCATTTTTGCACTGAAATAACGACTAATGGACTAATGAAACTTTTGCAAAAGGAGTTCTGCATATTACTCTGAAAGTTTCTAAATAATACGGGGACCTGAAACAAGACTATTATTTAGAACTAACCAAACCCAAGGATTGGAAATATTTGAGAAAGAAAAGTTAAATTGAGACTACCACTTCTGATTTTCTGTCCAAAATCTAGGATGAACAAGAAGACAAGATACAGTTTCAATGAAAGAACCTTGATAATCAAAGAGTAACGACAACCTAAACATTAAAAAGGGATTCATGTTCACAACATGCTGCACTCATGCATTTATAGATCATTCATAGCGTAGCTAGTTAGGAACATTTGATTTATTTCGATCATAGCATCCTAATTCTTTGGCATAAGCATAAACACATGGAAATGATTCTACAGGTCATATCCCTAAAATCAGTGAATTCACAAGCCTTAAACCCCTAAGCAGTAGGGATAACAGGCTGAAGATTGACAGATCTTAACCCCCTAGGTAGTAGGGAAACAGATCGAAGACGGTGAGCCTAACCCCCTAAGCAGTAGGGTAACAGGCTGAATTACCAATCACTTCTCCCTGAAATGACGTTGGAGCGACTAGAAGTCGCAACAGATCTCCTTGAAGTTTTAGCGGAGTAGATTGAAGTCACAAGTCTTATCTCCTTGAAGTTGCAGTGGAGCAGACTAAAGATAGCAAACCTTATTTCCCTAAAGTTGCAGTGGAACAGATTGAAGATAAACCACAGATCTCATCTCTCTAAAGTTGCAATAGAGCAGATCAAAACAAGTCTTATCTCCTTGAAGTTGCAGTGGAGCAGACTAAAGATAGCAAATCTTATTTCCCTAAAGTTGCAGTGGAACAGATTGAAGATATAAACCACAGATCTTATCTCCCTGAAGTTGCAGTGGAGCAGACTAAAGATAGCAAATCTTATCTCCCTGAAGTCGCAGTGGAACAGATTGAAGCTATAAATCACAGATCTCATATCTCTGAAGTTGCAGTAGAGCATATCAAACAAACCCTATCTCCTTGAAGTTGCAGTGGAGTGATAGAGCAGAGCAAAGCTACAAGATGCAGTAGGATGAATGAGGCTACCTAAAAGAAGGAGAGGCACCAGAAAGCTAAGGCTGGGCGGGACCGGGCAAAATTGGTCTTTCTTAAAAGTCTTTGCTCCGTTCTCATTACATGACGACGAGTAAAGAGAGGCAGCTGTTACAAGCCCAATTTGCCTGGCCCGTTTTATAACCTCAACCCAATACAACTTACACCCAAAACTAAACCAAAACAAGCCCACTACCCAATTACAAACAAACCCAAACCCTAGCCCAAACCAATAATCAAAAAAAAGGGGAAAAGAAAAACCCTAGCCGCACTTGTCCCATCGCCCATGCTGTCTGCCTCCACCAACCCCTCTGTCACCACTGTTGACCCCTAGCCTGCAAACAGATCAAAGAAAAAGGGAGAGAATGGAAATAATAACACGCAAAGGCGGATAACAGGCAAAAGAGGATAATATCATGTATTCGGCTATATATAACCAAACAAAAAATGTAACTTTTTGGACACGAACACAGATATTAGAAAGAAATAAAAAGCAGGACTTGAAGGATTTTAAAGAAAAAAAGAAGGTTGTTTCTTCATTTCGATTAACCTATTCTTTATTTTGCAAATTGCTTCAACCCTTACACACACAATATATATACGCATATACTCAAAAAGGAAAGTACCGTTACCTTTTCAAAGATCGAAGAAGTCGAGAACCGAACAGTTCCGTGGCTCGATCCGGTCACCTAGGTCTCCTTTTGCTTGCTTAGAACTCGAATATGGAGTGAAGGGGACGAGAGGAACCGATTCGGGGTTTTTGTACCTCGGCGCCGTGCACGACGCGCCGCACGGCAATGGGCGAGCAATCGATCTCAGCGACCGAAAATCGCCTAGGTCGGACTCCCTCATTCCTCTCTCTTTTTTTTTCTTATGCATCAGATAAAATGATAGATTTCTTCAAATTTTTTTGTTTTATAACCCCCTGGTGCGGCGTCGTTTTGGGGCAAACATTTAATACCTAAAATGGCATCGTTTAATCGCCTGACCCGAACTCCGACCCGAAAATCGCCTAGGATCCACGTGTTTTTGGACTGAGGGGCTATTTACGCCCTCAGTCCCTCCGCCTTTGAGGATGGTTTTAATGTGGTCCCCTTTTACTTTTTATTTCTTTTAATTTTCCCCCTGAATTTTCTTTACTGCTTTATTTTGGTCCTTGATCGAACGGTGCGTTTTTAGGGGACGGGTTTGTTACTCATCCGATCCTCCCTTGTTGACTGCATGTTCGAATAGGTCCTCTTTTATTGTTTGTAGTTTCGATTTCGCCCCAAATTCCTATTTTGAGTTCAAATTGGTCCCCTTTCACTTTTTATTATTTTATTAATTAGTTTAATATCATTATCATTATAACTAGATCTTATTTTCATGCTATTGTTTATTATTATTATGTTTGTTCTTTATGTTTTTTATTTTTTTTTGGGTTGCGAATTCGTATTATTATCCATATTATTACTAATATTATTATTATCCCTTAGTTTTATTATTATTTCATTGTCATTTCCCATTTGTCGTCATTATTAATGTATTATTGTTGTTTTTCTTAATGGATTGTTATCATGCTTCACTTCATTATCATTATATTATCATTGTTGCTATTATCATATTATTAAGTTAATTAATTTTATATTGATTTTGTCACTTTATGTACATATATTTTTCTTTGTGATTATTCCCTTGTTTTTACATTATTATTATTATCAATCTTCGTAATTATGTTTTCTTTTCTAAAACATATCATGCATTTTACATTATTACCAAGTTAAAACATTTTTATTCATATTATTTTATTAACTTTATTATTGATTCTATATTGTTTCATATACATAATCATTTTTATTTCACGTACTTTAATATATATATTTGTTGATTAAAGGTGAATCACGTGTTTCGTACATTACTTAAATTATTACTATTAATACATGAAAGCATTAGTACATATATATTGAATCTATAAAGTCATGTATCTTATATCTATAGTTTGCTTTGTACATATATATAAGTATGTTTCTAAGTCTTATATAACTTTTGATAAAATTAATTTAATTTTATATGCGTATTTCTCTTATTCTCAATTTATTTACACATATACATATATATCCGTAATTTGTAAGATTCCATATATTCTTAAAATTATTGTATATTTGTGCTACCTTTGTATATTTTTCATTTTATTATACATAAGCTTTCAATTTTAAACTAATATTCTTTTACTTTTCATATAACATTCGATTTAAATATTCATGCTATAAAATATATTTTAACGGTCACATATATACCTCTGTTTCGTTTCTGTAAAAAAAAAATTTCTAGTTTAACAATTCATACAGCATATAATATGTTTTCATCCTTTTAAATTTGCCTTATACATATATACGTATTTTTCTTTAACTTTCATTTTATTTTACATTTTTACATTTGAATGTGTTGTATTAGGTTATATATATAATTGTGGTATATCATTTTTGTTTTGTGTTGCCATCATATTGATTATTCTTCATTAATGATTAGGAAGTTGATAATACTTTTAGATTGGTAGAATTTGATTGTTATCTTGTTAGTTGATTAAACGAATTATATTATCTCCATTCATTCATTATAATGTTTCATACATGTATATTGTCCCGTTTTTTATTTTTCCTTTCCGATTTACAAATATCACTTTATAATTTCTAATTCTTTAAAACTAATTATTCCCATTTATTTCAAGTTAAATTAGTGTATTTCAAGCCGGTTTTATAATTATTTGTTTAGAAATTCTTTAAAACGGAGACGATGTTCGATGTTTAGCAATTCGGGAAATCGTGCCCTATCGTGCTGGGTTGCAATTTCTCGTTTGTCCAAAATAATCGAATGTCTCTCTAGAATTTCGTTCATGTTTTCTAAAAACTTTTTAAAACGAAGGAAATATTCGATGTTTGGCAATTCAGGGAATCGTGTCCTATCGTGTTGGGTTGCAATTTCTCGTTTGCGCAAAATAATCGAACATCCCTTTAGAATTTCATTCGTGTTTTCTAAGGCGAGGCAATGTTCAACGTTTGGAAATTCGAGGAATCGTGCCCTACTGTGCTGGGTTTCAATTTCTCATTCGGCTAAATAGTTGAGCATCCTTTTGAAATTTCCAAATTATAAATTTTGGAAGTCGAAATCTATCGTATTTTCGAAGGTATAAAGGATCACATCCTATCGTGTTGGATGTGGTGCTATATTCCTCTGAAATAAGAAGATTTTGACGACCAATTCGGGTTATTCAAATGTAGTAAAAAAGAAATCTCATTTCAAAAAAAATTTTAAATCTTAGACACAAGGACAGTTATTTAATCGGTTTGGTACCAATTTTGGGCGTTACGGGGGGCGCTAATCCTTCCTCGCGCGTAACCGACTCCCGAACCTTTTTCTCAATTTTTGTAGACCTAAAATTATTATTTTAATGAATCAAATGTTTTATTAAAATGATCAATCTCAAGGTGATCCGATTACACCTCAAATAAAGGTCGGTGGCGACTCCATTTTCGCTTTCCAAAAAGTCGATCCCCGTTTTTAAAAATGGTTTCGACAAGCCCATTAATGAAGATTGTATCATTTGGAGAAATACTTTAGGAGTGTAAGATATGATTAGATTGAGTCTATCTAGTCCCTTGGATTGAGGATATTGGATTGGATTGGAACGTTGATATCTTAATTGTCAAGAGTCATTGTTTGCCATATATATTATTATTCTATTATATTAAGCTAGCTTAGTTGTTGTTTGATAGGAATTGATATAAATCTTTATTATTTTAGCAAGTCTTAAAATATTTATATAATTGAGAAACTTGTACAGGTTATTGTACTAATTTTGAGAGCAACTAATTTGTTCAAATGAATAACATTATTTGTGAGAGTGCATTTTATTGTAAAACTTTTGTGTTGTGATTTTATATGCTAAATTTATAGGGGATAATTTAGTGGTGAAAGTATCAATCTTCTAGGATACAGAAATGAGGAAATTGTCACGAGTGTGATAGATTTAAGTTCACTCGTTGTAAATATTAAAGATAGCAAATATTTTTTACCGAGTTAAAACTCTACAAATGTAGAGAAACTAAACTGCAAAAACAAACTGTATTGTTACTATTTTATTCTTTGTTTCACAATGGTCGAAGAAGTGCCACTTCTGTAAGCACTTCTTGTGTGGTTTAGCTTGTGTTTGCAACTACTTTAAGGTCAACACAAAAGTTTTATGTTTGATTTCACATCGTACGAACTTGTATAATTTTACTTGTACTATTGTATTGATTACTTGCACGATATGAATTTCTTGAGCAATATCAGTACAACAGCAAGAACCAACGATAGCAATATTATCTTTTCCAAAGAAAATAAAGTGATAAAAGCCTAAAATCGTAGCGCTCGCGCGCGCGCGCACTATATATATATATATATATATATATATATATATATATATATATCTAAAAAGAGAAATGAGATAGAGGTA
The DNA here is from genome assembly GCA_025698465.1 of Gossypium longicalyx. Classification (NCBI taxonomy): domain Eukaryota; kingdom Viridiplantae; phylum Streptophyta; class Magnoliopsida; order Malvales; family Malvaceae; genus Gossypium; species Gossypium longicalyx. The sequence goes on from CM047004.1 coordinate 9,020,808, forward strand.
GAACATGAAGAGGGGTTTTCTTGGTAACTGTCAGACCGAAGAGCTCAGTCATGTCCAAGTTCTCAGCAATTTCACCAGCAGGTAACTTCCAATCGAACCAATAGAGAAGGTTGGCCATCACATACTCAATAGCAGCAACTCCAAATGGTATCCCAGGACATCTCCTTCTTCCGAAACCAAATGGGATGAACTGGAAATCTTGACCTTTGAAATCAACGGAGCTGTTCTCGAACCTCTCTGGGATGAAATCTTCTGGGTTTTCCCACCATTTTGGATCTCTCTGAATGGCCCATGCATTGATTAGGACTGTGGTATTGGAAGGAATGTCATAACCTCCCAATTTAACACTTGAAGATGTTTGTCGAGGGAGCAGAAGAGAACCAGCCGGATGTAGTCTTAAAGTTTCTTTGAGTACACACTTTAAATATTTCATTTTACTTACATCTTCCGCATCCACCCTTAACTTGTTTCCCACCACATTTCTAACCTCTTCTTGGACCTTTTTCATTGCATTTGGATGCTTTAAAAGCTCAACCATCATCCACTCTTTTGTGGCTGTAGAGGTATCACTTCCTGCTACAAACATGTCCTGAGATTATCAAAGTAAACACTTCAGATTAAACCAAGGCACAGAAAAGGACAAAAAGAAAAAGAATGAAAACAATGTTGAATAGTAACCAGTAGGATAGCTTTGATGTTGTCTTGAGTGAGGTCCATCTCATACATGCCATCCTTTTGGAGTTGCATAATGATAGATACAAAGTCCTTTTTATTGGAAACTTGGTAATCAGTTTCAAAAGCTTTATGCTCCTGAATTACTTGATCAAGGAATGCATCCAATTCTGCAGAGACTGCTTTCATACTTGGAATATATCCAGTAAGCACATCAACCCACCTCAAGTAAGGAAACATATCGCCAATACAGGAACTAGTGAAGAGAACCGACAACCTTTTAGCTAACTCCCCAAACTTGCTGCACCCATCTTCTTCTTCGGTTGTGTGACTAAAAATACATCGAGAAACTATGTTACTCGAAACGAACATAAGCATGTCTGTCATATTTATAGACTCTCCTTTCAGACAAGCACTGCGGATTTTGTTGATAAGAAGGTCAACTTCTTCATCTCTGACAAACTGAAATGAGTGTAAGCTTTGGTGGCTAAAAAGCTCAACAACACTGATCTTCCTAACTTGTTTCCAGAACTTATTGTAGGGTGCAAAAGCCAAATCGCCGGCTCCGTAGAACAAGATATCTACAGCTGTGGTCCTTGGTCTGTTGGAGAAAACACTGTCATGGTTCTTCACAATTTCTCTAACTATGTCGGCTGATGAAACCACTACAGTTGGGTTATACCCCAATTGTAGAAGTAGGAGAGAACCATATTTCCTAGAGAGGTCTCGGAGAGAACGGTGGGGAAGTTTGCCAAGCTGATGGATGTTGCCAATAAGTGGTATTATTGGAGGTGATGGTGGCAAATTCAGGGTTTTCCTTTTTGCTACTTTAAGCAAAATTAACAAGGAGAAAAGGAGAATCAGAGACGAAAACAAAAGATTGATGGAAAGTTTGGGTACGTTCAGGAGCTCCATTTCCAAATCTAATGATAAAATGCATTCACTACTATGCTCTTTTTTTATAGCCTACAAATGCTTGCATCTCTTGTAGCTTTATTTTCCCCCATCGTCTTGGCATCTTCTACTAACAAAAACAATTGTCGATTTCAAATGAATAAAATATTTTTTAAAAATCCCAATATTTATTTATGGATATCATGTTTTATTGAAAGAATAATAACATTTACAATTCAAATGGGGTATAGAATTAGTAGTGCCCCACTGATTTATTTCCCTCCCCATATTTATTAAATTAAAATATGTAAATTAAAGATTAGTGTTAATAAGAAGAAAAGGTGAAATTAGAAAAACGTGAGTTAAAACAATATTTAAAAAAGAATGAAGAAAAGAAAGTGATTGGTGAGACGGTACTCACATTGCCACTGTTGCATGGTTGGTTGAGGAAAAGCCAAGATTTGGTAGACTTCGGTGGAAGTATACGTGTTATTATATTTCCATGCATTTTATGATTGGTTATGTTAGATATTATAAGATTCTAATCTTCCAATTTCGAAATTCATTCTTAAAAATAATTAATTTATTTATTCTACATAATTCTTATTAGTATAATAACAAATTCAGCCTTCAATATTTACATAATTTCTCATTTTGGCTTTAAATAAAACAAATTAATAAATTTAGCTTAAGCATTTATACATGTACACAAATGTTATGAGATAAATTTGTTAAATTAGTACTAAATTAATAGAATGTGTAAATTTTGAAGACCAAATTTATTATTATACTAATCAAATTCCTGTGTGATGGAAAATATTAAGACTAAATTAGACAACATCTTCCTTTAATATGAATTTGTGAATTCATAATTATGTTAAATTTCATTTATCTTTATTAAAAATGGAATATGGTTTTTAATTTGAGTAATTTAAAATTTCTTTATCTTTTAAATAAAATATATTTCGATATTAATTGAAGATTTTGAAAGATATTTTTTCTTTTGAATAAAATATGGTTTACTCTAAAAAAAAATGTACATAAATAAATTTTTGTTTTGTGGATAACATTTAAATACCAAATTTTAACTTGTAGTTTTAGAAATTAAGACAATGTTTGTTTAACAATGTTCTGACTTCTTAGTGCATAATTAATTCTCGAACTCTTTAAAATTTTAAATTAGTAATGGTAAAATTATATTTTGACATTTTAAAATGATAAAAATTTGATTTAATATTTTAAAAATTATAAAAATATAGACTATTAAAATGATAAAATTATATTTTTACTATCGTAAAAATATATAATTTAATTTCGCCTCAAAAAAATTTTTTTTACTTAGTTCTTGATTTTATGAGTGGTTGATCTCACACCTAATTAAAAAAAGTCAATTATAAGTTCTCATTTTAAATAAAACTTTGTATTTTTGCAAAAAAAAAAAAATCATATTTTTCAATTTATCAATATGATTTTTAAGTTTCAACCTCAAATTAATGAGGACAAAACCGATTAAGCGAGTATGAAAAAAAAAACATTATTTTATATAATAAATTAATTTAATATATTACTTTGAACATTTTAATATAAACTGAATTCATGTTTTGAATGTGATGATGAAATGGAAAATCAATGTTTCATTTGATAATCACTCAACGGTAGAAATTATATTTCATTTATACATTATTTTATTACAATTTCTCAAGATGTGATGAGAAAAATGAAAATACTATAATATTGATATTTATTCAGAATTCACCACCACATTAGCTTTTTTAATCAAAAGCCTTCAAGATGATATTTAAAGGATTTCCGAGTTTTGAAGAAAAAGGAAAAACGAATTTATAAATTGAATTTATAACCTGGAAATTTCAAGTCAAAAAATAAGAAAAAGAAAACTGATAATCTAAGGAAAGATTGATCAATGAAGGTTGGTTAAGGAGCAGAGTTTGTCTAACGGCTAAGCGTGGGAATTAGAATAGAGTTGGTAAAATAGACTCAAGCCCAAAAGCCCGTTTGTATCAATCTGAGTCTGTAACAATTCGAGTTCAAAAAAGTTTGAGCCTGTAACAGATCCAAGCTTGAGAAATTACCCCACAATGAATTAGGATGCGTGTTAATACAAGATTGAAAGGTGTGCATATGCTTCTAGAAAATTGAAAGTGTAGGAAAGAAATTACCCCACACACAATTTAGAGTTGGCAGTTGTAGTGTTTGCTTTGAAGATTTGAATACATTATCTTTATGGAGAAAAATGTTATATTTTTACATATCATAAAATTCTGAAGTATTTGTTGACTCAAAAAGAGTTAAATTTAAGACAGAGAAAATGGATTGAAGTATTCAAAGATAATGATTGTATCATTGATTACTATTTGAGAAAAGCAAATGTGGTGGCTGATGCATTGAGTAGAAAGTCATTGACAGCTTTAAAGGCAATGAATGCACATTTGAAGTTGGAGCGAAGTAAAGTGTTGCTAGCTAAGTTAAGATGAAACCAATTTTGTTGCAAGAGGTGAAAAATGCACAAAGGGAGGATATAAATATAATAGCGGTCAAGAAATAAGCTGAAGATAGAAATAATTGTGAGAGAATTACAATGGATTTCGTGGTTAGGTTACCACTCACACCAAATAAGAAAGATGTTATTTGGGTGATAGTAGATAAATTGACAAATTTTGCTCATTTTCTCCCTATTTGGACAAATTATACAATGAAAATATATGCATAATTGTATATAAATGAGATATTGAGACTTCATGGAGTGCTAATATCTATAATTTCCAATAGAGATCAAAGATTTACTTCAAGATTTTAGGAAAAGTTACATGAAACTTTAAGTACCCGCTTGAATTTCAGTACTGCATTTCATCCTTAAACTAATGGACAATGTAAAGCCCTAAAATCCTTTAGTTTCTGGGTTTATAGTTGTGTCAAGTAAATAAATATGTTGCAATGGCTAAGTGTTAGTTATGTGTGCCTGAGGTTTTGTGTTTGAATCCATTTTCTTGGATTTTTATTGTTTTTATCCCTATACTTGGCTATCCATGGGTAGGATATATTTTATTTTTGTTAGTTTGCTAACAAGAATGAGTCTACTGGTTCAATGGTTAAGCATTCTCCTTCCCCTTTGCAACCTGAGTTTAAATCTTGTAGTGCTTAAATCGAAACTTATTTTTGTTTCTCTCTTGTTGTGTCGTCCAAAGAAATAGAGTATGGGATTAAAATCAAACTCCTAGCAATCTGATAGATAGTAAAAAATTCAGATTTTAATGGGATTTGGTTAGATTATTATTTTATTTGATTATCTCTTAAAAAAAGAAAAATATTCCTAAAACTACTCCCTAAGTTGCTGTCCCATTTTTCCCACTTCTCACATTTTCAATTTTGTTTGTTTCTTCCATTTCTACTACTAGAATTTTTCTTTACCGCCTTTCCTCTTTACTTCCTACTCTTTTCTTTTGTGCTATTTTTCCCATATTTCTGTTATCAACCATGTTCCTCTCTTTCGTTCATCTTCTGTATAGTTTTGCTGCTATCCAGACGTTGAATTTTTCTGGTGTCGTCACTAGTTCTCCGTTCTTTGTCGACTAGAGGCTTTAAAGGTTAGGTTGTTATCGCTATCTTTCTCGTAAGTATGATTTTTTTTTATAGAAGGTGGTTTTATATGGAGTTAAGAGTTATTACTTGATTAAGATCAGATCGACAGGGTTGTGATGGACTAATTTCTATAATTTTGTTTACGTGAAGTTCGTGAAGCATTTAATCATCCGGAGATTTAAGTGTTGTGGAAAACTCTTCTGCTTTGGGTGAGGGCTGAATACTTATTTTTGTATTAGGGGTTGAGTATTAGTTTGGATTTTTGAGATATTCGTATTAAGTTGGTCTAGTTGTGAATGTTGTATGCAAAATTAGTTGTTGTTGTGGTGTTGACATTCTTATAGTAACTAGCCATGTGTTCTAACCCAAAAAAACTTTGGAAATTCGTAGAAAACTGAAAAGTGCATGAAAAATCGAAGGTGGTTGTCGTTGTCACAGGATCGTGTGAGCCATACGGGCAGGATACATAGGGCTTGTGGGCCAGACGATTTGGACTAGTGGATCATGTGGCCTAACCCGAAATGTTAAATTGGGTCATTTACGAGTTGGATATGAAAATTCTGAAAACTAATTTGCAAATATTCTAGAAGCATGCTAGGCCATGAAAATCTGTGCGTTCATATATTAGTATAATTTTGTCTATGATCAGTTAAACTCTTTGACAAAATTATAATATATATTGCTCTACATCTCGTATGTATGTATGACTTATATCTAATTTGATATGAAACCATGTGGCATGTTATGATGTTTAAGCATGATATCGTGGTATGTTTTTTTTTTTTTACATACGCATTGGGGTGGGATATGGATATGTGTCAGAGGAAGTTTGATTATGGCAATCCAATTGCACTATTTTGGTGACATACCCGTAATATTTTCTGGCAGCACAGCTGCATATTATCTTAGTGGCATACAACCACATTAGAGTGTGGTGGATGGATGGGTTCTTGTAACCCTATTTAGTGTAATTAGTTAGATGGAGTTGGTGTGTAGTGGATGGGGGTAGAAATTTCTATATGGCATTGTTATGCTAAGCATGTTATAAATTTTGATCTATCTATTCTGATATATGTATCTATACACGATTCTACTATGTGATTTTGCTTGTGGGCCAAGGCACACACTAAGCTTTATAGCTCACTCCGTTTGCTTAAACTTTTTAGATAACTCTCAGATTTAGGATTTGGTGGCGCTCGGGAGCTCAGATTGGTTATCTCATATAAAACTTATTAGTAATTTTTATTTTAAAATTATGGACTCTTGAGACTGTTGGATGGTTTTACAGACTTTAATTGTGGTTTTGGAATTTGCGAAGTATTTAGTTAGCTACTAAAAATTTGGTATGATATTTTATAAAAAAAAATTAAGCATTCAATTTTAAAAAATTAAATAAGCTTAAGAATTTTTTTTCCGCTGTAAAGTTTTAATCAGGAATACGCATTTTTACAAAGCAAGTAAATAAGGTCGACAACACGATAATTTAAGTAAAATAAGTTTTATAAAATAAAAATTCAAAACCTTAACATATGCCTTTTGATTGGCAACTTTTCTTACCAAAGGAATAAAGTAAGTTTCTATAAAATTTTTGATTTCGAAATAGGTTAAGTTCAAAAAAAATTTATTTAACCTACATGATTCGACCATAACGTTTAGGCTAGGTACGAGGTGTTACAGACAATCAGAGCGGGTAAGTAAAATTTTGGAAGAGATGTTGAAAAGTTGCATCATTGAATCTGAAGGAAGTTGAGAAAGATATTTGCCATTGGTTGAGTTCACTTATAATAATAGATATCAATACTGTATTAAAATGACACCATATGAAGCGTTATATGGAAGGAAGTGTTGAACTCATGTTTGATAGATAGAGTTGAACAAAAACAAGCTAGTAGGATCAGATTTGATTAGAGAAACAAAATAAAAAGTAAAGTTGTTTATATATCGATTGAAAGCAACTTTCGATAGACTAAAAGCAACCTTTGATAGATAGAAATCCTATGTTGATCATAACAGGAAAGATAGTGAATATAATATGGGGAGAATATTCTTGAAAATTTGTCCATGAAAAAAGGTTCTTCGATTTAGAAAGAAGGGAAAGTTGAGTTCGAGGTTTATAAGACCATATGAAATTTTGGAGCGTGTTGGTCTAGTAACTTATCGGCTAGCCTTATTGCTAGAGTTGGATAGGATCCATAATGTCTTTCATGTATCAATGTTGTGAAGATATCGATCTAATCCATCACAGGTGATTACCGAAGTTGTTTTGGGCTGAAGCGACCTGTACAACATGTTTTTTAATTAACCAATCTCCATCCATTGCCATTGAGAAAAAGACTCCACAAAAGGTATTGTCTGATACTCCTGCTAATTATTTTGATTTGAATATTTTTTGGTGTCCTATGTATGCTCAAGTTGATAATGGTAAATTGGAGCCTAGATTTATTAAGTGTGTTTTTCTTATATATAAGGCTGGCGTTAAAGGATATAAACTATGGTGTCCTAAAACTAGGAAAATTGTAATTAGCAGTGATGTTATTTTTATAAGACTATTATGTTGCATAACTTACCTCTTAAAGGCTCTTCTGGTAAAGACCAATAGAGATTAAACACACGTGTGAAATAGGTGGAGCTTCAGATTGATCCAGGATCTACAATAGAGTCTACTCTTTAGGTTAGTACAAAAGCTCAGAGTAGAGTTGTTTCTTCACCACAGTCAGAAGTATAATATTATATTGCCAATAATAGACTTAGAAGAGAAATTAAATCTCCAAAAAGGTTCGCTGAGGCTGATTTAGTTGCCTATGCTTTAAATGTAGCTGAAGATATAGATGTAAATCAAAAGCCGTCTACTTATTTCAAGGAAGTTAGTTGTGAAGATTCAGGCAAGTGGATGATTGTTATGTAAGAATAGATGAAATCACTTCATAAGAATAGTTCATGGAACCTAATGAAGCTTCCTAAGGGTAAAAAGACTGTTAGTTGTAAATGGGTGTTCAGAAAGAAAAAAAGGACTCCAAGAGTTGAAGAATCCATGTATAAAGCAAGATTGGTTACAAAAGGTTACAACTAGATTCTAGGTGTAGATTTCATAGATGTGTTTTCTCTAGTTATTAAACATAGTTCGATTCACGCCTTGTTTGATATTGTGTCCATGTAAGATTTTGAGCTTGAGCAGTTAGATGTGAAAACAACATTCTTGTATAGAGAACTTGAGGAAGATATTTACATGCAACAACTAAAGGGTTTCATAGTCTGAGGAAATGAGGACTATGTTTGCTTGCTGAAAAAGTCTTTTTATGGCCTGAAATAACCACTAGGTAGTGGTACAAGAGGTTTGATTCATTTATGACTACTCATGATTTCACAACTAGCAGTTTTAGCAATTGTTTTTATTTTAAGAATAGTAGTGATGGTTCATCTGTATATCTACTCCTTTATGTTTATGACATGTTGATAGCAACCAAAGATAAATGGGAGATAAGAAAGGTCAAAGCCCAGCTTAGTAAAGAATTTGAGATGAAAGATTTGGGAGTAGTAAAAAAGATACCTGAGATGGAGATTCTTAGAGATAGAAAATCATGTAAATTGTACCGAAATTAGAAAGGGTACATTGAGAAAGTTTTTTGCAAGTTGAATATATAGAGTACTAAGCCCGTTAGGACTCCATTAGTAGCCCACTTCAGACTTTCATCAGCTTTGTCTCCGCAATCAGATAATAAGATTTACTACATGTCACAGGTTCCATATTCTAGTGCAGTGGGATCTCTCACGTATGCTATGGTTTGTTGATGTCCAGATTTATCATATGTAGTTAGTGTAGTTAGTAGATACATGACGAATTTTGGTAAGGAACACTGGAAAGAAGTTTAGTGAATTTTTAGATACTTACGAGGTATTACTAATTTTTCCTTATAGTTTGGAAGAACTAGAGATGGAGTCATTCGGTACATTGATCCTAATTTTGCTGGAGACCTTGATAAAAGAATGTCTCACACAGGGTACATCTTTACTATTAGAGGTTGCGCCATCAGTTGGAAAGCCATTTTGTAGACTACAATTGCATTGTTTACTACTAAAGTTGAGTACATGACGATTACTGATGCTTATAAAGAAGTTATTTGGTTAAAGGGACTCTTTGGTGAACTCAGTAAAGAGCTTCAGATTAGTATAGTGTTTTGTAATAGTCAGAGTGTCATTTCTTACGAAGGATCAAATGTTTCATGAGAGGACAAAATACATTGATGTTCGGTATCATTTTGTGCGTGATATTATTGCTTGTGGTGATATTGTTGTGAGTAAAGTTAGTACTCATGATAATCCTATAGATATGATGACTAAGTCACTTCCTATAACCAACTTTGAGCATTGCTTGGACTTGGTCGATGTTTATTGTTGAAGAATAGCCCTTAATGGGTTCAGTGGAAGAGGTTGAGAACTTATTCGTCGAGAATTCGTGTCAAGGTGGAGATTGTTAGAGTTGTGTGACCCAAATCCCATCAATTGTTAAAGAAATAAAATAAAGAACAAAATAGGGGGATCTGTGGGGGTAGACCATCCCATACAAATCGAATCTGTATAGGAGTATACTTCTCCTATTAGACGTTGATTAGGGTTGTTTAACCCTTAAAATAGGTGTAGTCGAACTCCTCTTGTATTGTTGTTTTTCAACATTAGTGAATTTCTCTTTCTCTACCTGAGGTTTTTCCTAATAAGGGGTTTACAGGTAAAATTTATGTGCTCTAATTTTTCTTTCTTGTTGCTTTGTGATCATTCCTATTTCCATTATCAACGTTAATTATAACAGTTTCCAATTTTATTACTTGTTTCATAGTGGTTGAAGAAGTGCCTACTTCCATAAGCACTTCTTGTGCGGTTTAGCTTGTATTTGCATCTCCTTTTAGTTTAACACAAAGTTTTTATCTTTCATTTCACATCGTACAAATTTGTATAATTTTACTTGTATTATTGTATTGATTACTTGCACGAAATGAATTTCTTGACCAATATCAGTATAACAACAAGAACCAACTATAGTAATATTATCTTCTCCAAAGAAAGAAAGTGATAAAAGCATAAAATCATCGCGCGCGCGCACACACACATATATATATATTTAAAAAGAGAAATGAGACAAAGGTAGAACATGAAGAGGAGTTTTCTTGGTGACTGTGAGGCCGAAGAGTTCAGTCATGTCCAAGTTCTCAGCAATTTCACCAGCAGGTAACTTCCAATCAAACCAATAGAGAAGGTTGGCCATCACATACTCAATAGCAACAACTCCAAATGGCATCCCAGGACATCTCCTTCTTCCGAAACCAAATGGGATGAACTGAAAATCTTGACCTTTGAAATCAATAGAGCTATTCTCGAACCTCTCTGGGATGAACTCTTCTGGGTTTTCCCACCATTTAGGATCTCTCTGAATGGCCCATGCATTGACCAGGACTGTGGTATTGGAAGGAATGTCATAACCTCCCAATTTAACACTTGCATTTGTTTCTCGAGGGACCAGAAGAGGACCGGCCGGATGTAGTCTTAAAGTTTCTTTGAGTACACATTTTAAGTATTCCATTTTACTAACATCTTCCACATCCACCCTTAACTTGTTTCCCACCACATTTCTCACCTCTTCTTGGACCTTTTTCATTGCATTTGGATGCTTTAAAAGCTCAGCCATCATCCACTCTTTTGTTGTTGTAGAGGTATCAGTTCCTCCTACAAACATGTCCTGAGATTATCAAAAGTAAACACTTCAAATCAAACCAAGGCACCGAAAAAGACAAAAAGAAAAAGAACGGAATCATTGTTGAACAGTAACCAGTAAGATAGCTTTGATGTTGTCTTGAGTGAGGTCCATCTCATACATGCCATCCTTTTGGAGCTGCATAATGATAGATACAAAGTCCTTTTTATTGGAAACTTGGTCATTACTTTCAAAAGCTTTATGCTCCTGAATTACTTGATCAAGGAATGCATCCAATTCCGCAGAGACTGCTTTCATACTTGGAATATATCCAGTAAGCACATCAACCCACCTCAAGTAAGGAAACATATCGCCAATACAGGAACTAGTGAAGAGAATCAACAACCTTTTAGCTAACTCCCCAAACTTGCTGCACCCATCTTCTTCTTCATTTTTGTGACTAAGAATACATCGAGAAACTATGTTGCTTGAAACGAACATAAGCATGTCTGTCAGATTTATAGTCTCTCCTTTCAGACAAGCACTGCGGATTTTGTTGATAAGAAGTTCAACTTCTTCATCTCTAACGAACTGAAAGGAGTGCACGCTTCGGTGGCTAAAGAGCTCAACAACACCGATCTTCTTAACTTGTCTCCAGTACTCACCGTAGGGTGTAAAAACCATATCTTTGCTTCCGTAGAACAAGATATCTACAGCTGTGGTCCTTGGTCTGTTGGCGAAAACAATGTCATGGTTCTCCACAATTTCTCTAACCATGTCGGTTGATGAAACCACTACAGTTGGGTTATACCCCAATTGTAGAAGTAGGAGAGAACCGTATTTCCTAGAGAGGTCCCGGAGAGAACGGTGGGGAAGTTTGCCAAGTTGATGGATGTTGCCAATAAGTGGTAGCTTTGGAGGTGATGGAGGCAAATTCAGGGTTTTCCTTTTTGCTTGTTTAAGCCAAATTAAAAGGGGCAAAAGGAAAAGCAGAGATGAAAACAAAAGATTGATGGAAAGTTTGGGTACGTTCAGGGGATCCATTTCCAAATCTAATGATGAAATTCATTCACTACTTTGCTCTTTTTTATAGCCTACACATGCTTGCATCTCTTGTAGCTTTATTTCCCCCATCCTCTTGATATCTTCTAACAAAAACAATTTCATTATTTTTTTAAAAAAATTCAAAATATTTATTTATGGATATCATGTTTTATTGAAAGAATAATAACATTTACAATTCAAATGGGGTATAGAATTAGTAAAGCCCCACTGATTTATTTCTTTGTTGTAACTTTCAATAAAATTCTTTTTTTTTTAAAAAAATTAGAAATGAAAAATAATTCTCTTTTTAAAATAAAAAAATTTAAAATTCGATTTAATGTTAATTTCATATTGTCGCTCGGATTTAAACAATTAATTATAATTTTTATACTTAAAAGTTTTGAGAAGCTCCTATTTTACAAAAGAAAATCTATTGTAACTCAATTTTGTTATGTCAGATTTTCATTTTGGGTCCAAATTTATAATATGGTTGCTTTAAATAAATATGCTAAAATTCTTTTAAATTTGAGGATCTCTGCTTTTTTTTTATATTTAACTATATATGTTTTTTTAGAGAGAAAGTAAAAATGGGTCTTATAGAACGAGTTTTTACTGAAAATTAACAACTTAATTTTTTTGGTTGGATGGTTAAATATTAATTTTTTTTGTCCATTAGTTCCGAGTTCAATTCTCCTCCTATTCACATTTGTATTTTTATTTCATGTTGTTTTAAGCTCTTTTTTTATTTTTAATTGATATTTATCTCTTTTGGTTAGATAATTGTGATTTCATCCTTAAGTCCTAAATTCGATTCCTCTTATAAGCATTTTTGTATTTGTTATTTCATTTGTTTAAAGCTTTTTTTTTTAATTTTCAATTAATGTTTATAATTAATAAATATATTTTTTCAATTTTTTTAATTAAAAACTCTTTTATTTATAAAATAAAATAATAAATATGTAATTATTTTTTAAAAACATCAAATAATTATTTTGATATATTTTTCTTTATAAATAATATTTATGTCAAATATTTATTTTCTCCACCTATATTGTGGGTATGGTGAATTCTAATTGTGGATTGAAAAATAAATATTATACATATACAAATTATATTTACTAAAAATAATGATATTTGTAATAATTTTTTGATTTTATAAATAAAAGAATTATTAATTAAAAAATGAATTAAAAATAAAAAAACTTGAAAACAATATATTTATCAATTATAAATATTAATTAAAAATAAATAAAAAAAAGCTTGAAACAACATGGAATAAAAATACATATTAAAATGCTTATACGAAGAATTGGGAATTAAAGATGAAATTGCAATTATCTAACCATTTAATCAAAAAGGCTAACATATTAGAAATTTTAATTAAAAATTAAAAAAAACTTAAAACAACATGAAATAAAAAAAGAAAAGTTGAAAGAGTGGAATCGAATCCGGGACTAAAAAAAAACCACTAACATTTAACCATTTAAGCAGAATGGCTAAATTATTAATTTTAGTGAAAACGTGACCCTTTCTCTCCCAAAAATAATATATATCGGTAAATTAAAAAAATTAACATATTTATTAATATATATTTAATTATTAAAATTTCTTTTATATAAATATATTATTAAATATTTTTAATTTACTTAAAATTTAACATGGATAATTTATATAAAAAAATATTAATGGAGTTTTACATCACCATGAGATCCCTCCCCACATATAAAATATGTAAAGTAAAGATGAAATTAAAAAAACGTGAGTTAAAACAATATTTAAAAATGAAAGAAAGTGATTGGTGGGACGATACTATCGTTATTGCATGGTTGATTGAGGAAACGTCAAGATTTGGTGGAAGTAAGTATAGTGGCCATGCATGTTATGATTGGTTTTTACTGTGTTTCTGTTCATATATTTGTCAAAACACCTTTAGATTTTTTTTTTTAATTTCCAACTTTAGCAAATTGATATCTTCAAAAAGAAAAAATTAGATTACTTTAATTTATGTGGATTTTAAAAGTGAGTAATTAAAAATAATTTAATCATAGTGTTAATATTTACTATCAATTGTATATTATTTTTATTGGTATAATAATAAACTCATCTTTTAATATTTACATATTTAGTCATTTTGGCCTTAATTAAAAAAATAACAAATTTAGCCTTAGCATTTACACATTTACACAAATGTTACAAGATAAATTTGTTAAATTAGGACCAAATTAATAGAATGTGTAAACTTTGAAAATCAAATTTATTATTATACCAATCAAATTTATGTACAATTAATAGTGTTGTGGGCCAATTTTGCTAGGGGCTCAATAAGACCCAAAATAAAAAAACAAAAAAACAACAACAACAAAAACAGTCCAAAATTAGGCCCAAAACCCAAACCCAAGAATCAAGCCTAACTAAACCCAAACCCAACAACAAAAAAACAAAAAATAAACTCTAGCCGCCTAACCTTACCTTAGGCCTGCTGCACCACCACTGTCAGCACCGCCCTCCACTTGCACCGCCACCTGCAAAGACCAGAACCAGAAGTGACAGCAAATATACAAATAGATTAAAACTTTGTAAATTGACTATATAAGCCATGAAAAACCATTGTAATTGTTGGGACGGATTTTGAATACAAAAATAGAGAATCGAGTTCAAAAAGAAAAGCAATAGAAACAAAAACTACAAGAAAGGTGATACTTTTTGCTTACTAGTCTTATTTTTTAAATACATAAAACAAAAAATACCTAATTTGTTCTCTCGAACCAAAAGGTCCATCTCCTTTTGGCCATTTTTTGGCCCTTTTTTGCTAAAAATGACCCCTGATTTGGAATTAGGAGGGTCGAGATGTCAAAACGAAGCATTTTTTTCGGCCACTGTAGACGGCGCGACGGCGGTATGCTGGAACCTGGCCGGATTCTGGACTGGTGTCCAGACAGAAATGAGAGAAATAGAGGATTTTTTTTTAGAGCTGCTGAAATGATTTTATTTTTGTTTTTTTATTATTATTTATACTAAGATCAATACGACGTCGTTTTGGGCATCAACTTCAGGCGTCAAAACGGCATCGTTTTAACAATAACCCGGATTCGACCCGCTCCAGTTAAAGATCCACGTGTTTTTAACCAAATGGTCTATTTGCTCATTTGGCCCTTCCGCTTTTTCGGTCTATTTCAATTGAGTCCTTTCTGTTTTATTTCTTTTAATTTTGTCTGATAATTCTGCCATTTTTTAATTTTAACCCCTCAATGGAACGGCGCCGTTTATGGGAACTGAGATTAATTTCCCATTCGGTCCCCGCACCTTTGCGCGAGTTTCGTTCTAGCCCTTCAGCCATCTATTTCTTTTTTTTATTTTAATATCTATACCTAAATTTCCTTTAAATCATAATTTAGTCCTTTTTTGGGTTATTATTGTTATTATATTATTATATTAATTAATTTAATATTATTATTACTATTAGTATATTTCTCTTTTGGGTTTATTTACTTATTATTATTTTTTAATACACTTATTTTATTTTATCATTTTATTAATTATCTACTTATATCCTTTTATATAATTTCAAACTTTAAAGTTATTTAATATTTGCATTATTATTTATTAATATTATTATCACTATTAGTAATATTATCATTTTAAAACCATTTTGCATACTATTTATTTACGTATTTGCTTTCTATTGTTTTTTTAATTTAATTTTTTTTAGGCTTTACTTATTATTTTTCTTTTTTATTTATAATCAACTTGTTTATTTATTTTATTTTATTTTATTTTATTCTCATCCTTTTATTGTCATTCCCAATATTGCATTTATATTATTTTGTTACGCATATTAGCACTGTGATTGGTTTTTACATTTTTATTACAAATTTGAGTAACATTAATTTTTACCCGATACATAAAATTTTGTTCTTTTAAACAAGCAATATTTCGTATTTTGAGATTCGAAAAGTCGTTCCCTAACTTATGGGGTTTCAATTTTCTCGATAAGTCTGAAAAAATGAATATTTTTAAAGCATGAAATTTTAAATATTCTCAGGAATTAAGAAAAATCGTGTTCTAACTAACGGAGTATGATTTCTTTCTAAAACCGAGTTAATCAAATATCTTTCAAAATAAATAAAATTTGTGGTGTTTATTCTCGTTTCGAAGATTTAAGGCATTGTGTCCTAACTTACGGGACGTAATCTTTTTTCTCGGTTAACGTGAAATATACCCCTTTTTGTAAAAAAAAAATTCAATTAAGCAATATTTAGCAAAGGATCGTATTTTAAAATTTCCTCGAACTTTTAACTTTCGACACTAAAGACACCAAGTAATCAATTAGGTATCAATTTTGGGCGTATCGAGGGTGCTAATCATTTCTTGTATGTAACCGAATCCCGAACCCGTTTTCAGGATTTTGTAGACCAAAAATCATCATTTTAATAAATTTAAACTTTTATTAAAATGATTGAATTACGAGGTGATCCGATCACACCTAAATAAAAAGAATTGGTGGCGACTCCCATTTTTTATTTTCAAAACCAAAGCCGACCCCTTTTACAAAAAAATGGTTTCGACGGCTTGGCGACTCCACTGGGGATCCCAAAATAAGTGATTCAAGCCATGAGTTGATTACTTTTTGTCCCTTTTGTCGAAAATTGAAAACTTGGTTTAAATTTATGATCCGTTTGTTGCATTTCATCTATTTTTGTTACGATCTTCATTATTTTGGTTTATAATTGCTTTACTGGATATATTTCTGCACATTGCATTGCATAATTGATCGATTTTACCCTTTTAAGTGGGAGTGAGAAGCTATTCCTTAGTGAGGTCTTCACCTCCGTATAGGATAGCGAATCGCTTTCGGGATACATCCGTACTTATGTTTTCGTGAGATTTTCATCTCCGTATAGCCATAAGGAAATGTATTCCCCTGAACTGAACTCAGTCCATATGAGCCTATAATGGGTGAGGATCGAGGAATTTGCTGCTTCAGGTACTTTTACTTTAGAACCAAACCTCATATAGTGAGCCTTAAGAGCCCACCTTAAGTAGAGCCATACCAAACCCTAGTGGTTACCTGAGTAGGTGCTTTACTTATTATTCTTCACTTGCTTTAAACTATGTATGAAGTATTGACTTGTTTTGTTTTACTTTTATTGTAATTGCATCGCATTTTCATAACAAAAAAGGTGTTGATTCACATTCGGTTGCTAAGTAGATAACTTGTCATGGAAAAGGGGTTTCTTGATAAAGTAGAGGATAATGCGGCCGTGTAACACCCCTAACCCGAATCCATCACCGGAATAGAGTTACGGAGCATTACCGGAGTTACCGATTTATTTATTAGATATTTTATTTCATCTAATGTTCATATTTAGAACCAATTAAAATCAATCATATTGTCCTTTAAACATATTTATTTTTCTCGACATGTTTTACTTGAATTTATTACTCATCTCAATATACTTAATTTCCTTGTATTAACGTATCAAAGATAATCACATATTAACATATCATGATAAATATCATTCTCTTGCCATTTCTTCATAAACATAAATCAGGTAATTCATTATATCGATATTTCATGCATTTAAAATAAAATTCTTGCAATTTAATCTTTATTTCTAGCCGTTATTCTCATACAAATTGATAACAACCCATGTATTCTATAAAATATCAGAATTTTTCATAATTTCAACACTTTTCAATTTAATCCTTAAAACATGTTTTTCCCCGATCTTGAACTAAATTAATAATTTTATTCAATTTTTCAATTTTAAATAATAAAATAATCCACTTCATGCAAATTGGTCATTTCTAAATTTTTACAAAATTTCCCGTAAAGTTTTACTTTTATTCAATTTAGTCCCTGAGCCTAAAACATGCAAATTAGCTATGCTAGCTGAATATTCATACATATTTTCCTCCTCCTCCTCTCCATTCCACATCCTTAATTTATATAATATACTTATAAGTAACATTATCTATAATTTCACTATTTACTTATATGTATATTTAAAGTTGTCCATTTGAGTCATAGTCACTAAATTATTTATATCTTGAGCTACAGAACTCCAAATTAATATCCGTTAATTTTACCTAAAACTAGACTCACATGTCTTCTTACCATAAAATTTTTAGAATTTTTGGTTTATCCAATTAGTACATTTTATTCATTAAAAATTATGTTATAATTTGTTTCTTATAAAAATAGACTCATTAAGGAACCTAACCATATAAATTATGTCCCAAAATTATTATTTTTTATAATTTTTAATGATTTTTCCAAGCCAGAATAGGGGATCTCGAAATCATTCTGAACCAATCTCACAAAAATATAAATATCTCAGAATACAAAATTCTTTTACTTTCTCTATTTCTTTTATATGAAAAATAGACTCAATAAGCTTTAATTCCATATCTTACTCAGCTTCTAATTCAATTTTTACCATTTTTGGTAATTTTTCAAAGTTAGCCCATTGCTGCTGTCCAAAACTACTTTAGTGCAACATATTGATTACCAAGTTTATAACACTCTTATTTCCATTCTCTACCATATTTCTCATTATTTTCTCTCATTATATCAAGAATATGGATGCTTATATAAGAAAACTCTACCTTAACATCATTTTCATGCTTTTGATATTACCTTACATGAGAAACTCTACTTAAAATATATTGAAATCTTAAAATTCTTACCTTGTCCCATTGATTTTAATCTTTAACTTGATTTTTCTCTCTCCTCCTGCTTCTATTTCTTGAATCCAACTTGATATTCCAACTCCCCTTAGTCTCCTTAACATTTTTCTCTCTTGATAGCTATGAAAATTCTTTTGATTTTTAGGTAAAAAGGGTGAATTTTTTGTGGAAGGACTAAATTGTAAAGAAAGCAAAACTTTCTTACTTCTCTTTTCTTCTAACGTGAAATGCATGGAGAAAGATGGATGGTGTATATATATATATTTCCACACACACATATATATATAGACTAAATAAAATAATAAAATATCTTATTAAAATATTAAATAAATAATAATTATCTAATTAAATAACTATAAAATATCACCAACATCATCATTACTTTCTATATTTCTCTCTCTTCCAATTGACCATTTTGCCCTTCGTGATCTTTTAAAATTCCATTCTTGAGTCATCACTTAATTTAGTAAAATTACAATTTAGTCCCTCATAATTCTTCACCTATTCAATTTGGTCCTTATTCATCAATTTCATAGAAAGACTCTTTCAAGATAAGACGTTTGTCGCTCATCTTGATCTTGAGTTACATTAGATGGATTTTAAGATTGCGTTATTTAATGATGACATTGAGAAACAATTTATATGGTAACCAAAAAACTTTGAACCAGGAGATAGGGGTGAGTGTTCGATCGAATCGAATGAAAAAATTTTGAGTTAATCGAGTTGACGAATCATATTTTATCATCCTAATTTGACTTGAAATTTTCTCGAATCGAGTCGAGTAACATGGAATTCAATTCGAATCGAATCAAATATATTTGTTCGAGTTAAATTTTAAAAAATAATTTTGGGTCTTTGTAACCACTGTCAACCATCATAATAAAATTTGTCCACATTAATCAAAATTTTTATTAACTTTCATCACCTCATAATTTATTTATTAATCTTTTATATACGGGTCAGCTTCTTTGCTTGCTTAGTTGTTTCAATTATCTTCAGATTCTTGTCACTATGTATTTTAGAATTAAAAATTATATTGAATGTAAAAATGTGTAATGACCCAAAATTTACGAGCATCGGAAAAGTACAATGTAACAGCCTAATTTTTAGTGCTGTCGGAACAGTGATTCGAGATCACTAAATCCGACAAATGAGTAGGAAATATTATTAATTTAGTAATTATAAGTTAAATGTGAAGTTAGGAAAATTTTTGAAATAGTGAATAGTGTACTAAAAATAAATACTAAAATAATTAGAATCGAAAACGAGGTATCGAGACCTCGGGAATTTTAAATTGAGCCATAAATATTCTTATAAATATTTATGGAGTGTTAATAAGTTAGTATTAAAGTTTCGTCAAGAAATTTTAAAGTTCTGATAGTTAATTGAACAAAAAGGACTAAATTGTATCAAATGCAAAATCTTGGAAAATGATTAAATAGCTTAAATGATAAAAGAAAGAGGGTTTAAAAGGCAAATAACTCAAGGTATATTTGGGCTGGACGGCAAGGGCATGAAATCAGCAAGAAAATAAGGAGAATTAAGGGCAAAATTGGAAAATTTCAAAATTTACTTGATAAAGTTAGGACTAAAGTGGAATTATCTAGATTTCTCTTTATTTTTCTGCATTCTCATCAGAAAAAATGCCATGTAAGAGTTCCCCTAAGCTGTTTTTTCATATTTTTACTTCAAGTAAGTTCAATTCTTGATTATTTCTTAAAATTTTTGTGTTTTTGTGACTTTTACAACTAGGTCCACTTGTTGAATTCATTAGTTTTTGATTCTATGAAAGAAATTGAAAGTTTCTATGAATATGTGCTGGCAGTATATGATGATTTGGCATGGAATTAGAGCTTTAAATTGTTTATAGGTTGATTTTATTGAAAGAATTGCATAGAAAGTGAATGTTTGGGACCTAAGTGTAAAAGAGTTTGAAGTTAGAGTTTTATGTGGAAATTCTGAATTTCAATAGTTATGGAATAACTTATAATGTCTAGTAAAAGTATTAATTGAGAAAATTATCTTAATTTAGGGGTTAATTGAGCAAGGACTGAATTGTATGAATTGTGCAATTTGGGGCAAAATGGAAATTAACATTTTGCACTACAATTGTTTTGGACAGCAGCATTAGTCTAACTTTGAAAAATGACCAAAAATTTTATAAATAGAATTAGAGGATGAATAAAATATGAAATTAAAGCTTATTGAGTCTAGTTTCTTATAAAAGAAATGGTGTAAGCAATGGAATTGTAAATCATGAGATATGATAAATTTTATGAGACAAGGTCAGAATGATTTCGGGTTCCCCTGTTCTAACTTTGTAAAATCATAAAAAATTGGATAAAAATAATTATTGGATTAAATTTATATATTTAGAATCATGAATGAGTCTATTTTCAAGAGAAATAAACGAGAACATCATTCGAATCCTGTACTAGGAGATAATTAATTTTTTGTGAAGAAGGGTCGGAACTATCAGACAGCAGAACAGGGGAGACTTCAATGAATAAACTGTATTAATTGGCCCAACCAAAAATTATGAAATTTTTATGGTAAGAAGATATGTGTGTCTAGTTTTAGGAAAAATTAGCGGACCTTAATTTGGAGTTCCGTAGCTTTAGATATAAATAATTTAGTAACTATGACACGGGTGGATAGCTTGAATATTCACATAAGTAATTAGTGAAAATTATGGATAAGGTTACTTACAAGTGTGTTATTTATACCAAGGATGTGGATGGAGAGGAGGAGGAGGAAAAATATATGAATGACTCGTGTATAAATTGATCACATTCCCGATTATAATTGATAAGTGTTGGATTAGAAATGATATAATGTTTTATTTGGAATATTTATTATGAAATTATGATTATCGTTATAATAGAAAAATTGAACTTGTGAGTTTATATGGCTAAATTTTAGTGATTATTTGTTAATTTTATGAATTTCATGATGTGTTATTTCATATGTATTGATGATAAAACCGCGAATAATGTAAAAGCATGAAAATTGAATAAATGATCAAATTGAGCATTTTAGTTCAGTGACAAGATGAATTGAAGGAAAAGACCATGGTTGGACCATGGCAACAAGTGATAAGTGATAGCTTCGGCTACACTTATCTGATCAAGGACAAGTGAAAGTGATAAGTGATAGCTTCGGCTACACTTATCTGATCAATGACAAATGAAAAGTGAAAAGTGGTAGTTTCGGCTACCTGATCAGTGAAAAGTGGTAGCTTCGGCTACCTGATCAGTGAAAAGTGGTAGCTCTGGCTACCTGATCAGTGAAAAATGGTAGCTCTGGATACCTGATCAGTGAATAGTGGTAGCTTCGGCTACAAGTGACAAGTGACAAGTGATTTCCGTATAAGACCATATCTGGGATATGGCATCAGTGTGATATATGCTACCGTATAAGACCATATCTGGGATATGGCATCAGTGAGATATCCATAGCTGGGCTATGGCATCGATATGTGATATGTGATTACGTGTAAGACCATAGCTGGGCTATGGCATTGATATATGAATATGTGTAAGACCATAGCTGGGCTATGGCATCATTATGTGAAGATGTGTAAGACCATAGTTGAACTATGGCATCGAGAAAACGAAGTACTCAATTCCGTAAGATGTTCACTAATTTGAAGAAGTTTGGCAAGTATTACATGGAATTATGTGATATAAGGAAATACGAGTTGATGAGACATGAGCATAAAACTTGGTTGATGACTGAGTTCATTTGTGATTATATATTTCTACGCCTTGAGTGTATTATCCGTATGAATTGATATTCCAAATGAGTTAATGAGAAAACTTCTAGTATGAAATAATCTGAGTTCGAAACAAAATATCATGAAAACGTACTTGAAATACATTGGTATGTCTTGTATATCCTATTTGAATTCATAAATGTGGAAAGTAAATGTATGTGGAAATATGAGATGATGATATCTGTACATGGAATTTATTGATGAATACGTACATCCAAATTTATATGATAGATTTTAGTGAACATTGAAATTGCGCTCAATAAGTGATTTGGCAATTTAAAATCGTGATTGGTAGGAAGAGTTAATGAATTGCATATTTATGAATTGTTACACGTATTTGTCTGAAATACGAGGAAGTGATGGTAATTGATACATGGAAATATGAAATTATGATATATATATATAAAAACATGAAATATGTTTGATAAATGTGTTCATTCATAATTATGGAATTTATGTACCTCATGTGTGCTATTTGCATAAAGATGATATCTTAAATACTTTGGTGCAAAAAGCTTAAATATGAAATAGTATGAAATCGAAACAAATTGTTATGAAAGTGTATTTAAATTATCTGTAAGTGTTTCGTGCTTCTTGATAATGCCTCGTATTCTATTCCGACGACGGATACGAGTAGGGGGTGTTACATACAATATCGGGCCTTCATCTTAGTAAATTGAGTTCGTAAATAATTATTAGGAATATTTATGAGTCTAGTGGTGTGTTTAATTAGGTGTTTATTAAGTTAATTTAGCTTAATTAAGAGTAATTAGCAAAAAGGACTAAAGCGAATAAAGGGTAAAAGTCTAATTATAGATTGAAAGAAAATTCAAGGGACTAAATAAGAAATTAAACCATAAATGTGACATGTACCTAGGTTTTATACATGGGTCATATGATTTTGGTTATAAAGTATGGATGTTTTGTAATGTTTTGAATTTAGTCTAAGTGAAATGGTAAAGAGTAAAATATAAAATTTGGTATTAAGCTTGAATGGAAAATGAATGAAGTTATTAGTAAACTTTGAATTATTTTATGAATGTTTAATTATTAAATTATTGTGTTAATGAATTGGTTATGATTTAGGTGTATTTAAATATAAATTGTTTTGGTTGTGCCATTGATTTTAGATTGGTTGTGGTTTGAAATTGCAGGGAATGTTAGATGTTTATAAAGGGGTTATATTGAGTTCACAAAAAAAAATTACAAAAAATTGTCGAAGCATCCGATCAAGTCTCGATTCACTTCTAATTTATAATTTGGGCCTCGAAGGTCCGTGAAAGGGACTTAATGAATATTTTATATAATAAATGTTAATAAAATTGTATAATATTCATAAGTTTTCCATAGTGTTTGGTAATGCTCTGTAACCCTGATCCAGTGACGGTTGAGGGTTAGGAGGTGTTACAAAATGTGATTTTTTAATAAAAGTTATTTTAAAGATAAAATGTGAAATTGATACCAATATAAAATTTTAACATGAATATTTAATGGCATAATTAATAATTTATTTTCAATATAAATATTCAATATGACTAAACAATTCAATAATATAAATAATATAAAATGAGAAATTTAATTTAATAATATAAATAGTAGATATAAATAAAATTATTACTATTTATGTTTAGAGATTTTTTTTGGATAATTTTGATTTTTTATTTGAGAGTAAAGAGTGAGAAGTAAATGTTTAGGGGAAAAATAAAAAGTTTTGGGGAGTAAAAGTTTGAAGGAAAGTAAATAGGGGGGAGTAAAATTTTGGAGGGAAAATATTAAAAAAAAATTTGGGGAGGGGGATGGATTTGGGGTAGATGGGAGGTGGGATGGGAAGAAAGTACAAATTTTAGGGGGAAAGTGGGAGGGAGTAAAAATTTTGGGGGAAAATAAAAAAGTTTTAAGAGTTTTTGGGAGCAAATTTTGAGAAAAAGTAAATGGGAGAGTAAAATTTTGATGAGAAATGGATTTTCGGTAGATTAGGGGGTTGGGATGGAAGGGGAGTAAAAGTTTTGGGGGAAAGTGGGAAGGAGTAAAAGTTTTGAGGGAAAAGTAAAAAGGTTTGAGAGTTTAGGGTAAAAATGTAAAATATTATAGTTTGATATTCAAATTATTCGAGTTATTCGAATTTGAAAACTCAACTTGATTCGAACTCAAAATTCGAAAAAAAATTCGTGTTGACTCGAATAACTCGATTCGTTTAACTCGAAATTCAAATTTTTTTCAATTTTTCGAGTCGAATTGAGTTTTGCTCACCCCTACCTGAAGACCCAAAGAATAAGGTTTGCAAATTAGCAAAATCTATCTATGGACTCAAACAAGCTTCCCGTCAATGGTACCACAAATTTCATCAAGTAATTGTCTCATTCATTTTGAGATGAATATTGTTGGTGATTGTGTGATTGTGAGAGTAAGTATATATTCTTGGTTCTATATGTCGATGAAATTTTGCTTGCCACTAATGATATATACTTGTTACACAAAACCAAGAGGTTTTTATCTAAGTATTTTGAGATGAAAGATTATAGGGTCGCCTCTTTTGTTTTAGGAATTCAAATACATTGAAACCAATCTCAAGGTATTCTTGGATTATCACAAGAGAGCTATATTGATAAAGTACTCAAAAGGTTTGGCATTCAATGTAACACCCCAAACCTGGCCTAGACGTTATGGTCGTATCTAGCAATGTCTGTAATATCCCGAATTAGGGCCTAATCGGAATAGTAGTTTTGTGACCACAAATCCGAGATAGAAATAACTATTTTATAATTATTTTGAGGTTTATGATATGATTGCATGATTGTGTGAAAATTTCGTGACGAAATTCTATGCATAAAGTGCTTAATTTGAAATTAGGGACTAAATCGAATAAGTTGCAAAACTTGCATTCTAGAAGTGTTTAGTATGAAATTACTTTGGAATATTAATGAGGAGGTCTTAAATAGAATTTGACTAATTTCTTAAATTTTGGACAAAAATGAGCTTGTACATGAAAATTTTCAAATAAATGTACTAAGGGTATTTTGGTCATTTGGTAATTAAAAGAGTAAAAAAAAAGGAAAAATATGGCAAAATATGTCCATCTTCTTCATTAGGATGAAAATTAAAGGGTTCTCCATAGCTAGGGTTTGTTTCAAGCTTCCAAGCTCCATAGTAAGTGATTCCAAGCCCCATTTTTAATGTTCTTTACGTTTTTTGAATCCCGGTAGCTCGATTTAGCTTATGCTAGCAATAATTTAACCTAGGGTTCATATTTGGAAAAATACCCATAGGTGAAATTTGTGTATTTTGGTGTTTTATGATAGAATATGAGGTTTTAAATTATGTCAGACAACTTGTACTACTCGGTTTTAAGTGAAAACGAGTAAAATGGCTTAATCGGTAAAAATACCTAATAGTCATAAGTACATGTTAGAGTGTGAAATTGATGCTGCCATAGAAGGGAAAAATGATCAGCATGTCATAAAACATAAGAATAAGGGATGAAGTTTAATTCCCGAGCCTAGGGGAAAAAGTGTAATTATGCAAAAGTTTAGGGGCAAAAATATAATTTTGCCAAAGTTCGTATTAAATGCTGTTTTGATGAATGTATGTATTAAATAAGATTAATTTGACATTATAGATCAAGAGAAACGAGATTCAAGTCGCGATCGAGGGAAAAACAAAGTTTACGAAGAATAGGCTCGATTGCTAATAATTTTATACCGAGGTAAGTTCATGTGTAAATGTAGTAACATAATTATCATTCTAAGTAATTTAATATTATTTATGTGATATGATGATTAATATCATGAAATATTATGCTTTATGGTTATTATTGAATAATATGTAAATTATGATTTGCTACTGAGTATCGGTTTTGATGTTCTGTGGAAGACGGCAAAGATGTGTAATTGAGGAAAAAGCCCGTTTGAACCTTGAGAATAGATTAGAATACAAGTGACATGTCATTAGGATGGTTGGGCATCCGAACTCGTTGAGTTGAGTCTGAGTTCACTTATGGATGCAAATGTCTGAACTCGTTGAGTTGAGTCCGAGTTCATGAGATGTAACTAGACATCCGAGCTCGTTGAGTTGAGTCCGAGTTCACTTATGGATGCGAATGCCCGAGCTCGTTGAGTTGAGTCCGAGTTCGTTATGCATGGTAGGGTTACATGGTAGCTTGGCTACATATGTGGCACTTATGTACAAACTTTCTGTGTATTCGAATTATATTCCGATGTGTTCAACGGGTGGATCTTAAGAAAATAAGGAGAATACCTAAAACGAAGGTGACATGTTGGTAAGTGTGGTAAATGAGAAAATTTGACAGGTATGTGCTTAAACCCTCGGGTTGAAAACTTGGTAAGATGAAATCGTAGAAAGATATTAAATGTAAATGATATTTTATGTGGGATTGTGTGATTATGTTACTTGCTATTTGCATGTGAACTTACTAAGCATTTATGCTTACTCCCTCCTTTTCTTTCATTGTAGTTTTGACAAGCCGACTTGAGAATCGGGATAGGTCGAAGACTCGTTCACACTATCCGAAGGCTTAAATCAGTAAAATGGCTTGTATATTTTAAATGTGGCATGTATGGCAAAATAGTCACTTTGTGTAATTGATTTTATGATATGGCTATGGTTTGGCAAGAAAAGGGTTTGTAAATTATTAGCCATTGGAATGGCCAATCTAAGTCATATTTGATGTTATGTATGTTTAAAATGATATTTAGGCCATGAAAATCCTTAGTAATGTGAAATTTGCCATAAAACAGAATCTGACAGCAGCAGTGATGTAAATTTGAAAAATCACTAAAAATAGTAGAAACGGAATTAAATGATGAATAAATTATGAAATTGAATCTTAATGAGTCTATTTTTATATGGATTGAACAAAACAGGTATATGAATTATAATTTATGAGACATTTGAATTTTTGTGAAACAGGGCCAGAGTGATTTCTGGATCCCCTATTCTTACTTTGGAAATTCACCATAAATTTTATAAAAATAATTAGAAGTCATGCTTTATATTACAGATTTCCTATTGAGTGCAGTTTTAAGAAAAATAAACTTCATAGTCATTGAAATTCTGTACAGAGAGATATCTGATTCGTAATACACAGAGGTCAGAGCAGTCGAACCTTGAAATAGGGGAGACTTTAACTAATAAAATGTACTAATTGACCCAACCAAAAATTCTAGAAAAAAATTACTAAATAGATATATGAGTCTAGTTTCATAAAAAATTTACGGAATTGGATTTTTAGTTTCGAAACTCGAGATATGAATTTTTAAGCGACTGTGATGCAGATTCCTAGCTTGACTGGAAATTTTAAAATTAAATTGTTTGAACTGTTTAAGCAATGAATTAAGTCTGTTAACACCTCGTGTTCGACTCCGGCAACGGTCCTGGGTACGGGGCGTTACAATGTCACACAATAGTATTTTTAAAACATCGTTGTTATGATGAAAACAATCCATGTTATTATCTTTAATAAACCTTTGTTAGAACTCAGGAAGTCGTCTTTACTCATTTAAAACATTTGTTTTGAAACATCTCTCATTGCAGAAACTTTAATAAAACAGTCTAAGTGATCATGCATTTAGAAAATACTTTAACTTTTTGAAAACCGAATTTCCTTCGACCAGTAGATATAAATCCATAAAGTAAAATAAATAATTTAAAACTCAAATTTAAAACCAAAGTCCCAGAAGGTCCTTAAATTACAACCCAAATAATCAATAATAATCAAATTATAAATCGTAAATTGAAAACCATGAAGTCAAAAAATTACTGTGGTCACCGTTGAGTCCTCCGTCGCATCGACCCGTCTAAGTCTAGGGATTATCTGTACACATTAAACAAAAAGGGTGAGTTTACGTAAACTTAGTGTGTAATCCCACATAAACAAACAAACAATCAGTATTCACAGTGCACAGTTGAACAGTCTTGGGCCTAAGCCATTTTCGATGCTCGATGCGATGCCCATCTCGATCTGATGTCAAAAATGCGATGAGGCCTTAGCCCATCACAGTATTAGTAGCAATAACGGTTATGCAGTAGTAAAATCTTACCCAACCAGCCTCTACACACTATCTCCGTCCAACCATACACTCCATGTGGGGATATAATCAACCCACCCATCCCTACACTCCAAGTTGTACCGAATGCAGTACAAAATAGTAGTTTACAGCTGAGCTGCTAGTAAATTAGGCTTAAAGCCTTTCAGTACACTTCCTCCGAATAACAACCCCCAACCCAATACAATGCAACATACAATGGATGATGTGCTATAATGCAATTTCAGTATATAGATTCAGTTCAGATATTAACATGCTCAGTATAGATATCATTCAGTCAATTTCACACATTTAGGGGTCTAAGTAGTGCTTACCGACCTTACAGTAGGTTCACAGTCGACCTGGGCGACCCGTGCAACCTTAGAAAAATTTCAGTAAAAATGGGCTCACACGCCCATGTGATTTGCCCGTGTGGCCCACTCAGCCCAAATTGGCCTTGACCGTGTGATCCATTTTTAATGTAACCTACGCTACTTAAATATTCAAATATGTTTTCACCATTTACTTATATGTTCATTCAAAGCTGTCTACTTGAGTCATTGTTACTAAATTATTTATATCTTGAGCTACAAAATTCTAAATTAAGATCTGCTTGATGTTTTTGAAACTAGACTCAAATACCTTTCTACCATAAAATTTTCAGAATTTATAGTTTATCAAATAAGTACTGTAAAATCTTCAAATTTATCCTTATTCTACTGTTTGACAGCTTCAACCTTTCCTTACTAAAAATCATTTATCTCTTAGTACAGAATTTGGATGATGTTTCTATTTGTTTCTCTTGAAAATAGACTCATTAAGGATTTAAACATATGAATTTAAGCGCCTAATTAATTTTTTACAATTTTTTATGTTTTTCCAAATTCAGAACAGGGGAACCTGAAATCATTCTAACCTTATCTCACAAAATTTATTATATCTCATAATTTACAATTCCATTGCTTACACTGTTTCTTCCATGAAAAACTAGACTCAATAAAATTTAATTTCATATTTTATTCAACCTTTAACTCAATTTCCACTATTTTTTATGATTTTTCAAATTTAGACTACTGCTATTATCCAAAACTATGTTAGTGCAAATGTTGATTTCCAAGTTTATAACACCCTTATTTCTTTTCTCTACAATTTTCTTCACATCATTTTCTCTTATTTCTCTACAGCAAGCAATTTTGACTTTTCGTCGAATCCCGTTTTCTACGTTTCGAGTACACATCTGGTATCATTTCTGATGCATAAGCACTCCTAAGCCTCCAGAAGGTAAAAATCGACCAACATATCTCCAGATTAATCACTTAATTTGTTTTTTATCAACTAATTTTGGAAGGAACTCGGCTAAAAACCTAACAAAACCCTTACCTCACTTGAGTAACCATGACTTCGCACAATCACAACATCGATTCAAAACCACCAGCCTATTGATTAACTCCTAAACACTAAAAATGAATCCCCTTTTTAGAGATTAACCAAGAACGATTAACAATAGAAAAAGCCGTTGCTTACCGAACACGCGTAACCAACAATGAACAACCGAATCAATTGGACAAAAAAAGAAAGAAACGTAAGGGGAAAAATAATGAAAATTTCGGCAGCAACTATGGGAAAGAATCGGTAGAGGAGAGAAAAAAAGAAGAAGAAGAAAACGTTAGAAAAAGTTTGGGGAATTAGAGAGAAAATCAAAACTCTATTATTTTTTTATTTTTTTTGCAACAAAAAGATAATCAGATTATTTTCTGATAACCTCTCCCCAATTATCTCCTAAAATCATTCACTATCAACCACTAAAACACAACTACTAAGAATTTTGCCCCAACACAACCCTTAGCCGAAATTGGAGCAAAAATATTGTCTCCTCGCCATCACAAAGAATTAAACACAGGACCTCCAACACTCCAACACTCCACTTAACCACCAGACCAACAAGCCCATTCTAATATAAACTTACCAACAATTAAATTTAAGCTCTTTGCACAAGGTTAAGGCTTTATTTATAAAAATACCAAAATTTTCCCAAGTAAGGCTTGAAATTGGGACCTTTAACACACACCCAGAACACTTAAGCAATGAAGCAGATACTCAATTATATGTCATACATACACGAAATCAAAAAGTATAATTTTGGGGCGTTACATTCAAGATTGTAGATCAGGTGACACCGTTGTTGCTAAATGAGACAAATTTAATATTACTCAATACCCTAAAAGTAACATTGAAATTTAGGAAATGCAAAAGATTGCATATGCATCAGCTATTGAGAGTCTAATGTATGCTCAAGTATGTACACGTCTGGATATTGCGTACATTGTTGGGATGTTAGACAGACATTTAAGCAACCTGGTATGAACCATTGGATAGCAGCCAAGAGGGTTATGAAGTATCTTTAGAGAACCAAAAGATTATATGCTCACATATCGGAGGCTTGATAAGTTAGAGGTCATCTAGTATACAGACTCCTATTTTGATGGAATATTGATGCAAAATTTTGTCAATAGGGTTCAAATTGTGACAATGTTGGTAGTCCTTTGTTCCAATAACAGGAGTACATTTATAACCTCCCTAACCCATCCTAGACACTAAACCTGAATTCAGGAGATTACATCAGCCATAAAGATGGCCTAGTATGATCAGAGTTTATAAAACAGTCATTTTAAAACATTTGTTTATTTTAAAAGAAAACTTAGTCTATTTAAAAAAAAAAACACCAGAGTTAACACAAAAACCAATTGATTTTAATATTTTTCTTGTAATGGAGACTATTTTTGAAAACTTAGTTAATTTATTTATTCTTCCAAAATTTATTTATAAACTTAGTAGCGGAAAAGTGATCTTAACTTAGTTTTGATGAAAACTATATTTCATGCATAGATAATTAAATTTCATATCTTAAATTAAATTAAATGTCATGCATGCTAAATAAATCCTAAATGTGAGTCCTATGCCATAAAATAAGTAAAATAGTATAGTTCTAAAATAATAGAAATTATAAAATAAGCCTAATAATACTTTTATAAAAATAAAATGTATCCGAACCCTTTGTATGTCGTGATCGCATTCTAACCTGGTGGGTTATCTGTAAAGAATGAAATAAAATAGGAAGTGAGCCATGGAGCTTAGTGTGAGTTTCGTCACAAGGGAACCAGTGCAAGAAGTAGACAAGTCATGTAGAATATCAACTCATAGAATAAATCACAATTAATAGCAATACAAGATATCGATAATTCAGAACAACTAATCAACATAATATTCCAATGTTCGTAGCCATGTAATTGCTTATGAATGCAATGCAAGTTCGGTTTAACAATAGAAAGGTGTTACCCCACTGCTACACACCACAGTTAGGAGTTCCTCAAAACTCCTCTACCTTCACACCACGTTTTGGATAAAACACTAATCATTGAAAATGAATTGCTAATGATAAATATATTGGTGGATAAATACTCTTCTTGGAATCGAAATTTTCGACTAGATTGGCTGAAACTCAAATTTCTTAATCCATACTCATTCCCACTGGTCACAGTCAATTCTAAACATCTAATTACTCATAAAAGAAAGATTCTCAGCCCTCAAAACACCCATGATTCTTCATATTTATGGTTCCGAAAAATTTCAGCATCTATAGATATTTTCAATGAAAACTCAACATAACCTTCAAATCTTTCAACGAAAGTTTAAAATGAGTTGAAAAGCCTTTTAATATCATCAAAACAAGTTGAAGACCACTTAAAAACAATAGTTTCATTTACAAATCTGAATTATGCCATTAAAAACTCCAATTTCAGCTAACACATCAATTTCTTGTTCTAATGAATTAAAACTTTGTTTGAAAGACTAGTTTGCATAAAAAATAATGGAAAAATGAAACATTACCTTGATTTCAGAGAAAAATGAACAGTTGATGGAAATCCAAGAAAAATCCACAAGATGAATGGTAATAAAAATAATCATGTTCTTGATGTTTTTCTTTCAGAATATGATAAAAATTGATGAATGATGGTTTGGGGTTTTCAATTGACGACAAGAAAAGGGGAGAAAAGTGTTGTGCGTCTACTATAGGTGAAGGGGAAAATGGGCTAATTCTTAAAAGTTTGGTTTAATTTCTTTAGAGTTACCTTCAACTTTAACCCTTTTACAAAACAGTCCTCCCTTAAAAATTGAAAGCCTTTTTCTCATTTTTTTCATAAATCGATTTTATTTTTCAAAAGCCATTTAGCGAAGGTATTTTCTTGTTCCTAAACCAAATTTTGGGCCAAAATTTCCAAAACTAAACTTGAAACTCCTAGACCACATTTTGGGATGTGACAAGAGTTTTAGGGAACTCTTACTGTGGTGTGTAGCGGAGTTGGTAGGATCTATTCTAATAAAGTGAAATTGCATCACCATTCATGAGCATGTGCGTACATAAACCATGAATTCTAAAATATTTTGATATTGATACTTCGAATCGCTATTTGAGTGTGATTGTTCTAAGAATTGCTACTTGTATGAGTCATCTACTGTTTGCACTGATTTACTTGTGATTGAACTCACACTGAGCTTCCTAAGCTCACTCCTCCATTATTTCTATCTTTACAAAATAACCCACCAGGTTAGGGCGTGAGCACATTATCCGAAGGGTCTCAGCTTGGATTTGTTTTTATATATATAAAAGTATTTTAGATTTATTATTATTAAAATTTCGTTACTCAAATATTGTATTATTTTATTTTAAAACTGTGGCATGAGATTTAGGTTTTGGGGTTTATATAGCATGTATGACATTTAATTTGAATTTAGGATGTTGAAAGATGAAATTAGAATTAAATATGCATAAAATAATTCTGATTTTTCTTAATTGAAACTAAGTTGATTATCACTTTTCCGTTGCTAGATTACAACTAAATTAGAAATTAATTAAGTTTTCAAAAGTAGTCACCATTGTAAGAAAAATGTTAAACTTAATCGGATTTTTGTTAACTCGTGAGTATTGTCAAAACCAGTTTTTTTTGAAAAACGGGGTCGACTTGGTTTTGAAAATGAAGACAAATGTGAGAGTCGCCACCAATCTTTTTTGATGAGGTGTGATCGGGTCACCTCGTAAAAGTGGTTATTTTAAATTGTTTGATTTATTAAACAACGATTTTGGTCCACGAAATTCAGAAAGACGGGTTCGGGAGCCGGTTACAACTGAGGAAGGATTAGCACCCTCGTAACGGCCAAAATTGGTACCTAGTTGATTAATTAGTGTCTTAGTATCGAAAATTAAGAACTTTAAAGAAAAATATGATCCATCGTTAAATTATTGCTTAATTGAAATTTTTTTTGAGAAAAATGGCGTATTTCACATTAACCGAGGAAAAATATTACATCCCGTAAGTTAGGACATAATGTCTTAAATCCTCGAAACGAGAATGGACGCCAAAATGTTTATTTTGAAAAATGTTCGATTATCTCGATTTTAGGAAAAAATCATATCCCATAAGTTAGAATACGGTTTTTTCTTAATTCCCGAGAATATTTAAAATTGTTTTAAAACGTTCATTATTCAGATTTATCGAGAAAGTCGAATCCCCGTAAGTTAGGGTACGACTTTTCGATTCCCGAAATACGAAGAAGAATTGCGTATTATTTTTTTTAAAAGAAATTTTTGATATAACAAGTAAAATGCGACATGATTTCGTAATTAAACTTAAAATGGATTACAGTGTTGATATGGGTGATGACAAAATAATGACGAAAATGATAATCACAAATGAATTTGCAGGTATATAAAAGCATATATAATGCAATAATAATGAAGACAAAAATAAAATAAAGATGAAATAATAATAAAAAATAAAATAAAAATAACAATACATTAATAAGAGTAATAATATATTAATATAAATAGTAATATAAAGATGATAATAATAATAATAATAATAATAATAATAATAATAATAATAATAATAATAATAATAATAATAATAATAATTTAAATTAATAATAATGATGATGTAAGTAAAAATATAAGTAAATGAAAAGGAAACATATAATGAAGTATTAATATAAAATTAATTAGCCTAATAATATGATAATAATATTAGTAACAATACAATAATAGTAATAAAGTAGAAAAGATAATAATAATGTTTTTATAAGAATAATAATATATTAATAATAATTATCATGGAAAATAATAATAATAATACTAATATTTTAAATAAGATAATAATAATAGATAGAAAGTAGTAGTAATAATACGTTAATAAGAGTAATAGTAATAATAATAATAATAACAATAGTAGATATAATAATAATAATAATAATAATTAATTTGAAAATAAAATAGCAAAATAATGAAAAAGGACTAAATCGAAATTAAAACAAAAGTTTGGGGCAAATTCAAAATAAAAAGAAAGGAAAAGGATCACACTGAACGCTCTAATAACAAGGAGGGACCAAAAGGGAAATTTTTCCTTCCCCCAAAACGCACAGCTTCTAAGTGGACTAAATTGGAAAAGAAATAGATTAAAGGGCAAAAATTAAAATTAAAAAAAACTTAATTGCAAAACCATGAAAAAGCGAAAGGGCCAAAAGCGCAAATAACCCTTCCGCTTAAAAACATGCGGATCCTAGGCTGGACGGGTCGGGTCTGGGTGAAACAACGTCGTTTTAGGGCTATTCTGGCCAGCCCAAAACGACGCCGTTTAAGGACCCTATAGAAATCATTTTTTTTTTAAAAATTCAATCTTCCATTTCTCAAAAAAAAAAAACAAAACTTTTCCCCTCTTGCTCTCTCTGCGAAGCTCCTAGTCCGGTGAGAAGTACGGCCGATTGTCGCCGCATCGGCCCCATGTATAGTGGCCGGAATTCTAAAAAGGTATATTTTTTAATTTTTTGATGTATTTTTAATATATATGTGTAATCAGTAAAAGAAAATAGAGGAATCAATAGCTTCAAAAAATAGAAATGAAAATAGATAATAAAAAAAAACCTTTTATTTGAGTCTAACTCCTCTGTTTTGGTATTTCTTGCTGCAATCAAGTGTTTGTGTTGGTGTTTGGATCTTTTTTGTTATATTTCTACTCTATTTTTGTGTTTGAAAGTCTGTTTTTTTTTTCAAAAAAAAAAGGTCATAAAGTTTACATTTTTTAGGGCTTTTATAGCCCGATTTCATTGCATTTTTGCCACTATTTACTGTCTTTTCTATTGCCCCTTTTTTGCAGGTGACGGCGCAAGTGGCGATGGCAGCAGCGTCGCTTTGCAGTGGTGGTGGATGTGACCAGAAGACCCTAGCTGCAAACACTTCTTTTTCTTTTATGTTATCTGATCTTTCTCTTCTCTCCCTAACCAAAATTAAAGAAAAAAATTCAGTTTTTCTATTTCTTTCTCACTCAATTTCTTCACTTTCTCTTCTATTAAACTTATTTTTTTTCTCCCAAAGGTTTGTTTGTTCTTTTATTCGGCTTAAATGGGGATTGCCAACACAATTCATATCATAAATTTCAAAAGCTTTTTTTTTCCGTCTCTTTTTATCAGCTCTATTAGATCCTCAAAACCCAACATTTCTAGTTTGGGTCTATTCATAAGTTGGATTCATAGAAATGGGTATTTTGGATGTATGTGATCCAAATAATGTCAAATTAGAGAGTCGGTGTAAAATTAAAAAAAAAAGTTTAATAATTAATAGCTATCAACTTCTATGCATTTGGGACTTATTGGACTTCATTGGTTTAAAATTAAATAAATAAAAAATATCATCAACAACACCTCAATTGAAATAAGTAGAAAAGGGGGAATGTCTGATTTTTTTAATTTGATGTAATATTGTTGTTTTATTTTTCAACAAAAAATAAAAATAAATAGAACCAAGCTCAAATAATTTGATTTTATCTTAAATCACATTGGATAACACTCTATCAAACTTGAACCGAGTTTCTATTTTAATCAAGCTCTAATTGATCATTTGAGACCCAATAATAATTAAATGACTTGTTTTATTTATTTTTCTTCTTTAATTCACAATTTAACCTCTAAAATATATTTATTTTTTACTTAATATTTGGGCTTTTTTATTTAAATAACCCCAAAAAATTAATTAATTATCAAAATGACCCATTTTTTAATTAAACACCAAAAGGACCTGAAATCTACAGTAAAAGTTAGTGGAGCCAAATGACTTGACGCCACCAACATGCCACGTCAGCATCCATGAAAAAAATTTAATTTTTTGGTAGAACCATGTAGAATGACGACACCTGTATAAATATCATAGAGATACCATAAGTTCGAGGGACTTCAAAATAAATTTACCATTTTCTGGTAGAGCCAATTAATATGGCACCACCAGTCTGACACCACCTGTCACCTTCTTTTTTTTATTACTTTTTTACTTTCGTCCCTTTTTTTTTTATCTTTATTTTATTTTTTATTTTATTTTATTTATTTTACGTATTTTTATTATTAATTTTAAAAATTTTAAAATGTATATTTGAAATATTTTATAATTTATATTTTTAAAATTTTAAATATATATTTTTAAAATTATTTTTTAAAATTTTGAATATTATTTTTAAATATTAAATATATATTTTTAATAATATAAAACATTTAAATATTTTAAATATATGACCTTTCAAATTTATTATTAGTTTTTAATATTTTTAATATTATTTAATTTTTATAATATTTTAAATTATGATTTTTAAATTATTTTGGTTTATATATTTAATATTTAAAAATAATTTTTAAATTTTTAAAAATAATTTAAAAATAATATTTAAAATTTGGAAAAATAATTTCAAAAATATATATTTAAAATTTAAAATATATATATTATAAAACATTTCAAATATACATTTAAAATATTATAAAACTAATAATAAATTTGAAAGGTCATATCTTTAAAATATTTGAATGTTTTATATTATTAAAAATATATTTAATATTAAAAAAATAATATTTAAAATTTTAAAAAATAATTTAAAAATAATATTTAAAATTTAGAAATATAATTTCAAAAATATATATTTAAAATTAAAAAATATATATTATAAAACATTTTAAATATACATTTCAAGTTTTTTAAAATTAAAAATAAAATAAAATAAATAAATAAAGATAAAGACAAATTTAAAAAAAAACAAATATAAGAGAAATGACAAAAGTAAAAAAAGAAAAAAAAAAAAAAAGGAAAAAAGGTGGCAGGTGTCAGGCTAGTGGCGCTATATTAATTGGCTCCACCAGAAAATGAGAAATATATTTTGAAGTCCCTCATATTTTCAGAATTTGCAATATTTCTATGATATTTATACAGGTGGTGTCATTCTACATGACTTCATCAAAAAATTATTTCTTTTATGGATGCTGACGTGGCATGTTGGTGGCGCCAAATTATTTGGCTCTACTAACTTTTATTGTAGATTTTAGATAATTTTGGTGTTTAATTAAAAAAATAAGTTATTTTAATAATTAATTAATTTTTGGGTTATTTAAATAAAAAAGCTTAATATTTGAACTTTTCTTCATCCAATTAGATACCTAAAATATCATTTCACAATAAACCAACGTTAAGAAAAAAACAATCAATCAAGTCATCCCACGCATCTTTTTACATTTTTTTAATTCATAAAATAATTTAATTATCATTCCTCTTTATTATATAAAAAAATATATTTTGAAAAAATATATATATTATTAAAAAATTCTACCGTATACCCATCCCCTTCCTGGGGCATGCCAAAATGATCCTTTGAGAAGGATAGAATCTTTCCTTTACAAACACATCTCAAGCTATTGGAGAGGTTGGGTGTAACAGTGGTTGAGTGCAACACATAATGGACGAATTCAATGTACAAAACAAATTATATTAATAGTTGAAATTAATGTTTATCTACAAAAATTTTAAAGAATTTAAATTTTATAGAATCTTAGGATTTATAATAATTATTCTAGTAACTCTAGTTATAGTGAAGAGTTTCACTATGTCATAATGCTTAATAGATAGGTTTTTCCATGTACTTCACAAATTAGACTAGTTCAAGTGGGCCAAATGAATTTCATTTAATTAGTTAACTTCCATGAGACACTCTGTGTATATTCATCACTGGCTTTGATTCGTGGCCCATGACATTCTCCCCTACTTTTCTCGTGATGCCCTCGTTATGTCCTTAGAATGATACTGGTTTGACTTGTCTCATAATTGTCTCAAAGCATCGGTCAATCCCCAACTAATCTTTCTGTTAGGTAGTTTTTATAAGTTAATAATAATAATAATAATAATAATAATAATAATAATAATAATAATAATGTAAGTAAAAAATATAAGTAAATGCAAAAGGAAACATATAATGAAGTAATAATATAAAATTAATTAGCCTAATAATATGATAATAATATTAGTAACAATACAATAATAGTAATAAAGTAAAAAAGATAATAATAATGTATTAATAAGAATAATAATATATTAATAATAATTATCAAGGAAAATAATAATAATACTAATATTTTAAATAAGATAATAATAATAGATAGAAAGTAGTAGTAATAATACGTTAATAAGAGTAATAGTAATAATAATAATAATAATAATAATAATAATAACAATAGTAGATATAATAATAATAATAATAATAATAATAATAATAATTAATTTGAAAATAAAATAGAAAAATAATAAAAAGGACTAAATCGAACTTAAAACAAAAGTTTGGGCCAAATTCAAAATAAAAAGAAAGAAAAATGACCACATTGAACGCGCGAATAACAAGGAGGGACCAAAAGAGAAATTTTCCCTTCCACCAAAACGCACAGCTTTTAAGTGGACTAAATTGGAAACGAAATAGATTAAAGGGCAAAAATTTAAATTTAAAAAAAAACTTAATTGCAAAACTATGAAAAAGCAGAAGGGTCAAAAGCGCAAATAACCCTTCTACTTAAAAACACGCAGACCCTAAGCCGAACGGGTCAGGTCAGGTCGGATCGGGTCAGGGTGAAACGATGTCGTTTTAGGGCTATTATGGCTAGCCCAAAACGACGACGTTTAAGGGCCCTATATAAATCAGATTTTTTTTTTAAATTTCATTCTCCCATTTCTCAAAAAAAAAAAAAAAAATTCCCCTTTTGCTCTCTTTGTGGAGCTCCTAGTCCGGCAAGGAGTCCGGCCAATCACCGCCACATTGGTCACCATGCACTGTGGCCAGAGTTCCAAAAAGGTATATATTTTTTTATTTTTTTGATGTATTGTTAATATATATGTGTAATCAGTAAAAGAAAATAGAGAAATAAATAGCTTCGAAAAATAGAAATGAAAATAGATAAAAAAAAAACTTTTATTCGAATTTAACTCCTCTATTTTGGTGTTTCTTGCTACGATTAATTATTATTATTATTATTATTATTATTATTATTATTATTATTATTATTATTATATCTACTATTGTTATTATTATTATTTCTATTACTCTTATTAACGTATTATTACTACTACTTTCTATCTATTGTTATTATCTTATTTAAAATATTAGTATTATTATTATTTTCCATGATAATTATTATTAATATATTATTATTCTTATTAATACATTATTATTATCTTTTCTACTTTATTATTATTGTATTGTTACTAATATTATTATCATATTATTAGGCTAATTAATTTTATATTATTTCTTCATTATATGTTTCTTTTTGCATTTACTTATATTTTTTACTTACATCATCATTATTATTAATTTATATTATTATTATCATCTTTATATTACTATTTATATTAATATATTATTACTCTTATTAATGTATTGTTATTTTTATTTTATTTATAACTTCAATCTGTTTCATTGCAATTTTAGGGAAATAAGATTCGCTATCTTCAGTCTGCTCCACTACAACTTCAGGGAGATAAAATTTGTAACTTCAACCTGCCCCTCTGCAACTTCGGGGTGGTAAGGTTTGCTATGATCTACTCTACTGCAACTTCAGAGAGATAAGATCTGCTTATTTATAGCTTCAATTTGTTCCATTACAACTTTAGGGAAATAAGATTCACTATCTTCAGTCTGCTCCACTGCAACTTTAAGGAGATAAGACTTATAGTTTCAATGATCTTTCTATATCATCCTCTAGGAGACATGACCTATAGAATCGATTTCATGGGCCTATACTTATACCAAATGATTAGGATGCGATGATCAGAATGAATTAAATGCTCCTAATTAAATGTGTATGATATTTGCATGAATGAAGAATGTCATGAGAATGATCCCTTCTTAATGTTTGGGTTGTCATTGCTCTTTGTTCATCAAGGTTCTATCACTGACGCATTACCTTGCCTTTTTGCTCAGTTGGTATCTCTGACAAAAAACCCGAAGAAATAGTCACAATTTAGACTCTTCTTTCTCAAATATTTCTAACCCTTAAGTTTGGTTAGTTCTAAATAATAGTCATGTTTCAGGTTTCTGTACTATTTAGAAGCTTTCAGAGCAATATGCAAAACTCCTTTTATGAGAGTATTATTAGCCCATTAATCGTTATTTCAAAGCAAAATGCTTGAAAAAGATCGTAATGATGGACATAACTAAAATTTATCAGAAACAAAATTTGAAAAGAGTAGATTAATCAAAGAAAGCAAATATTGCTGGAATACAAAATGAATAAAAGGAAAATAGGTGCCCTAGATATCGCAGCATGAGCTTATCTGCACAAACTTCTTGAGGACCCTTTTTGAGCTCAATATGTGTTTAGGGGATCCAGAGTACTCTGTTGATGCCCTAAGACGTAACATCTCTCCTCCTTGTTTATTCAGGTATCGCAAGACTACCGCATGTCCTACCTTCGATCAAAATTTGAATTGCCCTTTTACGGGTTTTTAATTCAGAATCCCTTTGGTCTCAAGGCGCCCTTTACGGGTTTTCGCCTTGGCCTCTCCCTATTTTTCTTTTTAAGTGAAGTATTTTTTAATCGAATCTGAATTCACAGGATTGGGTTAAGTCTTGCCATCCATTTTGGTCAATATCAACGCTCCTCCAGAAAATGCCTTCTTTACCACATAAGGTCTTTCCCAATTCGGCATCCATTTTCCTCTGAAATCTTTTTGTATGGGCAGGATCTTTTTCAATACTAGGTCTCCCTCGTGGAATTCTCTAGGACGAACCTTTTTTGTTGTAAGCTCATATTATCCGTTTTTGGTACATCTGACCATGACGAATAGCCCTTAGCCTTTTTTCTTCAATCAATTTCAACTGATCGTATCGGGATTGGATCCATTTTGTTTTATCCAACTTCACTTCTGAAAAAACTCTTAGGGAAGGAATCTCGACCTCAATGGGTAAAAATGCCTCCATTCCATAAACCAGTAAGAAAGGCATTGCCCCGGTAGAGGTCCTGACAGATGTTCGATAAGCATAAAGGGCGAATGGTAGCTTCTCATGCGAATCTTTATAAGTTTCAGTCATCTTTCCCACAATCTTCTTGATATTCTTATTGGTTGCTTCCACCTCACCATTCATTTTTGGGTTATACGACGACGAGTTGTGATGTCTGATCTTGAACTAACTGCAGACCTCCGTCATCGTACTGTTGTTCAAATTTAATGCATTGTCAGATATGATCCTTTTCGGCATTCCATATCGACAAATGATTTCCTTTTTCAAGAACTTGCAAACTGTTGATTTTGTAACATTGGCATATAAAGCGACCTCTACCCACTTGTTGAAGTAGTTGATGACCACAAAGATGAGTCGATGTCTATTAGAAGCTTTTGGCGATATTGGCCTAGTCACATCCATGCCTCACATCGAAAAAAGCCATGGAGAAGTCATAACATGTAGAGGTGAATGAGGCAAATGAATCTTGTCTTCATATATTTGACACTTATAACATCTTTTGGCGTAGTTAATACAATCTCCTTCCATGGTGGACCAGTAATAACCGAACCTCATAATTTGCCTGGTCATTGTAAAGCCATTAGCGTGTGTCCCACAGACGCCCTCATGGACTTCTTCTAAGATTTTCTTAGCCTCTATAGCGTCCACACATCTTAATAGCACCTGATCCTTTCTTCTTTTGTATAGGATTTCCCCATTCAAGATATAATCAACAGCCAATCTTTTTAACGTCCTTTTATCATTCTCAGTAGCTTGGTTAGGGTACTCATAATTCTTCACATATTGCAGTATATTGTGGTATCAAGGATGATCATCCTTTTCTTCTTCTTCTTCGATATTGTTATAATAAGCCGGAGCCTCATAAATACTCATTTGGATCGGTGTCACATCCTCTTGTTTGTTCACATTTATCATGGAAGCTAAAGTTACTAAGGCGTCAACCATATGATTTTCTTCTCGCGGGAGGTAATAGAAGATGATATCATCAAACTCTTTAATTAATTTAATGACCAAACTTCGATAATTGATCAACTTGGGATCTTTTGTCTCCCATTCACCTTTAAGTTGATAGATCACTAGCGCAGAATCCCCATATACCTCTAGCACTTTAATATTGCATTCTATGGCTGCACGAATTCCCATAATACATGCTTCATATTCAGCCATATTATTTGTGCAATCAAAATCCAATTTGCTAGTAAAAGGATAATGATCTCCGTTTGGGGATACCAAGACTGCCCTGATCTCGTTACCCACAGCATTTAATGCTCCGTTGAAGTTTAGCT
This sequence comes from Gossypium longicalyx, assembly GCA_025698465.1. Lineage (NCBI taxonomy): Eukaryota > Viridiplantae > Streptophyta > Magnoliopsida > Malvales > Malvaceae > Gossypium > Gossypium longicalyx. The sequence goes on from CM047004.1 coordinate 9,063,854, forward strand.
TCCAAGGATGACCTTCTTGAGAGTCTTCTTTAGTGGTTTCCACGTACATTAGATCTTCATTTAGGAAATCAAAATTCAGAGGCTCGTAGTCTTCTAGAGCTCTACTGGCTAGAAAATATGTTATTGCACTCCCTTTTACAGTTTTCTGGTTCACATAGACTATATCAAATTCGGAAAGTAGAATTTGCCATCGGGCCATTCTCCCATTCAAAGCAGTCGACTCCATCATGTACTTCAGAGGATCCAGTTTAGAGATCAGCCAAGTTGTGTGGTACAACATGTATTGTCTCAGTCTTCAGGTTGTCCAGATTAAGGCACAATACAACTTTTTAATTGGCGAGTATCTCGTCTCACAATCAGTGAACTTCTTACTGAGGTAATATATCGCTCTTTCTTTCTTTTCTGACTCATCGTGTTGACCCAGCACACATCCCATAGAATTCTCAAATACTGCCAAATACAGTATCAGTGGCTTATCTAGGTTAGGTGGCATCAGCACTAGGGCATTGGACAAGTATTGCTTAACCTTATCAAAAGTCTTTTGGCACTCCTCATCCCAAACATCGAGGTTGTGTTTCTTAAGGAGACGGAATATGGGGTCACGTTTCTCGGTTAGTTGTGAAATGAACTGAACGATGTAATTTAGTCTTCCTAGGAATATTTGAACTTCTTTTTGTGTACGCGACAGAGGTAACTCTTGTATGGCTTTGACTTTATCTGGGTCAATTTCAATCCCTTTTTCGCTGACTACGAATCCTAGCAGTTTTCTTGACCTGGCCCCGAAGGTACATTTTGCTGAATTGAGCTTTAGCTGGTATTTCCTCAACCTCAAGAATAATTTCCTCAAAACTTGCACATACTCCTCTTCTGTTCGGGATTTGGCGATCATGTTGTCAACATAAACTTCAATTTCTTTGTGTATCATATCATAGAACAGGGTTACCATAGCTCTTTGATATGTTGCTCTCGCATTTTTTAGTCCAAATGGCATTATCTTATATCAAAAGGTTCCCCACATGGTTATAAATATAGTCTTATCCATGTCTTCAGGATGCATCTTTATCAAATTGTATCTGAAGAAGCCATCCATGAAGGAGAACAGTGAGTAACCTGCCGCGTTGTCCACTAAGGTGTCGATATGGGCCAATGAAAAATTATCTTTCGGGCTGGCTTTGTTCAAATCTCTGTAGTCTACACACATCTGTACTTTTCCATCTTTTTTAGGGACAAGGACGATATTGGCTACCCATTCTGAGTATTTAACCACTTGTAAGAAACCAGCATCGAATTGATTTTTGACCTCCTCTTTTATTTTCAACAAAACATCAGGCATCATTCTTCGAGGCTTCTGTTGAATTGGCTTGCATTCTTCCTTTATGGGGAGTCGATGTACAACGATATCAGTACTTAGTCTAAGCATATCTTGATACGACCATACGAAAACATCTTTGAATTCTTGGAGTAACTCAATGAGGTCTCACTTTGTCTCTGTGGTAATGCAAGCTCCGATCTTTACTTCTTTCTTTTCTTGTTCGTCTCCCAAGTTTACAATTTCTACTGACTCTTTGTGAGGTAGAATCTATTTCTCCTCTTTTTCTACCACCTTTAACAAGTCAGGACATAAGTTACAGTCTCTATCAACTTAAAAGTCTTGAGATCCCTCTAGACACATATCTCGCTCAAAAGGAAATTCTGAGTTAGTAGCAACGTCGCTCGTATCGTTGATATCTGGAGACCTGTTGTAGGTGCAAAGGAAGATACAAAGAATAAAAGAATCTAAGAATAATTATATGTATGATATGATTATGAATGAAAGAATAAAATAATATTTCATCAGAATAAGACAAAAAGATATATTTCATTGAAATAACGATTTTGAACATAAGTCTATTTCATAAAAAGGACTCTTATTACTCCTAGGCCTAGAGCAATAAGTGTGTTTTGAACATTACTCTGTGTTATTTCTAAAGACTATAGGAATCTCTTTCCCAGTCCAATTATTCAGAAAACTTCCCGGCTCATAAGGGCAAATGCCTGACAAATTCTCTACTCCAATTTCTTCTTCGTATGTGGCATTGATGTCCAAATTTTCTAACATTCCTTCCACGATTTCCTTTCTTGGCGTCCCTCGCTCAGGGTGAATGATTCCTCTAGACACAAAAGTCTTCGATATATAGGGAAAGATCATTGGTTCCGATTCGATCTCTTCCCCGCTCAATCGCGTTCTCCTTCTCTCTTACTTCTTTCCCAGTTCCTTCTTTCTTTGTATCACATCCGGCTTAAATCCTAAGCTGAAGCGGTCTTGTTCATCCTTCATTATTAGTACCTCAATCCTTCCTTGGAGGTGTCTCTTGAGTCCTCTTCTCGGTAGGGCCCCTATCCCAATAGTTAGCCGTAGGCCCATTCTTGTAGTCTTAAATATCCTGGGCATTGGGATCCTATTTTCTTCAGTAATGAATGTCGCATTCACAAACACTAAAGACCGAAAGGAACATTTGATTGCTTCATCGTTTGCCTCTAGATATGGCGCGTCACTCCTCACTGCTGTGATGCTGTCCTCTTCGACATTTATCGTTACCAACCGACCTTCCGTTACCAATTTTAACTTTTCGTGCAGTGACAAAGGGAATGCCCCTGCTGAATGTATCCATGGCCTCCCCAATAGGCAATTATACGAAGGCTTGATGTCGATCTCTAGGAAATCTACCTCGTACGTGCTTGGACCGATCAGAAGGGGTATTTAAATTCTTCCTATTACCCTCCTTTTAGTGCCATTAAACGCTCTCACTATGTTTTGGCATGTCTTCATATGAGAGCTATCCATAGGCAACCTATTTTGTGTGGATAATGGTAGGACATTCAAGGCCGATCTGTTGTCAATTAATAACTCCGGTAACGTATACCCCTTGCAACGAGTCGTGATGTGCAAAGCCTTAGTCGATCCCCTGCCTCCTGGTGATACTTTATCATCATTGAAGAAGATGAAGTTGTCAGCACTTATATTGTTGACTAAGCGGTCCAGCTTGTTTACCAAAATATCGTTAGCGACATAAGTTTCATTCAGCACCTTCATCAATGCGCTACGATGGGTTTCTGAGCTTAAGAGTAAAGCCAATACCAATATACGAGCTGGTTGTTTGTGTAGTTGTTCCACAACACTATACTCGCTGTGTTTTAAAAATTTCAAGAATTTTTTGGCTTCTTTTTCAGTTATCGATTCATTAACAGGCGGTTCAAGTCTAATCAGCTTCTCTTTCTTTTGCTCGATCACTAATGATTTTTCTTTAACAAGCTCGACTTTTGTATTTGGGGTATCATAGTGCCTTCTGCTGCTCGTATAGAATCCTACATCTTAACCTTTCTCTGATGTGTTAGTCGGGATTTCCTCTTCTGGGATTGTCACATTGCAATTATAGTTCTAAGGTATCATTTTACTATCTTTATAAGAAAAAGCAACGGGCTTCTGGATTACGACTTTTGGTGCGACTTGTGCCCCAGCTTCATTAATTCTTGGTCGTGAAATGATAATCACTGCGTGGTTGAATTTGTAGATATTCTCTGTTGACCCCTCTTCTAAGGCACATATATCTCTTCCTTCTGGGTTTCCAGTGTACTCAAAGAATTCTAACTCATTATTATCCATCAATCCTTGTACTAGAGTCCTGAATTCACTACATCCTTGAATCTCATGATCCTCTTGACCATGGAACTCACAATAATTCTTTGTTCTGCGGGATCTGTCCCCTGAATTCTGCATAAGTAACCATCTTTCTACCATTTTCTTCCACACCTCTTTCAGCAGGGTATTTACTTCTACGATATTCATCTTGATTTTCTTTCCTATGCTCTCGATTATCGCATTTACTCTATTATCCGCATGGTTAGGTAACAGATTTTCTGCACTAGATGTATCAACGAATTTCACAATACCCATTTTGATGAGTCTTTCGACCAACTTCTTGAAAGCGGTGCAATTTTCTATCGAGTGTCCCGTGATTCCCGCATGGTATTTGTATTGGGTGTTTGCGTCGTACCATTTAGGGTATGGGGGTTGCATTGGCTTTAGATAGAAGGGGGACACAACATATGTATCAAATAAACTTTGGTACAACTCCTTATATATCATTGGGATAGGCGTAAATTAGAGTTTCTCCATATTTTGCTTTGTGTTGGGCACTTGTCTGAGTGGGCCTTGATGACCAGTGGTTGTTGTCCTCGGTTGGCTTACAGTGATCGATTTCAAATATGTGCTCACATTATTTACATCGTGCTCCTTCTTCCTCAACGTTGTCTTTTTGGCATTTTCTCCAGTTTCTATTTTCTCGCACCTTATCGTATTTTCTATCATTTCACCAGACATTACTCTGTCTGAGAAACTCTTAGTTGCACTTTCCAACATGTGATTAATGAAAGGTGCCTTCAGGGTATTAATGAAGAGTATAGTGGTTTCCTTTTCTAGCAGAGATGGTTGGACTTGTGTGGCCACCTTTCTCCACCGTTTGGCGTATTACTTGAAGCTTTCATTATGCCTATTCTCCATGTTCTGTAAAGTGATTCTATTAGGGTTCATATCTGTCACGTGACTATACTGTGTTATGAAGGCTTGTGCTAGATCTTTCTATGAATTGATCTTGGTACGGCTCAATTGGTTGTACCATTTGGATGCTGCCCCAACTAGACTTTCTTGGAAACAGTGAATCAATAGTGAGGGTAAGCACCAAGTCCGGAACCAAGCTCAATTCCTTGGCATCGACTCCACCACGATAGTCGGCATTTTCTATTTTTTTTAAATTTTTCTTCTAACCATCTACACCGTTCTTCGAGTTTTTTCGGACCTGGTGCTTTTTTCGGACCTGGTGCTTACCCTTAAGTTCAAGACTCCTAAAACACCAGCCTAAAACTGTTGGGGCCTGATTGTAACAGATGACCTTCGTGGGTACACCTCGAGTTGTATCTAAACATTCGTTGGGGTAAAACCCGGAGGGTAGAAGAGATCTTTATTGTCATCTCCGGTATCGACCATAGGGCCCTTTCCCTTCTCCTGTCCACCAGTCAATAGTTGTGTTAGCTGGTTCATCATGTTCCTTTGTGATTCCAACATTTGGTCCTTCAAATCCTACTGGATTTTAGCTAATTTCTCTTGTATCTATTCTTACATCTGTTCTTGCATCTGTTCTTGCATCTGTTCTTGCCTCTCCTTCTGCATTTGTTCCAACCTTTCTAGTCTTTTATCCATCGCTTTAGCTTTTCTTCGTGTACCGTAAGGATGCGTACTTGGTTGATTTTCGTCAATCTCCAGATAACTGAAATAATTTTTTTAATTATGGTCTTTTTATGAAAATTAATACATATGATGCGATGAAATGCAAATGCATGAATGTAATGAATGAAACAAAAATGCGTTGATTCTGATTCAATTTCATTAGAGTAACTTTTTCAGAAAATAAATTTCTTTACATAAACTGGATTACATATAAGGCTTTACCCTGATACTTAAAGCTTTGACCTACCTAAGAAATCGAGCTAGCTCTCGGCCTCGGTCTGATTCTGACTCGTATTTTAAACTTAATACATCAGCCTGGACTGCTAATGTTTGTAAGTGATCGGCCACTTCCCACACTTGAGTCAAAGCTTCGCCCATGACGTAATCCCTGTTCTTGACCTGATCTTGAGATTGATGAAGCTGTTCCTTCTATCACTCGTTATTTACCTCAATGAGTTCAATCTGAAGTTCACGATTTTGCAGTGTGGTTTTAAGTTCCTCTATCTTCCCTTTTAATTCTTCAATTTTTCTCAGACTAGCCTTCAATTCGATTGTAAAGTTACGACTATGATACTGATACAAGGATCTTTCTAACTCTGACACCCGAATCTTTAATCCCTCCTTCTCGTTTTGACTTTCTACCAAACTCCTTTTTAGAATATTTTCTCAAGCTTGAGCATCTCGATATTTTTCTTCCCATTGGTCGGCTCTACTTTTTTCCTCTTTAATTTCCTGCCGCCATTGTTCTGACATTTTTCCCAGCTAAGCAGTTCTTATTGACCTTCGCAGCTTCTTGTAGTCTGTTTTCAAACTTTCCAAATCCTCTTCAGCCTTGTTTTTTCCTTTTCTCAGTCTTTTAGCTTCTAGTTTCTTAACATCGACATCTAGCCCCAGCTGCATTTTCTCTTCCTCCAATTGCTCGATCATTTTTCTAGTTCCAAGCTCTTTCTCTCGAAATTTTACTTGATGATTTCTAGCTCAGATGGGATCACCTTCAAGTGTTCTTCCATTGATCGAGTGATTTCTTTATCTGATGTAGGGATGTTGTCGTTGAACCTCTGACTCCACTAGCGGTCATACTCAAGGGTAGTCATCGGGTTAATAGCAAACCTTTTCATTCTACGAGTTTGGTTCCAGGCATTCGATATCTCACGAACCTTCTTTTTGTAATTATCTCATTTGTATACAAACTCGCATTGAGCTAACCCGTGTGTTGGTGGCGTAAACTGTCTTGATCTATACTGTCTTAGCACAAGCAAATGAGCATACCCGATGACTCCCCATATCCTAAGTAGGGGAACCCAATCAAAATCTCCACATCGATATAATATCTCGTCAGAGACCATCTACAGGGCTCTCCATTCGACGTCTTCCTCTTGCAAATTCTGAAGAACAGTCATCCACTTTTCCTCTGTAATATCATCTCGTCTCGGTGTAGCCACTAACTCTTTCAATAAAGAGTAATTTTCGGAGAAGATGCGATACGAGACTTTTTCCACTTTCCAAAAATGGCTGTGGAACCAAGCTAGTAAGAGCTATGCGCATCCAACGAATCTCCCTTCGCCCGTTCTTTGACAATCATTCAATGATGTGAAATTTTCGGCCAAAATCACTGGTACAAGTGTGACCCTTTTACTAAGTCTGTCGAATAGATTGAGAACCGCCTCTTCTATATGCCCCAAAGCCTTGGGGAAGATAACCAGTCCATAAATGCTCAAAGTGAAAACATCAACCCTCTTCTTCGTATCGGGATGTACTAGGATTAAATCCCTCAAATTCCTCCAAGGAATGCACTTATAATCTCTTTTTTGCTTGATTCGGGCTGTAACCCACTGTTCACTCATTCCTGTGATGTTCATCAGCTTTTTTTAGAATGTTGGGACGCTGGCAGCTCTAGAATAAGCTTTTTCAACTTGAATCTTCGGACAATGGAGCAAGGTTGTGTACTCTTCTACAATAGGTACCAAATCCACTTTCCCAAAACTAAAGCAACTATAAGCAGAGTTTCAATACTGGGCAAGGGCTCGAAATAGATACTCGTGCACCTTGATATCGAGTAGATAGGGCAAATTACCACAATGACAGTAAAATAGCTGTTTGATCTCGTCATCCCACTAACCCCAAATTTTTTTCATCTCTTGGAGATTATTCTGGGTTACGCTGATCCGAGTGAAATCCCATAACTCCGACACGTACCCCTCAATAATATCACCTTTTTCTTGCCGCGTTGTCTCAGCCCATATTCGGACAGCAGCATTATCCTCCACTTTATCAAGAAACCCCTTTTCCATGATAAGTTATCTTTTTATCAACCGAATGTTAATCAACACCTTTTTTTTGATGAAAACGTCATGCAAATACAATCAAAGTAAAACAAAGTAAGTCAGTATTTCATACACAGTTTAAAGCAAGTAAGGAATAATAAATATAACACATGCTCAGGTAACTACTAGGGTTTGGTGTAGCTCTACCTAGGGCGGGTTCCTATGACTCACTATATGCGGTTCGGTTTTAAAGTAAAGGTACCTAAACCAGCAAATTCCTCAATCCTCACCCATTATAGGCTCATATAGACCGAGTTCAGTTCAGGGTAATATATTTCCCTATGGCTGCACGGAGATGAAAATCTCACGAAGACATAGGTACGAATGTATCCCGAAAGCAATCCACTATCCTACACGGAGGTGAAAACCTCATGAAGGAATAATTTCTCACTCCCACTTAAAAAGGTAAGATCAACCAATCATGTAATGCAATGTGCAAAAAGATACCAAAACTTAAACAACACAGCAATTATAAACCACAGTGATGAAAATCGTAACAACGAAGGATGAAATGCAAAACGAAAGGATCGTACATTTAAACTAAATTTTCAATTTTTGACAAAAGGGCAAAAATTAATCAACTCGTGGCTTGGCTCTCTTTTTTTTTTAAAAAAAAGGTCCCTAGTGAAGTCGTCAAGCTGTCGAAACCATTTTTTTTAAAAATGGGGTCAACTTGGTTTTGAATGAAAACAAATGTGGGAGTCGCCACCAATCCTTTTTGATGAGGTGTGATCGGGTCACCTCGTAAAAGTGGTTGTTTTAAATTGTTTGATTTATTAAACAATGATTTTGGTCCATGAAATTCAGAAAGACGGGTTCGGGAGTCGGTTACGCCCAAGGAAGGATTAGCACCCTCGTAACGACCAAAATTGGTACATAGTTGATTAATTAGTGTCTTAGTGTCGAAAATTGAGAACTTTGAAGAAAAATACGATCCATCGTTAAATTATTGCTTAATTGAATTTTTTTTGAGAAAAAGGGCGTATTTCACGTTAATTGAGGAAAAGGATTACATCCCGTAAGTTAGGACATAATGCCTTAAATCCTTGAAACGAGAATGAGCACAAAAAATATTTATTTTGAAAAATGTTCGATTATCTCGATTTTAGGAAAAAATCATATCCCGTAAGTTAGAATACGATTTTTTTCTTAATTCCTGAGAATATTTAAAAATGTTTTAAAATGTCCATTATTCGGATTTAACGAGAAAGCCGAATCCCCGTAAGTTAGGGTACGACTTTTCGATTCCCGAAATACGAAGAAGAATTGCTTATTATTTTTTTTTAAAAAAGAAATTTTTGATATAACGAGTAAAATGCGACATGATTTCGTAATAAAACTTAAAATGGATTACGGTGTTGATATGGGTGATGGCAAAATAATGACGAAAATGATAATTACAAATGAATTTGTAGGTATATAGAAGCATATATAATGCAATAATAATGAAGACAAAAATAAAATACGGATGAAACAATAATAATAAAATAAAATAAAAATAACAATACATTAATAAGAGTAATAATATATTAATATAAATAGTAATATAAAGATAATAATAATAATAATAATAATAATATAAATTAATAATAATGATGATGTAAGTAACAAATATAAGTAAATGCAAAAGGAAACATATAATGAAGTAATAATATAAAATTAATTAGCCTAATAATATGATAATAATATTAGTAATAAAGTAGAAAATATAATAATAATATAATAATAATAATAATAATAATAATAATAATAATAATAATAACAATAGTAGATATAATAATAATAATAACAATAGTAGATATAATAATAATAATAATAATAATAATAATAATAATAATAAATTTGAAAATAAAATAGCAAAATAATGAAAAAGGACTAAATCGAAATTAAAACAAAAGTTTGGGGCAAATTCAAAATAAAAAGAAAGGAAAAGTACCACATTGAATGCGCGAATAACAAGGAGGGACCAAAAGGAAAATTTTCCCTTCCCCCAAAACACACAGCTTCTAAGCGGACTAAATTAGAAAAAAAAATAGATTAAAGGGCAAAAATTAAAATTTAAAAAAAAACTTGATTGCAAAACCATGAAAAAGCAGAAGGGCCAAAAGCGCAAATAATCCTTCCGCTTAAAAACACACGGATCTTAGGCTGAACGGGTCGGGTCTGGGTGAAACAACGTCGTTTTAGGGCTATTTTGGCTAGCCCAAAACAACGCCGTTTAAGGACCCTATAGAAATCAGATTTTTAAAAAAAAAAATTCAATCTTCCGTTCCTCAAAAAACAAAAAAACAAAACTTTCCCCCTCTTGCTCTCTCTGCGAAGCTCCTAGTCCGGCAAGGAGTACGGTCGATCGCCGCTGCATCGGCCGCCATGTACAGTGGCCGAAGTTCTAAAAAGGTATATTTTTTATTTTTTTGATGTATTTTTAATATATATGTGTAATCAGTAAAAGAAAATAGAGGAATAAATAGCTTTAAAAAATAGAAATGAAAATAGATAATAATAAAAAAAACCTTTTATTCGAATCTAACTCCTCTGTTTTGTTATTTCTTGCTGCGATCAAGTGTTTGTGTTGGTGTTTGGATATTTTTGGTTATATTTCTACTCTATTTTTGTGTTTGAAAGTCTGTTTTTTTTTTTTTTATTTCAAAGAAAAAAAAGGTCCTAAAGTTTACATTTTTTAGGGCTTTTATAGCCCGCTTTCATTGCATTTTTGCCACTGTTTACTGTCTTTTCTATTGCCCCTTTTTTGCAGGTGACGGCGCAAGTGGCGATGGATGTGACCAGAAGACCCTAAGTGCAAAAACTTCTTTTTCTTTTATGTTATCTGATCTTTCTCTTCTCTCCCTAACCAAAATTAAAGAAAAAAATTCAATTTTTCTATTTCTTTCTCACTCAATTTCTTCACTTTCTCTTCTATTAAACTTATTTTTTTTCTCCCAAAGGTTTGTTTGTTCTTTTATTCGGCTTAAATGGGGATTGCCAACACAATTCATATCATAAATTTCAAAAGCTTTTTTTTTTCCGTCTCTTTTTATCAGCTCTATTAGATCCTCAAAACCCAACATTTCTAGTTTGGGTCTATTCATAAGTTGGATTCATAGAAATGGATATTTTGGATGTATGTGATCCAAATAATGTCAAATTAGAAAGTCGGTGTAAAATTTAAAAAAAAAAATTAATAATTAATAGCTATCAACTTCTATGCATTTGGGACTTATTGGATTTCATTGGTTTAAAATTAAATAATAAAAAATATCACCAACAACAGCTCAATTGAAATAAGTAGAAAAGGGGGAATGTCTGATTTTTTTAATTTGATGTAATATTGTTGTTTTATTTTTCAACAAAAAATAAAAATAAATAGAACCAAGCTCAAATAATTTGATTTTATCTTAAATCACATTGGATAACACTCTATCAAACTTGAACCGAGTTTCTATTTTAATCAAGCTCTAATTGATCATTTGAGACCCAACAATAATTAAATGACTTGTTTTATTTATTTTTCTCCTTTAATTCACAATTTAACCTCTAAAATATATTTATTTTCTACTTAATATTTGGGCTTTTTTATTTAAATAACCCCAAAAAATTAATTAATTATCAAAATGACCCATTTTTTAATTAAACACCAAAAGGACCTGAAATCTACAGTAAAAGTTAGTGGAGCCAAATGATTTGACACCACCAACATGCCACGTCAGCATCCATGAAAAAAAATTAATTTTTTGGTAGAACCATGTAGAATGACGACACTTGTATAAATACCATAGAAATACCATAAATTCTAAAAATATGAGGGACTTCAAAATAAATTTACCATTTTCTGGTAGAGCCAATTAATATGGCACCACCAGTCTGACACCACCTGTCACCTTCTTCTTTTTTTTTTTTTTTTTTTTTACTTTCGTCCCTTTTTTTTGTTTTTATCTTTATTTTATTTATTTTATTTTACTTATTTTTTATTATTAATTTTAAAAATTTTAAAATGTATATTTGAAATATTTTATAATTTATATTTTTAAAATTTTAAATATATATTTTTGAAATTATTTTTTAAAATTTTGAATATTATTTTTAAATATTAAATATATATTTTTAATAATATAAAACATTTAAATATTTTAAAGATATGACCTTTCAAATTTATTATTAGTTTTTAATATTTTTAATATTATTTAATTTGTTTTATAATATTTTAAATTATGATTTTTAAATTATTTTGGTTTATATATTTAATATTTAAAAATAATTTTTAAATTTTTAAAAATAATTTAAAAATAATATTTAAAATTTGGAAAAATAATTTCAAAAATATATATTTAAAATTTAAAATATATATTATAAAACATTTCAAATATACATTTAAAATATTATAAAACTAATAATAAATTTGAAAGGTCATATCTTTAAAATATTTGAATGTTTTATATTATTAAAAATATATTTAATATTAAAAAATAATATTTAAAATTTTAAAAAATAATTTAAAAATAATATTTAAAATTTAGAAAAATAATTTCAAATATATATATTTAAAATTTAAAAATATATAGTATAAAACATTTCAAATATATATTCCAAGTTTTTTAAAATTAAAAATAAAATAAATAAATAAATAAAGATAAAGGCAAAATTAAAAAAATGTAAGAGAAATGAAAAAAGTAATAAAAGTAATAAAAGTAATAAAAAAAAAAAAAGGTGGTAGGTGGTGTCAGGCTGGTGGCGCTATATTAATTGGCTCCACCAGAAAATGACAAATATATTTTGAAGTCCCTTATATTTTTAGAATTTACAGTATTTCTATGATATTTATACAGGTTGTGCCATTCTACATGACTCCACTAAAAAATTAATTTTTTTATGGATGTTGACGTGGCATGTTGGTGGCGTCAAATTATTTGGCTCCACTAACTTTTTACTGTAGATTTTAGGTAATTTTGGTGTTTAATTAAAAAAATGGATCATTTTGATAATTAATTATTTTTTGATTATTTAAATAAAAAAGTTTAATATTTGAACTTTTCTTCATCCAATTAGATACCTAAAATATCATTTCACAATAAGCCAACGTTAAGAAAAAAGCAATCAATCAAGTCATCCCATATATCTTTTTAAATTTTTTTAATTCATAAAATAATTTAATTATCATTCCTCTTTATTAAATAAAAAAACATATTTTGAAAAAATATATTATTAAAAAATTCTACCGTAAACCCATCCCCTTCCTGGGGGCATGCCAAAATGGTCCTTTGAGAAGGACAGAATTTTTCCTTTACAAACACATCTCAAGCTATTGGAGAGGTTGGGTGTAATAGTGGTTGAGTGCAACACATAATGGACGAATTCAATGTAAAAAATAAATTATATTAATAGTTGAAATTAATGTTTATCTACAAAAATTTTAAAGAATTTAAATTTTATAGAATCTTAGATTTATAATAATTATTCTAGTAACTCTAGTTATAGTGAAGAGTTTCACTATGTCATAATGCTTAATAGATAAGTTTTTTCATGTACTTCACAAATTAGACTAGTTCAAGTGAGCCAAATGAGTTTCATTTAATTAGTTAACTTCCATGAGACACTCTGTGTGTATTCATCACTGGCTTTGATCCATGGATCATGACATTCTCCCCTACCTATTCTCATGATGCTCTCGTTATGTCCTTGGAATGATACTGGTTTGACTTGTCTCATAATTGTCTCAAAGCCTCGGTCAATCCCAAACTAGTCTTTCTGTTAGGTAGTTTTTATAAGTTTTATAAGTTTTTGTGATTTTTTTTTATAATTTTTATAAGTTTATATCAATTCTAATATTTTTCTTTTTTCCTTTTTAAAATTTAATAATTGTTATAATTTTTTATGATTTTTTATTAGTTTTTATAACATTTTAAATATTTTAAATATGTTTTTATTAATTTTATAATAAAAAATATAATTTGTTAGAATTCATTATAAATTTTTATAACATTTATAATTTTTTATGATTTCTAATTTTTTTCATGAGAAAAATATGATTAAATCAGAAATGATCACGTGTTATCATCTACTTGGGTTGTAATCAAACGTTACTGGTTTCATCAGCCGACATGGTTAGAGAAATTCTAAAAGACCATGACGTTGTTTTCTCCGATAGACCAAGTTCCACTGCAACAAATATCTTGTTTTATGGATGCAGGGATTTGGCTTTTGCATCCTATGGTGAGTACTGGAGACAACAAAAGAAGCTCAGTGTTGTTGAGCTTCTTAGCCACCGAAGAGTGCACTCATTTCAGTTTGTCAGAGATGAAGAAGTTGAACTTCTTATCAACAAAATCCGTCTTAAAGGAGAGTCTATTAATCTCTCAGAGATGCTTATGTTGGTTTCTAGCAAAATAAAAATAAAAATGAAAAACTTTTGAAACCAAAAAAATTTCAAGTAAACCCCG